>CM067351.1:29447768-29915268 GCA_034190875.2 Urechis unicinctus | reverse complement strand
CTGGAATCTCGCGGTCCGAATCGTTTTTCTGACTAGGTGATCTCTCCGTGACTGACCCATCTGTGGACCCTATAAAGGCCAGGCTAAAACAATCCCCACGTGACACGACGAGTCCACTTGGAGGGTGAACTCGCTTGCTGTGAGGATTGCTGAAATCAGGGTTACACCCCTCCCAAAGAGTGGTGTGATGTAACCCGGGCTCTCGTGCTGATAATTAAAGGGGGAGGCTTTTTAAGAACGTATGAGCCAAAATAGTATTATAACATTTCTAGTGACACTAGTCAAGGTCCCCTAGCCTGATGGCTGCGGGCGCTCTTTACATGTTACTGATGTTCAATAGTCTTGCCTTCAGTCTAGGAGAGCCTAATGTATTGAACTGGACGGGCATCCCAGATTTGGGATGCTCCAATCACAAGCCGTGTCTCTCGGACACTCTCGGGCACCTTTGAGTCGTTGTCTCTCATTGGTCAGTTCTACAATTTCCGAAGTACTTGTCCAACCGGCCGAGTGATTTTTATGAGCCGGGCACACATTCTACAACACTCCGATTTGTTGTTTCACGCTGAGTGGCACCGTTAATCACACATTCGGCGAGAGAAGCAGACACACAACTGGTTCTTTTTAACTTACTATCACGTAAACATACTATCGTGCAGCTAAGTCATTAAAGCGCTTGTTGTGGTGCCAATTTGAACTTTTGAGACGCCCCATAATGTGTTCTCATTGGCAGCAGACCACTACAATGTCCAGACGTCACATAGAACCGAGGGTGCGTATCACAAGCCAGTTCCATGAGCAAGACACGTGCAATTAAAGTCAATGCGGGTCACAACCCTTGCTATGATTGGTCACGAAGATTAACGAACGTGTCTAATGATAGGGAGGACAACACATTTTAGAATTTTCAGCAGTGGAGGTACACATTTGGTATCATCAGAAAGCTTAAAAAAAGAGAATTTTAACAGTGTAAGAATTATGTTTCTATCTTTATTTGAACAAAAACTGCACCAATAAATGTATTACAAAAATATGATACATATCTGGCACTTTCGAGTTTTTCGTGCATATTATAACATCAACACATATGTACATATAAATGATCACTTGTTCACCATTCAAAATAAAACAAACAAAACTTAAACCACCAGCTCCAAATCACCACTAGCATAGTCAGTCAGGAGTTGGTAGGTGTAGAGCTGCTCATCGTTGTCATACTTGACATTAAACCAGGTATTATAACCTGGCACCTGCAACATATAACATTGTACAGTTTTTAAAGTTTATGCGCCAAGAATATGGAATGTAATTACCCAGGAGAGAATTTGGTCTGTGTTCTATTCTTATTATTTAAAATAATAAAGTAATATTATGCATGTATTTGGAACTTACAAATGATTCGTATTTCACTGGGATTAAAACAACAATCAAAATATGTGTTCATAATATAAACAGTAAGTAGGTAACAATCAAAGAACTGCATTAACATGCAAAAAAAGCAAATAACGCTGGTGAAACATCTTGAAATGTTGAACCTGTGAATAATGGAGACTATTAGTATTAAGAATGAAAAAACGGCATGAATAATGTTCTTCAAATTTCTTTAACCTGTGATATAACCCATCCAGAATACCAGTGCTCAGCTACTCCTTGGAGCAACTTGTGGCGAAATCTTCTCCCAACAAGGATGGGTTGCCAAGAGCCATCCTCTTGGGGCTCAGCAGCATTCAATGAGAATGAGTGCCGAATGAGTTGCAAGAGATTATGGGTTAGCTCTTCTATGGTTAATGCTCTCCTTCGACCACCACTCATTTTTGTGAAAGCATACACACTGTTCATGGTAGGATCTTCAGACTTCTGTTTTAGGACATTTTTTCATGTTGGGTTTCTCCCTCATCAATCGGTCAAGGTGGCCGAAAACACTTTCACTAAATTTGTTGTGCTTCGGTAGACCTGTAGCTTTCCTTCTGATGTCAGGTGACGGATCGCTCCATTTTCCACCATCAAGGTGATCGGTGAAAATTCTTTGCAAAAGCCGTGCCATTGCGGGTAGCATAACTTGCAGTACAAGTTCGACTTTGTCGTCATGCTCCCATGGTGCAAGTAGTTTGCGGCAAATGACATTGTCTTCTATTTGGACATCAACAAATGGCAGCCGTGTTATACCATTCATAAAATCATTAGTAATGAATATTCGGACGCGCCACTTTTAGAGCTGGTCGTGTTGTAGACTCAAAGGGCGAGAAGCGTAGCGGAACCCCTGGAGTCTGGGACGCAGACTATAGTGACACGGACATACGAGCAGTTTCTCGAACAGTAATATAAACATTATTGCACAATGTAAGCAAGAGATTGCATCATTAATTTATATGTCGCGTGACCCAAGCTATCTTTTCTTTATCCATCTAACTGTCGCGTATATAAAGCAGAGCTTTAATCTTTGTAATCAGAGCGTGGTAGACATATTGACACGTGTTAAGAACGGATTTCACGAGATCATAAGTGACATGGACAGCTTTACCTTTCATAAATTTGCAAGATCCACGCTGAGTCGACAGAAGCACGATTGTCTTCACACTAACAGCGGCTATTATCGCCCTGCGATCATGAATGAAGTAGCTCTTTCGAACTGGTAGTGCTGCAAGGCTATAAATAGAACCTGACTATTGGCCTACAATGAAGTGTTGCACATTGGTCTCAATGACCTCATGATATGGAAAAACAGACGCGTTAGTAGTTCAAAAGGCAATTGTGTTAATTCCGATCAACTTTGAAAGTCGCAAACATTTCTCAGCGCATCGCTCTCAAGAGACTGTTTTACGAGGAAGGCGGGAAACAAGCAACTATGGGAGACGGAGGGAATATTTACTGGTCTGACTTGTGTGGTAATGAATCCCTTTACTCTGCTTTCTGGGTAAGTTGTTTTGGCTTCTTACTTAGCTATTACAGAACGTATCGAGAATGAATCTTGAAGGGATAACATCTTGTTTCTGGTCTTTAAAACAAGATCTATTATGAGCATCTCAAGACCGTCTTTATACAAGGAGTTACATAACTAAACAACATAGTTTTTGATTAATTTGAAAAATTCTGGAAGCTGGAAATCCGACGAATTGTTCGATTTCAAGGTATTATCGCTCATATATTTAGCTCAATACAATAAAAAGTACGCATTTAACAGCTTAATAAACGTGACCATTCGATTTGTCTTTGTTCACTCAGTGAATACCAAGAATATTTTTACGGGAATATTTCACAAATTTCAAGAGATAGAAAAATATATGTCGAAGTTCAAAGCCGAAAATATGGCATCTCGATGCGGAATAAACACTTGCAAACTTTAATCGAATAAAACATATTGATTACCTCAAAAAGGAAACTATGATAATCAGCGTGATTATTGATATATAATTAATTACCTCGTCGGGCAAATCCATCAGGTTTGGTGATACTGGTGAAAGTTTTCGAAAAAGAAAATGAGGTTTCTCGCACAGCAGCTAACGCCTCAACTTGCCGAACTGAAATGTAAGCGAGACACAGATCTCGTGGCGATCTCGCCGAGGCAGGCACTGCGCGCGAGATCTCTTTGATCTCGGCGTCGTGTCTACTCCTGCTATTGGTTATAACTCCTTGCTTTATATCACGATAATGATTGGTAATGAATAACACCAGAATTGAAATCAAACAACAACTGATGTAACTGCTTATCTTTTATCTCCTACAGTCCCTCATCTGATATAGTCATTTCGCAATGATGATTATATGAGTCGCATAAGCCATGTAAACGTACGGGTCATATCTGTTGTAGCGTACCATGATACTTCATACCAGCCACTAGGGAGATTGTCCAACAATGACGCGGGAGACTAAGCGCAATTGCTTGCGATAAATTGACACAGTACTGTTATCCACTTCGAGCTTCGAACAAACGACAGCCAAGTGGCTAAAACAATGCCAATTTGTCTACTCGTGTTGTACGTAGTACTACATAGTTCGTAGATAATGGTTCTGTAATGTCTGGCAATAATGTTTGGTATATTCAAATATCTAGTATTAAATTAAAGTAAATATGGAAAACTAAGGAGAGAGAGTGAAGATCGACTAGCTTGTACGAAAAGTGTATAACATTTAATAACAAAGCAATTATAATTTATATCTTTTCGAACAATTGTGGTACAAAGGAACCGGAAGTTCCAATCACTTCGTTGTTTCTGACTTCTGCAACAAATTTGAAAAGGAATATTTTTGAAGTATATATCTCAAGTCATCGCCTTATTTTTGTGTCATCCTAAGGTATGTATTGAAAAAGTATAATGACTTACGTGCACAGTATGTTAATCCACCCTCAAAACGTTTACTATGTTCCTGAAAATTGACTGTTATACAGTTGAATAGTTGAGATTATCATGTCCTGGTGTACTTTCAGCATGTATGACCAATTACTATACTTTCATGGCCATTTAAAGACCAATGGTACAGATCTTATTTTAAAACCATTCAAATAATGCTCTCGATAGTTTTTGTTGTTACATATTTGACCTAAAGTTAATTCTACAATCCTTGAAATACAGATGAAGGAGACAACAGAATTGTACAGTTAAAAAAGAAACGAGCTGGACACAGAGTTGGTCAGTTGGCAGAATGACCTGGTTTGTCAGCACATTCAGGATCAATACAACTGCTGCCTGGTGCTCCCACCATCAACGAGAATGGTAAAAAATATGGTGATATTTCTGGTAACTGTATAAGTAACTGTCAGTGCAATTGGCAACATCAATTATCAACAATGTCATCCTAATATTGTCTAGAATATTTTATCATCTGAATTTACTTAATTTTCTTGGTGGAATATGACATCAAAATATATATATAGATATATAATATTAGGGGTTAAATTTATATGTGTATATTTAATAGATAGATATGGATATATATATAGAGAGTATATATATATATATATATATAGTATATATATAGATGAGATAGAGGGAGTATGTATAGGGGATATGTATATCTACATGTATATATATCTATCTAGATATATTTATATATATTTATTTATTTATATATCTATATAGAGATGTATAGGGATATATATATATATATAGATATTAGATTCTCTATATATCTATATATAGATAGCTATAGATATAGAGTCTATATATGAGTATATATGTATATTTACATATATTATATGTAATATATGAATATATATATATATATGTATATATATATATATATATATATATATGTATATATATATATATATATATATATACATACATATATATAATTATATATATATACGTATATAAAACACACACACTTATAGGTTTGGCCTACTTAGAGTTGGCACATGCGCCAACGGCATGTCTTCCAACGGCAAGCCTGGACGACCAGCAATACGGTACCAACAATATAACACAAACAATATTATCTCTAAACAAAATATATATGAATATAGATATATATATATATAGATATATATATAGATATATATAGAGATAGATATATAGATATATTTAGAGGGGGGAGAGGGGGGTGTATATTTCTAGAGGGATAGAGAGATAGATAGAGAGAGAGAGAGAGAGGAGAGAGAGAGAGAGAGGTTATATATGTCTGTCTAGAGGAGGGTATCTATACCAGAGTATAGGGAGATAGCTCCCTACAGATAGAGGGAGATATATTTATTTCTTTAGAGAGAGCGAGAGAGAGAGAGGGATATTTATATATATGTATATATATATTTATATATATATATATGTATATATATATATATATATGTATGTATATATATATGTATATATGTATATTTACATATATGTGTATATATATATATGTAAATATATGAATATATATATATATGTATATATATATATATATATATATATATATATATATATATATATATATATATACATACATATATATAATTATATATATATACGTATATAAAACACACACACACTTATAGGTTTGGCCTACTTAGAGTTGGCACATGCGCCAACGGCATGTCTTCCAACGACAAGCCTGGACGACCAGCAATACGGTACCAACAATATACCATAAACAATATTATCTCTAAAAAAAGTATATATGAATATATATATATATATATATATATATATATATATATATATATATATATATATATATATATATATATATATATATATATATATATATATATATATATATGATAATACATGTATCTATATACATATATTTATTTTCATATTTATACATATGTGTATATGTATATTTATATATATATATGTATGTACATATGTATATATATGTATGTATATAAATATGTATATATAGATATATATATATATATATATATTTATTTATATATATATTAGGTATATATGTATATTATATATATTATATATAGAGATATATATATGGATATATATATATGTATGTACATATATATATATATATGTATATAGATATATGTATATATGTATATATATAGGGTATGTGTATATATATATGTGTATATATATAAATATATATATATATATATAGTATATACAGATATGTATATATATATATGTATATATATATATGTATATATATATATTTTATATATATATATATATATATATATATATATATATATATTTTATATATATATATCTATATATACGTATATAAACACACACACTTATAAAAATATTCACATATATATGCTATTTATAGATAGCTGCTCGGCGCTCGGAAGCTTGGCATCGGAAACCGTGTGTATATATACATATATATATATATATATATATATATATATATATATATATATATATATATATATATATATATATATGTGCGTGTATGCGTGTTTGCGTATATATACCCGCTTTGATTGCACCGGGACATCCAGTGCACACTGTCGCTGAGACATAAAGACAGTATATACACGGACCGATAATAGCTGGTAACGCGCACTATTATAAGATCACAAGCTGCTGCCGCTTAGATGTTTTGACATGACCCCTAAACCAAGTCAATACACCGCGAAAGCGATGAATGCTGCCGCTGATTGATTACGTAAGGTTTGGCCTGTTTTGACATGACCCCCTACCCAAGTCAATGCAACCCAGCCAAGGCCTTTGGTCGATTACGTAAGATTTGGCCTACTTAAACACGAACTGCTGTTAGCCTGCCACTAAGCTGCTGCAGTAGAAAACCTTGAAACTAATCGTCCTTTTTACTGTTTGTTTTTTGTTACTGTGAATGCTAAAAATACTGTTACAATCATTATCACGAGGCCAAGTTCTAAATACTGACAAAATTTCATGTCCGTAAATACAGCCGTTTCAGAGATATCAGCGAGGAGAGAACTCGTAGCAAAAATCGCGATAGGTACTCTAAAATATATGTCATTATACAAAGTACAAAAGGTAAAAACAAGTATTTTTTTCGCCTATTCCATGCTACGATAATTGCTTGTTACAACCATATAACTCATATGTTCGTAACTGCAGTAGTTATGGAGGAGATAGTTACAGAAAATGGGGGAAAAAATCGACGAAAAATCCATCCCATAATCCTCCAACACTGCGCATGCGCGTCAAATTGGATCGGCAGTTGTGTCTCAACTTGATCTATCATTCCCCAAAATTTCATGTTGATATGTTTAACCGTTCCGGAGAAAAGCCCGAAAAACCTTGACTGGAAAAAAAAAAAAAAAAAAAAAAAAAAAAAAAATACTGGCTAAACCAATATGTCTTCCAACTATCGTTGGAAGACATAATAAACTTTAAAACACAATTTTAGGTGACTTCAAGACTGTGCGGCCACGCTCAACGCAGCCCCTGCCGAGGGAAATGGAAGAAATCACGGATTTCTCCAGTATTGGTAAAGAATAAATTTATGCTTTTGAAATTTTATAACTATTTCCCTACATGATAAATTTGATCTCTGTACAACCACAATTTCAGTTTTGTTTCTATCAATGTTTGCTGATGTCGTATGCGCTCAGGTGAAGGATCCGTTTCATCACCGTCAACCCATTCCACAAATCAAAATCAACTTTTCAGATAATGAGTAAAGCACTGAAGTCTTGTGAAGTATATTGAAACTATCATATCGTTCAATCATTATTATCTCTCCCGGGTAATTATACTGATGCAAATTAATCCATGCAATTTGAAACGGGTTTCTATTGGATTGAGCAAGTTATTAGGAAGTGTGTTTGGGTGGGGTAAGAGCTAGCAAGTGATTAGAGCTATGGGAGTTTGTAGTGTACCATGTATTAAGTTGAAGGGTATTAATTTTAAAAGGGCTGCTCTATATTAGAGTGCCAGTTGCCTATTGGACACCAAGTATAGCATTTGTCTTATGGTATGTTTTTGGTAGAGAGTGAATAGGGTTCCTCCCATAAATGAATCATGTGGGTTTTTTCTCATTTTAAGCATGTGGTATGAATTACAGAATCATACTGTTTTATAAATCTGTAAAAAAAATCACCTTTTACATAATCTTCTATCCTATGTGTTGACTGGCACGAGCTTCTACATCCAAGAATAAGAAAGCCCACCCCTCTCTTCCAGGCATTGACACTTCAGATTCTGAGGAGAGCCAGCCAAATTAACCAAGCTGTTGATAGCCAACTTAATGTACAATAAACACATTTCGCTCATCCTATTTTGTTATGAATGGCATTTTTGCTGTCAACGATAACGTAGTGAGAAGGAAGCATACAGGTGCCCAAGTAGGTAGTGGAATGGTAATTTCACTACTTCTTTTAACTACGTAGTTAAAACGTTTCAATGATAGCGTAGTGATAAGGTAGCATACAGGTGCCCAAATATCCCAAATAGGTTGTGGAATGGTAATTTCACTACGTATTTTAAATACGTAGTTAAAACGTTTCTGGTAGTCCACACTTTTTACGTTATCATAACGTAGAAACACTACGTAATACTACCAAACAACTACGTATAACAACGTATTTAGTACATAAATTGTTTGCTGGGTTCCTTTGTCAGTATCACCGTACCAAACCAACTACATGGCGATTCGCGCCCGGTAACCAGGTATTTAGTACACAAATTGTTGATGAATGGGTTATTTTGTCAGAGTAGCCAGTCGACCGTGTCAGATTTTTCAACCAACCCACATGGCGATTCGCGCCCGGTAACCAGGTTATCCAAGACACAAATGTTCATGATGAATTATATGTGAATCATTATTTTGTTCTCATTTTCTCAATCGCCCACACTCAGTGTAAAACACGTCATCACCCAGTGATGTGACGCAGTGTTTTCCAGGACACGGCGATGACGTGGGTCGTTAATTGTGTGGTGTTTCTTGATTATCGCCCCTTTCTACGCGCTCTACTTGTCCTCTGTTAGCAGTCATCAGGGTCCACCCCTAGGCATCATTCAATTCTGAGGAGATCAAAATTAACTGGTCAGAGGTACAATAAAACATTTCGCTCATCCTATTTTGTTATGAATGGCATTTTTGTTAACGTAGTGAGAAGGAAGCATACAGGTGCCCAAGTAGGTAGTGGAATGGTAATTTCACTACTTCTTTTAACTACGTAGTTAAAAACGTTTCAATGATAGCGTAGTGATAAGGTAGCATACAGGTTATCTGGTAATGTAATTTCACTACGTATTTTAAATACGCGTTAAAACGTTTCTGGTATCACCATTTTACGATATCATAACGTAGAAACACTCGTAATCACTACCAAGCGACGTAATAACATAAACATCCCAGTCAGTAGCCAGTCGACCGTGTCAGATTTTCAACCAACCCACATTTCGCCCGGTAACCAGGTTATCCAAGACACAAATGTTCATGATGAACTCTCCCACACTCAGTGTAAACACGTCATCACGGCGATGACGTTTTGGTGTGTTCTGTTGCCCCTTTCTACGCGCTCTACTTGTCAGAAAGGGTAGCATCATCAACAAGATTCAGTGGCCGAATGTGAATCATTTTGTTCTTATCTGTTCAATCGGTCATCACCATTGGATATCAACTCGTTGTTGAACGCGACATAAAATCCCAGTGTATCATTTTTCTTAACCTTGTGGTTTTCTGTCTGTTTATCAGAAAATTAGTACAGTTGTGGCCGTCTTTTTGTCTGTTCAGGGTCTCGGGGTAACGTTAATTGGAGTATGTTTCATCGAGGTGGTTTTGTCGTCTGTTTATATGAAAAACAACACATCTACGCTTGCCGCCCTTTTCGCTGCGCTGCTGCGTCTGCTATCGACGGTGAGTTGAGTTATCCTGTTCGACATACCCTAGTCATAATAGATACATCACTTACGCGAGGAAAAGCGAGGATATCATCGGTAAATCATGTAATGTTAAAATAAAACCAGGTGGGATTTCTGAAGATTATTCGTGCTTGCTGCCAATTGTTTTAGGTCGTAGCAACGGTGTTTTGCGCATTGGAATATCGAAAACGATTTCAAACCTCTGCTCTGCTCTGTGTCTTCTGGTTGATACAAGTCATATTTGGAATCGTGTCATTCCGTTCTCTCATATTACAATGGACAGCTGAGGTAAAGAGTTCAACGAATGCTGCATAACTATGACCGGGATTAATGTTGAATGTTCGAATTTCAGACCAAGATCGGTCTTTGATTGTCAATTTTCAATTCTCCATAAGTCCATGAGCTCAATATTCAGGTTCATGTTGTCTATTTCACATTTGAATTGTTTATATCACAATATTATCGCCTCTCTTTTTTTCAATTAATTTAGGTAGAGCCTCCCGGGGTATGGAAGATGGTTTGTTTCTATACCAGCTTCTGTTTGATTTTTCTGACATTTATTACCACCTCCGTCGCCGACGCGAGCGCCCTCCAGCGGACGTGTCTTCGAAGGGCGTTGCTCGAGGAGGAAACCACGCCCCTACTGGCCAGCGATAACCCATATGGCCGCGCTGATGTTAACAAGCAGAGCGATGGCGTAAGTACGATGGAAAGAACATGAATGACAATGAAACTCAAAACAAGGAAACAATAATATCATCAACAGCTAGAACTGCATTGTATTTGTGAATGATATAATGTTTGTATGAAAATCGTCAGCCTTTACAATAAGGCAAAAGCGATCGTTGTCATTGAGCTATTACAGTGAAGTATATTTTAAGCAAATTTTCTATTGTAGATCAGCCCTTCGCCTTATTTACTTTCTCTTAGCTCATTGATCGAGAATTACACTAGGAATATTTTAAGTTAAGTGAAGAATATTTTGATTCCAGCCGCTAAGTCCATCACTGACAGCGTCCTTCTTCTCCATCATAACCTTCGCATGGATTATCCCGTAAGTAAATTCATCTGCTGTCTCAAGCACAAAATATCAACATATAAAATCTTACATTGAATCAAAACGTGGAATCAATATCATGCATTGGTCTCTGTCTATTTAGGTACAATCAAGATTCTGAAAATTAGACTTTCCCTGTGGATTATGTGTTTAGCTTTCTTATTCGCGGATTTAAACGTCCGTCGGAATACCGTCACTTGCACCAGTTGAAAGACGAGGATACAACGGCGGATTTGTTGCCATCCTTCTACAAGTTCTTCTCAGACGATCGTCAGGAACGGTAGATGTTTAACTTGTCATCATCATCATCATCATCATCATCATCATCATCATCATCATCATCATCATCATCATCATCATCAGCCCTACTATTTAATAAAAATAAGACCACGTGGATTAACAATCTGACTTTCTAGGATAACAAGCGAAAAGTTGTTTCAATCCTGTCCAGGTAAAACTTTTCTAAATTTTTGCTTGATATCTTATGCATGTCAAGAACGCAGCTTCGTGGTGAGAAGAACCCGACCTGGCGCTTATGTAAGAGTCTATTGTTGACCATGAAATGGGACGTCTTCATCTCCTTCATGTCACGACTAATGGCAATCGTCTTCCAGTTCATAACACCCCAGCTCATTAGGTGGGACTCTAAAATATTGTCGTTAGTTAATTTGTGAAAGTAACTGATAGAGGTATGTGTAATGATTACTTGTCAAATGGTATCGCTGTTTTCCGTATCAGAATTATACCCCTGGTTTTTAACAGGCTGGTAATTGTTTCTTTTTAATCAACTGGTGATTATTTCTTTTATAAAGACTGGTAATTGTTTCTTTTTAACCAACTGGTAATTATTTCTTTTATAAAGACTGGTAATTGTTTCTTTTTAACCAACTGGTAATTATTTCTTTTATAAAGACTGGTAATTGTTTCTTTTTAACCCACTGGTAATTATTTCTTTCTAACAGACTGGTTATTGTTTCTTTCTAATAGCCTGGTAAATGTTTCTTTAAAGTAGGATGTTGATTGTTTGTTGATATCTAGCTGTTGATCGTTGGTTTCTAGAAGGATGTTGATTATTTCGTTGCATCAGTCTGATGGACGCTACTTTGTATTTGACAGTTAATGTTTTTTTATCAGGCTTTTGATTGCCTACGTGGGAGATGCAAGCAGTCAAACCTGGCAAGGTCTTGGTCTAGCAGCCATTCTTTTCGTTGTCAACTTCTCCGTCACAATGTTAATTCATTGGTGGTCTTTCTATGGCTTTGTCATTGGGATGAGAATCAGAACAGTTATCAATGCCATCACCTACCGAAAGGTAAAAGTCATCAATGCTATCACGTACCGAAAGGTAAATGTCCTCAATGCCATCACCTACCGAAAGGCAAATGTCATCAATGTTATCACGAACCGAAAGGTAAACATCATCAATACTATCACCTACTGAAAAGTAAATGTCATCAATGCCATCATATACCGAAAGGTAAATGTCATCAATGCCATCACGTATCGAAAGGTTAATATCATCAATGCCATCACGAATCGAAAGTTTAATGTCATCACTTGCCATCACATACCGAAAGGTAAATATCCTCAATGCCATCACGAACCGAAAGGTGAATGTCATCACTTGCCATCACGAACCGAAAGGTCAATGTCATCAATGAATCACGAACCGAAAGGTGAATGTCATCACTTGCCATCACATACCGAAAGGTAATTGTCATCAATGCCATCACATACTGAAAGGTTGATGTCATCAATGCCATCACCTACCGAAAGGTAAACGTCGTCAATGCCATCACGAACCGAAAGGTTAATGTCATCACTTGCCATCGCCTTCAAAATTGTCGAGGATTACCAATGTTACGTCGAGCCAATAATCCCTGTCGTTAATCCTGTCGCCTAGGGTTGTTCTTATTGTTTCTGGAAATGCTTTATGGTTTTCAGTTACTGACATACATAAGAAAATGCATGCTTTGTTAATAAATTGGTATGTTGTAAATAAGCACAATGCGTTTGATTGTAGGTCATTCAATTGTCAAGCACAGCGCGGAGGACCACAACTGTTGGTGAGATTGTCAACCTCATGTCTGTCGACGCCCAGAAGCTACAGGATGTTCCTGGGTTCATCCATCTCGGCTGGTCCTTCCCTCTCATGACCGCATTATCGCTATACTTCCTCTATCAGACAGTGGGGGTGGCGGCTTTTGCAGGAATCGCCATTCTTGTGGGCCTGTTGCCTATTAATGCCTTGTTTCTAGGAAACAAAATAAGACAGCTTCAGGTAGCTATTGATCAATGACAATCCCATGAATAAAGTTAAAGATGCATCTCATGTACTACCCAGCTACCCGATTGATTCTCTCATGGAGTTAGTCCATGGTTCCATAGTCATATAAGTATATTTATTCAAATCTGCAAAGACAATTAAACAGCGAGTTGTAGCCTAACTCTTTTTGACATTTTGATTTATTATTCCGCTATGGTTCGTTTTTAGGTAAAGCAAATGGTTGAGAAGGACAACCGGGTTAGGGTGGTGAACGAAGTGTTAAGCGGAATTAAGGTAACATCGGCTTTGTGTTGATTCATCAGAAGTTCACAACAAAAATCCGATCCATTGTCAAATCTGGTAAAATGACCATTGATTTTTTCCATTTTTATGGAGGTGCTGAAGTTCTATGCCTGGGAGCCTTCCTTTCAAAAGAAGATTTGTGATATACGCGACAAAGAATTGCACTACTTACGACGCGCCGCTTCCTACAATGCTATCTCTTCCGTTACCTGGTTCTTGGCGCCATATCTCGTAAGATGATAACCAAACATCATGGGATTCTGGGAGTGGGAAGCAGTGAGGATCAGAAGAGTTAGCCAAATTGTTTTGGGTGGAAAATCCAATTATTGCAATCAGATGAAAGTCTAAAATTCGGTTGTGTAGACCCTCAGACGGCAGTTTTAAGCATGAATCGTCATTCGTCCCGATAATTATTGTGAGACTAGATCGTCTCTCCCGTAGGTTGAGGTTAATGACCAAGGAAATGCTGACGAAATGCCACACGAAAAACAAATGATTTAATTGTTCATTATTCAGGTGTCATTGGTGGTGTTTGGGACGTACGTTATGACAGGAGATGACCACGTCTTGGACGCTGACAAAGCCTTCGTTTCCATGACGCTGATCAATTTACTCAATTTCCCTATTTCTAGGCTCCCGTTAGCAGTGTCCGTCACGGGACAGGTAACACTCAGAATTTACTCCATTTCCACATTGCATTCCTCCTCTCAGCAGCGTCCGTCATGGGACAGGTAACATACAAAATTTACTCAACTTCCACATTGCTCTTCTCCTACATTCCTCACAGGACGGGTAACATTAAGAATATTCTCTATTTCTCTATTTTTTGCTCCTATTAGCAGCATCCGTCACAGGGCAGATAACATTTAGAATTTACTTTTGTATATACCGACAAATGCAATGTGAAATTTAAAAGCATCCACCGACCGAAATGGACAAACGCACTAACGTACAATTACTTGTTCATGTCGCTGTTTAAGGGTATTGTGTCTTTGTCGCGTGTGGCCAACTTCCTCGCTCTGGATGAAATCGACGGCAACACCTCGGCCAGAATACAAAATGGTGAGCTATAGTGGAAAAACAACCCCTTGCAATGCAAATTGGTAATAAGAATCGAACAACGAGTGTTCCTACAAGGACAATGCACATACTAAAATGCCAATTAATTTGGTAAAAGTGATTGTTTTTCGTTCGAAACCTGACCCAAAACATCCATTTCTAGGTTTCGTGGATGACAGCATAGCCGTGGATATAAAAGAAGCGACCTTCTCGTGGGGTGATGATCCACCAGTACTGAACAAGTAAAGCAATGCGCTCAAAACCGCGAAACTTTGGTGTACTTAACTTGAGTGAAGTTAATGGTAACTGTTATAGTGTTCATAGAGTTATGATAAAATGGTAATTCCGACAGTGTCAACATGAAGGTGAAGAGAGGAGCCTTGGTGGCTGTAGTGGGGCAGGTGGGGTCTGGGAAATCATCTCTGATATCCGCTATACTGGGCGAAATGAAGCGCTGCCAAGGCCACATCTCTATCACGGTACGATACTCAAACACGTTATCGCAATTCTCAAAATATGGCATTGTTAAAAAAAGGACGCATGATTATTTTGTCATATTTTAATGAATACTGAAATTCCTTTTCGTACTCACTATCACAACTCGTCCCTAAATCGTTGCCATGTCAACGAAATTCGGATCTTCCACAGGGCGGCGTTGCGTATGTTCCCCAGCAAGCATGGATACAGAACGCCACTCTGAGAGACAACATTCTCTTTGGCAGACCTCCAAGCAGTCGATATGGCACAGTGCTCCAGGCGTGTGCCCTCAAACCCGACATGGAGATACTACAAGGAGGGGATATGACAGAAATAGGAGAAAAGGTATTTCATAATATAAAATATCAACCTTTCAGGATTGATCAACTTATTGAAACCCCCCACTCATGGACACTTATAGGGACTGAACTCCGCTAAAGGAAAAGTCTTGCTCGATAAAATTATATGAAATAAGTATTAGTATCTACACTTATGACATACATTCATGATTGATATGGCAGGGAATCAATCTGAGCGGCGGACAGAAACAGCGGGTGAGTCTGGCCAGGGCTGTATACCAAGACCAGGATGTTTACATCATGGACGACCCACTCAGTGCCGTCGACGCTCACGTAGGCAAGGAATTGTTCGATCAGGTGATCGGTCCAAACGGGCTCCTCAAACACAAGGTGTGTATACACCTGTAAACTACAGGTTCTCCATTTGATGCGCCCCAATCACCACACACTAACAACATCTTATTAGGCGTTTACAAAGACAGTGAGACAAAAGCATGTTATTAATCTATTTGATATGTATAAGCTTCCTTATGCCACCAATACGTATAGATCAATCAAAATGACATGTTGGTTTTCAAGTGGAATCAAAGCAATATATTCCCCATTTACAAAAGCCGACATAACCGTTTCTCATCCCTAACTTAATACGTTAGACATTGACTCACGTGTAATTGTTCTTATTATACAGTACTGGATCTTTCTTGCTTTATTGTGGCATGGGATATGAGTATAACGTCTTGACATGAGTGGTTGAGATGTACACCACGAGGTGTGAGTGATTCTCCTGTGGCACCTGTTCCCACTGTGATTGTGACAGACGCGTATTCTCGTCACCCACGGGGTACGCTACCTTCCCCTCGTCGACCAGATCATCGTTATGACTGATGGTCGTTTGTCTGAGATGGGTACATACCAGCAGCTAGTTCGAGACCAAGGCGAGTTCTCCAACTTCCTCAGCACATACATGGATGAGCGATCATCCGATGATGAACTTGAAGGTATGTGTTTTCATACTATTTCGTATGCAGCTATTGCTTATAATAGAAACGCAGTAATTATCATGGTAGATTTTCATGTAATCTTCGACTAAATTTGGTTTAAGGAATATCATGACTAAATTGTTTTTGGTATATTCATTCAGACTTAGCCAACATTCAAGAAGACGGTGATAACAAATCCATGGTTTCTGACGACACTAGCCCAAGAAACTTAAGAAGGTAGGTAACATAATATACAACTGATAAGAGTTTTTCATTTATCGGGCAACATGGTTGATCCAGCAACATGACACCTACGTCTGCTCCCATCAGCAATCGGCCGTCGAAGCCGTATTCTCAATTGCTTCCTTCAGTTTCAAACAGTCTTTATCAAGAACTCTCAGTTGATCAGTCCTCTTCTCATTACAATATTTGGTCAAATTGACAGGTAATTCAAATTAAGGAAAAGTGTTTCATAGAAAGCTATGTTTCTTCATTCGATATATAACACTGCAATACTACGTGTGTCGCTTTTGTAGTATTCCTTTTAATGTTAATTGATTCCACATCCATGTGCCAGTGTAGTATTCACTCATAAGGGAAGGAAGTAGTTAAATTCTTGTATCTGGGCTGCAATACAAATATATCTCTGTATATGTGCTATGATGATTGTATATATTTCTTCTCTGGATGTGACGTTTGTCTCACTGATGTGTCCCACATTTAACTCTTTAACTCATAATTTATTTGCAAATTATGTGCAAAATGAGTTTTGTTACCTTTCCAAAAATTGAGCCTAACACGCTAAAGATATGTAAGTGCATTTGCCAATCATGCTCAATGTGATGATATCTAAATACTTCTAGCTGTTATGGTTATGGGTGTATCATCTTTTACATAATGGTAATGGTTAAGTGTATGAGTGAATATTATATGACATTTCTAAATGGAGAACTTAGGATGATATAATAGAGAAACCTGTGTGTTAGCGTAGTGTTTTGCGTCGCCATGATCATCTTTAAAGGTTTTGATGCAAATCTTTTCGCTCCGTTTTGTGCCTTAGAAGAAGGAGTACTATTCAGAGACTCGCCTCCATGGAGTCATCTCTCACCAAGTCACTCACCAGACAAGATTCTACCCAACTTGGTACCACACAACTTATGACAGAGGAGCTGGCCATGGCAGGAACGGTAGGCATATGTGATCGTTTTCATCCTCAAATCTCTTTCAGACAATTGATCATGCAATCGAAAACGACTGACACATAATGGCCTTGAATATATTTATCTTAGACTTTAAATCAATACTGACGTCGCAATAGGGATTTTATAATTCCATCACTGACACCATATCAATTACTTAAATCTCATTCGTAACCCTTTGGTGGATTGTAGATCATAGAGGGTTGTTTATCTTTCAATAATGACACCATTTTAATTATATGTATTCCGTCATAACGATCATGATAGCTTCGTTGGCGAATAATTGTCAAACAAATGCTTTTTAACCTTTCAACAATAACGCTATAGCAACAATTTAAAATCCCTTTTTAAGACGACTGCAAATCAATACCTTTCCCACAATCAACAATGACACCATAGCAACGTCTGTAAATCCCTTTTAACAACACATTCATGACAAAAATTTACCCTATCAACAATAGCACCATAAAAATGACTTCAACATCCCAAATGTAGCATGATGATATGATAATATAGCAACAGTATTAGACGTTAACTTCTCGCCTATTTGATGTTGGACTGCAGGTAGGCTGGCCCGTTATCGGTACATACGCTAAAGCAGGTGGACTGCTTTTCTTAGTAGTTGTCATATGCTGTCACATTGGCTTTTCTGCGGCCACTGTTGTCACTAACATCTGGTTGACTGCTTGGACCAATGATCCTGTTTACAACGGCACGAGAGATAGCCAGGAGGTCAATTATCGACTAGGGGTGTACGGAGGACTAGGCTGTGTACAAGGTGTAGTTTTGTGACAATGAAATATTTCTAAAGCCAAACAGTTGAATGGAGTCAATTTCAGTGTATTTTTAAGTTTGAATTGGTAAGTTTATTGTGATATTTTCTGTGAAATTTCCAAGAGCCACCAAGTTGTGCTTATAGACCTGGGATAATGTTAATAATTTATGCATTAATGGTGAATAATTCTGACAGTAACATGCTTTCTCAACTTCAGTTCTCCTCATCATCATCGAGTCTATTGTCATAGCTATCGGCTGTATCCAAGCCTCCAGAACCCTTCACCATCAGGTTCTTCAGCGCATTCTCCACGCTCCGATGAGCTTCTTCGACACAACTCCGCTTGGAAGAATCCTCAATCGATTCTCCATAGATCTTGACATCATCGATGTCAATATTCCTGTGTGTATTCGCTTCTGGTTGTTCAACGTCGCCCCGCTCGTCTCCACCCTCGTCATCATCCTATACACCACCCCTCTATTCATTTTAGTCGTACTGCCCGTCGGCTTCATTTTTTACTTCATTCAGGTGCGTGAGATTTATCTTGAATTGCTCGTACATTTTCACCATTTTAAATTACCCCGATCCCTGCACACCTCGATAGCTTACATGATCCCTTGTCGGTTCCTTTGGATATGTTTCTTGCTATTATTCATGTTGGAGTATTTTGTTTATTGAGGTAAAATTTACCTTTTGAAGTGTTTTGTCACTCTTGCAGAAGATGATAGTGGTCAACATTAACCGGTTGAAGCGACTGGATTCGGTGCTCAGGTCCCCAATTTACGCCCACTTCGACGAAAGTGTGACTGGTCTCGCTTCCATACGAGCCTACCAAAAGGAAGAGGAATTTACAGTGAAATGTGATCGCTTGGTGGACGATAGCCAGCGAGCCTGGTACCTGTATTTCGTAACGGCCAGGTAAGAAAGCACTGGGATAGTGAGGGTTCAGATGTGTCCTTCATGCGACCTTAATGGTAGGAAGATGAAGACCATGTTGCACGGGTATAGCCACCTACCAAGCCAGTTGATATTGGTTATTTGAGCTATTATCGCCCAAGGATGACTGCATAAATTCCTGTGGAATCAATCCTACTGAGGTCTTGGTTGGTTGCTGTGTGTAGATGGTTAGGAATATGGATGGAGATGGTGGGTTGCCTGATGGTGTTCTTCGCTGCCGTATTTGCTGTTCTTCAGAGGGATGTCCTCACAGCTAGTATGGCTGGACTCTCCATCTCCTTTTCTTTACAGGTGTTTCTCGATCTCTGTGAATCTGTTGATGAGTCTTTCACTCCCCATCGTTGGTGTGGTCTCTTAGGCCATGAATATTAAACCAAGTTTTACTGCATCGATACCTCTCCTTAACAGACACATTTCAAATAAGCCCATCTGCTACGTTTATTTCACTGATTGACAAGAAGTGCCCTGTCTTTTGCGAACACCTGCCTATAACGGTCGCTCAATTATCAGTGTCTGTGTAAAACCAACCATAGACTACTACTGAGGTGATCACATTGTTTCGTGTGTTTGTTTGGTCAGCTGACTATGTTCCTCAATGTGACGATCCGCTCAACTGCCGAGATGGAGACTTATATGGTGAGCGTGGAGAGGATGAAGGAGTACAGAGAGGTGGACCAAGAGGTGAGGTGATAGCGCCATCTGGCGAATAGGAGAGTTGTAGTACTAGTCGGTGAATATTTTCGATGAGTTGGCCTGAGTAAGGTCCATGGACTGTTTTGTCTGCCATTCATAACTCAATCATTGGTTTGTTGATAAAAAACTATTCAGTTGCAAAACATTGAACCTTTCATAAGGCGCCTTGGGTGGTAGAAAACGCGAATACCGCTGGTGGATGGCCAACTGAGGGACGCGTGCAAATGACCAACTACAGTACACGCTATAGACGCGATCTAAACCTTGTCCTCAAAGCCATTTCCTGTGACATACAGCCGCGGGAGAGGGTATGTCACTTTTGAGAGCAACTGAACTATATTTCTAATTATTCTTTCCGGCAAAACTTAATTGATTAGTTTTGTTATAAATATTTGTGCTTAAAAGATGAGGCTTTAAATTAGATTAGAATTCTTTACACTTGTTGAATTATGATTTATTAATAACAGGTTGGTATAGTTGGAAGAACTGGGGCCGGGAAGTCCTCACTGACCCTCTCCCTCTTCCGCATCATCGAGGCAGCGGAAGGCGCTATCACTATAGATAATGTTAGGATTGCAGATCTCGGACTTCACCAACTGAGAAAACGATTGACAATAATCCCACAGGTAGTGGATACTTATTTGTGCTAATAAGAGCTGATAATGATAAAAACTGATAAAGGGCTGCAAAGTGTGACGTCACATCGCTGATAACGGTCCTAACCGGCTCTTTAGCAGCTTTTCGCTGTAGCATTATAGTCTGTCTGCCAGTTAATCTTCATGGCTGACATGTTTGACGCTACGCTACATAACGTACCGCGCTAACATAACATCTCTGCAATAAGCGAGTTTGTGATTGCGACTGCGCATGCGTCGATATGCAGCGTCCCTGGTCAGGTCAAAGGTCAATCGTGACAATTCGAACAATCTGGTTTCACGGGCTCCATCTTTAACTCCACAGTTCATACAATTTCTTTGAAGTTAGTCAAGACGTGTTGCTCGGCATTCGCAAAACTTTATGTGTCGAATATTGGACGTGTTTGTGCGGGTGCGGTAACAGCTCTTACCGAATGAATAATTGGAAGAAAATATTTTGCGATTCAAACCAAAATAACTATGGTACAGGTCTACTAGATATGCGTGCCCCATCCCTTTAATGTTGACTTTTGCAAATTGATCATCGAATTAATTTGATCAATCGCAAAAATGAAGTGACTTGTAAAAATTGGATCCCTACTGATAATGATCGCGTGTGTTCCTGGCATTTTACGACATCACCACACATCCAACTAAAAATCTTGGATATGACTTAAAGCTACACGCCGCCCACACAGACCTCGACCCACACCAGTTGCAACTCTGAATGCTCTGCCCTGCATCAGTGGGGAATATGAAGCTCATGATTTCGGATTACCTATGTTAGTTATAGCCCCAAAAGGAAGAGGATTCTCTACCGTACCAGTTCCAGGATGACCACACCTACATCTTTTCTTGTAAATGCACAGACAAATGTACAAGGAATGACATCATCCGACACAAAGATCAAACGACCATCTGACCTGAAAATTACAACAAAGGTGTTGTCCACTGATTTGAAAGTATCCCAAAACACCGGTTCTCCATCAAGGATAGGTGTTTGTGACCTTTTCGATTATTTATAACTCAAGGTGCTGAAGTTAAGATAATGGGTTGGCACCTAGAAAGTTATCTCAACAAACACTCTATCAGTATTTGTAAGAACTCCGAAAAAGAGTGGCCAAATGAGGGAATTGTCGCCACCTTGGATGAAATGACTTTAATGATGATAAAGCTAGGTATGGATCTGTCGAACTTTTTTCTTTGTGACCTCTTTTGCATATGAAGTAGCTCATGCTCAGCCATCACAAATACTTAGGTCAGGAATTGAGCCCTCTCATCTTTTGGTCATTCCGCCAAAATCTCCCAGACATATCCAAGTGTGTGATGTCTTAACTGAAAAACCCAGAAACTTAAATCTACAGGCGTATACATGTATACACTACGAGAAGTCGAACACTGTTAATTTATTTGTTGCCATTTCTCTTAATGGGATGATAAACTTTATATCTCATTTCTTATGAGGGCGAGCCTCGGGTCAGCACATCGCAATTTATGTTTTTTTGGAGATGATTATGCATGGAGATGTTTTGAAGACAGAGGTTAGCCAATACGGAGTAACGTGCGGTTAAGAGGTGCCACCACCTGGCCACGATGTAGAGCGAAATGTTGTCAAGACCGATAAAATCGCCAATGCCCGGATACATGTTGAACGTGCAATCTTGCCTACCCTACTCGGTGCTCGTGACACACCATGCCACTAAGAACAATGAAACCAGTGCAAAAGTATTTCATTTCAACACAGCCCTTTACACTATCATGTTCATCTCCCTCACCCACTTCCCCACACCTACCTCCCCACACCTACCTCTCCACACCAACCTCCCCTCACACCCTCCCTTCACCCCTCCCCACACCCACCGCCCCACACCCCCTCCCCACACTCACCTCCCAGTTCCTCTGTGACAACTGATAATTAAACCATCCTAAAGGATTTCATTCCACTGGTGAATTTGTTTGATTAATCTGTCTCCTGGCAAGGATCCTGTTTTGTTCTCTGGAACATTACGCGGTAACATGGACCCTTTTGAGACCTATAGCGACCACGAGGTATGGAGGGCATTGGAGCATGCGCATCTCAAAAGTTTCGTGGCCGAACTCAGTGATGGATTGGAATATGAAGTTGGCGACAACGGAGAGGCGCTCAGGTAAATTTATGCGTGCAGTGCTGTCATCAAAGATCACATGGGTATGACGGACTCTTGTAAAAGCCATTCCTAATTTTAACTTCACCATACAGATTTGAGTAACATATTTCACATGAAATGTCTTAAAACAATTGAATCTTACAGTGCATAGTGAACAAATTGAATACTGACTATCCGTTGGTGACCTTGTGTTCGCACAGCGTTGGTCAGCGACAGCTTGTCTGCCTGGCCAGAGCCCTGCTTCATAAAACAAAAATTCTCATTCTCGATGAGGCAACAGCTGCAGTAGACATGGAAACAGATGACCTAATTCAACATACCATTAGGTCAGAGTTCACAGAGTGCACTATAATAACAATCGCGCATAGGATAAACACAGTACTGGATTACGACAGGTACGTTACATACTGTCTGGAATACAATTAACACGTAATAATTGATCAATGAAGCGTTGTCTTTGTTAGGCGCGTAAACATTAAAACATATCGCCATGTTGTTTTCACTCACTATGTTGTTACTTGTAGAATTCTGGTGTTTGATGACGGGGTTATCGTCGAACAGGACTCGCCACAGGCTCTGCTGTTAAATGAGGAGTCCGCGTTTTGCAAAATGGCCACAGATGCAGGAATTACTGGCACAGCGTCATGATGCCGGCTAATGTAGAAATTAATGGACGAGGTGATGATAATATCATGGGTGTGGTTATGAGATTAATATGGGCGTGATCATCAAAAATTATATGGCCATAGTGATAAGAATTACATGGCAGTGATTGTGGTTATAATATAGGCCCGGTCGTGATGATAACATGGGCGTGGTTATGAGAGTACCATGTGCGTGGTCATAAAAACAATATGGGATTTGTAATAATAATTACATAGCAGTGGTGGTGATGATAACATAGTCGTTGTCACGAGAATAGCATGAGACATGGAGTGATCAGGTCACGGGGTTAAACATTCACATTTTGGGTAAGTCACTTTATCGAGTCTTAAATGGTACAGTCAAAAAACGTAGTATTTTGATCATTATGCCATTTGTTGATGTTATGCAAATATATATCCACTTATATATTTACACAATAGTTCTATTTTTTGACCAATCATTTTTTTAACGTTATGAAAGATGTTTAGCATTGAAGTGGCGAATCATATTTATATGTGTATTAGTCAGCGGAACTCTAAAGAACCTTTTAAACGTTGAACAATAAAGATGACATAAAACGTTACATCACCCTGACCTTTCGAGACTGGTAGATAAGGCTCATCGTTTCGACCAAGGTTGGAACAGGAGAAGGGTCATGAGTTGATGGGTTCATGGCTCTTCTCCCTCATTTTAAGAGTTGATGGGGCAAAGCACTCAATAATGTAATATGCAATGAAATTGGTGCGAGTTACGGCATAACGTCGTTACATGCGGTAGATACCATAACGTGGGGGGTCGTTTGTTTCCCTTATTCCATGTTAAAGATGCTTTTCATAAAAAATCTTCAAAATATATATTTTTATGAAAAACTTCCATGACGATTAATAATATCCGTTAAATTTAGTTTAATTGATGACCCTGATTTCTATATATATTTTTTACGGGAATTGAATTTAAAACCAAATATGGCAAACGGTAGACGCTACAATGCATACAATGCTCAAAAGGGTAGAGTTCGAGTGATAATACCAGCAAATGGCGGAGCTACGCATGTGTAGTTGCGGGTCTAGATCGCTATTCATTTGCAAATGTCCGCAAACGAATTTCGGAGATTGTTCTCAAGGCGCCTTTATCGAGGATTTTTTCGATGATTGGTTTTCCTAATGCCGAGAAATTAGAGTTCGTCTACTTTACCTTGATAATGGGTGTCAGCATCTAAACAAATTATCTGGCCCGTCTGTCAGGCTCGCAGCCATGATCATTGTTTCCTTGTCATTAAATGTCCCACATATGGGAGGTTGCTGCTAGGGTAATAGGCGGAGGATTGTTGTACGTTGGATAAAACATATCCGCAATGTCTTTGTCTACTACCAGTTGTTCTGGTTCATTTATGGTTATGTAGACCAAGCGTAAAAATAGGGTGATAATTTATCAATTTATGACCCAGCGCCCATACACCATAGTCTACCCCACCACTGAGCCTACTGCCAGGACACGATAGTCCACCCCTCTACTGAGTCTACTGCCAGGACACAATAGTTCACCCCACTACCGTGTCTACTGCCCAGACACCATAGTCCATCACACTTCTTAGTCTAATTCCCATTTATTTTAGTCCTCTCACTGCTGAGTCTACTGCGCAGACATCTTAACCCAACTCACTAATTAGTCTACAGCGCAGACACCATAACCCAACTCACTAATAAGTCTACTGCCCTGACACCATAACCCAACTCACTAATACGTCTACTGCCCAGACATTTAAGACCACCTCACTACTGAGTCCACTGCCCAGACATTTAAGACCACCTCACTACTGAGTCCACTGCCAGACATTTAAGACCACCTCACTACTGAGTCCACTGCCCAGACATCACAGCCTAACTTACTAATTAGTCTACTCCCCTGATATCCACCTTACTATTGATTCTACTGCCCAGACATGGTCCAGCTCACTGCTGAGTCTTCTGCCTAGACACCATATTCCACCTTACTTTCGAGTCTATTACCGACACACCATATTCCATCTCACTACGGAGCCTACTGCCCAGTCATCATAGTCCACCTCACTACTATGTCTACTGCCCGGTCACCATAGTCCTCCTCACTACTGCGTTAACTGCCCAGACACACCATAGTCCACCTCACTGCTGATTCTACTGCCCAGACACACCATAGTCCACCCCACAACTGATTCTACTGCCCAGTCACCGCAGCTCTCTCTAGAGAGTTGCCCCATCTCCCATGATGGCTGCGTTGTGATTAGTCGATTGAAAGAGATAATGGAATTTTATCATATCTTGAATCAAAACATCTGTAACTTGAATGAGCAATTTATTGCATTGAGCACCAACACTCATTAATATATGAGGCCTCAGTTAAACGGAAAACACAAATATATATATAGATAGAATATTGTTGACTGGTGGACAATAAAACCAGACTGAACCCACACAAAGCAATATAAATTCAATTTAATTAGAAACGGTAACAAAAACATATTTCCCTTACATATTTGAAACAAAATAACAATGACATTAGCAATGGCATTTGATTTTGTTGATGGGTGGAAATAATGAAGAGAATGACAGATAATCAGCACCAAACAGGCGACAGCAAGGATCAAACTGACCGCTACAACGTATACACTAAATGCTAACCAGGTGGTTGTGATTGAATGTAAGCTCGTATGCTGGTACACCAACTATCTCATCGGAAATGTAAATATCATTGAGTTAGTCTCAGGTTAATATCATCCACAGCACGCCACAAACCATCAACTTTAACACAATATGTTGAAAATGGAATGTAGCTATTTGTCCTACTATTTAGTCTGTGATGTTGTGTTGAGACGTATAGCACTGCCATTCATTGTATCTATTGTATATCATGTCAGGTTAAATTGATTCAAAAACTCACATCTATATTAACGACAATATACCATAAGCTTACCAATATATACAGCTTGGTTAATTGGTGTTTCAATTGCACCAATACTTATGACAAGAATATAACGTGTTAGGGATGCCAAATTATCACGATACATACATGCAACAAACCGGGTGTGTATCAGGACATTGCACACTGCACACAATATTATAACTCAAAAGTAGAATGAGCCAAGAAATGTGAACTCAGTAAATATATTTGCCTGTAATTTATATAGCTCAACTACACATATAGGATCCATTGCCATCGAACATGTCAACGAAGAGGAAGGCACCATCGACAATATCGACAAAGCCTGTACCCCTCATCCTACAGACAAACATCATGGTTGGTAATTCAGAATATCAGTAGTTGACTGAGATACCTTTTTTTACACGTTCATGGTGGTCTCAGAAGATTTTACAGAGGATTTGTCGAGGTCTTCTGACTCGGACAAGCATTCACAGGGAACGTTTTGTCCATCCACTGATGAGAATTTGTAAGGCTCCATCATCCACTATTAAAAATCCTCCCCTGAAACTGATTACAACAATTACAATGGCACAAGTCATGTCAAAGAATCACTGAGGAAATGCAAGCAAGGGTTTCACCTTGAGGCATTTATGAGGCTTGCAATGACCTCTTTAAGATTCACTTGTGTCCCTTGGCTTAAATCAAACAACCTGGCCTGACAATCTCAATCTCTTGAGAATAATCATTTCCGAGGTACCACCATTAAAATACTGAATTAGAAAAAAAAACCATACTGGGTTACACCACATAAAAAAAACATATATGTTTTCATAAGTAAAATGTATGTTGGTATATACTAAGCATTTAATCTTTTAATTTCAAATCAATTGCCATCAATTAAGAGGGACTTTTTACACAGATTGTAATGTGTCTCTATGGTAATCGACTGATATTCACGTCGACCCTTGATAAAACTACTCCCGGTTTCAGGATGGTGGAGAAATATGCTCTACTTATTGGAGGCGTTTCAACACATCGCTATGATCTGTCTTCAATGATTATGCTGAAAGAGAATCATATCTGGTCGGCTGGTAACATTACTCAGGTAAAAACATTGATAGAAGTTAATTAAAAAGCCTAAAATAAATTCCGCATTGCTGAATTATAACGTTCTTTAAATTTGTCCACCAAGCTTCAAAGAAAGTTCAGGAAGCCACCGAAATCTATTTTTTTTAACAACCATCTCGAATAAAAACTGATGGATCAATAAGTTTAGTAATAAGCAGGTATACATTGGATTTCTCCAGGCTGTTTCGGAAGCTCCAAATGCTGGCGTGGATATTATCATGCTCGACCTAATCTCCCCACAAGTGATGATTTTTTGAAAATAAATTGGTAAATTGCAGTCGTTAATCAAAATGTAAATTCAGAAGGTGAATAAATAAGCTAATAACATGTGCATAACTAGAACAAATAATGTATAATTAAAAAAAACCTTTATATTTATTTTAACCAGGCTCTAGCCCAAGCGTCGTCGACTTTGAAGGCAACATTTCCTCGGCTTCTGATTGAGTCTAGCGGTGGAATCACCGAGACCAACAGCAGCGAATACATGCTACCCAGTGTGGACATCATTTCATTGAGTTGCTTAACTCAAGGTTTGTTTTGTTGTGATGGGGGCACTTCTCTTCAATAAGAAACTGCTTTATAATGCGTGTCGTGGTTTGTGTCTGTAATAAGGACCTATTACTGTCTAACTTGTCAATTAGTCGGATACAAGCGGCGTGCACCATGCTCGCACCGGTCGAACGGTGATATACATATATATCTATATAGACGTCCTGTAGTGCTAGTTGCTTGTTCATGTCTCTGAAGATGACTTGCCATGGTGCTAGTGCCACTGGTTTACAAATCTTACATGCTGCATCCTGTTTATCAATCGACCTATCTTACAGCTTTGGGAAGACAAAATGCTCCCACACAGAGCTTCGTTTTCTTCATTTGCTGGAAAATCAACCACCTCTGATACTTGTATTTTGAAGCTTAGCTATAACAGAAAGCGAGAGAAATGTCTCAGAATAACCAGAATGTATTTTCCGTTGCGACTAACGAAAGAGAAAAAGATGACGTGTGTTGTACATTTCTGAGAGGGTCTGCTGGAGCTGGGTGGTTGTGCCTCACATGCACTTAAACAAACTTGTTTCATCTTACAGCTTCGGGAAGACAAAATATTCCCACACAGAGCTTCGTAGCTTTAAGGAGTTGCTACCAGTAAACCAGAGTGTTGTTGTATCAGTGCAACCTGATGGGGGGTTGTTGTATCAGTGCAAACTAATGGGGGTTGTTTTATCAGTGCATCCTGATGGAGAGTTGTTGTATCAGTGCAACCTGATGGAGGGTTGTTGTGTCAGCGCAACCTGATGGAGTATTGTTGGTTCAGTGCAACCTGATGGAGGGTTGTTGTGTCAGTGCAACCCGGTGTGGTTCATGTCAACTGTGAATACCAGCAAGATACCACGCATTTCCCGGGAAATAAATGTCTCCTGGTCATGACACCACCTTGATCCACCCAAATCTAAATTAAACTCCGCCCTTTCCCCACTTGAATTCCCGCTGCAATCCCAACTTCATCCCTCCCCTCCTACCCCGCCCTAGTCCTGCCTGTGTTAAGCCTCCCTAACCCCCATATTGCCAACCCCCCTAAGCCTGCGATAACACCACCTTTAAGCCTCGCCATGCTAACCCACTCCTATTCCTGGCATTACTGCACCCTAAGCCGTGTAATGACCCCATCCTATTCCATGCCGTTAACATTGCCATATTTAACATTGAATTCATGATGTGCATTCTCTAAACTACACATTGCGGGGCACTCAACAGACACCATGAAATGTATGGCAACCACAATGTCCCAATTTGTCCTCCTGCGACCTCCGATGACCTCGGAGGTGAAATCTTATTTGTCAGAATGGAAAGTTACCCAAGTGAACTTCCTTTGACATTTCTAAAGCGCTCAATAATAATTTGCATTAAGTATAGACAATCTAAACGCAATCGTAGAAAGCGTGTTAGATATAGCCTCTATAGAGGTATGATATCTGCATTTCAAGCCATGCATAACTCGATAACTGTATGTATATTTCTCTGGCCTAAAGAAGAATACTAAAGATAAGGGTAGTCTTTACCCTTCAGCCACTGTCTTCACTATCCTGCCCAGTCCTAACCCCCCTGTCCCAGTCTTTACCTTCGTGCTCCATTCTCTACCCTCATGCTAAAGTTTTTACCCTCCTGCCCATGTCTTTACCCTCCTGCGCAAGTCTATACATTCCTGCCCCAGTCCCTACACTCTATATTCCAAAGCAAGCATTATAAGTGACATAGAGGAACATGGTAGCAAGCACATAAACACAGCAAACATTAAAATAGAACACATTTATATGCACCAAGGACAACAGAACAAACCGGGACTACATCGCAATGCGGAGGCAGTCCACGAAAGTTGCAACGGGGCTCGATCCAGTTAGCAGTAACACTGGAGGGGCAACTCGACTCGGGGGTGCAACCCCAACCCCCCCCCCCCCCCCCCCTTTTTTGACATATACCCGTTAATGCGTCCACCCTTGTGCGACGAGGGAACACAACTCTGCCAGCTGGATTCGGGCAATGACCGTTTAGTTTCATTTTCTTCCGGACGCATTACGGAACAAAGCTCATCCCAGGTGACAATCACGTATTCTCCTGGTGCTACTTACGAAGCGTTACATGGCATGTCTCCTGCTGCCGTCGGTCGCCTGTTGGTAAGCCATGGGGACATGACCTACGCGTGTCTTCATATACCGGCCCTGTGCCACGTGCGGCTCATGGCAGGGTCACGCCCCATGCATCAGGGAGACACGAACATGTCTCATCCAGTCGTATCAATCCCCCTTCACCGGCATCTTCTAATTGTGCAGAGAATCCAGAGGCGTTATGGGGCAAAGGCCGTGTCAGTATGTTGTAGTTAAGATATTGGGTTGGACTCACCATTGGTAGTTGCACGCGATACTTCCACTTGTCTTCATTGCCCTAAACTGGCTTGATGGCGGCGTGCTCATAATACCATGTCAGATCGGGAACCTGCATGTATTGGCGCGTTTTTGTGGAGAGTATTTACTGCTAGTCACTCTAAGGCATCGATTCCTCTTTGAGGCGTCCAAGTAGTAAAGCACCTGACGTAAGCATTTATTCTGAAGCTCAGGTAGTCTTCGCGAATTCGTTCCAGTTGGAGGGTCGCTTCAATGGATATTACTATCATTTTCACATCTTTTAATTACACTAATAGAACGGTCGAGCTGTTGGTTGATTTGTACTATTAGGTCCTGTAGTTGAGAACGGCGACGTCTATATCCGCGTTCGGATTTGTATGATTGGTTTACAGATGTGGCAAGTTCGATAACGAAGTGAGTTGTAGATGCTCTTTCTTGCTCTGCTATCTGCACAGCAGCCAAGCATTCCTTAACATCAGCGTCAATGGAGGTGCCAAATAGACTCAAACGCATTTGCCTGACAAAGTCCAGCAGACCTCTTCCGTTACGGGTATGGGATCAATCTGCCAAGAGAGACAGTCGATACTCCCAGTCCGACACAGCACTGTTATTGTCGTAGGTAGATCGCTGAAACATGTTGATAGAATTGCGGACGTGCGTGGTCAGGATCTCCATCTCATCAGCCTCGGGCCTACCATACATTAGAAACTAGGTGTGTGGCATGTGATGGTGCAAAATGGGATGCGGTATGCCTGACAGTTTTACCAAGAGAGACTACAGAAAAGATCCAATGCAGCCAAGTCCCTACAAGGACATTTGTTACCCTACCAACCACAATTGCTAGTTCCCGTATCATGCTTAGTTGCCACTGTCATAACTGGTTTGCAGCTGGCCTCTGGGGTGAAGACTCAGTTGTAAGCCGCTGGTGGTTATCTATAATAATGCTTTCCGACTATCATATATATTTGGATCTCTATCGATCATGCTATTTAAACATTAATATGTGCGTATCTGATGATATATTTTGCAGCTGCTCCTCAAACGTTAGAGTTGCTACATGAAATTGTATTGTGTACGTATTTTTATCTGCTTGATACAATGATTTCATCTTTAGTTGTTTCGAACTTGCTCCATAATCAAAATACGAGATGACCACTCATGATACATAAGCGCATCTGGGACAACGTCCCTCATTTTGTCCGTACATACACCTTGATATGATTCGAACATCACCTGTAAGAGTAAACCCCTCTGCAGTTAAATCGATCGTACCTCAGGCGTTATCAGACTCCTTTCTATTGAACGATGTATGCCACCTTTCCATCCATAATGTGTGTCTACATGATCCCATGCTTTGCGATACTAATGATGGTTAGGACTTTACCATTCTAGCTGTCCAGTGACCCTCAATATTGCATCATAACGCTCGTGTGAGCATACAGTACAACTAGTCCGCTGTTTGCTTTTGCTACCTTCTGCCACCAGTGGTGTTGGTGAAATAATTGCAGATCTCTGTCCCCTCTTCGCTTGGTGTAACAATAGCCAATTAACAACACTTATCGAGTATCGAATTATTGATATTATTTAGGCTATGAGATGAATTGGGGAAAGAGCTATGGTGGCTGCAGCATGTTAAGACGTGTATGATCCACTTGTATATTATATATCAAATGTTTCGACTGTTTTGGTTCCTTTCTATGTCCTCAGCGGGGTTTTTTATACAGGGGCATTGGAGCACATATAAATTAATAGAACATCTGTGTGATTATAGAATTCTAAGCCAAACATTATGCAAATATGATTAACAGACGGAATAATCAGAGTTGTAAAACATGAAGGTGTAATCATCTATCCATTGTTTTAAATGGTCCACCATTTTGAGGTTTAAAAAAGCGACCTCACTTTATTATCATTTTCATGACTTACATGTGAGTAGATACCTGTGTGTAAACAATGCTACACCTGGACAAAAATCATACTGAATTAATGATATAAGCTAATGTAAAACGAATGACTGCAATCAAACGTAATGAGCAGAAACATGATCTCAGTTGATAGAATTACTTAGTTGCTCGACGATATCAAGGTACTTATTGGAACAGAAAAAAACCATGATTTAACAATCGGCCTCGAAACACGATTCACTGCAACAAGTCTTACATATGTATTTACATTTCCACGGAAAGTCCAGTGTGAACGCCGCAACGTCTTAAACAAAACTTTTAACTCCAAATATGCCATATTTGATACGAAACATCACAAAAATACTCATTACCGATACGAACATGCAATGTTAGATAACTTTGCTGAATCATAATGTACATATAACTTATGAAGCTGTATGATTTGCGTGGCCACGTTAACCTGGTTGAACCACGTCCCTGAATACTTCAGCAAAGGGTGTGCTGAAACCAGAAGTAAAATCATATCGTTTGGGATAGACACTCATTGAATACTACTCAATTACACAGGTTCTTGCAATATTGTAGCAAGAGCAAAATCCGTATTTAAAAACAGACGTACTTAGGATAATAATTCGACAATGACTAGAGCATACCTGATAAATTTGGCAGGTCATGGAGAACGATGTCGATGGCTATACGATCGTCCGGTTTCAGTCTCGCCATTGTCAGGATCAGATGCTTGAGTTTCTGCTCCACATATCCATCAGATTCACGAATGGTGAAGAGGTTAGGAACAGGCTGGTTGGCATTATATTTGTCCCTCATGATTGAAGCATCCCTCTGTGCTCGAGTCTGTTGATGTCCTTCTGTCAATCAAATAATATACCAGTGTCTCATATTAATTAAAATCTGACAAAATGTAATAGAAACTACACAATGACATGTTCAAATAATAATTATCGCATGTCTACATAACATCTTACCAATAGCAGGAATCAGGTGTGGGTTGGAAGGCATAAACCGGAGCGTCACTTAGTATACGAGGCTCAGCGAAAATATATCAGACGGTATTGTATACTTCACGTAGCCGTCAACTGGCGTCACCTCCGGAGCCATGAATTTCTCCGTCCTACATATTGTCGTCAGTTCATTTGTTTCCACAAGCTTGGCAAAGCCAAAATCAGCGAGCTTCGTGGTAATTTGCCCGTCCTCACGGTGTGCAAGTATGTTATCAGGTTTCAGGTCTCTGTGTGCCACAGGTGATGTACGGGAATGCATTAAGTTAAGGCCCTCTGCAATTTGCAGCATCCAGTCAACCTTTACAGGCAGTTTTGGCTTCATCTCGGCCATGCAAGTTGTCAGTGATCCCATATTGCAATACTCAGTAGCAAGATATACAACGCCAGGACGAGGTTCAATTGAGTCCAAAAATTGTACGATGCTTTTATGTTACCCTATACAGCGCGTTGCTTGCGCTTCCAAGTGTGGATGTCCTGAAGATGATGTCTCGCTGATGTCGTAAACTCTCTGTTTCATGATAACAGACAGCTTGTCCCTTGTGCGTATGCCTTGGTAGACCGTACCGAAGCCACCCTGTGTCGCCATTGGGTTTGCGAGGTTTAGCTTATATCCACCAATAGTGTGAGGATAATTCTTCCTAATTTCATCTGCATGCCAGTCATCTCAGTCATTACAAGAAGTGTAATGCAGCATCTACGCCAATGTTATGATGTACATTGATGCAATCATATGATGCCCATGAATGATGTTAAAATATACTTACCCAGTGAGAGTTTCGACATCAGAACGTTGGGATATGAGACTCCGGCCAAATTATTGAAGACTTCAGGGTATCTTTGCGCAAGGTCCAGTGCTGATTTTCCCTCTCTATTAGTGCCAGTGATGTCAGCACCCTGATTGAGCAATGGTCTTACGTTGTCGGCGCGCCCTTGGGCTGCAGCAGAAAGTATTTCCAGACTGAGGCCTTAACCAATTGCACGCCCTGTTACATGTCTGCTACCACGCCAACTAACCTGAATACAAAGCAAACCACTCTGAGATAAGCATCAGTAAGCCAATGAGAGTAGCTAAGGAAATACAATATTGAACTGGATTGTCTGTTAAAGTACTTTGATCAGTATGAATGGTCGATTTGGACGGGCTGGAATTTCCCCCTAAAGCCCGTCCCAAGCCCCTCATTTAAAGTGCGACGCATATCTATGATCAAATCGGTTTGATAACGCCTTTTATGCCAAATCAGCGTCATAATACTTTAATGATGGTGATGGAAACAGCTTCGCTTCATCCAAATCCATGTCGATGTTAACCTTTTCTAAAATGATGCACGAACTATAATAAAGGTTAGACGCAATGACAACTAGAAGGCATCGCTTTTCCCACATCTAATAAACTTTTGGTCTCTCCCCTGTTGGCAACAAATTTCAATTGGGTCAATTGGGTCTTTGACTAAGTTTTTATTTCCCGCGTATGCTTGTGCCAGCACAGGTTAACGTCGTGCAAACGTCATAATCGCGATAAGGGTAGTGTGAAAGGAAAACGCTGCGGTGTAAACTGTTGTCACGTCGCGCGTGAATTTAAAGCATTTTCAAAGAATGATCGTGAATCATTCTGTCTGATAGCGAGACATTTACGGTAACTTGATACATGATATTATCACAGATTCAACGATTGCCACCATGACGTTCTCGTGATGTAACATCATAACGTTCACGAAAGCCATCATACTACGTTATGACAATCATAACGTGATGGACGGGGTTGAGGGAGGTTTGGACGGGCAGATTTCAAATCCTGGCTAAGTCCCTGGTTCTGCGCATCATCTATATCATCGAAACATTCGAACATAGCCACAAAAATAATTGAAGGAGATAACACAGCGAATGTCGATGAGGGCAATGGCCATTGTGAGGTAGATGTGGATGATGGTTTTTGCTCGCTCGTAAATCAGTTCACAATACGACCATTCACGACGGACGAACGACGCGATAACTTCAGATTTCAGTTTCATTTGAACTTTGATTCTTTCCAGACCGGAAATGACGTCAGCGACTTCCCTAAAAGAATTCTAATTTTGCTGACGCTCTCCTTGATAACATTTGACCCACGTTTTGTCACCATCGAAAACATTTTGCCGATATTAGCTGTTTTCCGAACTTTTATCTGCAATTCGTGAAAAAACTACGCTTAATTCGTGATGATATGTGTCAAACGAAATGTTTCAAAATCGACCCAGTATTATTAAACATATCGGGGTGTAAATGCATTTTGGGGGGCGTTTTTGAACTTTAAGCTCAGTTTGTGAGAATACTATTAGCAATATACAATTAGATGAATTAGTTACAAGTTTGGAAGTGCATGGGCTAATCCTCAGGTGCAAACATTTTTACTATACGACGATTAACGACGGAGAAACGACGCGTTAACTTCTTATTGCACAGCTGAATTACGTCATCGATATCCATTAAATAACTTATCTTTCGATAGACACTGCCCCTCACAACATTCCACCCAATGACTATCCACCGAATATTGTCGAAGTTGTGAGCGATTGAAAATATGGTAAAACAATACCATACATTTTCGAGTCGGGGCTACGGGGAGAAATATGCATATTTATTCATGACATTTGATATGAAAAATTGGCCAATAAAACAGGCTACGAAGAACTGTAAACTTTTGTCAAAATCGCACCGAAGGTGAACATGATATCAAGGATTGCAAATTTAAAACGTGGGTAAAGGTCAAAACAAAACTAATTGGTTCTGCGCATTATCGGTTGCATACATACATACATACATACATACATACATACATACATACATACATACATACATACATACATACATACATACATACATACATTCATACATACCTACATACATACATACATACATACATACATACATACATACATACATACATACATACATACAGACATACATACATACATACATACATACATACATACATACATACATACATACATACATACATACATACATACATACATACATACATACATACATACATACATACATACATACATACATACATACATACATACATACATACATACATACATACATACATACATACATACATACATACATACATACATACTTACATACATACATACATACTTACAAACCGGGCCGATCGCCATAACTTGGCTTCGAGCCAAGTTAATGAAGCATGAGAGTTTCAGCGACAAGGCACGTGATCGTACGTACAAGTCTGTCAGCAAAATGGCTGACCACTACAACCGAAAGAAACGTACTACGGCACGGCAGTTTAGTTTGGGAGACACTGTGTCAGTAGCGATACCGAAGATTGATCGAGCATCTACAGATTTTCCCCGCCTGTCTTGTGTTGTGACCGATGTTCATGGTCAGAAGGTCAAGTCTTACAAATTAGCCTGCAGACACGGAATTCTGAACAGTAAATATAGAGCAGGTGATCTGATGGAGTTTTTAGGGAGTTTGATGCCTGACCTATCATAATCCATTTCCTTGCGGAACGCAGCCCGGAAAGAAAACTCTGGCAATGGATTTGTCAAGAGCTCATGTTATTGTACTGGACCATGCCAATCAGCTAAAAAATGTAGTTGCCGACAGAATGGAATCGCTTGTTTAACTCACTGTCATCCGCAACATGCATATACAAATAAAGACATGGCTAACAACGATTCTTCGCGCTCAGCCATCAAGCTGTCAGAAAGAGAGACCCGATGTCTGAAACGTCCAAATGGTTGGTTAACGGACGTACACATGGATGCTGCCAATACGATTTTGCTTAAGGATCACCCTGGCGTGTTTGGTCTGCAGGACACTGTACTCCAACAGAACAACTCCTGGGATGTTCCATCAGGCGAATTTGTCCAAATTTTGCATGTAGATAGAAACCACTGGATCACCATCTCAAACATTGGCCACTCTCAGAATACTGTTGGTGTGTATGACTCTCTGTGTAGGAAGCCCTCTAACTGTACCGTGGCATTGATTGCCAAGTACGTGAACGTCAGTACAGAAGATTTAACAATTGCTGTGATGAATGTACACCGTCAGACCAACGGCAGCGATTGTGGGGTATTTGCCATCGCGTTTGCCAAGACCCTGCTAACAGCCCACGATCCATGCATCCAAAGTTATATCTACCCCAGACAACACCTTGCGGATTCACTGCCAGCTGGTGACTTGCCTCCATTCCCATCTATCATAGTGATGCGGACACCGAACATTCTAATGTCACTTTAAGATGGCCCCTGCTTCCACTGTTTCAATGATGATATCTGTTGGATTTGTATTGATGTTAATTTCGATTACTTTTGATGATGATTTTCTTTTCACATACTATGTTGTGTTTGTATTTGACACAATTGCGTCTTTCGCCGAATGTGGTTTGCACATAATTTTTGTTGGTTTTGTGGCACAAGAAAATTAATAAATGTCGATAAAAATAATCATGATATGACACTTTTTTCGCGGTTGGGAAAATACATTAGTATAAGACGATGCAACCCTGATCTGCAATTGAGTCAGAACAATCTGCAGATGGGTCGCTCTCATTCCGTCACGGGGATCGGCAGATGGGTCGCCCATCTGCAGATGGGCGACCCATCTGTCGATCGGTAAACGGGTCAGACCCATCTGCAGATGGGACAGATCGGCAAATGGTTCTCTACAAATACACTCGATGTAATCCGTGATACAACAATGAAACAAATATTCAGTATTTCTGGTGTAATTAATTGATTGCGCAAGGGACATTAATAGGTCTATATATATATATATATATATATATATATATATATATATATATATATATATATATATATATATATATATATATATATGTGTGTGGTCGGGTGTGCTCGTAAGAGATCGGGTGTGCTCGTAAGAGATCGTGTGTCTCCGCCGTTGTTTCCGTGTTGCTGTTGGTTTTCCCGTGATTCCTCGCGGCGGGAATTCCAGACCAGTACAAAAGGCGAAGCCCACGAGGGTTTAGGCTTTTACGCTGCGAGGATCCCGGAGGAACAAGTACATCACAGGCGGAGCACTGATAGTCACAGCCACTCGACCACGAGAATTCCCGGTGGGTTTTAAATCGTATATGGATGTGCATTATGTGTGTGTTATCTTTGTTATATTATGTCGTCAGAGCTGTAAAGTAACCGCATATCAGCGTGTGTGAGACATGTGTTTTTTTGTATCGCGCCCGTTAGTTTTGGGCCAAATGGGAACTTTCTATCACGTGTTGTATTTGTATGACAATGCATAATTGCTGATATGTAGGAGTAGCCTTGGATAAAGTTTGATAGTATATAGGCATTCAAACTTTTGAGGCTTAACCTGGATACCAGCCGGTAAACTTATTAAGACGCATTACGAGTATGTATATTTTCCTGAACTGTTTATTATTTATGTGTTTCAGGGTCATTTTTCGGCTGAATAAAATATCATAGAAAGCAAGGGAGCACCGTGTTGTGGGTCATTACGTAACCACCCCCTTACCCACCAAGCAACATTTGGCGCAGCCGACAGGGTTCGGATCCTTGCAGCAGGAACCGGTGCTACGAACGGTGACCCGGAGGAGACACGATTTAGTTTTGACATCGGTTGGGCAGCGTTCACCATTAGGATATGTCATCTATGGAGGAACTGATCGAGCAGGTAGAGGAGTTGCACAGACAACAGCAGAAGTCGCAGGAGACGATAGAGAAGCTGCATGCGGCTGACAAGGCGCCCTCTGAGCCACAGCTGGTGTATGTCCCCCGTGAGAGAGCGATGGCAAGGTTCACTGGTGAGGAGGATTACGACTCCCCAATTGAGACTTTCGTCTCGGACGCTCGACAGACAATCAAGTCTAGAAAACTCCACGACCCGGACGCAGTGGACTTTGTGCTGAGCCACCTGGCGGGGCCGGCCCTGCAGGAGGTACGCCTACGCTCCCATGGACGAACTGCAGAAGGGGCGTTCGACATCCTCCTGTCAACGTTTGGCGACGCACGGTCAGTGCCTCAACTCCTGAGGTCCCTTTATGAACGTCGTCAGAGAGAGTCCGAGGGTCTGCGAGCCTTTTCCTATGGGCTGTCGACATTGGTTGACAAGGTCACATCCAAGGACGCGCGCGCCTTATCAGACGCCCGGACAACTTTACGGGACCAGTTTGCTGAGGGCGTGCAAGACAACCAGCTGAGGCGCCATCTCAAGCTCTACGTCCGTGAGCACCCTGAGGTCAGTTTCCTCGACCTGCGGGAGCAAGTGTTATTGTGGAGTGAAGAGGATGAGCGCCGTTCACCATCGGCGCAGAGTGCCAATTGACATCTGGTCCAGCAGGTGTCATCGGGACAAGGTGGCGACAAGATGAAGGTTTTGTTGGAACGAATGGAGTCACAAGAGAAAGCTATGCTAGGACTCACAAACACGATAGAGAATTGTTGTTGGCACAGACAGCCACATCACAAACGAATCAGAAATTTGCCCCGCCGTCGAGCCGACCTCGTCAACGGCTGAGGACTCGCTTCAGGGCTGGCGATCCCATCACTTGTTGGGAGTGCGGTGAAGTGGGACACGTGGCCAGATGGTGTCCCAAGCCGACGAACGCATTGACCGCCCGTGGTTCCATTCAGTCGGGAAACTAGCTCCCCCCACCGTCATGAGCCAGATGGTGAAAGCTTGTGAGTCAGGCTCGAAGGAAAATGGCCGTACCAATTTCCTTAGCAAAGCTGTAGGGAAGTGTCCCGAGGTAGAAGTGGAGATAGGTGGTGTGGTGACAAAAGCTTTGTTGGACACTGGCAGCGAAGTGAGTACCATGACAGAGACATTCTACCAACAGCATTTCGGGGGGAGCCCGCTGCAGGAAGCTAGGGGTTGGTTGAAGCTGACGGCGGCCAACGGATTGGACATCCCCTACGTGGGTTATTTGGAGCTCGACATGCGCTGCCAGGGACACCTCGTAGCCGGAAGGGGAATTCTAGTCGTAAAAGATCCGGCCGGCGCTGTGTTACACCAACAGAAGGCGGTTACACCAGTGCTCCTCGGGATGAACGTCCTGAAAAAGTGTCAGGAAGTGTTGCGGTCAGAGCTAGGAACGGTTTTTCTACGGCGCATCGAAGCTGGTTGGCGGGTAGCTCTGGGAAAAACTGCCAAGGACAACGTCTCCGCATGCGCATTCGCCCGCGTGGTGGGTAGAGACATGGTGAGAGTACCAGCTGGATCCATGTCGACGGTGAAAGTAACGGGCAGGGGCACAGGCCAAGAGACTTGCGATGGCTTGCTGGTCGAGCCACTTCGTGAGCCCCTTCCCGGACATCTATTGCTAATGAACACACTGACACAATCTCATGGCAACAAACTTGTATGTGCGGGTTGCCAACCTAAGTGAGCCAGACGTGTATCTGCGGCCATGGACCAGGATCGGTGTCGTTCACGAGGTTCAACTAAAGACAGCTGAGCCAGAGGTCCAATTTGAACGTGTTTCGGTGAGAGAGGTGCGTGTGTCGTTGTCAGATGGAGTTGGCGCTGACCTCATCGATGATCTGCCCGTGCCAGGCCTGGACAATGTGGCAAAAGACGTCACAGAGGAGCAGTTAGCAAGTTTGAAATCACTTCTGCGCTGTTTCAGTGACCTATTTGCCAATGACGAGGAAGACCTGGGGTACACAGACAAAGTTACCCATCGCATTACCTGTACTGATCAGCAGCCAGTGAAGCAGCCCTACCGCCGCATTCCGCCGTCGCAGTACGACGAAGTCAGGCAGCACATCACCAAACTGCTCGCTAAAGGGGTAGTGCAGGAGAGCGCGAGCCCTTTCTCCTCACCAATAGTGGTGGTAAGGAAACGCAACGGTGATCTTCATTTGTGTGTTGACTACCGTCAACTAAACGCCAAAACTGTGGAGGACTCATATCCGTTGCCGCGCATAGAGGAGTCCTGGGATGCCTTAGGAGGAGCCACGTTATTTTCTACCCTCGACCTGGCGTCGGGGTACCACCAGGTGGCAATGGAAGACAGTGACCGGCACAAGACAGCATTCACTACTCCTTTCGTGTTGTTTGAATACAACCGCATGCCGTTTGGTCTGTGCAACGCGCCTGCCACCTTCCAACGCTTGATGCACGCCACAATGAACGATCTGCTCTTCCGGATCCTGCTTGTGTACCTCGACGACCTGCTTGTTTTCTCAGACACTTTCGAGGCCCATCTGCAACGGCTGGAACAGGTTTTCATCCGGCTTCGGGAGGCGGGACTGAAGCTACAGCCTAACAAGTGCCGGTTAGCCCGTTCGGAGGCTGAGTTCTTGGGGCACGTGGTGTCAAAGGAAGGTATTGCAACTGAACCTGAGAAGTGACTGGCAGGTCCCAACGTCAGTCAAAGAGCTCCAGTCATTCCTCGGGTTTTGCTCCTACTATCGTCGGTATGTCCCCCATTTTGCCAAGGTCGCTGGCCCTCTACACGACTTGGTAAACGAGTGCAACGCGGACAAAAGCTCCAAGAAGCGCCAGTCGACAACTCTCGAAGGCAAGTGGAGCCAGCAGCACCAGGAGGCCTTTGATGGGCTGAAGGAGCGGTTGGTCACCCCTCCCATCCTGGGGTACGCCGATTACAGCCTGCCATTCGTGGTCAAGGTCGATGCATCAAAGGAAGGCCTTGGTGCTGTGCTGTCGCAAGACCAGAATGGCCGACGACGTGTGATCGCCTACGCCAGCCGTACCTGCGCCCGGCCGAACCGAACGACAGCAACTATAGCTCAATGAAACTTGAACTCCTGGCACTCAAGTTGGCAGTGACAGAGAAGTTCAGGGGGTATCTGCTGGGTCAGAAGTTCGTCGCTTACACCGATAACAACCCCCTGAGCTACCTACATAGTGCGACCAAGCTGGGAGCTGTGGAACAGAGGTGGGCCGCGCAGCTGGCGCTTTTTGACTTCGAGGTGAAGTACCGGCCCGGGCGAGTCAACGGCAATGCAGATGCTCTGTCTCGCCAGCCAGGACCGGGGCTTGATGATGACTCGGAGGAAGAGCTAGTCGCTGTGAACCAAATCACCGCGGCCGACACTCCTCTCCCCACCGAGTTAGGCCTCACGCTGACTGAGGGGCCAGGGATGGCGGCAGTGTCACGGATTGCCGTTGGAGCAGATATCATAGTGCAACCAGAGACAGACATCACCAAAGAGCAGACCTTTGATCCCCGTAACATCTTCCTGTCGCACGACCAGAGGGAGCTGTCACGTTTTCAGTCGGCGGACCCAGCCATCCGCCGAGTGTTGCAGTTCTGGCCACATCGGAAACCCGACGATGCAGAACGCAGAGGGATGGAAGCGAGAACGAGGGCCCTGTTGCGTCAGTGGGATCGCCTTCTCATGTCCAACGGTCTCATGTCCAACGGTATCCTGTATAGGAAGGTAGTTGACCCAAGCCTCGGTGAACTGAAACAACTGGTCGTCCCCGAGTCTCTGCAGCCAGGCGTATTAAAAGCATCACATGACGACATGTGTCATCAAGGCGGGGAGAGGACCCTCAATCTGTGTCGATCACGGGCGTATTGGCCAGGTCAGGGCGGTGACGTCGAACGTTACGTGAAGGACCCTCCACGCTGCGCCGTAGCAAAGATGCCGTCTCAGCGGGTGCGGACGCCCATGGGAAGCTTAGCAGCATCGAAGCCGTTGGAAGTGGTGGCGATGGACTTCACCACGTTGGACCCTGCTACTGATGAGAGAGAGAACGTCCTCGTCATCACTGACGTCTTCTCGAAGTTCACCGTAGCTGTGCCAACACGGGATCAGAAAGCTGCCACAACTGCAAGGGCCCTGATCAGGGAATGGTTCCACCGTTACAGCGTGCCTTTACGGTTACATTCTGACCAAGGCCGGAACTTCGAGAGCCAGGTGGTAGCCGAATTGTGTCGGGTATATGGCATTACTAAGTCCCGTACGTCGCCGTACCACCCGCAAGGTAATGGCCAGTGTGAGCGTTTTAACCGAACGCTCCACGACCTACTCAGGACACTGCCCGTAAACAAGAAGCAGAGATGGCCGGACTATCTTCCAGAAGTGCTTTTCACATACAACGCCACTCCTCACTCCGCGACTGGGTTCTCTCCACATTTCCTCATGTTCGGCAGGAATCCGCGGCTGCCCGTCGACCACTTGCTAGGAGTCGCCGACGAGGAAGACGAACCAGAAGTAGATTGGCTGGCGACCCACCGTGAGCGTCTGCGGGCTGCGTATGAAAAAGCAGGAGAAAGGCTACGGAATGCGAGGAACGAACAGTGGGATAGGACCCATCCACGGACCGACACCTCACTGCAGCGGGGTACTTTAGTATACCTCCGAAATCGAGTACTGGGCAGACACAAGATTCAGGACGCTTGGAGCCCCGACATCTACCAGGTGGTGGAAACACATGGCCACAATGTATATTCCGTGGAACCTGTGGGCGGAGGTAGGTGCCGAAACGTCAGTCGGGAACATCTCCGGCCCTGTCCAGTTTCAGTTCGGCACCAGCCGGTGCCAAACCCCCGACCAATTCCTGCGCCACGTCGACTGCGGGAAGCTACTCTTTCACCGTAAACAGACGATGGATGCTTCCTAGCCATCGAACCAACCAGGAACGCCGCCGCGCCAGGAGCTGTCGCCGGGTTTAATGTTGTCGTCGGGCCGGAAGATGTCGCCGCACCAGGAACTGTTGCCACCGCGGAAGATGTCGCCGCACCAGGAACTGTTGCCACAGCAGAGGTTGTTGTCGCACCAGACGCCGCGGCAGAGGACGCCATTGCTCTCGAAGATGCCGCCACGTCAGAGGTCGTCGTCATGCCAGAGGATGTCGCCACGCCATCGTCTGATGCCGAGAAGAGATCGTGTGTCTCCGCCGTTGTTTCCGTGTTGCTGTTGGTTTTCCCGTGAGTTGTGATTCCTCGCGGCGGGAATTCCAGACCAGTACAAAGGCGAAGCCCACGAGGGTTTAGGCTTTTACGCTGCGAGGATCCCGGAGGAACAAGTACATCACAGGCGGAGCACTGATAGTCACAGCCACTCGACCATGAGAATTCCCGGTGGGTTTTAAATCGTATATGGATGTGCATTATGTGTGTGTTATCTTTGTTATATTATGTCGTCAGAGCTGTAAAGTAACCGCATATCAGCGTGTGTGAGACATGTGTTTTTTTTGTATCGCGCCCGTTAGTTTTGGGCCAAATGGGAACTTTCTATCACGTGTTGTATTTGTATGACAATGCATAATTGCTGATATGTAGGAGTAGCCTTGGATAAAAGTTTGATAGTATATAGGCATTCAAACTTTTGAGGCTTAACCTGGATACCAGCCGGTAAACTTATTAAGACGCATTACGAGTATGTATATTTTCCTGAACTGTTTATTATTTATGTGTTTCAGGGTCATTTTTCGGCTGAATAAAATATCATAGAAAGCAAGGGAGCACCGTGTTGTGGGTCATTACGTAACCACCCCCTTACCCACCAAGCAACATTTGGCGCAGCCGACAGGGTTCGGATCCTTGCAGCAGGAACCGGTGCTACGAACGGTGACCCGGAGGAGACACGATTTAGTTTTGACATCGGTTGGGCAGCGTTCACCATTAGGATATGTCATCTATGGAGGAACTGATCGAGCAGGTAGAGGAGTTGCACAGACAACAGCAGAAGTCGCAGGAGACGATAGAGAAGCTGCATGCGGCTGACAAGGCGCCCTCTGAGCCACAGCTGGTGTATGTCCCCCGTGAGAGAGCGATGGCAAGGTTCACTGGTGAGGAGGATTACGACTCCCCAACTGAGACTTTCGTCTCGGACGCTCGACAGACAATCAAGTCTAGAAAACTCCACGACCCGGACGCAGTGGACTTTGTGCTGAGCCACCTGGCGGGGCCGGCCCTGCAGGAGGTACGCCTACGCTCCCATGGACGAACTGCAGAAGGGGCGTTCGACATCCTCCTGTCAACGTTTGGCGACGCACGGTCAGTGCCTCAACTCCTGAGGTCCCTTTATGAACGTCGTCAGAGAGAGTCCGAGGGTCTGCGAGCCTTTTCCTATGGGCTGTCGACATTGGTTGACAAGGTCACATCCAAGGACGCGCGCGCCTTATCAGACGCCCGGACAACTTTACGGGACCAGTTTGCTGAGGGCGTGCAAGACAACCAGCTGAGGCGCCATCTCAAGCTCTACGTCCGTGAGCACCCTGAGGTCAGTTTCCTCGACCTGCGGGAGCAAGTGTTATTGTGGAGTGAAGAGGATGAGCGCCGTTCACCATCGGCGCAGAGTGCCAATTGACATCTGGTCCAGCAGGTGTCATCGGGACAAGGTGGCGACAAGATGAAGGTTTTGTTGGAACGAATGGAGTCACAAGAGAAAGCTATGCTAGGACTCACAAACACGATAGAGAATTGTTGTTGGCACAGACAGCCACATCACAAACGAATCAGAAATTTGCCCCGCCGTCGAGCCGACCTCGTCAACGGCTGAGGACTCGCTTCAGGGCTGGCGATCCCATCACTTGTTGGGAGTGCGGTGAAGTGGGACACGTGGCCAGATGGTGTCCCAAGCCGACGAACGCATTGACCGCCCGTGGTTCCATTCAGTCGGGAAACTAGCTCCCCCCACCGTCATGAGCCAGATGGTGAAAGCTTGTGAGTCAGGCTCGAAGGAAAATGGCCGTACCAATTTCCTTAGCAAAGCTGTAGGGAAGTGTCCCGAGGTAGAAGTGGAGATAGGTGGTGTGGTGACAAAAGCTTTGTTGGACACTGGCAGCGAAGTGAGTACCATGACAGAGACATTCTACCAACAACATTTCGGGGGGAGCCCGCTGCAGGAAGCTAGGGGTTGGTTGAAGCTGACGGCGGCCAACGGATTGGACATCCCCTACGTGGGTTATTTGGAGCTCGACATGCGCTGCCAGGGACACCTCGTAGCCGGAAGGGGAATTCTAGTCGTAAAAGATCCGGCCGGCGCTGTGTTACACCAACAGAAGGCGGTTACACCAGTGCTCCTCGGGATGAACGTCCTGAAAAAGTGTCAGGAAGTGTTGCGGTCAGAGCTAGGAACGGTTTTTTCTACGGCGCATCGAAGCTGGTTGGCGGGTAGCTCTGGGAAAAACTGCCAAGGACAACGTCTCCGCATGCGCATTCGCCCGCGTGGTGGGTAGAGACATGGTGAGAGTACCAGCTGGATCCATGTCGACGGTGAAAGTAACGGGCAGGGGCACAGGCCAAGAGACTTGCGATGGCTTGCTGGTCGAGCCACTTCGTGAGCCCCTTCCCGGACATCTATTGCTAATGAACACACTGACACAATCTCATGGCAACAAACTTGTATGTGCGGGTTGCCAACCTAAGTGAGCCAGACGTGTATCTGCGGCCATGGACCAGGATCGGTGTCGTTCACGAGGTTCAACTAAAGACAGCTGAGCCAGAGGGTCCAATTTGAACGTGTTTCGGTGAGAGAGGTGCGTGTGTCGTTGTCAGATGGAGTTGGCGCTGACCTCATCGATGATCTGCCCGTGCCAGGCCTGGACAATGTGGCAAAAGACGTCACAGAGGAGCAGTTAGCAAGTTTGAAATCACTTCTGCACTGTTTCAGTGACCTATTTGCCAATGACGAGGAAGACCTGGGGTACACAGACAAAGTTACCCATCGCATTACCTGTACTGATCAGCAGCCAGTGAAGCAGCCCTACCGCCGCATTCCGCCGTCGCAGTACGACGAAGTCAGGCAGCACATCACCAAACTGCTCGCTAAAGGGGTAGTGCAGGAGAGCGCGAGCCCTTTCTCCTCACCAATAGTGGTGGTAAGGAAACGCAACGGTGATCTTCATTTGTGTGTTGACTACCGTCAACTAAACGCCAAAACTGTGGAGGACTCATATCCGTTGCCGCGCATAGAGGAGTCCTGGGATGCCTTAGGAGGAGCCACGTTTTTCTACCCTCGACCTGGCGTCGGGGTACCACCAGGTGGCAATGGAAGACAGTGACCGGCACAAGACAGCATTCACTACTCCTTTCGGGTTGTTTGAATACAACCGCATGCCGTTTGGTCTGTGCAACGCGCCTGCCACCTTCCAACGCTTGATGAACGCCACAATGAACGATCTGCTCTTCCGGATCCTGCTTGTGTACCTCGACGACCTGCTTGTTTTCTCAGACACTTTCGAGGCCCATCTGCAACGGCTGGAACAGGTTTTCATCTGGCTTCGGGAGGCGGGACTGAAGCTACAGCCTAACAAGTGCCGGTTAGCCCGTTCGGAGGCTGAGTTCTTGGGGCACGTGGTGTCAAAGGAAGGTATTGCAACTGAACCTGAGAAGTGACTGGCAGGTCCCAACGTCAGTCAAAGAGCTCCAGTCATTCCTCGGGTTTTGCTCCTACTATCGTCGGTATGTCCCCCATTTTGCCAAGGTCGCTGGCCCTCTACACGACTTGGTAAACGAGTGCAACGCGGACAAAAGCTCCAAGAAGCGCCAGTCGACAACTCTCGAAGGCAAGTGGAGCCAGCAGCACCAGGAGGCCTTTGATGGGCTGAAGGAGCGGTTGGTCACCCCTCCCATCCTGGGGTACGCCGATTACAGCCTGCCATTCGTGGTCAAGGTCGATGCATCAAAGGAAGGCCTTGGTGCTGTGCTGTCGCAAGACCAGAATGGCCGACGACGTGTGATCGCCTACGCCAGCCGTAGACTGCGCCCGGCCGAACCGAACGACAGCAACTATAGCTCAATGAAACTTGAACTCCTGGCACTCAAGTTGGCAGTGACAGAGAAGTTCAGGGGGTATCTGCTGGGTCAGAAGTTCGTCGCTTACACCGATAACAACCCCCTGAGCTACCTACATAGTGCGACCAAGCTGGGAGCTGTGGAACAGAGGTGGGCCGCGCAGCTGGCGCTTTTTGACTTCGAGGTGAAGTACCGGCCCGGGCGAGTCAACGGCAATGCAGATGCTCTGTCTCGCCAGCCAGGACCGGGGCTTGATGATGACTCGGAGGAAGAGCTAGTCGCTGTGAACCAAATCACCGCGGCCGACACTCCTCTCCCCACCGAGTTAGGCCTCACGCTGACTGAGGGGCCAGGGATGGCGGCAGTGTCACGGATTGCCGTTGGAGCAGATATCATAGTGCAACCAGAGACAGACATCACCAAAGAGCAGACCTTTGATCCCCGTAACATCTTCCTGTCGCACGACCAGAGGGAGCTGTCACGTTTTCAGTCGGCGGACCCAGCCATCCGCCGAGTGTTGCAGTTCTGGCCACATCGGAAACCCGACGATGCAGAACGCAGAGGGATGGAAGCGAGAACGAGGGCCCTGTTGCGTCAGTGGGATCGCCTTCTCATGTCCAACGGTATCCTGTATAGGAAGGTAGTTGACCCAAGCCTCGGTGAACTGAAACAACTGGTCGTCCCCGAGTCTCTGCAGCCAGGCGTATTAAAAGCATCACATGACGACATGTGTCATCAAGGCGGGGAGAGGACCCTCAATCTGTGTCGATCACGGGCGTATTGGCCAGGTCAGGGCGGTGACGTCGAACGTTACGTGAAGGACCCTCCACGCTGCGCCGTAGCAAAGATGCCGTCTCAGCGGGTGCGGACGCCCATGGGAAGCTTAGCAGCATCGAAGCCGTTGGAAGTGGTGGCGATGGACTTCACCACGTTGGACCCTGCTACTGATGAGAGAGAGAACGTCCTCGTCATCACTGACGTCTTCTCGAAGTTCACCGTAGCTGTGCCAACACGGGATCAAAAAGCTGCCACAACTGCAAGGGCCCTGATCAGGGAATGGTTCCACCGTTACAGCGTGCCTTTACGGTTACATTCTGACCAAGGCCGGAACTTCGAGAGCCAGGTGGTAGCCGAATTGTGTCGGGTATATGGCATTACTAAGTCCCGTACGTCGCCGTACCACCCGCAAGGTAATGGCCAGTGTGAGCGTTTAACCGAACGCTCCACGACCTACTCAGGACACTGCCCGTAAACAAGAAGCAGAGATGGCCGGACTATCTTCCAGAAGTGCTTTTCACATACAACGCCACTCCTCACTCCGCGACTGGGTTCTCTCCACATTTCCTCATGTTCGGCAGGAATCCGCGGCTGCCCGTCGACCACTTGCTAGGAGTCGCCGACGAGGAAGACGAACCAGAAGTAGATTGGCTGGCGACCCACCGTGAGCGTCTGCGGGCTGCGTATGAAAAAGCAGGAGAAAGGCTACGGAATGCGAGGAACGAACAGTGGGATAGGACCCATCCACGGACCGACACCTCACTGCAGCGGGGGGTACTTTAGTATACCTCCGAAATCGAGTACTGGGCAGACACAAGATTCAGGACGCTTGGAGCCCCGACATCTACCAGGTGGTGGAAACACATGGCCACAATGTATATTCCGTGGAACCTGTGGGCGGAGGTAGGTGCCGAAACGTCAGTCGGGAACATCTCCGGCCCTGTCCAGTTTCAGTTCGGCACCAGCCGGTGCCAAACCCCCGACCAATTCCTGCGCCACGTCGACTGCGGGAAGCTACTCTTTCACCGGAAACAGACGATGGATGCTTCCTAGCCATCGAACCAACCAGGAACGCCGCCGCGCCAGGAGCTGTCGCCGGGTTTAATGTTGTCGTCGGGCCGGAAGATGTCGCCGCACCAGGAACTGTTGCCACCGCGGAAGATGTCGCCGCACCAGGAACTGTTGCCACAGCAGAGGTTGTTGTCGCACCAGACGCCGCGGCAGAGGACGCCATTGCTCTCGAAGATGCCGCCACGTCAGAGGTCGTCGTCATGCCAGAGGATGTCGCCACGCCATCGTCTGATGCCGAGACAGAGCCTACCCTTGCGACAAAAGCTGTTCCAATGCCGGCAACAAGACGTAGTGTCCGTTCCAACGCGGGTAGAAGCAGCAATCCCCATAATGAACCGCGCTCCGTTCTCATCCGACGACAACAAGCACGGAGCCAGTTAGTACTTGATGTTGTGGGCAGGTTAATGCAGGAAGTGATGAACGCTGATGTCATCCTTGACTAGATACAGTATTAGTCGTGTGTTCCTAGTTTTTGTCAGAGTCGCGGTCACAGCGGACTGTGACGTAAAGCGGGGGAGAATGTGGTCGGGTGTGCTCGTAAGAGATCGGGTGTGCTCGTAAGAGATCGTGTGTCTCCGCCGTTGTTTCCGTGTTGTTGTTGGTTTTCCCGCGATCCTTCGCGGCGGGAATTCCGACCAGTACAAAAGGCGAAGCCCACGAGGGCTTAGGCTTTTACGCTGCGAGGATCCTGGAGGAACAAGTACATCACAGGCGAAACACTGATAGTCATAGCCACTCGACCACGAGAATTCCCGGTGGGTTTTAAATCGTATATGGATGTGCATTATGTGTGTGTTATCTTTGTTATATTATGTCGTCAGAGCTGTAAAGTAACCGCATATCAGCGTGTGTGAGACATGTGTTTTTTTGTATCGCGCCCGTTAGTTTTGGGCCAAATGGGAACTTTCTACCACGTGTTGTATTTGTATGACAATGCATAATTGCTGATATGTAGCCTGTAGTTTTTAGCATAGTTATTTTGCGTTGAATAGTTTGTAGGCGTTGTAATGCCGCAGACTTGTTTCAATTTGAATTACCGGAAGCGCGGCAGTTATAACCGTTAGATTTGAATATTCCCGCGATTTGTTTGTGTAATGCATGCGAGGAGTAGCCTTGGATAAAGTTTGATAGTATATAGGCATTCAAACTTTTGAGGCTTAACCTGGATACCAGCCGGTAAACTTATTAACACGCATTACGAGTATGTATATTTTCCTGAACTGTTTATTATTTATGTGTTCCAGGGTCATTTTTCGGTTGAATAAAGAATCATATAAAGCAAGGGAGCACCGTGTTGTGGGTCATTACGTAACCACCCCCTTACCCACCAAGCAACATATATAACTCCTTGATCCATCTAACTGTCGCGTATATAAAGCAAAGCCTTAATCTTTATGATCACTGAGTTGTAGACATATTGACTAGTGATAAGAACGGATTGCACTCCATCATCAGTGATACGGACCTCTTTACTTTTAACATATTGGGTAGATTCATGCTAAGCCGACAGAAGCAAGATTGTCTTCAGAATAACAGCAGCTATTATCGTCCTGTGATCATCTGTGAAGTGATGTGTTTTGGCCTCGATGAAAAACAGAAGCGTCAGTAGCTCAAAGGGCATTTGTTATATCCAGGGGACACCAATAGTGTTTGAGAGCCGTAAACATTTCTCGTCCCATTGCTATCAAGAGACTTTGCCCGGCTTACCCAATCTACGCTATAGCTCAAAATCAAGCGATTCCCCATGGACCTTTCATTTCCATTTAATGATTTGAGGGCAACATAATACCCTGGTGACTGTGTGCTATGTCTGGTGTTCCTAGTGACACTAGTCAATGTCTCCTAGCCTGATGGCTGCGGGCGCTGTTTACATTTTACTGATGTTCAATAGTCTCGCCTGCTAGGGCGAGAAGCGTAGCGGAACCCCTGGAGTCCGGGACGTAGACTATAGTGACACGGACATATGAGCAGTTTTTCGAACAGTAATATAAACATTATTGCACAATGTAAGCAAGAGATTGCATCATTAATTTATATGTCGCGTGACCCAAGTTTTCTTTTCTTTATCCATCTAACTGTCGCGTATATAAAGCAGAGCTTTAATCTTTATAATCAGAGCGTGGTAGACATATTGACACGTGTTAAGAACGGATTTCACGAGATCATAAGTGACATGGACAGCTTTACCTTTCATAAATTTGCAAGATCCACGCTGAGTCGACAGAAGCACGATTGTCTTCACACTAACAGCGGCTATTATCGCCCTGCGATCATCAATGAAGTAGCTCTTTCGAACTGGTAGTGCTGCAATGCTATAAATAGAACCTGACTATTGGCCTACAATGAAGTGTTGCACATTGGTTTCAATGACCTCATGATATGGAAAAACAGACGCGTCAGTAGTTCAAAAGGCAATTGTGTTAATTTCGATCAACTTTGAAAGCCGCAAACATTTCTCAGCGCATCGCTCTCAAGAGACGTCTGTTTTACGAGGAAGGCGGGAGACAAGCAACTATGGGAGACGGAGGGAATATTTACTGGTCTGACTTGTGTGGTAATGAATCGCTTTACTCTGCTTTCTGGGTAAGTTGTTTTGGCTTCTTACTTAGCTATCACAGAACGTATCGAGAATGAATCTTGAAGGGATAACATCTTGTTTCTGGTCTTTAAAACAAGATCTATTATGAACATCTCAAGACCGTCTTTATACAAGGAGTTACATAACTAAACAACATAGTTTTTGATTAATTTGAAAAATTCTGGAAGCTGGAAATTCGACGAATTGTTCGATTTCAAGGTATTATCGCTCATGTATTTAGCTCAATACAATAAAAAGTACGAATTTAACAGCTTAATAAAACGTGACCATTCGATTTGTCTTTGTTCACTCAGTGAATACCAAGAATATTTTTTCGGGAATATTTCACAAATTTCAAGAGATAGAAAAATATATGTCGAAGTTCAAAGCCGAAAATATGGCGTCTCGATGCGGAATAAACACTTGCAAACTTTAATAGAATAAAACATATTGATTACCTCAAAAAGGAAACTATGATAATCAGCGTGATTATTGATATATAATTAATTACCTCGTCGGGCAAATCCATCAGGTTTGGTGATACTGGTGAAAGTTTTCGAAAAAGAAAATGAGGTTTCTCGCACAGCAGCTAACGCCTCAACTTGCCGAACTGAAATGTAAGCGAGACACAGATCTCGTGGCGATCTCGCCGAGGCAGGCACTGCGTGCGAGATCTCTTTGATCTCGGCGTCGTTTCTACTCCTGCTATTGGTTATAACTCCTTGCTTTATATCACGATAATGATTGGTAATGAATAACACCAGAATTGAAATCAAACAACAACTGATGTAACTGCTTATCTTTTATCTCCTACAGTCCCTTATCTGCTATAGTCATTTCGTAATGATGATTATATGAGTCGCATAAGCCATGTAAACGCACGGGTCATATCTGTTGTAGCGTACCATGATACTTCATACCAGCCACTAGGGAGATTGTCCAACAGTGACGCGGGAGACTAAGCGCAATTGCTTGCGATAAATTGACACAGTACTGTTATCCACTTCGAGCTTCGAACAAACGACAGCCAAGTGGCTAAAACAATGCCATTTTGTCTACTCGTGTTGTACGTAGTACTACGTAGTTCGTAGATAATGGTTCTGTAATGTCTGGCAATTACGTAGTTTAAACATTGTAATTACGTAACTCGTGTACGTAGTGCCTCTACGTATTAAATACATACTGACAATACGTCGTATATACGAATCATTCCGCTACGTAACTCGAGACACGTATTGCGGACGTAATCTATACCATGAATTTAGTCATAGTGTGCGATCTAAAAAAAAACGTAATGACAATCTGGTTGTTGCAATTGCCGCTGAGGTTTTTTGGTATATTCAAATATCTAGTATCAAATTAAAGTAAATATGGAAAACTAAGGAGAGAGAGTGAAGATCGACTAGCTTGTACGAAAAGTGTATAACATTTAATAACAAAGCAATTATAATTTATATCTTTTCGAACAATTGTGGTACAAAGGAACCGGAAGTTCCAATCACTTCGTTGTTTCTGACTTCTGCGCCAAATTTGAAAAGGAATATTTTTGAAGTATATATCTCAAGTCATCGCCTTATTTTTGTGTCATCCTAAGGTATGTATTGAAAAGTATAATGACTTACGTGCACAGTATGTTAATCCACCCTCAAAACGTTTACTATGTTCCTGAAAATTGACTGTTATACAGTTGAATAGTTGAGATTATCAAGTTCTGGTGTACTTTCAGCATGTATGACCAATTACTATACTTTTATGGCCATTTAAAGACTAATGGTACAGATCTTATTTTAAAACCATTCAAATAATGCTCTCGATAGTTTTTGTTGTTACATATTTGACCTAAAGTTAATTCTACAATCCTTGAAATACAGAGTTGTACAGTTAAAAAAGAAACGAGCTGGACACAGAGTTGGTCAGTTGGCAGAATGACCTGGTTTGTCAGCACATTCAGGATCAATACAACTGCTGCCTGGTGCTCCCACCATCAACGAGAATGGTAAAAAATATGGTGATATTTCTGGTAACTGTATAAGTAACTGTCAGTGCAATTGGCAACATCAGTTATCAACAATGTCATCCTAATATTGTCTAGAATATTTTATCACCTGAATTTACTTAATTTTCTTGGTGGAATATGACATCAAATAAACTTTAAAACACAATTTTAGGTGACTTCAAGACTTTGCGGCCACGTTCAACGCAGCCCCTGCCGAGGGAAATGGAAGAAATCACGGATTTCTCCAGTATTGGTAAAGAATCAATTTATGCTTTGAAATTTTATAACTATTTCCCTTCATTATAAATTTGATCTCTGTACAACCACAATTTCAGCTTTGTTTCTATCAATGTTTGCTGATGTGTTATAATATTACACATAAGTAACATACCCACTCACACTTACACATTGAACACTCATGTTTTTAATACGTCCTACATTATCCATAATCAAGACACACTGATCGCTGCCGTAAGTTAATTTGTTCCCAGGTATATTTACGCCACACAAGAGGGAGATAGCGCCTTCACCCGACGCGCCAACACCTTGTAGCCAAAGCTTACGTCTCCCTGACCAAGGATACAGTGGAGACACAACGGCTCAACCAGGCGTCGGAAAACGCACACCCCTCCCCTCAGGCGAAACCTGGCGAACCCAATGCGGCAGCCCTCCAGATATTTCATCTTCAAGAAGCATCCAAAGAAATCCACAAATTTCAATAACTTTAACGGCATTAGTCCATTGTTCTTGTATATTTAATTTTCATGACATTAGTTAAATACTTTCAAAATTAATATTTGAATTAGCTACAATAGGTTATTTTACTATTTTCACGATTGTCAAGTATAGGCTCATCGCTTTTTCCCATGTGGTTTTAGTGCGGAGTAATACCGTGAAAAATGTAATTAATGTCATGACGGCTAGAGTATTCCATATTTTAATACTTTCCATTTTATTGTAATATATTTATTTTAATACCATTTAGGCTAGCAAAATTAGAACATTTGAATTACACAGCTTTGTTATCTTTGACACTTAAGTTGGTTCCTGAGATCGCCTTGATAATTTGAATTTGTCTAACCGTCAGGTTAATGCGTTTGACTGTCAGGTTAATGCGTTTGAATGCGTATGTCACTTTGAAGACTGCCTTGAGACTTAAATTAGGTGCAATTAAAGGGTGGCAGCTTGGGCCCTCTGAGACAGTCGTGTTTGTTGCAATTACAATGGAGTCTTTAATCCTTGATAATTGGTGGACGCACAAATGAGGGTCTTTTATCTGTGTGAACGTATGAGCCAGAATAGTATTATAACAGATGTCGTATGCGCTCAGGTGAAGGATCCGTTTCGTCACCGTCAACCCATTCCACAAGTCAAATCAACTTTTCAGATAATGAGTAAAGCACTGAAATTTATGTCTTGTGAAGTATATTGAAACTATCATATCGTTCAATCTTGTATCTTGTAAATTGATTTTATTCATTATTATCTCTTCCGGGTAATTATACTGATGCAAATTAATCCATGCAATTTGAAACGGGGTTCTATTAGATTGAGCAAGTTATTAGGAAGTGTGTTTGGGTGGGGTAAGAGCTAGCAAGTGATTAGAGCTAGGGGAGTTTGTAGTGTACCATGTATTAAGTTGAAGGGTATTAATTTTAAAAGGGCTGCTCTATATTAGAGTGCCAGTTGCTTATTGGACACCAAGTATAGCATTTGTCTTATGGTATGTTTTTGGTAGAGAGTGAATAGGGTTCCTCCCATAAATGAATCATGTGGGTTTTTTCTCTTTTTAAGCATGTGATATGAATTACAGAATCATACTGTTTCATAAATCTGTAAAAAAAATCACCTTTTACATAATCTTCTATCCTATGTGTTGACTGGCACGAGCTTCTACATCCAAGAATAATAAAGCCTATCCCTCTCTTCCAGGCATTGACACTTCAGATTCTGAGGAGAGCCAGCCAAATTAACCAAGCTGTTGATAGCAAACTTTATGTACAATAAACACATTTCGCTCATCCTATTTTGTTATGAATGGCATTTTTGCTGTCAACGATAACGTAGTGAGAAGGAAGCATACAGGTGCCCAAGTAGGTAGTGGAATGTTAATTTCACTACTTCTTTTAACTACGTAGTTAAAACGTTTCAATAATAGCGTAGTGATAAGGTAGCATACAGGTGCCCAAATATCCCAAATAGGTTGTGGAATGGTAATTTCACTACGTATTTTAAATACGTAGTTAAAACGTTTCTGGTAGTCCACACTTTTACGTTATCATAACGTAGAAACACTACGTAATCACTACCAAACAACTACGTAATAACAACGTATTTAGTACATAAATTTTTTGCTGTGTTCCTTTGTCAGTAGCCAGTCGACCGTGTCAGTTTTTCAACCAACCCACATGGCGATTCGCGCCCGGTAACCAGGTTATCCATGCGCACCAGTAAATGTAGATTTATTTGAGGAAAACATCCCATGTCCTGAGGCCAAGATACCGGAGAATCTTGCCGAGATCCGATGTTATTTGTGTTATATATTGTGTCCACCGCAAGTATAGACACAAATGTTCATGATGAATTACATGTGTGTATTTTTCTCTCAGAGTCCCACACTCAGTGTAAACACGTCATCACCGGATGTGACGCAGTGTTTCCAGGACACGGCGATGACGTGGGTCTCGTGTGGTGTGTTCTTGATTATCGCCCCTTTCTACGCGCTCTACTTGTCCTCTGTTAGCAGTCATCAGGGTCCACGTAGCATCATCAACAAGATCAAACTGGTCAGAGGAAAAGAAGTGTTGGAGTGTTTTGTTATAATGAATGTGAATCATTAGATTTGTTCTTATCTGCTAAGTCCGACCAATCACGTTAATCATCACCATTGCGATATCACCTCGTTGAAAGCGACATAAAATACCAGTGTATCATTTTCTTAACCTTGCATCATAATTTTCTGTTGTTTTGTCAGAAAATTATACAGTTGTGGCCGTCTTTTTGTCTGTTCAGGGTGTCGGGGTAACGTTAATTGGAGTATGTTTCATCGAGGTGGTTTTGTCGTCTGTTTATATGAAAAACAACACATCTACGCTTGCCGCCCTTTTCGCTGCGCTGCTGCGTCTGCTATCGACGGTGAGTTGAGTTATCCTGTTCGGCATACCCTAGTCATAATAGATACATCACTTACGCGAGGAAAAGCGAGGATATCATCGGTTAATTATGTAATGTTAAAATAAAACCAGGTGGGATTTCTGAAGATTATTCGTGCTTGCTGCCAATTGTTTTAGGTCGTAGCAACGGTGTTTTGCGCATTGGAATATCGAAAACGATTTCAAACCTCTGCTCTGCTCTGTGTCTTCTGGTTGATACAAGTCATATTTGGAATCGTGTCATTCCGTTCTCTCATATTACAATGGACAGCTGAGGTAAAGAGTTCAACGAATGCTGCATAACTATGACCGGGATTAATGTTGAATGTTCGAATTTCAGACCAAGATCGGTCTTTAATTGTCAATATTCAATTCTCCTTAAGACACGGACGATATTAGTCAACATGTCCATGAGCTCAATATTCAGGTTCATGTTGTCTATTTCACATTTGAATTGTTTATATCAAAATATTATCGCCTCTCTGTTTTTCAATTAATTTAGGTAGAGCCTCCCGGGGTATGGAAGATGGTTTGTTTCTATACCAGCTTCTGTTTGATTTTTCTGACATTTATTACCACCTCCGTCGCCGACGCGAGCGCCCTCCAGCGGACGTGTCTTCGAAGGGCGTTGCTCGAGGAGGAAACCACGCCCCTACTGGCCAGCGATAACCCATATGGCCGCGCTGATGTTAACAAGCAGAGCGATGGCGTAAGTACGATGGAAAGAACATGAATGACAATGAAACTCAAAACAAGGAAACAATAATATCATCAACAGCTAGAACTGCATTGTATTTGTGAATGATATAATGTTTGTATGAAAATCGTCAGCCTTTACAAGAAGGCCAAAGCGATCGTTGTCATTGCGCTATTATAGTGAAGTATATTTTAAGCAAATTTTCTTTTGTAGATCAGCCCTTCGCCTTATTTACTTTCTCTTAGCTCATTGATCGAGAATTACACTAGGGAAATTTTAAGTTAAGTGAAGAATATTTTGATTCCAGCCACTAAGTCCATCACTGACAGCGTCCTTCTTCTCCATCATAACCTTCGCATGGATTATCCCGTAAGTGAATTCATCTGCTGTCTCAGGCACAAAATATCAACATATAAAATCTTACATTGAATCAAAACGTGGAATCAATATCATGCATTGGTCTCTGTCTATTTAGGTACAATCAAGATTCTGAAATTTAGACTTTCCCTGTGGATTATGTGTTTAGCTTTCTTATTCGCGGATTTAAACGTCCGTCGGAATACCGTCACTTGCATCAGTTGAAAGACGAGGATACAACGGCAGATTTGTTGCCATCCTTCTACAAGTTCTTCTCAGACGATCGTCAGGAACGGTAGATGTTTAACTTGTCATCATCATCATCATCATCATCATCATCACCATCATCATCATCATCATCATCATCATCATCATCATCATCACCATCAGCCCTACTATTTAATAAAAATACGACCACATGGATTAACAATCTGACTTTCTAGGATAACAAGCGAAAAGTTGTTTCAATCCTTTCCAGGTAAAACTTTTCTAAATTTTTGCTTGATATCTTATGCATGTCAAGAACGCAGCTTCGTGGTGAGAAGAACCCGACCTGGCGCTTATGTAAGAGTCTATTGTTGACCATGAAATGGGACGTCTTCATCTCCTTCATGTTACGACTAATCGCAATCGTCTTCCAGTTCATAACACCCCAGCTCATTAGGTGGGACTCTAAAATATTGTCGTTAGTTAATTTGTGAAAGTAACTGATAGAGGTATGTGTAATGATTACTTGTCAAATGGTATCGCTGTTTTCCGTATCAGAATTATACCCCTGGTTTTTAACAGGCTGGTAATTGTTTCTTTTTGACCAACTGGTAATTATTTCTTTTATAAAGACTGGTAATTGTTTCTTTTTAACCAACTGGTAATTATTTCTTTCTAACAGACTGGTTATTGTTTCTTTCTAATAGCCTGGTAAATGTTTCTTTAAAGTAGGATGTTGATTGTTTGTTGATATCTAGCTGTTGATCGTTGGTTTCTAGAAGGATGTTGATTATTTCGTAGCTTCAGTCTGATGGACGCTACTTTGTATTTGACAGTTAATGTTTTTTTATCAGGCTTTTGATTGCCTACGTGGGAGATGCAAGCAGTCAAACCTGGCAAGGTCTTGGTCTAGCAGCCATTCTTTTCGTTGTCAACTTCGCCGTCACAATGTTAATTCATTGGTGGTCTTTCTATGGCTATGTCATTGGGATGAGAATCAGAACAGTTATCAATGCCATCACCTACCGAAAGGTAAAAGTCATCAATGCTATCACGTACCGAAAGGTAAATGTCCTCAATGCCATCACCTACCGAAAGGTTAATGTCATCAATGTTATCACGAACCGAAAGGTAAACATCATCAACACTATCACCTACTGAAAAGTAAATGTCATCAATGCCATCATATACCGAAAGGTAAATGTCATCAATGCCATCACGTATCGAAAGGTTAATATCATCAATGCCATCATATACCGAAAGGTAAATGTCATCAATGCCATCACGTATCGAAAGGTTAATATCATCAATGGCATCACGAATCGAAAGGTGAATGTCATCACTTGCCATCACATACCAAAAGGTGAACGTCATCAATGCCATCACGAACCGAAAGGTTAATGTCATCACTTGCCATCGCCTTCAAAATTGTCGAGGATTACCAATGTTACGTCGAGCCAATAATCCCTGTCGTTAATCCTGTCGCCTAGGGTTGTTCTTATTGTTTCTGGAAATGCTTTATGGTTTTCAGTTACTGACATACATAAGAAAATGCATGCTTTGTTAATAAATAGGTATGTTGTAAATAAGCACAATGCGTTTGATTGTAGGTCATTAAATTGTCAAGCACAGCGCGGAGGACCACAACTGTTGGTGAGATTGTCAACCTCATGTCTGTCGACGCCCAGAAGCTACAGGATGTTCCTCAGTTCATCCATCTCAGCTGGTCCTTCCCTCTCATGACCGCATTATCGCTATACTTCCTCTATCAGACAGTGGGGGTGGCGGCTTTTGCAGGAATCGCCATTCTCGTGGGCCTGTTGCCTATTAATGCCTTGTTTCTAGGAAACAAAATAAGACAGCTTCAGGTAGCTATTGATCAATGACAATCCCATGAATAAAGTTAAAGATGCATCTCTTGTACTACCCAGCTACCCGATTGATTCTCTCATGGAGTTAGTCCATGGTTCCATCGTCATATAAGTATATTTATTCAAATCTGCAAAGACAATTAAACAGCGAGTTGTAGCCTAACTCTTTTGACATTTTGATGTATTATTCCGCTATGGTTTCTTTGTAGGTAAACCAAATGGTTGAGAAGGACAACCGGGTTAGGGTGGTGAACGAAGTGTTAAGCGGAATTAAGGTAACATCGGCTTTGTGTTGATTCATCAGAAGTTCACAACAAAAATCCGATCCATTGTCAAATCTGGTAAAATGACCATTGATTTTTTCCATTTTTATGGAGGTGCTGAAGTTCTATGCCTGGGAGCCTTCCTTTCAAAAGAAGATTTGTGATATACGCGACAAAGAATTACACTACTTACGACGCGCCGCTTCCTACAATGCTATCTCTTCCGTTACCTGGTTCTTGGCACCATATCTCGTAAGATGATAACCCAACATCATGGGATTCTGGGAGTGGGAAGCAGTGAGGATCAGAAGAGTTGGCCAAATTGTTTTGGGTGGAAAATCCAATTATTGCAATCAGATGAAAGTCTAAAATTCGTTTGTGTAGACCCTCAGACGGCAGTTTTAAAGCATGAATCGTCATTCGTCCCGATAATTATTGTGAGACTAGATCGTCTCTCCCGTAGGTTGAGGTTAATGACCAAGGAAATGCTGACGAAATGCCACACGAAAAACAAATGATTTAATTGTTCATTCTTCAGGTGTCATTGGTGGTGTTTGGGACGTACGTTATGACAGGAGATGACCACGTCTTGGACGCTGACAAAGCCTTCGTTTCCATGACGCTGATCAATTTACTCAATTTCCCTATTGCTCAGCTCCCGTTAGCAGTGTCCGTCACGGGACAGGTAACGCTCAGAATTTACTCCATTTCTTCATTGCATTCCTCCTCTCAGCAGCGTCCGTCATGGGACAGGTAACATACATAATTTACTCAACTTCCACATTGCTCTTCTCCTACATTCCTCACAGGACAGGTAACATTAAGAATATTCTCAATTTCTCTATTTTTTTGCTCCTATTAGCAGCATCCGTCACAGGGCAGATAACATTTAGAATTTACTTTTGTATATACCGACAAATGCAATGTGAAATTTAAAAGCATCCACCGACCGAAATGGACAAACGCACTAACGTACAATTACTTGTTCATGTCGCTGTTTAAGGGTATTGTGTCTTTGTCGCGTGTGGCCAACTTCCTCGCTCTGGATGAAATCGACGGCAACACCTCGGCCAGAATACAAAATGGTGAGCTATAGTGGAAAAACAACCCCTTGCAATGCAAATTGGTAATAAAAACCGGACGTGTCTTCCTACAAGGACAATGCACATACTAAAATGCCAATTAATTTTCGTTCGAAACCTGACCCAAAACATCCATTTCTAGGTTTCGTGGATGACAGCATAGCCGTGGATATAAAAGAAGCGACCTTCTCGTGGGGTGATGATCCACCAGTACTGAACAAGTAAAGCAACGCGCTCAAAACCGCGAAACTTTGGTCTACTTAACTTGAGTGAAGTTAATGGTAACTGTTATAGTGTTCATAGAGTTATGATAAAATGGTAATTCCGACAGTGTCAACATGAAGGTGAAGAAAGGAGCCTTGGTGGCTGTAGTGGGGCAGGTGGGGTCTGGGAAATCATCTCTGATATCCGCTATACTGGGCGAAATGAAGCGCTGCCAAGGCCACATCTCTATCACGGTACGATACTCAAACACGTTATCGCAATTCTCAAAAGCCAATTGAATATGGCATTGTTAAAAAAAGGACGCATGATTATTTTGTCATAATACTGAATTTCCATTTCGTACTCACTATCACAACTCGTCCCTAAATCGTTGCCATGTCAACGAAATTCGGATCTTCAACAGGGCAGCGTTGCGTATGTTCCCCAGCAAGCATGGATACAGAACGCCACTCTGAGAGACAACATTCTCTTTGGCAGACCTCCAAGCAGTCGCTATGGCACAGTGCTCCAGGCGTGTGCCCTCAAACCCGACATGGAGATACTACAAGGAGGGGATATGACAGAAATAGGAGAAAAGGTATTTCATCAATATAAAATATCCACCTTTCAGGATTGATCATCCTATTGAAAACCCCCACTCATGGACACTTATAGGGACTGAACTCCGCTAAAGGAAAAGTCTTGCTCGATAAAATTATATGATATGAGTATTAGTATCTACACTTATGACATACATTCATGATTGATATGGCAGGGAATCAATCTGAGCGGCGGACAGAAACAGCGGGTGAGTCTGGCCAGGGCTGTATACCAAGACCAGGATGTTTACATCATGGACGACCCACTCAGTGCCGTCGACGCTCACGTAGGCAAGGAATTGTTCGATCAGGTGATCGGTCCAAACGGGCTCCTCAAACACAAGGTGTGTATACACCTGTAAACTACAGGTTCTCCATTTGATGCGCCCCAATCACCACACACTAACAACATCTTATTGGGCGTTTACAAAGACAGTGAGACAAAAGCATGTTATTAATCTATTTGATATGTATAAGCTTCCTTATGCCACCAATACGTATAGATCAATCAAAATGACATGTTGGTATTCATGTGGAATTAAAGCAATATATTCCCCATTTACAAAAGCCGACATAACCGTTTCTCATCCCTAACTTAATACGTTAGACATTGACTCACGTGTAATTGTTCCTATTATACAGTAAAGGATCTTTCTTGCTTTATTGTGGTATGGGATATGAGTATAACGTCATGACATGAGTGGTTGAGATGTACACCACCAGGTGTGAGTGATTCCCACCTGTGGCACCTGTTCCCACTGTGATTGTGACAGACGCGTATTCTCGTCACCCACGGGGTACGCTACCTTCCCCTCGTCGACCAGATCATCGTTATGACTGATGGTCGTTTGTCTGAAATGGGTACATACCAGCAGCTAGTTCGAGACCAAGGCGAGTTCTCCAACTTCCTCAACACATACATGGATGAGCGATCATCCGATGATGAACTTGAAGGTATGTGTTTTCATACTATTTCGTATGCAGCTATTGCTTATAATAGAAACGCAGTAATTATCGTGTGACATGGTAGATTTTCATGTAATCTTCGCCTAAATTTGGTTTAAGGAATTCTCATGACTAAATTGTTTTTGGTATATTCATTCACACTTAGCCATCATTCAAGAAGACGGTGATAACAAATCCATGGTTTCTGACGACACTAGCCCAAGAAACTTAAGAAGGTAGGTAACATAATATACAACTGATAAGAGTTTTTCATTTATCGGGCAACATGGTTGATCCAGGCACATGACACCTACGTCTGCTCCCATCAGCAATCGGCCGTCGAAGCCGTATTCCCAATTGCTTTCTTCAGTTTCAAACAGTCTTTATCAAGAACTCTCAGTTGATCAGTCCTCTTGCTCCTCCCTTACGGTGATGTGGTCTTCTCATTACAATATTTGGTCAAATTGGTCAAGGTAATTCAAATTAAGGAAAAGTGTTTCATAGAAAGCTATGTTTCTTCATTCGATATATAACACTGCAATACTACCTGTGTCGCTTTTGTAGTAGTCCTTTTAATGTTAATTGATTCCACATCCATGTGCCATTGTAGTATTCACTCATAACGGAAGGAAGTAGTTAAATTCTTGTATCTGAGCTGCAGTACAAATATATCTCTGTATATGTGCTATAATGATTGTATATATTTCTTCTCTGGATGTGACGTTTGTCTCACTGATGTGTCCCACATTTAACTCTCGTTATTTATTTGTAAATTATGTGCAAAATGAGTTTTGTTACCTTTCCAAAAATTTAGCCTAATAAAGATAAAGATATGTAAGTGCAGTTGCCAATCATGCTCAATGTGATGATATATAAATACTTCTAGCTGTTATGGTTATGGGTGTTTTATCTTTTACATAATGGTAATGGTTAAGTGAATATTATATGTCATTTCTAAATGGAGAACTTAGGATGATATTATAGAGAAACCTGTCTGTTAGCTAGTGTTTTGCGTCGCTATGATCATCTTCAAAGGTTTTGATGCAAATCTTTTCGCTCCGCTTTGTGCCTTAGAAGAAGGAGTACTATTCAGAGACACGCCTCCATGGAGTCATCTCTCACCAAGTCACTCACCAGACAAGATTCTACCAAACTTGGTACCACACAACTTATGACAGAGGAGCTGGCCATGGCAGGAACAGTAGGCAAATGTTTTCATCCTCAAATCTCTTTCAGAAAATTTATCATGCATTCGAAACCGACTGACACAAAACTAACTGTATTTTTGTTCAATAAGCATACATAATGGCCTTAAATATTTATCTTAGACTTTAATAAATCAATACTGACGTCGCAATAGGGATTTTATAATTCCATCACTGACACCATATCAATTACTTAAATCTCATTCGTAACCCCTTGGTGGATTGTAGATCATAGAGGATTGTTTATCTTTCAACAATGACACAATTTTAATTATATGTTTTCCGTCATAACGATCATGATAGCTTTGTTGGTGAATAATTGTCATACAAATGCTTTTTAACCTTTCAACAATAACGCCATAGCAACAATTTAAAATCCCTTTTTAAGACGACTTCAAATCAATACCTTTCCCACAATCAACAATGACACCATAGCAACGTCTGTAAATCCCTTTTAACAACACATTCATGACAAAAATTTTCCCTATCAACAATGGCACCATAAAAATGACTTCAACATCCCAAATGTAGCATGATAATATGATAATATAGCAACAGTATTACATGCTAACTTCTCGCCTATTTGATGTTGGACTGCAGGTAGGCTGGCCCGTTATCGGTACATACGCTAAAGCAGGTGGACTGCTTTTCTTAGTAGTTGTCATATGCTGTCACATTGGCTTTTCTGCGGCCACTGTTGTCACTAACATCTGGTTGACTGCTTGGACCAATGATCCTGTTTACAACGGCACGAGAGATAGCCAGGAGGTCAATTATCGACTAGGGGTGTACGGAGGACTGGGCTGTGTACAAGGTGTAGTTTTGTGACAATAAAATATTTCTAAAGCAAAACAGTTGAATGGAGTCAATTTCAGTGTATGAAATGTAATTCATTAAGTTCGAATTGGTAAGTTTATTGTGATATATTCTGTGAAATTTCCAAGAGCCACAAAGTTGTGCTTATAGACCTGGGATAATGTTAATAATTTATGCATTAATAGTGGATAATTGTGGCAGTTACATGCTTTCTCAACTTCAGTTCTCCTCATCATCATCGAGTCTATTGTCATAGCTATCGGCTGTATCCAAGCCTCCAGAACCCTTCACCATCAGGTTCTTCAGCGCATTCTTCACGCCCCGATGAGCTTCTTCGACACAACTCCGCTTGGAAGAATCCTCAATCGATTCTCCAAAGATCTTGACATCATCGATGTCAATATTCCTGTGTATATTCGCTTCTGGTTGTTCAACGTCGCCCCGCTCGTCTCCACCCTCGTCATCATCATATACACTACCCCTCCATACATTGTAGTCGTACTGCCCGTCGGCTTCATTTTTTACTTCATTCAGGTGCGTGAGATTTATCTTGAATAGCTCGTACATTTTCACCATTTTAAATTACCCAATCCCTGCACACCTCGATAGCTTACATGATCCCTTGTCGGTTCCTTTGAATAAGTTTCTTGCTATTATTCATGTTGGAGTATTTTGTTTATTGAGTGTTTTGTCACTCTTGCAGAAGATGATAGTGGTCAACATTAACCGGTTGAAGCGATTGGATTCGGTGCTCAGGTCGCCAATTTACGCCCACTTTGACGAAAGTGTGACTGGTCTCGCTTCCATACGAGCCTACCAAAAGGAAGAGGAATTTACAGTGAAATGTGATCGCTTGGTGGACGATAGCCAGCGAGCCTGGTACCTGTATTTCGTAACGGCCAGGTAAGAAAGCACTGGGATAGTAAGGGTTCAGATGTGATTTTCACAAGTTTTACGAAAAGTCCTTCATGCGACCTTAATGGCAGGAAGATGAAGACCATGTTGCACGGGTATAGCCACCTACCAAGCCAGTTGATATTGGTTATTTGAGCTATTATCGCCCAAGGATGACTGCATAAATTCCTGTGGAATCAATCCTACTGAAGTCTTGGTTGTTTGCTGTGTGTAGATGGTTAGGAATATGGATGGAGATGGTGGGTTGTCTCATGGTGTTCTTCGCTGCCGTATTTGCTGTTCTTCAGAGGGATGTCCTCACAGCTAGTATGGCTGGACTCTCCATCTCCTTTTCTTTACAGGTGTTTCTCGATCTCTGTGAATCTGTTGATGAGTCTTTCACTCCCCGTCGTTGGTGTGGTCTCTTAGGCCATGAATAGTAAACCAAGTTTTACTGCATCGATACCTCTCCTTAACAGACACATTTCAAATAAGCCCATCTGCTACGTTTATCTCAGTGATTGACAAGAAGTGCCCTGTCTTTAGCGAACATCTGCCTATAACAGTCGCTTAATTATCATGAGTGTCTGTATAAAACCAACCATGGACTACTACTGAGGTGATCACATTGTTACGTGTGTTTGTTTGGTCAGCTGACTTTGTTCCTCAATGTGACGATCCGCTCAACTGCCGAGATGGAGACTTATATGGTGAGCGTGGAGAGGATGAAGGAGTACAGAGAGGTGGACCAAGAGGTGAGGTGATAGCGCCATCTGGCGAATAGGAGAGTTGTAGTACTAGTCGGTGAATATTTTCGATGAGTTGGCCTGACTAAGGTCCATGGACTATTTTGTCTCCCATTCATAACTCAATCATTGGTTTGTTGATAAAAAACCATTCAGTTGCAAAACATTGAACCTTTCCTAAGGCGCCTTGGGTGGTAGAAGACGCGAATACCGCTGGTGGATGGCCAACTGAGGGACGCGTGCAAATGACCAACTACAGTACACGCTATAGACGCGATCTAAACCTAGTCCTCAAAGCCATTTCCTGTGACATACAGCCGCGGGAGAGGGTATGTCACTTTTGAGAGCAACTGAACTATATTTCTAATTATTCTTTCCGGCAAAACTTAATTAATTAGTTTTGTTATAAATATTTGTGCTTAAAAGATGAGGCTTTAAATTAGATTAGAATTCTTTACACTTGTTGAATTACGATTTATTATTAACAGGTTGGCATAGTTGGAAGAACTGGGGCCGGGAAGTCCTCACTAACCCTCTCCCTCTTCCGCATCATCGAGGCAGCGGAAGGCGCTATCACTATAGATAATGTTAGGATCGCAGATCTCGGACTTCACCAACTAAGGAAACGATTGACAATAATCCCACAGGTAGTGGTTACTTATTTGTACTGATAAGAGCTGATTATGAAAAACTGATAAAGGCCTGCAAAGTTGATAACGTTCCTAACCGGCTCTTTAGCAGCTTTTCGCTGTAGCATTATAGTCAGTCTGCCAGTTAATCTTCATGGCTGACATGTTTGACGCTACGATCCATAACGTACTGCACTAACATAACATCTCTGCAAAAAGCGAGTTCGTGATTGCGACTGCGCATGCGTCGATATGCAGCGTCCCTGCTCAGGTCAAAGGTCAATCGTGACAATTCGAACAATCTGGTTTCGCGGGCTCCATCTTCAACTCCACAAGTTCATACAATTTCTTTGAAGTAAGTCTAGACGTGTTGCTCGGCATTCGCAAAACTTTATGTGTCGAATATTGGACGTGTTTGTGCGGGTGCGGTAACAGCTCTTACCGAATGAATAATTGGAAGAAAATATTTTGCGATTCAAACCAAAATAACTATGGTACAGGTCTACTAGATATGCGTGACCCATCCCTTTAATGTTGACTTTTGCAAATTGATCATCGAATTAATTTGATCAATCGCAAAAATGAAGTGACTTGTAAAAATTGGATCCCTACTGATAATGATCGCGTGTGTTCCTGGCATTTTACGACATCACCACACATCCAACTAAAAATCTTGGATATGACTTAAAGCTACACGCCGCCCACACAGACCTCGACCCACACCAGTTGCAACTCTGAATGCTCTGCCCTGCATCAGTGGGGACTATGAAGCTCATGAACAAGGGAGTACCTATCTTAGTTATAGCCCCAAAAGGAACAATGCAAGGGACAATGAAAGAAGAGGATTCTCTACCGTACCAGTTCCAGGATGACCACACCTACATCTTTTCTTGTAAATGCACAGACAAATGTACAAGGAATGACATCATCCGACACAAAGATCAAATGACCATCTGACCTGAAAATTACAACAAAGGTGTTGTCCACTGATTTGAAAGTATCCCAAAAAACACCGGTACTCCATCAAGGTTAAGTGTTTGTGACCTTTTCGATTATTTATAACTCAAGGTGCTGAAGTTAAGATATTGGGTTTGCACCTAGAAAGTTATCTCAACAAACACTCTATCAGTATTTGTAAGAACTCCGAAAAAGAGTGGCCAAATGAGGGAAGTCGCCACCTTGGATGAAATGACTTTAATGATGATAAAGCTTCGTATGGATCTGACGAACTCTTTTCTTTGTGACCTCTTTTGCATATGAAGTAGCTCATGCGCAGCCATCACAAATGGAATTGAGCCCTCTCATCTTTTGGTCATTCCGCCAAAATCTCCCAGACATAACCAAGTGTGTGATGTCTTAATTGAAAAACCCAGAAACTAAAATCTACAGGCGTATACATGTATACGCTACGAGAAGTCGAACACTGTTAATTTATTTGTTGCCATTTCTCTTAGCCTCGGATCAGCACATCGCAATTTATATTTTTTTGGACAAGATTATGCATGGAGAATGTTTTGTAGACAGAGGTTAGCCAATACGGAGTAACGTGTGGTTAAGAGGTGCCACTCTAGAAATTCCACCACCTGGCCACGATGTAGTCCGATAAAATCGCCAATGCTCGGACACATGTTGAACGTGCAATCTTGCCTACCCTACTCGGTGCTCGTGACACAACATGCCACTAAGAACAATAAAACCAGTGCAAAAGTATTTCATTTCAACACAGCCCTTTACACTAACATGTTCATCTCCCCTCACCCACTTCCCAACACCTACCTCCCCACACCTACCTCTCCATACCAACCTCCCCTCACACCCTCCCTTCACCCCTCCCTACACCCACCGCCCCACACCCCCTTCCACACTCACTCCCAGTTCCTCTGTGACAACTGATAATTAAACCATCCTAAAGGATTTCATTCCACTGGTGAATTTGTTTGATTAATCTGTCTCCTGGGAAGGATCCTGTTTTGTTCTCTGGAACATTACGCGGTAACATGGACCCATTTGAGATCTATAGCGACCACGAGGTATGGAGGGCATTGGAGCATGCGCATCTCAAAAGTTTCGTGGCCGAACTCAGTGATGGATTGGAATATGAAGTTGGCGACAACGGAGAGGCGCTCAGGTAAGTTTATGCGTGCAGTGCTGTCATCAAAGGTCACATGGGTATGACGAACTCTTGTAAAAGCCATTCCTAATTTTAACTTCACCATACAGATTTGAGTAACATATTTCACATGAAATGTCTTAAAACAATTGAACCTTACATTGCATAGTGAACAAATTGAATACTGACCTTGTGTTCGCACAGCGTTGGTCAGCGACAGCTTGTCTGCCTGGCCAGAGCCCTGCTTCATAAAACAAAAATTCTCATTCTCGATGAGGCAACAGCTGCAGTAGACATGGAAACAGATGACCTAATTCAACATACCATTAGGTCAGAGTTCACAGAGTGCACTATAATAACAATCGCGCATAGGATAAACACAGTACTGGATTACGACAGGTACGTTACATACTGTCTGGAATACAATTAACACGTAATAATTGATCAATGAAGCGTTGTCTGTGTTAGGCGCGTAAACATTAAAACATATCGCCATGTTGTTTTCACTCACTATGTTGTTACTTGTAGAATTCTGGTGTTTGATGACGGGGTTATCGTCGAACAGGACTCGCCACAGGCTCTGCTGTTAAATGAGGAGTCCGCGTTTTGCAAAATGGCCACAGATGCAGGAATTACTGGCACAGCGTCATGATGCCGGCTAATGTAGAAATTAATGGACGAGGTCGTGATAATATCATGGGTGTGGTTATGAGATTAATATGGGCGTGATCATCAAAAATTATATGGCCATAGTGATAAGAATTACATGGCAGTGATTGTGGTAATAATATAGGCCCGGTCGTGATGATAACATGGGCGTGGTTATGAGAGTACCATGTGCGTGGTCATAAAAACAATATGGGATTTATAATAAGAATTACATAGCAGTGGTGGTGATGATAACATAGTCGTTGTCACGAGAATAGCATGAGACATGGAGTGATCAGGTCACGGGGCTACACATTCACGTTTTGGGCAAGTCACTTTATCGAGTCTTAAATGGTACAGTCAAATAACGTAGTATTTTGATCATTATGCCATTTGTTGATGTTATGCAAATATATATCAACTTATATATTTACACAATAGTTCTATTTTTTGACAAATCATTTTTTTAACGTAATAAAATGTTTAGCATTGAAGTGGCGAATCATATTTATATGTGTATTAGTCAGCGGAACTCTAAAGTACCTTTTAAACGTTGAACAATAAAGATGACATAAAACGTTACATCACCCTGACCTTTCGAGACTGGTAGATAAGGCTCATCGTTTCGACCAAGGTTGGAACAGGAGAAGGGTCATGAGTTGATGGGTTCATGGCTCTTCTCCCTCATTTTAAGAGTTGATGAGGCAAAGCACTCAATAATGTAATATGCAATGAAATTGGTGCCTGTTACGGCATAACGTCGTTATATGCGGTAGATACCTTAACGTGAGGGGTCGTTTGTTTCCCTTATTCCATGTTAAAGATGCTTTTCATAAAAAATCTTCAATGACGATTATTAATATCCGTTAAATTTAGTTTGATTGGTGACCCTGATTTCCTATATTTTACGGGAATTGAATTCAAAACCAAATATGGCACACGGTAGACGCTACAATGCACACGATGCTCAAAAGGGTAGAGTTCGAGTGATAATACCAGCATATGGCGGAACTACGCATGTGTAGTTGCGGGTCTAGATCGCTATTCATTTGCAAATGTCCGCAAACGAATTTCGGAGATTGTTCTCAAGGCGCTTTTATCGAGGATTTTTTCCATGATTGGTTTTCCTAATGCCGAGAAATTAGAGTTCGTCTACTTTACCTTGATAATGGGTGTCAGCATCTAAACAAATTATCTGGCCCGTCTGTCAGGCTCGCAGCCATGATCATTGTTTCCTTGTCATTAAATGTCCCACATATGGGAGGTTGCTGCTAGGGTAATAGGCTGAGGATTGTTGTACGTTGGATAAAACATATCCGCAATGTCTTTGTCTACTACCAGTTGTTCTGGTTCATTTATGGTTATGTAGATCAAGCGAAAAATAGGGTGATAATTTAACAATTTATGGCCTAGCGCCCATTCACCATAGTCTACCCCACTACTGAGCCTACTGCCAGGACACGATAGTCCACCTCACTACCGAGTCTACTGCCCAGACACCATAGTCCACCTCACTTCTTAGTCTAATTCCCATTTATTTTAGTCCTCTCACTGCTGAGTCTACTGCGCAGACACCATAACCCAACTCACTAATAAGTCTACTGCCCAGACATAGTAGTCCAGCTCACCACAGATTCTACTGCCCAGAAACCACAGTTCAGCTCATTACAGACATGGAAGACGTGCCGTTGGCGCTTGTGCCAACTCTAAGTACGCCAAACCTATAAGTGTGTGTGTGTTTATATATATATATATATATATATATATATATATATATATATATATATATATATATATATATATATATATATATATATATATATATATTATATGTCAACCCACGCCCCACGAGCCGCTATCTATAAAGAGCATATATATGTGTATATTTATTAATGTGTAAGTTTATATACGCATATATATATATATATATATATATATATATATATATATATATATATATATATATATATATATATATTTACAACCTATAAGTGTGTGTGTGTTTATATATATATATTTTATGTCTTCCAATGAGCCGCTATCTATAAAGAGCATATATATGTGTATATATATTAATGTGTGTGTTTATATACGTATATATTTATATCTATATATATAGAGAGAGATAGATATATAGATATATAGATATATATAGAGATATTTATATATATACACATAGAGATATATTATAGATGTATAGACTCAGATAGACAGAGAGAGATAGACATAGATACATAGAGATAGAAATATACAGAGAGAGAAAATCAACTGTCAATGTGTATATATATATATAAAAACATGTATATATACATTTATATATATATTTTTATATTAATATATATATATATATATATGTATATAATATATATTTTGTTATATATATGTAATATTGTTGGTACCTATTGCTGGTTATATATACTTGTGCCATTATAAGTACGCCACCTATAAGTGTGTGTGTGTTTTTATATATATGATATATATTATATATATATATATATATATATATATATATATATATATACCTCAATGTCATTTCCACTCATGTGTTATTCGAGTTATATGTTTTAAAATAATAAGTATACATGTAATTTATATTATGATATTTGAAAAATAATGCGCATAATTTACCATGAATAATGACTCACCATAAAGTGTCCCAATGCCGTTATAAATATATTATACTTCAATTTTTCTTTATAAATTCTTCACTGACACTGCTCTTCCTAGACTGATCATATCACTGTGGAATTTAAGTATGATATAACATCAGTTTGGGTAATATGTTGATACCGTATTGATGGTCGTCCAGACTAGCCGTTGGAAAACATGCCGTTGGTGCTTGTGCCAACTCTAATCATATCACTGTGGAATTCAAGTATAAGATAACATCAGTTTGGGTAATATTGTTAATACCGTATTGCTGGTCGTCCAGACTAGCCGTTGGAAGACATGCCGTTGGCGCTTGTGCCAACTCAAAGAAGTCCAAAACTTACGTAATCGACCAGTAACGTGGGTGTGTGTGTTTGTGTGCATCGAAACATATTCGTATTTAGCAACAAAAGCTTTGTACGACTACAATTGAGTAAATTACTCTAAACTGGTCACGGCTACGGAGCACGTCGACCTCAAATGATCTTTTACATCCCTTTTCAAAGATGGGACCGCCATTTGCACGTGATCATCCGAGTCACGAGTCAGGTTGTCACATCTTGGAGTCGAACCCACAGCCTGTGGATCAAAAGGCGAAGCAGTAAACCACCAAGCCAATGAGACCGGCTTAGTACCACGCCCTCGGCTTTGTATTGACTTGGTTAAGGGGTCATGTCAAAACATCTGCTAAGGGGTCATACCAAAACATCTAAGGGGCTGCAGCTTGTGACATCTATCCAAAAATAGTGCGCGTTACCAGTTCCCCTCGCTGACATCTATCGTAAACGTGTGCGGCGCATAGGGTTTCTCAACAAGGCGCATTCACAGACCCGATTGCTTGCCATTGGAAGACATGCCACCGAAATCTATTTTTTTTAACAACCATCTCGAATAAAAACTGATGGATCAATAAGTTTAGTAATAAGCAGGTATACATTGGATTTCTCCAGGCTGTTTCGGAAGCTCCAAATGCTGGCGTGGATATTATCATGCTCGACCTAATCTCCCCACAAGTGATGATTTTTTGAAAATAAATTGGTAAATTGCAGTCGTTAATCAAAATGTAAATTCAGAAGGTGAATAAATAAGCTAATAACATGTGCATAACTAGAACAAATAATGTATAATTAAAAAAAACCTTTATATTTATTTTAACCAGGCTCTAGCCCAAGCATCGTCGACTTTGAAGGCAACATTTCCTCGGCTTCTGATTGAGTCTAGCGGTGGAATCACCGAGTCCAACAGCAGCGAATACATGCTACCCAGTGTGGACATCATTTCATTGAGTTGCTTAACTCAAGGTTTGTTTTGTTGTGATGGGGCCACTTCTCTTCAATAAGAAACTGCTTTATAATGCGTGTCGTGGTTTGTGTCTGTAATAAGGACCTTTATTTATCAGTGCATCCTGATGGAGAGTTGTTGTATAAGTGCAACCTGATGGAGGGTTGTTGTGTCAGTGCAACCCGATGGAGTATTGTTGTGTCAGCGCAACCTGATGGAGGATTGTTGTGTCAGTGCAACCCGGTGTGGTTCATGTCAACTGTAAATACCAGCAAGATACCAGGCATTGCCCGGGAAATAAATGTCTCATGGTCATGACACCACCTTGATCCCTCCAAATCTAAATTAAACTCCGCCCTTTCCCAACTTGAATTCCCGCTGCAATCCCAACTTCATCCCTCCCCTCCTACCCCACCCTAGTCCTGCCTGTGTTAAGCCTCCCTAACCCCCATATTGCAAATACCCCTAAGCCTGCAATAACACCACCTTTAAGCCTCGCCATGCTAGCCCACTCCTATTCCTGGCATTACTGCACCCTAAGCTGTGTAATGACCCCATCCTATTCCATGCCGTTTAACATTGAATTCATGATGTGCATTCTCTCTACACATTGCGGGGCACTCAACAGACACCATGAAATGCATGGCAACCACAATGTCCCAATTTGTCCTCCTGCGACCTCCGATGACCTCAGAGGTGAAATCTTATTTGTCAGAATTGAAAGTTAGTTACCCAAGTGAACTTCCTTTGACATTTCTAAAGCGCTCAATAATAATTTGCATTAAGAAATTTACAATCTCAACACAATCGTAGAAAGCGTATTAGATAAAGCCTCTACAGGGGTATGATATCTGCATTTCAAGCCATGCATAACTCAATAACTGTATGTATATTTCTCTGGCCTAAAGAAGAATACTAAAGATAAGGGTAGTCTTTACCCTTCAGCCACTGTCTTCACTCTCCTGCCCAGTCCTAACCCCCCTGTCCCAGTCTTTACCTTCGTGCTCCATTCTCTACCCTCATGCTAAAGTTTTTACCCTCCTGTCCATGTCTTTACTCTCCTGCTCATGTCTATACATTCCTGCCCCAGTCCCTACACTCTATATTTCAAAGCAAGCATTATAAGTGACATAGAGGTACATGGTAGCAAGCACATAAACACAGCAAACATTAAAATAGAACACATTTATATCCACCAAGGACAACAGAACAAACCGGGACTACATCGCAATGCGGGTCGAACCAGTTAACAGTAACACTGAAGGGGCAACTCGACTCGGGGGTGCAACCCCGACCCCCCCCCCTTTTTTATTGACATATACCCATTAATGCGCCACCCTTGTCCGACGAGGGAACACAACTCTGCCAATGAGCAGAAATATTATCTCAGTTGATAAAATAATATGTACTTGTGTGGATTTTGATTATTTTTAAGACGAAATTACTTATTTGCTCGACGATATCAAGGTACTTATTGGAACTGGAAAAAACCCATGATTTAACAATCGGCCTCAAAACACGATTCACTACAAGTCTTACATATGTATTTACATTTCCACGGAAAATCCAGTGTGAACGCCGCAACGTCTTTCACAAAAATTCCTTTTAACTCCAAATATGCCATATTTGATACGGAACATACTCATTAATGATACGAACATGCAATGTTGGATAACTTTGCTGAATCACAATGTACATATAACTGGTGAAACTGTATGATTTGCGTGGCCACGCTTACCCGGTTGAACCACGTCCCTAACTACTTCAGCAAAGGGTGTGCTGAAACCTGTAAATAGAACCTTCAACATTTCATTGAAACCATATCGTTTGGGATAGACGCTCAATGAATACTACTCAATTACACAGGTTCTTGCAATATTGTAGCAAGAGCAAAATCCGCATTTAAAAACAGAGGTGCTAATGATGATGCTTCGACAATGACTAGAGCTTACCTGATAAATTTTGCAGGTCGTTGAGTACAACGTCGATGGCTATACGATTGCCCGGCTTCAGTCTCGCCATTGTCAGGATCAGATGCTTGAGTTTCTGCTCCACATATCCATCAGATTCACGAATGGTGAACAGGTTAGGAACAGGCTGGTTGGCACTATATTTGTCCCTCATGATTGAATCAACCGTCTGAGCTCGAGTCTGTTGATGTCCTTCTGCCAATCAAATAATATACCAGTGTCTCATACTAATTAAAATTGTGATAATGCAATAGAAGCTACACAATGACATGTTCAAATAATAATTATCGCATGTCTACATAACATCTTACCTATCGCAGGAATCAGGTGTGGGTTGGAAGCCATGAACAGGAGCACTACTGAGTATACCAGGCCAAGTTAAAATATATCAGACGCTATTGTATACTTCACGTGGCCGTCAACTGGTGTCACCTCAGGAGCCATGAATTTCTCCGTCCCACATATTGACGTCAGTTCATTTGTTTCCACAAGCTTGGCCAAGCCAAAATCAGCGACCTTATGGTAATTTGCCTGTCCTCACGGTGTGCAAGTATGTTATCATGTTTCAGGTCTCTGTATGCCACAGGTGGCGTACGAGAATGCATGAAGTTACGGCCCTCTGCAATTTGCAGCATCCAGTCAACCTGGTTTTGGTTTCCATTCCGTTTTGGTTTCATCTCGGCCATGCAAGTTGTCAGGGATTCCATATTGCAATACTCAGTAGCAAGATATACAACGCCAGGACGAGGTTCAATTGAGTCCAAAAATTGTACGATGTTGCCCTATACAGCGCATAGCTTGCGCTTCCGAGTGTGGATATGCTGAAGATGATGTCTCACTGATGTCGTAAACTCTCTGTTTCATGAAAACAGACAGCTAGTCACTTGTGCGTATCCCTTGGTAGACCCTACCGAAGCCACCCTGTGTCGCCATTGGGTTTGCGAGGTTTAGCTTATATCCACCAATAGTGTGCATGCCAGTCATCTCAGTCATTACAAGAAGTTTAATGCAGCATCTATGTCAATGTTATGATGTATATTGATTTTGAATACAATCATATGATGCTCATGGATGATGTAATTATATACTTACCCAGTGAGAGTTTCGACATCAGAACGTTGGGATATGAGACTCCGGCCAAATTATTGAAGACTTCAGGGTATCTTTGCGCAAGGTCCAGTGCTGATTTTCCCTCTCTATTAGTGCAAGTGATGTCAGCACCCTGATTGAGCAATGATCTTACGTTGTCGGCGCGCCCTTGGGCTGCAGCAGAAATTAGAGGTGTGTTCTCATTCCTCCCGCGACTCTCTATGTTGAATCCATTGCTCAGCAGCCAGTCTACTGAATCTGGCGTACCCTATTGGGCCGCCAGATGTAATGCAGTGTCGTTATTGCTGTCTCTATGCTCTTTGTCCGCTCCCTTATCGAGCAGCAGGTGCATTGTGTCTATGTTACCTTTTGCAGCAGCCGACAGCAGAGGCATCATGTCACAAACCCCGCGACTCTCTATGTGAAATCCATGGCTCAGCAGCCATTTAACTGAATCTGGCGTAACTAGGTTTGCCGGGAGATGTAATGCAGTGTTGTTATTGCTGTCTTTATGCTCTTTGTCCGCTCCCTTATCAACATTTCATTGAGTTGCTTAACTCAAGGTTATGATGTAGTGGATTTCTCTCTCAAGATTTAAAAACAAGGTCATGATCCGACGAACCCTGCTGTGACTTTGTGACTGTTTGTATTGTTGTGATGGGGGCACTTCTTTTCAATAAGAAACTGTTTTATGATGCGCATCGTGGTTTGTTTCTGTCATTAGGACCTACTACTGTCTAACAAATCAATTAGTCGGATACAAGCGGCGTGCACCATGCTCGCCCCGATCGGACGGTGATATGTATATTTGTCTACGTAGACGTCCTGTAGGTCTAGCAGCTTGTTCAGGACTCTGAAGATGACTTGCCATGGTGCTAATGCCACTGGTATACAAATCTTACATGCTACATTTTGTTTATCAATCGACCCATCTGACAACTTCTGGAAGACAAAGTGCTCCCACACAGAGCTTCGTAGCTTTAAGGAGTTGCTACCAGTAAACCAGAGTGTTGTTGTATCAGTGCAACCTGATGGAGGGTTGTTGTGTCAGAACAACCTGATGGAGGGTTGTTTTATCAGTGCAACCTGATGGAGGGTTGTTTTATCAGTGCAACCTGATGGAAGTTGTTGTGCCAGTGCAACCTAATGGAGTGTTGTTGTATCAGTGCAACCTAATGGAGGATTGTTGTATCAGTGCATCCTGATGGAGGGCTGTTGTGTCAGAACAACCTGATGGAGGGTTGTTTTATCAGTGCAACCCGATGGAGGGTTGTTGTGTCAATGCAACCTGATGGAGGGTTGTTGTGTCAGTGCAACCTGATGTGGTTCATGTCAACTGTAAATACCGGCAAGATACCAGGCATTGCCCGGGAAATAAATGTCTCCTGATCATGACACTACCTTGATCCATCCAGTTCTAACTTAAACTCCGCCCTTTCCCACTTGAATTCCCGCTGCAATCCCAACTTCATCCATCTCCTCCTACCCCACCCTAGTCCTGCCTGTGTTAAGCCTCCCGAATCCCCATATTGCCAACACCCCTAAGCCTGCTAACCCACTCCTATCCCTGGCATTACTGCACCTTAAGTCGTGTAATGACCCCATCCTATTCCATGCCGTTAAGCTTGCCATGTTTAACATTGAATTCATGATGTGCATTCTCTAAACTACGCACTACGAGGCATTGTCAACAGACCCCATGAAATGCATGGCAACCACAATGTCCCATGTTGACTTCAATTTGCCCTCCTGCGACCTACGATGACCTGGGAGGTGAAATCTTATTTGTCAGAATTGAAAGTTACCCAAGTGAACTTCCTTTGACATTTCTAAAGCGCTCCATAATAATTTGCATTATGAAATAGACAATCTCAACACAATCGTAGAAAGCGTATTAGATAAAGCCTCTATAGAGGTATGATATCTGCATTTCAAGCCATGCATAACCCGATAACTGTAAGTATATTTCTCTGGCTTAAAGAAGAATACTAAAGATAAGGGTAGTCTCTACCCTTCAGCCAGTGTCTTTACTCTCCTGCCCCGGTCTTTACCCTCCACCCACATCTTCACTCTCCTGCCCCAGTCCTAACCCCCCTGTCCCAGTCTTTACCTTCGTGCGCCATTCTCTACCCTCATGCTAAAGTCTTTACCTCCCTGCCCCTGTCTTTACCCTCGTGCTCAAGTCTATACATTCCTGCCCCAGTCCCTACACTCCTGCCCCAGTCTTTACTACCCAGCCCGTCTTTACCCTCCTGTCAAAGTCTTAACCCACCTGCTCCGGTCTTTACCCAGCAGCTCCAGTGTTTACTCTTCTGTTCCAGTCTTTACCCTCCTGACACAGTCTTTACTCTCCTGCCCCAGTCTTTACTGTCCAGCCCCAGTCTTTACCCTCCTGCTCCGGTCTTTACTCTCCTGTCCCATTCTTTACCCTCCTCTCTCAGTCTTTACTCTCCTGCCCGAGTCCTTACTCTCCAGCCCCGATCGATACCCTCCTGCCCAGTCTTTACCCTCTTGTTCCAGTCTTTTATCTCAAGCCCCAGTCTTTACCCTCCTTTCCGAGTCTTTACCCTCCTGCCCCAGTCTTTACTCTCCTGCCTCAGTCTTTACCCTCCTGTACCAGTCTGTACCTCCTGCCCCAGTCTTTACTCTCCTGTCCCATTCTTTACCCTCCTGCCCCAGTTTTTACCCTCCCGTCCTAGTCTTTACTATCCTGCCCCAGTCTTACTCTCCTGTCCGAGTCTTCACCCTCATGTCTCAGTTTTTACCCTGTTGCCCAAGTCTTTACTCTCCTGTATCAGTCTTTACCCTCCTGCCCCAGTCTTTACCCTCCTGTCCCTGTCTGTACTCTCCTGTCCCAGTCTTTACTTTCCAGCCCCAGATCAGCTGTTGTGGCAGAACGTATCCTGCGTAACCCAGTAATTGCCAGCTTGTCATCCTTAATCTCTCATTCATGGCCATCCCTTACATCTGAGTTTATTTTTGCACACTTTATGTCATCATCGTGTGTTCTAAAGAATTGAAGTGCAAATATGAAGTACAGCGGGTGTCATTTCTAATGGCTCGGCGCGGTTTTGTTTACAACAGCCTGCCTCACGCGCTGAACAAAGGAATCCGCTCTAGGCTAGGGGTCGCGGGGCGCGTGGCACGGCAAGTACGACCGGCCGCGGTACTATTAAATAAAAAATATGCTTTTCCTGGTCTCAGACTCTGAATCATTGTTTATCGATAAATCTAGAGTAACTTGGTCAATTTTGGGTCAATATTGAAATTTAAAAAAATTTCTGACACTGTTCGCCAGGTTCACCCATGTCCTCATGGGCATTTCATGTGTTTGTGTGTTTGTGTGTTTGTTTGTTAACAATTTTTTGTTTCGCGATACAGGTCGCAATTTTTTCTTCGCCAATCGTTAGGCGTCGATGATGCGCAGAACCGAGAGGTTTTGTTTTGACCTTGACCCAACTTAGGACAGGGTCATCGAATAAGTGAAAAACTAGTACCTCGAATAACTCCGTTAATAATGGTCGGATTGTTAAAAACTTTACACCATCGTGTAGCTCATTCTAATTGCAAACTTTTTCTAATGACATATGTGGCAATCGCACCGACGGTTTTCTCAAGCGCCTAAGGTCGAAAAATCGTGGTATCGGTCCAAATGGCAACAAGTTGCATGAATATGTTGAGCGCCTATAAGTTATCATTTTATTTGATCCGCGATACAGGTAGCAATTTTGCAATTTTTTAAAATTTTTTTTCTTCAATCGTTAGGTGGCAATGATGCGCAGAACCGAGAGAATTTGTTTTGACCTTGATCGAAAATTGAGGACAAGGTCATTGAAAAAGTGAAAAAATAGTATCTCGAATAACTCCGTTAATAATGGTCAGATTGTTACAAAATTTACACCATTGTGTACCTTATTCTAATTGCAAACTATTACTAATGATATATAGGGCCATATAACCAACGGTTTTCCCAAGCGCCTAAGGTCGAAAAATCGTGGTATCGGTCCAAATGGCAATAAAAGTTTCATGAATATTTCGAACGCTTTTAAAATAGTCAATACATGTCCTATGGTACTAAAAATTGGTTTACATGTTCTCCGAGACCTACTAAGTCATATCCTTAAATATTGTGGATGTCAATGACGTCACCTTAATCCTTGATATCACCTGATTTGTACCTTATGATTTTTCATTTCTCATGAATCTCGATAAAAGTTTCATGAATATTTCGAACGCTTATAAAATAGTCAATACATGTCCTATGGTACTAAAAATTGGTTTACATGTTCTCTGAGACCTACTAAGTCGTATCCTTAAATATTGTGGATGTCAATGACGTCACTACCGGTTACGATAGCCTTGCCTCAATCCTTGATATCATCTGATTTGTACCTTATGATTTTTCATTTCTCATGAATCTCTTTGCAATCATAATGCTTTTCATGATTCACAAAGGGCCATGCAGCCAACGGTTTTCCCAAGCGCCTAAGGTCGAAAAATCGTGGAATCAGTCCAAATGGCAACAAAAGTTTCATGAATATTTCGAACGCTTATAAAACAGTCAGTACATGTCCTATGGTACTGCATAACAGCAGGAATTATGCGTAGTTTTTCTACGAATCGCAGGTAAAAGTTAGGAAAAAATTGTTAGCTAAAATTGGCAATTTTTTTTCGATCATTCATTTCTCCGCTCTACACTGCAGCCAACCTGTCACGCAGAACAAAGGAATCCATAGCGGCACCGCGCTCGGCTTGCGAAGAGCGGCTGCCTGCGGGAAGCGGGATACTCCTTGCAAGCCGGATAAGTCGCAACACGGACCAGTTCATTTTATTGTCAAATTGTATGTAGGATATAGAGCGCGTGCCCATACATTTTCGAACTTGTAACTTATTGATCTAATTGTATATGTTTATAGTTTTCTCACAAACTAAGCTTAAAGTTCAAAAATGCCCTCCAAAATGCATTAACACCCCGATATGTTTAATAATACTGGGTCGATTTTGAAAATTTTTACATGTATTTGTAGGTTACTTTTCTAGTAACATTTCGTACGCAGCATATCAGCAGGACTTATGCGTAGTTTTCTCACGAATCGCAGGTAAAAGTTCGGACAGCTAAAATTTACAATTTTTATTTCGATCGCTTATAAAATCGACAATATTCGTTCGAGGATCATAAAACGTGGGTCGAATGTTACCATGGAGAGCGTCAACCGAATTTAATTCTTTTGGGGAAGTCGCTGATGTCATTTCCGGTCACGAACGAATCAAAGTTAAAATTCGACTGAAATCTGAAGTTATCGCGTCGTTACTCTGTCGTGAATGATCGTATTGTGAATTGGTTTGCTCTCGAAGGAAGCCCATTCAATTGTGAACAAAGTGTATAATTTCTGCTCTAAATACCCAACAGTTGTCTCACAAAGTAAGTTTGAAGTAGAGTGGGTGTCATCAAAGTTTTCAAAAAATGACACAAGTTCAATGCTCAATACGTCCATGCTTTTCAATTAAATTTCAATACAGTTAACATATTCTGAATGTGTAATGTAATGGTAAACTTTTTCTAAATATACTTAGTTGTAAATAATACATGGTAAAAAAATCGTAGCAGGTCGAACATTTCTGGTAGCCAAAATCTCTAAACTTTTTAATTTCGCAATTCATTCATTAATTATGGTACGATCGTTAAACAATTTACATTTTCTGAAAGCTAATGGAATCACCAAACTTTCAAAATTGACATATGCTATCAATATATTTGTCATTTTCACAGCGCGTTGAGTTGAAAAAGCAAATTTCACTTAGTCAATTTTCGTCAAATTTTCGATTGCTTATAAAATCGTAAATATCGGTTCAATAGTCATATAAATTAGCTCAGATGTTGAAATGCACAGCGCAAATCTAATCCGCAAATTTTATTTATATCGGTTGCGTCACTTCCGGTTTCGAACGAATCAAAGTTAAAAAGGGACTGAAATCGGAAGTTATAGCGTCGTTCGTTCGTCGTGAATAGTCGTATCGTGAATTTGTCTACACTAGAAGGAAGCCCATTCAATTCTGAACATAAGACTTCTGATCTTAATACCCAACAGTTTTCTCACAAAGTAAGCTTGAAGTACCACGGGTGTCACTTCTACTGGCTCTTGACCCAGCCTCCGTGTCGCGCTGAACAAATCCTCAAAGGCGAATCAAAGTTAAAACGGGACTGAAATCTGAAGATAACGCGTTCATTTCGGAGCGAAATAAGTAATTACATGCAGCTGTAAATTCCCGATCGCCTTCTCATAAGTTCAGATGAAAAAAAATTGTTGGGGCACGAAAATTAGAAATAAAAAGATAGCTGACCGGGACGGGATCGAACACCGGCCTCTACCGCTGCGTTACGCGATCACACACATCAATGGTAACTTGTTATATAGTAGTGTAAGTACACAAGATGCCAATAAAAGGTAAAACCTTTTTTGCCTCATAACTTGAAGTTCTTCAGAATTATAATCAAATGATGTTCAGTATTACTACAATAATCAATCCATTTCCCGTAAATTAAGATTTGTGGTAGCTCGAAAATTGAAAAGCAATACTAGCGCTATGATATTGTCCGCGTTTTAGTGATTGTCATCATAATAATTTAGCGAGAGCATGTATACAATGAATACATATGGTTCAAGAAACTATTCATTATATATCAATTTGCATTAATATATCAACTAAAGAACAACCTATCACCAAATATATTGGCGTAATATTATGGTCATAAATTTCTTATAAACTCTGACAGTTTAAGCAAAAGTGTTTGTTTGCTAATTAGAAGGTTCACAATATATTTTTAAACAGTTTACAAATTCTGTAAGTGTAAGGTAATCGTAAACTTTTAAAAAATATACTTAGTTGTAAATAATGTATTGTTAAAAACATAGTAGCAGGGTGAAAATATCTGGTAGCCAAAATCTCTAAATTTTTCAATTTCGCATTTAATTCACTTATTATCGTCCGATCTTTAGAAAATTAACATTTTCCAAAAGCTGATACAATTACCAAACTTTGATAATTGACATATGCTATCAAAATATTCGTCGCCTGTGGTCGAAAATTCTTGGTATCAGTCCACATTTTATTATGTCTTCCAGTATTTTATTTTTTTTTTTTTTTTTTTTTTTATTCTCCGGAACGGTTAAACATATCAACATGAAATTTTGGGGAATGATAGATCAAGTTGAGACACAACTGGCGATCCAATTTGACGCGCATGCGCAGTGTTGGAGGCTTATGGGATCGATTTTTCGTCGATTTTTTCCCCCATTTTCTGTAACTATCTCCTCCATAACTACTGCAGTTACGAACATATGAGTTATATGGTTGTAACAAGCAATTATCGTAGCATGGAATAGGCGAAAAAAATACTTGTTTTTTACCTTTTGTACTTTGTATAATGACATATATTTTAGAGTACCTATCGCGATTTTGCTACGAGTTCTCTCCTCGCTGATATCTCTGAAACGGCTGTATTTACGGACATGAAATTTTGTCAGTATTTAGAACTTGGCCTCGTGATAATGATTGTAACAGTATTTTTAGCATTCACAGTAACAAAAAACAGTAAAAAGGACGATTAGTTTCAAGGTTTTCTACTGCAGCAGCTTAGCGGCAGGCTAACAGCAGTTCGTGTTTAAGTAGGCCAAACCTTACGTAATCGACCAGAGCCTTGGCTGGGTTTGCATTGACTTGGGTTGGGGGGTCATGTCAAAACAGGCCAAACCTTACGTAATCAATCAGCGGCATTCATCGCTTTCGCCGTGTATTGACTTGGTGTAGGGGTCATGTCAAAACACATCTAAGCGGCAGCAGCTTGTGATCTTATAATTGTGCGCGTTACCAACTATTCTCGGTCCGTGTATATACTGTCTTTATGTCTCAGCGACTCTCTAGAGAGATATATACATATATAGATAGAGATCTGATATATAGATATACATATATATATATATATATATATATATATTTATATATATGCACATATATATATATAGAGGATAGAGACATATGATAGAGACATATAAAGATATAGAAAAAAGAAAATAAATAAAAACAGAAAAGGGAAAAAATATATATAAAATAGATATAAGAAGAGAAATAAAAAAAAATAAACAAAAATATAATATAAGAGATATACATGGGGGAGAACAGGGGGGATACATACATATATATACATACAGACAGACATAAGGATATAAAATAGACATAGGGGGGGGATATATAAATATAAAAATAAAATATATGTATATAAATACATGTATATATACATATATATATATATATATATATATATATATATATATATTTCATATATATATATTTTTTTAGAGATAATATTGTTTGTGGTATATTGCTGGTCGTCCAGGCTTGTCGTTGGAAGACATGCCGTTGGCGCATGTGCCAACTCTAAGTAGGCCAAACCTATAAGTGTGTGGGTGTGTTTTTATATACGTATATATATAGATATAGAGATATAAAGATATTCATATATATAGATATATATATATATAGAGGGAAATAGATATAGACCTATAGATAATATATACATACCGATACATATATATATATAGATATACATATAGATATATATACATACATATATATATATATATACATACATATATATATATATATATACATATATATATACATATATATATATATATAAATATACATATATACATAGATATATAAATAAATAATATATATATAAATATATAGATATATATACATGTATATATACTATATATATCTATATATATATATCTCTATATCTATATATATATATATATATATATATATATATTTGATCGTAGATGAGAGGGCCAGCGCGCTGCGTCGCTGTTTGTCTTTAAATGAGCTGTTTAAAGGCCCGGTCACACAGCACTCCACGTCTAAATCACGTACAAAAAGTTATGAAAATCTGGTGGACGTGGTCGTAAGTGGTAATTTTTGGTCCATATTGTCTTGGCCGTGCTTTGTACGATAATGGCCGTCGGCGGCTGTTCCACTGCTAAAGCACTGCCTAAGCACAGCCTAAGCACAGCTAACCACGTCCAACCACGTGTAAGGTTAAAAATAGGTTCGCACGTGTTTAAACGCGGGAAAAAAAGTGGCATGTTACCACGGCTAACCGAGGCCTCATCGCGTCTGTAGAACTGCTGATCACGTGTTGAGCGCGGACGTAAAACGGGCACTCAACTGCCATAGCACTGCCCGTGCTGTGCCCGTGACAGACAGCTAAACTTTCGCGTCTTACAGCGTCTTACTGCGTCTCCCCAAGTTTTAATCACTGCCGGAACACGGATTATCACGTGTGTTTCACGTGTGTTGCACGTCTTTACCACGTGTGCCACCCGTGGTTGTCCGCGGGCTAAAATTTTGAGCAGTTCAAAACTTTTTGCCGCTTTCGACGCCGTTCCGATTTCTCCCCGCGTCCTGCCACGTCTATAAATCGACTGTAGCTCGTCTTAAACTCAACATCAACGCGAACAACATCGTCTGCTTCACGGGAGACCACTTTTGGACGGGTTTTGGCCGTGATTAAGCTGTAAAGCGATGTGTGACCCGGCCTTAAACCGGCTTGGCTAATTGCTTGTATCCGGCCTGGGAGGCGCGTGGACGGGCTGGCGGGTGGACGGGTGAACGGGCAGGCGAGTGGACGATTGAACGGGCAAGCAGTGGACGGGTGGACGGGCTAGAGGGGAAAACTTCTGCCTGTCCAAATTTACGACTTACCCGTCCAATAGACGGGTGGACGGGTCTCCAATGAAAATCTGTCAATCTACCTAACAAAACCACCAGCCCTGATACTTGCCAACAGGGTATTTTATTCGAGTTAAAACGCTATTTGAGCGAAAAAGCAACTTTCCTGTAGCCGAGGTTGAATGATGACTAGGCCATCGTCAGGTTTGAACACAGTATATGTTAAACCAATTATTCGATCATTTATGAGGGTTGGCGACCAAATAATACTTTGGGCCACCAAAAATCCACGCTTTGTGGCCCAAACGCTAACATCGCATCGTTTGCTGACGCATTCCAGACGCTATACGACATGGAATGAAATACAGACATAAACATGACCACATGCAGTAGGTGTTCTCAAATACAAAAAAAAAATACAGCAAAAGTTGCATAATTCTTGACCAGGTCCACAGATATAATTACTTTGAATTGACATGATTTCCTATCCTAAGGAGCAGAAAATTTAGGCGAACCATCACCTTTCTATAACGACAAATAGATAACGCGATTTCAACCTGAAACGTCGTCTTGTTGATGGTTATAAAGGAATACCGCATCGAAGTACCTCAAGGAACAAGCGATTACAGGATACTGATGCGATAATGATGTGGGGAAACAGAAGCAGTGGATCACGAAATCACAAATCGTGTCCATCGGGTTTCAATTTGCTGACAAGAATTTCCATCTTATCTCATATGTAGTCGTCATTGTTAAATAACCTAATTGTATAAAGTAGTAGATGTAGTTACGGGTTCATACATCTACTACTGTTTATGACCTTAGATTGGAATTATATTTCATGTTACATTTTGAATAGTCCACAGTGACTATTATCACTACATCCTCAAAACAAATACACGGTATCCAATTTTCAGAAAAAATTACTTTCGTGCATCAGATAATCAATGAATTCCTTTATGTGTTGAATCAGCATGAAATCATCATTTCGTACCGCAATTTATGCCGTTTATAGTTTTTCGGTTTTTGGTGGGAAAATAAGGCAGTATATGACGTATACTTACTAATGGGTCGAGTTCGATATGAAAATTCCATCTAAAACTGTATGATATTGCGTTGTGACTGTGGTGATGCAGGTGGTTGTATGGTATGTTAACTGTGGTTGAGTGGTCTTTTGTCTGGCGTAGCGTGTCGGTTGTTCGTTACAATATAATGGCTGGGTTCCTGTTCAGACATATATCACCACTTACTACCCTGTAACATACTGGAACATCGACACATTAAGTTGAAACAACTTGAAGCATGTGTTTACAACACCATCATTTCTGCTGTCTTTTCAGGGTCTGCACGTATGCCCTGATCTGACTTTTTATGGCCATAATTCTAGCCCTGATGAAAAAAGAAGTGATATCAAAATGAGTTCATGTATTATTTATTACATTTCCAAATTTTATTCTTTAACATAACGAGACACATGTAACTCAGCTAATTCTTGGATAGAAGGCCTTGGCACAGGATCAATGTTCCGACTGATCAGCAGAACGTTGTGGAGGTTGTTGGTGAATGCTGGCGCATTGCCTGCGCCTTAAGATTTTTTCCATCATATCAGGTATATAGGCGTAAGTCTTGGCCACTTTCCGTTTAGATACATATATATATATAAATGGAGAACAGCACCTTGGGTGCGAGTTTGGGGGTGTCACTATGACTTACTGAGAGAGTGGTGGGGCAGTAAGTTCACTTTTGTTGCTCGTGTCATTATCGTACCTGGAAGGTTGATATTAATATCGGTTAAAGTAAGTCAATGAAATAATTTACCATCTGATGAAAACATGTACTTAGTGAAAATTCCCCATTGAAGGCTCCCAAGCCACTATGGTGCCGCCAATGACAAGGCGGTCAAACATCTCACCGATTTTGTTTGGGCAAGACATTTTTTGCCGTTTGGTGCTCTAATGTAACTGGCTATGGGTATTCAAAGTAGACCTATAATCAGAAAAACGGTCCAAAACACACAAAAAAACATTTTGTCTGTAAAACCAAAATTTATTTAACTAAGGCGCCCCCTAACATGTCATTTAATATGCATCATTACTCAATAATTATCTAATATAGATACAATGGCAAACCAATCCTGTCTCATATGGGAAACAGGGTGTTTGTCAAGTGCTTGTCCAAATTATGTGCCATTTTTGGATGATAAAATCGCCATTACTTTCTAACTGACAGATATCAAAAATAACAACAGTCTTGAGATGTCCAAGGTGAGACCTTTCAAATGAACCATTGGCATATTTGATAAAAGCATTTTGAAATTTTGATTGACCCCCCTACCAATGAAAATCCGTTCACCTGTTTATGGGTCGTTCTACAAATCCAGTAGTGCAAAGGACCCATAATAGGCCCTAAAATTTTATTCATTCGGTGACTTTAACACCAAGTCTACTTCGAGGAGCCGAAACAACAGCAGATTCGTTCATAATATAACGAAATTTCTTACTGTTACAAAATGTCTAGCAAATACTTCGCAGATTATTCATTGGTCAAGAAAATTAGTAGGGAAACACTCGAAAGCGTCCACTAACAACAATAATATCAACAGTGGACTATCGTAAATGAGATTGACATATAAGTCCGGCTAACACCGGAGGACGGAATTGACATTTCAGGTATTCAATAAACAAAAACGTAAACCTTAATAATTCCACGGGCAGCTGCGTCAATACTAGCCATTAATTATCTGGTGTTCGTCACACACTTATGCTTTCGTGTGTGAAGTAGCTGAGTTTATAAGGCCAGTGGTAGGTTGAGAGACAAGCTTTAAAGTGATAAGCTCATTGGAATATCATCAACTTATGTAATTCAACGACATCCAATGATAGTCAAATGTGAAGCGTCATATGACTTCCACCTCAACGTAGACTCAAGTGGATTTCATTAAGTGACTTTCCCTTACAACTGCGCGGTCTCATCAGAAACTATCAACTCAAGCCCAGACTTTCCCAATGTACACAAGACCTAAAAACCAAGCCCCACCGACTTACCATTTCATGTCATATTGCAGATAAGTTGCATTTCACGTGTAACGATTTGAATAAAACACAATACCCTGGTGATTGCATGTGCCATGCTTGGTGTTGCAAGTGACACGGACATATGAGCAGTTCCTCGAACAGTAATATAAACGTTATTGCTCAATGTGAGCACTGTTTTCAAGAGATGACATCATTCATTGATGTCCCGTGACCCAAGTTATCGTTTCTTTATCCATCCAAGGAGTTATAACTAATAGCAGGATTGGAAACGACGCCGAGATCAAAGAGATCTCGCGCGCAGTGCCTGTCTCGGCGAGATCGCCACGAGATCTGTGTTTCGCTCACATTTCCGTTCGGCAAGTTGAGGCGTTAGCTGCTGTGCGAGAAACTCCATTTTCTTTTTCGAAAACTTTCACCAGTATCTTTAGTTATATAACTCCTTGATCCGTCTAACTGTCGCGTATATAAAACAAAGCCTTAATCTTTATGATCACTGAGTTGTAGACATATTGACTACTGATAAGAACGGATTGCACTCCATCATCAGTGATACGGACCTCTTTACTTTTAACATATTGGGTAGATTTATGCTAAGCCGACAGAAGCACGATTGTCTTCAGAATAACAGCAGCTATTATCGCCCTGCGATCATCTGTGAAGTGATGTGTTTTGGCCTCGATGAAAAAGAGAAGCGTCAGTAGCTCAAAGGGCATATGTGTTAAAATCTAATCGACTTTGAGGTCAGTCTTGGTCATTTGTTATATCCAGGGAACACCAATAGTGTTTGAGAGCCGCAAACATTTCTCAGCGCATCGCTCTCAAGAGACGTCTGTTTTACGAGGAAGGCGGGAAACAAGCAACTATGGCAGACGGGGGGAATATTTACTGGTCTGACTTGTGTGGTAATGAATCGCTTTACTCTGCTTTCTGGGTAAGTTGTTTTGGCTTCTTACTTAGCTATCACAGAACGTATCGAGAATGAATCTTGAAGGGATAACATCTTGTTTCTGGTCTTTAAAACAAGATCTATTATGAACATCTCAAGACCGTCTTTATATCACGATAAAGATTGGTAATGAATAACACCAGAATTGAAATCAAACAACAACTGATGTAACTGCTTATCTTTTATTTCCTACAGTCCCTTATCTGCTATAGTCATTTCGTAATGATGGTTATACGAGTCGCATAAGCCATGTAAACGTAAGAGTCATATCTGTTGTAGCGTACCATGATACTTCATACCAGCCACCAGGGAGATTGTCCAACAGTGACGCGGGAGACTAAGCGCAATTGCTTGCGATAAATTGACACAGTACTGTTATCCACTTCGAGCTTCGAACAATCGACAGCCAAGTGGCTAAAACAATGCCAATTTGTCTACTCGTGTTGTACGTAGTACTACATAGTTCGTAGATAATGTCTGGCAATTACGTAGTTTAAACATTGTAATTACGTAACTCGTGTACGTAGTGCCTCTACGTATTAAATACATACTGACAATACGTCGTATATACGTATGATTCCGCTACGTAACTCAAGACACGTATTGCGGACGTAATCTATACCATGAATTTAGTCATAGTGTGCGATCTAAAAAAAAAACCGTAATGACAATCTGGTTGTTGCAATTGCGCTGAGGTTTTTTGGTATATTCAAATATCTAGTATCAAATTAAAGTAAATATGGAAAACTAAGGAGAGAAAGTGAATATCGACTAGCTTGTACGAAAAGGGTATAACACTTAATAACAAAGCAATTATAATTTATATCTTATCGAACTATTGTGGTAAAAAGGAACCGGAAGTTCCAATCACTTCGTTGTTTCTGACTTCTGCGCCAAATTTGAAAAGGAATATTTTTGAAGTATATATCTCAAGTCATCGCCTTATTTTTGTGTCATCCTAAGGTATGTATTGAAAAAGTATAATGACTTACGTGCACAGTATGTTAATCCACCCTCAAAACGTTTACTATGTTCCTGAAAATTGACTGTTATACAGTTGAATAGTTGAGATTATCAAGTTCTGGTGTACTTTCAGCATGTATGACCAATTACTATACTTGCATGGCCATTTAAAGACTAATGGTACAGATGTTATTTTAAAACCATTCAAATAATGCTCTCGATAGTTTTTGTTGTTACCTATTTGACCTAAAGTTAATTCTACAATCCTTGAAATACAGATGAAGGAGACATCAGAGTTGTACAGTTAAAAAAGAAACGAGCTGGACACAGAGTTGGTCAGTTGGCAGAATGACCTGGTTTGTCAGCACATTCAGGATCAATACAACTGCTGCCTGGTGCTCCCACCATCAACGAGAATGGTAAGAAATATGGTGATATTTCTGGTAACTGTATAAGTAACTGTCAGTGCAATTGGCAACATCAGTTATCAACAATGTCATCCTAATATTGTCTAGAATATTTTATCACCTGAATTTACTTAATTTTCTTGGTGGAATATGACATCAAATAAACTTTAAAACACAACTTTAGTGACTTCAAGACTGTGCGGCCACGTTCAACGCAGCCCCTGCCGAGGGAAATGGAAGAAATCACGGATTTCTCCAGTATTGGTTAAGAATCAATATATGCTTTTGAAATTTTATAACTATTTCCCTACATGATAAATTTGATCTCTGTACAACCACAATTTCAGTTTTGTTTCTAGCAATGTTTGCTGATTTCTTATGTGCTCAGGTGAAGGATCCGTTTCATCACCGTCAACCCATTCCACAAGTCAAATCAACTTGTCAGATAATGAGAAAAGCACTGAAATTTATGTCTTGTGAAGTATATTGAAACTATCATATCGTTCTATCTTGTATCTTGTAAATTGAATTTATTCATTATTATCTCTTCCAGGTAATTATACTGATGCAAATTAATCCATGCAATTTGAAACGGGGTTCTATTGGATTGAGCAAGTTATTAGGAAGTGTGTTTGGGTGGGGTAAGAGCTAGCAAGTGATTAGAGCTAGGGGAGTTTGTAGTGTACCATGTATTAAGTTGAAGGGTATTAATTTTAAAAGGGCTGCTCTATATTAGAGTGCCAGTTGTTTATTGGACACCAAGTATAGCATTTGTCTTATGGTATGTTTTGGTAGAGAAAGAATAGGGTTCCTCCCATAAATGAATCATGTGGGTTTTTTCTCATTTTAAGCATGTGATATGAATTACAGAATCATACTGTTTTATAAATCTGTACATAATCTTCTATCTTATGTGTTGACTGGCACGAGCTTCTACATCCAAGAATAAGAAAGCCCATCCCTCTCTTCCAGGCATTGACACTTCAGATTCTGAGGAGAGCCAGCCAAATTAACCAAGCTGTTGATAGCAAACTTTATGTACAATAAACACATTTCGCTCATCCTATTTTGCTATGAATGGCATTTTTGCAGTCAACGATAACGTAGTGAGAAGGAAGCATACAGGTGCCCAAGTAGGTAGTGGAATGGTAATTTCACTACTTCTTTTAACTATGTAGTTAAAACGTTTCAATGATAGCGTAGTGATAAGGTAGCATACAGGTGCCCAATATCCCAAATAGGTTGTGGAATGGTAATTTCACTACGTATTTTAAATACGTAGTTACAACGTTTCTGGTAGTCCACACTTTTACGTTATCATAACGTAGAAACACTACGTAATCACTACCAAACAACTACGTAATAACAACGTTTTTAGTACATAAATTGCTGGGTTCCTTTGTCAGTAGCCAGTCGACCGTGTCAGTTTTTCAACCAACACACCAGGTTATCCATGCGCACCAGTAAATGTAGATTTATTTGAGGAAAAAATCCCATGTCCTGAGGCCAAGATACCGGAGAATCTTGCCGAGATCCGATGTTATCTGTGTTATATATTGTGTCCACCGCAAGTATAGACACAAATGTTCATGATGAATTATATGTTTGTATTTTTCTCTCAGAGTCCCACACTCAGTGTAAACACGTCATCGCCGGATAGGACGCAGTGTTTCCAGGACACGGCGATGACGTGGGTCTCGTGTGGTGTGTTCTTGATTATCGCCCCTTTCTACGCGCTCTACTTGTCCTCTGTTAGCAGTCATCAGGGTCCACGTAGCATCATCAACAAGATCAAACTGGTCAGGGGCAAAGAAGTGTTGGAGTGTTTTGTTAAAATGAATGTGAATCATTAGATTTATTCTTATCTGCTAAGTCCGACCAATCACGTTAATCATCACCATTGCGATATCACCTCGTCGTTGAAAGCGACATAAAATCCCAGTGTATCATTTTCTTAACCTTGCATCATAATTTTCTGTTGTTTTGTCAGAAAATTATGCAATTGTGGCCGTTTTTTTGTCTGTTCAGGGTCTCGGGGTAACGTTAATTGCAGTATATTTCATCGAGGTGGTTTTGTCGTCTGTTTATATGAAAAACAACACAACTACGCTTTCCTCCCTTTTCGCTGCGCTGCTGCGTCTGATATCAACGGTGAGTTGAGTTATCCTGTTCGGCATACCCTAGCCATAATAGATACATCACTTACGCGAGGAAAAGCGAGGATATGATTGGTAAATTATGTAATGTTAAAATAAAACCAGGTGGGATTTCCGAAGATTATTCGTGCTTGCTGCCAATTGTTTTAGGTCGTAGCAACGGTGTTTTGCGCATTGGAATATCGAAAACGATTTCACACCTCTGCTCTGCTCTGTGTTTCTGGTTGATACAAGTCATATTTGGAAGCGTGTCATTCCGTTCTCTCATATTGCAATGGACTGCTGAGGTAAAGAGTTCAACATATACTGCATAACTATGACCGGGATTAATGTTGAATGTTCGAATTTCAAACCGAGATTGGTCATTGATTATCAATTTTCAATTCTCCTTAAGACACGGACGATATTAGTCAACATGTCCATGAGCTCAATATTCAGGTTCATGTTGTCTATTTTACATTTGAATTGTTTATATCACAATATTATCGCCTTTTTTTCCCAATTAATTTAGGTAGAGCCCCCCGGGGTATGGAAGATGGTTTGTTTCTATACCAGCTTCTGTTTGATTTTTCTGACATTTGTTACCACCTCCGTCGCCGACGCGAGCGCCCTCCAGCGGACGTGTCTTCGCAGGGTGTTGCTCAAGGAGGAAACCACGCCCCTACTGGCCAGCGATAGCTCATATGGCCGCGCTGATGTTAACAAGCAGAGCGATGGCGTAAGTACGATGGAAAGAACATGAATGACAATGCGACTCAAAACAAGGAAATAATTATATCAACAACAACTAAAACTGCATTGTATTTGTGAATTATATAATGTTTGTATGAAAATCGTCAGCCTTTACAATAAGGCCAAAGCGATCGTTGTCATTGCGCTATTATAGTGAAGTATGTTTTAAGCAAATTTTGTTTGTAGCTGGAAGAGATCAGCCCTTCGCCTTATTATCTCTGGAAGACATACTGTTTATTTTTGAGTTTTTTTCTCCAGCCTAGGTTTTTCGGTTTTTTTATGGTTGTAACAAGCATCGAATTATAGTCGTGTTTAGCAACTAGGCTATGTACGACTAGCAGTGAGTGTGTAACTCTGAGGGTGGTCACTGCCAGGTAGCACGTCGTCCTCAGAGGATCTTTTACATCCCTTTTCAGAGATGGGTTCGCCATTTTTACTGATCATCCGAGTCACGAGTAACCAGTCAGGTTGTCACACCTTGGAGTCGAACCACAGCCTGTGGGTCGAAAGGCGAGGCAGTAAACCACCAAGCCACTGGGACCGGCTTAGTGGCATTCCCTCGGCTTTGTATTGACTTGGTTAAGGGGTCATGTCAAAACATCTGCTAAGGGGTCATGTCAAAACATCTAAGGGGCTGCAGCTTGTGACATCTATCCGAAAATAGTGCGCGTTACCAGCTTCCCTGGCTGACATCTATCGTAAACGTGTGCGGCGCATAGGGTGCCTTAACACCAACCTTACGTAATGTAAACAAGGCGCAATCACAGTCCCGATTGCTGAACTTATAGGTCAAGAATTCAGTTTGTTTAGAGAAAACATTTGTTTGTGTAATATTGTTGATACCGTTTTGCTGGTCGTCCAGGCTTGCCATTGGAAGATATGCTGTTGGCGTTTGTGCCGACTCTAGTTTTCTTTCTCTTGATCGAGAATTGCACTGGGGATATTTTAAGTTAGGTGAAGAATATTTTGATTCCAGCCACCAAGTCCATCACTGACAGCGTCCTTCTTCTCCATCATAACCTTCGCATGGATTATCCCGTAAGTGAATTCATCTGCTGTCTCAAGCACAAAATATCAACATATAAAATCTTACATTGAATCAAAACGTGGAATCAATATCATGCATTGGTCTCTGTCTATTTAGGTGCAATCAAGATTCTGAAATTTAGACTTTCCCTGTGGATTGTTTGTTTAGCTTTCTGATTCGCGGATTTAAACGCCCGTCGGAATACTGTCACTTGCACCAGTTGAAAGACGAGGATACAACGGCGGATTTGTTGCCATCCTTCTGCAAGTTCTTCTCAGACGATCGTCAGCAACGGTAGATGTTTCAGCCCTACTATTTAATAAAAATACGACCACATGGATTAACAATCTGACTTTGTAGGATTACAAGCGAAAAGATGTTTTAATCCTGTCCTGGTAAAACTTTTCTAAATCTTTTCTTGATGTCTTATGCGTGTCAAGAACGCAGCTTCGTGGTGAGAAGAACCCGACCTGGCGCTTATGTAAGAGTCTATTGTTGACCATGAAATGGGACGTCTTCATCTCCTTCATGACACGACTAATCGCAATCGTCTTCCAGTACATAACACCCCAGCTCATTAGGTGGGACTCTAGAATATTGTCGTTAGTTAACTTGTGAAAGTAACTGATAGAGGTAATGATTACTTGTCAAATGGTATCGCTGTTTTCCGTATCAGAATTATACACCTAGTTTCTTTTTAACAGGCTGGTGATTGTTTCTTTTTAATCAACTGGTGATTATTTCTTTTATATAGAATGGTAATTGTTTCTTTTTAACCACCTGGTAATTATTTCTTTTATAAAGACTGGTAATTGTTTCTTTTTAACCAACTGGTAATTAGTTTTTTTTATAAAGACTGGTAATTGTTTCTTTTTAACCAACTGGTAATTATTTCTTTCTAACAGACTGGTAATTGTTTCTGTAATAGCCCGGTAAATGTTTATTTGCTGCAGGATGTTGATTGTTTGTTGGTATCTAGCTGTTGATCGTTGGTTTCTAGAAGGATATTGATTATTTCGTTGCATCAGTCTGATGGACGCTACTTTGTATTTGACAGTGAATGTTTTTTTATCAGGCTTTTGATTGCCTACGTGGGAGATGCAAGCAGTCAAACCTGGCAAGGTCTTGGTCTAGCAGCCATTCTTTTCGTTGTCAACTTCTCCGTCACAATGTTTATTCATTGGTGGTCCTTCTATGGCTATGTCATTGGGATGAGAATCAGAACAGTTATCAATGCTATCACCTACCGTAAGGTAAATGTCATCAATGCTATCACGAACCGAAAGGTAAACATCATCAATGCTTTCACCTACCGAAAGGTAAATGTCATCAATGCCATCACCTACCAAAGGGTTTAATGTCATCAATGCCATCACGTGACGAAAGGTAAATATCATCGATGACATCACCTACCGTAAGGTAAATGCAATCAATGCTATCACGAACCGAAAGGTAAACATCATCAATGCTATCACCTGCCGAAAAGTAAATGTCATCAACGCCATCACGTACCGAAAGGAAAATGTCATCAATGCCATCACCTGCTGAAAATTAAATGTCATCAATGCCATCATACACCGAAAGGTAAATGTCATCAATGACATCACGTGACGAAAGGTAAACGTCATCAATGCCATCACGAACCGAAAGATAAATGTCATCAATGCCATCACGAATCGAAAGATAAATGTCATCAATGCCATCACATACCGAAAGGTAAACGTCATCAATGTCATCACATACCAAAAGGTAAACGTCATCAATGCCATCACGAATCGAAAGGTAAATGTCATCACTTGCCATAGGCAAGGCAACTCGCCCCTGGTGTTTTGATGATCTGATGACACCTTAGGGGCGAGGATCCGTATGGCAGAATCTTGAGCGTTATAAGCAAATATGCTCCTTCTTGCAATGCAGACAAGGGACAGTTTAAAAAACATAGATTTTCATATCCATTAATGTCTTATTATCAATCTTGCTTAGAGTGCAACAACAGTCATACTCCTTAATCAACAGAATCGACGAAATCCAACACAATTTTAAAATTGTTGTCCAACATGGCTACCGCGCGAATCGAAAACATGAACGAGAATTAACGCAATTATGTTGCATTGTGGGAGTCGGCCATGTTGAGTTTTTGAACAAAGTTTCATGATGTGCCGTATTTTAGTGCTCAAACAGAACAAGTAGACAAAACTAGTAATAGAAACAGTCCTCGTGTCATTTTGTGATATAATCTTGCATTTTGTCACAAATTGTTTTGCTTGGAGGGCTTTGGTAAGTTTTTAGCTAGTTCATCGGTCGTTTTGACTTCGGAAACACCGAAATTTCACTGGTGGCGCTTTGCCTCTATAGCTCGGATGTGAGAGATCGAAAGTAGTAAACAGTGCAGAGCTGTCAGAGGCGCAGTTCTTTGCCTACACTTGCCATCGCCTACAAAATTGTGGAGGATTACCAATGTTACGTCGAGCGAATAATCACTGTCGTCAATCCTGTCGCCTAGGGTGGCTCTTATTGTTTCTGGAAATGCTTAATGGTTTTCAGTTACTGACATACAAAAGAAAATGGATGCTTTGTAAATATATATGTATGTTGTAAATAAGCACAATGCGTTTGATTGTAGGTCATTAAATTGTCAAGCACAGCGCGGAGGACCACAACTGTTGGTGAGATTGTCAACCTCATGTCTGTCGACGCCCAGAAGCTACAGGATGTTCCTGGGTTCATCCATCTCGGCTGGTCCTTCCCTCTCATGACCGCATTATCGCTATACTTCCTCTATCAGACAGTGGGGGTGGCGGCTTTTGCAGGAATCGCCATTCTTGTGGGCCTGTTGCCTATTAATGCCTTGTTTCTAGGAAACAAAATAAGACAGCTTCAGGTAGCTATTGATCAATGACAATCCCATGAATAAAGTAAAAGATGCATCTCTTGTACTACCCAGCTACCCGATTGATTCTCTCATGGAGTTAGTCCATGGTTCCATCGTCATATAAGTATATTTATTCAAATCTGCAAAGACAATTAAACAGCGAGTTGTAGCCTAACTTTTTTTACATTTTGATGTATTATTCCGCTATGGTTCCTTTGTAGGTAAAGCAAATGGTTGAGAAGGACAACCGGGTTAGGGTGGTGAACGAAGTGTTAAGCGGAATTAAGGTAACATCGGCTTTGTGTTGATTCATCAGAAGTTCACAACAAAAATCCGATCCATCGTCAAATCTGGTAAAATGACCATTGATTTTTTCCACTTTTATGAAGGTGCTGAAGTTCTATGCCTGGGAGCCTTCCTTTCAAAAGAAGATTTGTGATATACGCGACAAAGAATTACACTACTTACGACGCGCCGCTTACTACAATGCTATCTCTTCCGTTACCTGGTTCTTGGCGCCATATCTCGTAAGATGATAACCCAACATCATGGGATTCTGGGAGTGGGAAGCTGTGAGGATCAGAAGATTTGGCCAAATTGTTTTGGGTGGAAAATCCAATTATTGCAATCAGATGAAAGTCTAAAATTCGTTTGTGTAGACCCTAAAACGGCTGTTTAAAGCATGAATCGTCATTCGTCCCGATAATTAGTATGAGACTAGATCGTCTCTCCCGTAGGTTGAGGTTAATGACCAAGGAAATGCTGACGAAATGCCACACGAAAAAAATTGTTCATTCTTCAGGTGTCATTGGTGGTGTTTGGGACGTACGTTATGACAGGAGATGACCACGTCTTGGACGCTGACAAAGCCTTCGTTTCCATGACGCTGATCAATTTACTCAATTTCCCTATTGCTCAGCTCCCATTAGCAGTGTCCGTCACGGGACAGGTAACACTCAGAATTTACTCCATTTCCACATTGCATTCCTCCTCTCAGCAGCGTCCGTCATGGGACAGGTAACATACATAATTTACTCAACTTCCACATTGCTCTTCTCCTACATTCCTCACAGGACAGGTAACATTAAGAATATTCTCAATTTCTCTATTTTTTTGCTCCTATTAGCAGCATCCGTCACAGGGCAGATAACATTTAGAATTTACTTTTGTATATACCGACAAATGCAATGTGAAATTTAAAAGCATCCACCGACCGAAATGGACAAACGTACTAACGTACAATTACTTGTTCATGTCGCTGTTTAAGGGTATTGTGTCTTTGTCGCGTGTGGCCATCTTCCTCGCTCTGGATGAAATCGACGGCAACACCTCGGCCAGAATACAAAATGGTGAGCTATAGTGGAAAAACAACCCCTTGCAATGCAAATTGGTAATAAGAATCGAACAACGAGTGTTCCTACAAGGACAATGCAAATACTAAAATGCCAATTAATTGGGTAAAAGTGATTGTTTTTCGTTCGAAACCTGACCCAAAACATCCATTTCTAGGTTACGTGGGTGACAGCATAGCCGTGGATATAAAAGAAGCGACCTTCTCGTGGGGTGATGATCCACCAGTATTGAACAAGTAAAGCAATGCGCTCAAAACCGCGAAACTTTGGTCTACTTAACTTGAGTGAAGTTAATGGTAACTGTTATAGTGTTCATAGAGTTATGATAAAATGGTAATTCCGACAGTGTCAACATGAAGGTGAAGGAAGGAGCCTTGGTGGCTGTAGTGGGGCAGGTGGGGTCTGGGAAATCATCTCTGATCTCCGCTATACTGGGCGAAATGAAGCGCTGCCAAGGCCACATCTCTATCACGGTACGATACTCAAACACGTTATCGCAATTCTCAAAAGCCAATTAAATATGGCATTGTTAAAACAAGGACGCATAATTATTTTGTCATATTTTAATGAATACTGAATTTCCATTTCGTTCTCACTATCACAACTCATCCCTAAATCGTTGCCATGTCAACGAAATACGGATCTTCCACAGGGCGGCGTTGCGTATGTTCCCCAGCAAGCCTGGATACAGAACGCCACTCTGAGAGACAACATTCTCTTTGGCAGACCTCCAAGCAGTCGCTATGGCACAGTGCTCCAGGCGTGTGCCCTCAAACCCGACATGGAGATACTACAAGGAGGGGATATGACAGAAATAGGAGAAAAGGTATTTCATCCCAAAAAATAATATCAACCTTTCAGGATTGATCAATCTATTGAAACCCCCCACTCATTGACACTTATAGGGACTGGACTCCGCTTTAAGAAAATGTCTTGCTCGATAAAATTGAACATTTGAAACATAAGTATGTCCGTTATACACAGGTGTCCGCTATGGTACATTGTACTATTAATATGCTGGTTATAACAGATATGAGTATTAGTATCTACACTTGTGACATACATTCATGATTGACTTGGCAGGGAATCAATCTGAGCGGCGGACAGAAACAGCGGGTGAGTCTGGCCAGGGCTGTATACCAAGACCAGGATGTTTACATCATGGACGACCCACTCAGTGCCGTCGACGCTCACGTAGGCAAGGAATTGTTCGATCAGGCGATCGGTCCAAACGGGCTCCTCAAACACAAGGTGTGTATACACCTGTAAACTACAGGTACTCCATTTGATGCGCCCCAATCACCCAACACTCACAACATCTAATTGGGCGTTTACAATGACAGCGAGAGAATAGCATGTTATTAATCTATTTGATATTTATAAGCTTCCTTATGCTACCAATACGTATAGATCAATCAAAATGACATGTTGGTATTCATGTGGAATCAAAGCAATATATTCCCCATTTACAAAAGCCGACATAACCGTTTCTCGTCCCTGACTTAATACGTGAGACATTGACTCTCGTGTTATTGTTATTATTATACAGTATTGGTTCTTTCTTGTTTAATTGTGGCTTGTGATATGAGTATAACGTCTTCAAACATGAGTGGTTGAGACGTACACCACCAGGTGTGAGTGATTGCCGCTGTGATTTTGTCAGACGCGTATTCTCGTCACCCACGGGGTACGCTACCTTCCCCTCGTCGACCAGATCATCGTTATGACTGATGGTCGTTTGTCTGAGATGGGTACATACCAGCAGCTAGTTCGAGACCAAGGCGAGTTCTCCAACTTCCTCAACACATACATGGACGAACGATCATCCAATGATGAACTTAAAGGTATGTGTTTCGTATGCAGTTATTGCTGACAATGGAAATGCAGTAATTTTCGTGTGACATAGTCGATTTTCAGGAATTTTCATGACTAAATTGTTTTTGGTATATTCAGACTTAGTCATCATTCAAGAAGACGGTGATAAGAAATCCATGGTTTCAGATGACACTAGCCCAAGAAAGTTAAGAAGGTAGGTAACATAACATAAATCTGCTATTTCAGTAAAACTGATGACAGTTTTTCATTTATCGGGTAACATGGTTGATCCAGGCACATGACACCTACGTCTGCTCCCATCAGCAATCGGCCGTCGAAGCCGTATTCCCAATTGCTTCCTTCTGTTCCAAACAGTTGATCAATGTCCTCTTTACCCATTTCAATATTTGGTTAAATTAAGCTAATTGAAACTAAGGAAAAGTGTTTCTTCACTCGTTATATAACACTGCATTACTGCGTGTGTCGCTTTTATAGTATTCCTTTAAATGTTAATTGATTCCACATCCATATGTCAGTGTAGAATTCACTCATGACGGAAGGAAATATTTAAATTCCTGTATCTGGACTGCAATACAAATATATCTCTGTATATGTGCTATGATGATTGTATATATTTCTACTCTGTATGTAACGTTGGGCTCACTGATGTGTCCCACATTTAACTCTCATAATTTATTTGCAAATTATGTGCAAAATGAGTTTTGTTACCTTTCCAAAAATTGAGCCTAATAAAGATAAAGATATGTAAGTGCATTTGCCAATCATGCTCAATGTGATGATATATAAATACTTCTAGCTGTTATGGTTATGGGTGTATTATCTTTTACATAATGGTAATGGTTAAGAATATGAGTCCCACATTTAACTCTAATTATCGATTTGCGAATTATATGCTATATGGGTTTTTGCCTTTCAAAAATTGAGCTTAATACGCTTAAGATATGTAAATGCATTTGCCAATCATGCTCAATGTGATGATATATAAATACTTATCAAACATCTAGCTGTTATTTATGGGCGTATTTCTTTTTACATGATGGTATTGTTTAAATGTGTATGTGTAAATATTATATGTCATTTCTAAATGGAGCGCTTACGATGATATAATAGAGAAACCTGTGTGTTAGCGTAGTATTTTGCGCCGCTATGATCATATTTAAAGGTTTTGATGCAAATCTTTTCGCTCCGTTTTGTGCCTTAGAAGAAGGAGTACTATTAAGAGACTCGCCTCCATGGAGTCATCTCTCACCAAGTCACTCACCAGACAAGATTCTACCCAACTTGGTACAACACAACTTATGACAGAGGAGCTGGCCATGGCAGGAACGGTAGGCATATGTGATCGTTTTCATCCTCAAATCTCTTTCAGACAATTGATCATGCAATCGAAAACGACTGACACATAATGGCCTTAAATATTTACCTTAGACTTTAAATCAATACTGACGTCGCAATAGGGATTTTATAATTCCATCACTGACACCATATCAATTGCTTAGGTCTCATCCGTAACCCCTTGGTGGATTGTAGATCATAGATGATTGTTTATCTTCCAACAATGACACAATTTTAATAATATGTATTCCGTCACAACGATCATTGATGCTGTGTTGGTGAATAATCATTAACTTTCCCACAATCAACAATGACACCATAGCAACGTGTGTAAATCCCTTTTAACAACACATTCATGAAAGAAATTTCCCCTATCAACAAAAGCACCATAAAAATGACTACAACATCCCAAATGTAGCATGATGATATGATAATATAGCAACAGTATTACATGCTAACTTCTCGCTGATTTGATGTTGGACTGCATGTAGGCTGGCCCGTTATCGGCGCATACGCTAAAGCAGGTGGACTGCTTTTCTTAGTAGTTGTAATATGCTGTCACATTGGCTTTACTGCGGTTACTGTTGTCACTAACATCTGGTTGACTGCTTGGACCAATGATCCTGTTTACAACGGCACGAGAGATAGCCAGGAGGTCAATTATCTACTAGGGGTGTACGGAGGACTGGGCTGTGTACAAGGTGTAGTTTTGTGACAATAAAATATTTCTAAAGCCAAACAGTCGAATGAAGTCGATTTTAGTGTATTTTTAATTCATTAAGTTTGAACTGGTAAGTTTATTGTGATATTTTCTGTGAAATTTCCAAGAGCCACCAATTTGTGCTTATAGACCTGGGATAATGTTAATAATTTATGCATTAATAGTGAATAATTGTGGCAGTAACATGCTTTCTCAACTTCAGTTCTCCTCATCATCATCGAGTCTATTGTCATAGCTATCGGCTGTATCCAAGCCTCCAGAACCCTTCACCATCAGGTTCTTCAGCGCATTCTTCACGCCCCGATGAGCTTCTTCGATACAACTCCGCTTGGAAGAATCCTCAATCGATTCTCCAAAGATCTTGACATCATCGATGTCAATATTCCTGTGTATATTCGCTTCTGGTTGTTCAATGTCGCCCCGCTCATCACCACCCTCGTCATCATCCTATACACCACCCCTCCATACATTGTAGTCGTACTGCCCGTCGGCTTCATTTTTTACTTCATTCAGGTGCGTGAGATTTATCTTGAATTGCTCGTACATTTTCACCATTTTAAATTTACCCAATCCCTGCACACCTCGATAGCTAACATGATCTCTTGTCGGTTCCTTTGCTATTATTCATGTTTGAGTATTTTGTTTATTGAGGTAAAATTTACCTTTTGAAGTGTTTTGTCACTGTCGCAGAGGATGATAGTGGTCAACATTAACCGGTTGAAGCGACTGGATTCGGTGCTCAGGTCGCCAGTTTACGCCCACTTCGACGAAAGTGTGACTGGTCTCGCTTCCATAAGAGCTTACCAAAAGGAAGAGGAATTTACAGTGAAATGTGATCGTTTGGTGGACGATAGCCAGCGAGCCTGGTACCTGTATTTAGTAACGGCCAGGTAAGAAAGCACTGGGATAGTGAGGGTACAGATGTGATTTTCACAAGTTTTACGAAAAGTCCTTCATGCGACCTTAATGGCAGGAAGATGAAGACCATGTTGCACGGGTATAGCCACCTACCAAGCCAGTTGATATTGGTTATTTGAGCTATTATCGCCCAAGGATGACTGCATAAATTCCTGTGGAATCAATCCTACTGAAGTCTTGGTTGTTTGCTGTGTGTAGATGGTTAGGAATATGGATGGAGATGGTGGGTTGTCTCATGGTGTTCTTCGCTGCCGTGTTTGCTGTTCTTCAGAGGGATGTCCTCACAGCTAGTATGGCTGGACTTTCCCTCTCCTTTTCTTTACAGGTGTGTTTCTCGATCTCTGTGAATCTGTTGATGAGTCTTTCACTCCCCATCGTTGGTGTGGTCTCTTAGGCCATGAATAGTAAACCAAGTTTTACTGCATCTATACCTTTCCTTAGCAGACACATATCAAATAAGCCCATCTGCTACCTTTATCTCAGTGACCATAAGTGCCCTGTCGTTAGCGAAAACCTGCCTATAACGGTCGCTCAAGTATCATGAGTGTCTGTGTAAAACCAACCATGGACTACTACTGAGGTGATCACATTGTTTCGTGTGTTTGTTTGGTCAGCTGACTTTGTCCCTCAATGTGACGATCCGCTCAACTGCCGAGATGGAGACTTATATGGTGAGCGTGGAGAGGATGAAGGAGTACAGAGAGGTGGACCAGGAGGTGAGGTGATAGCGCCATCTGGCGAATAGGAGAGTTGTAGTACTAGTCGGTGAATATTTTAAATGAGTTGGCCTGACTAAGGTCCATGGATTGTTTTGTCTGCCAATCATAACTCAATCATGGGTTTGTTGATAAAAAACCATTCAGTAGCAAAACATTGAACCTTTCAAAAGGCGCCTTGGGTGGTAGAAGAAGCGAATACCGATGGTGGATGGCCAACTGAGGGACGCGTGCAAATGACCAACTACAGTACACGCTATAGACGCGATCTAAACCTAGTCCTCAAAGCCATTTCCTGTGACATACAGCCGCGGGAGAGGGTATGTCACTTTTGAGAGCAACTGAACTATATTTCTAATTATTCTTTCCAGCAAAACTTAATTAATTTGTTTTGTTATAAATATTTGTGCTTAAAAGATGAGGCTTTAAATTAGATTAGAATTATTTACACTTGTTGAATTACTTAAATATTTGTGCTTAAACGATTAGGCTTAAATTTAATTAATATTCATTAGAACTCATAACTTTTGTTGCATGATGATTTATTATTAACAGGTTGGCATAGTTGGAAGAACTGGGGCCGGGAAGTCCTCGCTAACCCTCTCCATTTTCCGCATCATCGAGGCAGCGGAAGGCGCTATCACTATAGATAATGTTAGGATTGCAGATCTAGGACTTCATCAACTGAGGAAACAATTGACAATAATTCCACAGGTAGTGGATACTGATAAGAGCTGATATAATGATAAGAACTGATAAAGGGCTGCAAAGTGTGACGTCACATCGCAGATAACGGTCCTAACCGGCTCTTTAGCAGCTTTTCGCTTTAGCATTATAGTCTGTCTGTCAGCTAATCTTCATGGCTACGCTACATAACGTACTGCGCTAACATAACATTTTTGCAATAAGCGAGTTCGTGATTGCGACTGCGCATGCGTCGATATGCAGCGTCCCTGGTCAGGTCAAAGGACAATCGTGACAATTCGAACAATCTTGTTTCGCGGGCTCCATCTTCAACTCCACAGCTCATACAATTTCTTTGAAGTTAGTCTAGACTGTTGCTCGGCATTCGCAAAACTTTATGTGTCGAATATTGGACGTATTTGTGCTGGTGCGGTAACAGCACTTACCGATTGAATAATTGGAAGAAAATATTTTGCGACTCACACCAAAATAACTATGATACAGGTCTACTAGATATGCGTGCCCCATCCCTTTAACGTTGACTTTTGCAAACTGATCATCTAATTAATTCGATCAATCGCTAAAATGAAGTGACTGGTAAAAATTTGATCCCTACTGATAATGATCGCTTGTGTTCCTGGCATTTTACGACATCACCACACATCTGTATCCAACTTAAAATCTTGGATATGACTTAAAGCTACACGCCGCCCACACAGACCTCGACCCACACCAGTTGCAACTCTGAATGCTCTGCCCTGCATCAGTGGGTACTATGAAGCTCATGATTTGGGATTACCTATCTTGGATATAGCCCCAAAAGGACCAATACAATGGACAATGAAAGAAGAGGATTATCTACCATACCAGTTCCAGGATTACCACACCTACATCTTTTCTTGGAAATGCACAGACCAATGTACATGTGATGGTTGTGTTGAGCAGCAAAAGATCATCATGGGCATGCATACCAAACTTGAAGATTTACAAGGAATGACATCACTTGACACCAAGACCAAACGACCATCTGACCTGAAAATTACAACGGGGTTACACATTCACGCTTTGGGCAAGTCACTTTATCGAGTCTTAAATGGTACAGTCAAATAACGTAGTATTTTGATCATTATGCCATTTTTGATGTTATGCAAGTATATCAAAATAAATATTTACACAATAGTTCATATTTTTTTAGCAATCATTTTTTTAACGTAATAAAAGATGTTTAGCAGTGAAGTGGCGGATCATATTTCTATATGTATTAGTCAGCAGAACTCAAAAGTACCTTTTAAACGTTGAACAGTAAAGATACATCACCCTGACCTTTCGAGACTGGTAGATAAGGCTCATCGTTTCGACCAAGATTGGAACAGGAGAAGGGTCATGAGTTGATGGGTTCATGGCTCTTCTCCCTCCTTTTAAGAGTAGATGAGGCAAAGCACTCATAACGTAATATGCAATGAAATTGGTGTCAGTTACGGCATAACATCGTTACATGCGGTAGATACCAAAACGTGAGGGGTCGTTTGTTTTCCTTATTCCATGTTAAAGATGCTTTTCATAAAAAATCTTCAAAATTATATTTCATGAAAAACTTCAATGACGATTAATAATATCCGTAAAAATTTAGTTTAATGGGTGACCCTGATTTCCTATTTTTTACGGGAATTGAATTTAAAACCAAATATGGCACACGGTAACAATGCATACGATGCTCAAAAGGGTGGAGTTCGAGTGATAATACCAGAAAATGGCGCAGTTACGCATGTGTAGGTGCGGGTCTAGATCGCTATTCATTTGCATATGTTCGCAAACGAAGTTCGGAGATTGTTCTCAGGGCGCCTTTATCGAGGATTTTTCCATGATTTGGTTTTCCAAATGCAAAGAATTTTGCTACCGATTCATTTAAGCATCTACAAACTTTAAAGAAAGTTCGTCTACTTTACCTTGATAATGGGTGTCAGCATCTAAACAAATGATCTGACCCGTCTGTTAGCCTCGCAGCCATGATCATTGTTTTCTTGTCCTTAAATGTCCCACACCAGGATTGATGTACTTTGGATAAAACATTTCCACAATGTCTTTGTCTACTTCCAGTTGCTCTGGTTCATTTATGTTCATGTAGACCAAGCAAAAAATAGGATGAGAATTTATCACTTCATGGTCTAGCGCCAATACACCATAGTCTACCCCACTGCTAAGTCTACTGCCAGGACACCATAGTCCATCCCTCTACTGAGTGTACTGCCAGGACACAATAGTCCACCTCACTACCGAGTCTTTTGCTCAGACACCATAGACCACCTCACATCTTAGTCTTATTCCCATTTATCTTAGTCCACCTCACTATTGAGTCTACTGCCCAAACACCACAGCCAACCTCACTACTAAGTCTACTGACACAGTAGTCCACCTCAATACCGAGGCTTTTGCCCAGACACCATAGCCCACCTCAATTCTTGGTCTAATACCAATTCATCTAAGTCCACCTCACTGCTGAATCTACTGCCCAGACACCATAACCCAACTCACTAATTAGTCTACTGCCCAGAAATTATTGTCCACCTAACTACTTATTTTACTGCCCAGACACCATAGTCCAGCTCACCACAGAGTCTACTGCCTAGACACCATAGTCCACTGTACTACTGAGTCTACTGCCCGGACCCCATAGGCCACATAGCCAGTGTATCTGTTGCCTACACACCATAGTCCACCTCACCACTGCATTTACTGCCCAGACACCATAGCCCAACTCATCACTGCGTCTACTGCCCTGACACCATAGTCCACCTCACTTCTTAGTCTACTGCCCAGACATTTAAGACCATCTCACTACTGAGTCCATTGCCCAGACATCACAGCCCAACTTACTAATTAGTCTACTCCCCATATATCCACTTTACTACCGATTCTACTGCCCAGACTCCATGGTCCAGCTCACCACCGAGTCTACTGCCCAGACACCATAGTCCGCCGCACTACTGAGTCTACTGCCTTGACACCATAGTCCGCCGCACTACTGAGTCTACTGCCTAGACACCATAGTCCGCCGCACTACTGAGTCTACTGCCTAGACACCATAGTCCGCCGCACTACTGAGTATACTGCCTAGACACCATAGTCCGCCGCACTATTGAGTCTACTGCCTAGACACTATAGTCTGCCGCACTACTGAGTCTACTGCCCTGACACCATAATCCGCCGCACTACTGAGTCAACCGACCAGACACTATAGCTAACCTCGCTACTAAGTCTACTGCCTAGACACCATAGTCCACCTCACTACGGAGTCCATTGCCGAGACACCATAGTTCATAACGTTACCGAGTCTACTGCCCTGACACCATAGTCCATCTCACTCCCGAGTCTACTGCCCAGATATTGTCCACCTTACTACTTAGACACCATAGTCCGCCGCACTACTGAGTCTACTGCCTAGACACCATAGTCCACCTCACCACTGAATTTACTGCCCAGACACCATAGCCCACCTCATCACTGCGTCTACTGTCCTGACACCATAGTCCACCTCACTTCTTAGTCTACTACCCAGACATTTAAGACCACCTCACTACTGCGTCCACTGCCCAGACATCACAGCCTAACTTACTAATTAGTCTACTCCCCAGATATCCACCTTACTACTGATTCTACTGCCCAGACACCATGGTCTAGCTTACTACTGAGTTTTCTGCCCAGACACCATAGTCCACCTTACTTCCGAGTCTATTACCGACACACCACATTCCATCTTACTACGGAGTCTACTGCCCAGTCATCATAGTCCACCTCACTACTATGTCTTCTGTCCGGTCACCATAGTCCTCCTCACTACTGCGTTTACTGCCCAGACACACCATAGTCCACCTCACTGCTGATTCTACAGCCCAGACACACCATAGTCCACTTCACTACTGAGTTAACTGCCCAGTCACCACAGCTCTCTCTAGGGAGTTGTCCCATCTCCAATGATCGCTGCGCTGTGATTAGTTGATAGAAAGAGATAATGGAATCTTATCATATCTTGAATCAAAACATCTGTAACTTAAATTAACAATTTGTTGCATTGAGCACCAATACTCATTAATATATGAGGCCTCAGTTAAACGGAAAACACAAATATATATAGATAGAATATTGTTGACTGGTGGACAATAAAACCAGACTGAACCCACACAAAGCAATATAAATTCAATTTAATTAGAAGCGGTAACAAAATATATATATATCCCTTATATATTTGAAAAAAAATAACAATGACATTAGCAATGCACTTATAGTTCCGTATTATTTTCTCTCTATGGCATTTGATATTATTGATGGGTGGAATAATGAAGAGAATGACAAATAATCAGTACAAAACAGGCGACAGCAAGGATCAAACTGACCGCTACAACGCAAACACTAAATGATAACCAGGTGGTTGTGATTGAATGTAAGCACGTATGCTGGTAAACCAGCTATCTCATCGGAAATGTAAATATCATTGAGTTAGTCTCAGGTTAATATCGTCCACAGCACATCACAAACCATCAACTTATCAACGTTAACACAAATGGTCAAAATGGAATGTAGCTATCTGTCCTACTGTCCTTTCACAAAGATACATTCATCAGTAATTATACCTTTAGTCTGTGATGTTGTGTTGAGACGTATAGCACTGCCATTCATTGTATCTATTGTATATCATGTCAGGTTAAATTGATTCAACAACTCACATCTACAATAACGGCAATAAACCATAAGCTTACCAATATCAACAGCTTGGTTAATTGGTGTTTCAATTGCACCAATACTTATGACAAGAATATAACGTGTTAGGGATGCCAAATTATCACGATACATACAAGCATCAAACAGGGTGTGTATCAGGACATTGCACACTGCACACAAAATAATAACTCAAAAGTAGAATGAGCCAAGAAATGTGAACTCAGTCAATATATTTGCCCAGCAACACTCAACCATTCATTCTCTAATAACATAAAAAATATAATATAATACAGAAAAAGACAATAATTTATATAGCTCAACAACACATATAGGATCCATTGCCATTGAACATGTCAACGAAGAGGAAGGTACCAACGACAATATCCACAAAGCCTGTACCCCTGTCGAGCTGCCCCCAACCCCACCTCACCCTACAGACAAACGCCAGGGTTGGTAATTCAGAATATCAGGAGTTGACTGAGATACATTTTTTTACCCGTTCATGGTGGTCTCAGAAGATTTCTCAGAGGCTTTGTCGAGGTCTTCTGACTCGGACAAGCATTCACATGGAATGTTTTGTCCATCCACTGATGAGAATTTGTAAGGCTCCATCATTCACTATTAAAAATCCTCCCCTGAAACTGATTACAACAATCACAATGGCACGAGTCATGTCAAAGAATCACTGAGGAATTGCAAGCAAGGGTTTCACCTTGAGGCATTTATGAGGCTTGCAATGACCTCTTTAAGATTCACTTGTGTCCCTTGGCTTAAATCAAACAACCTGGCCTGGCAATCTCAAATCTCTTGAAAACAATCATTTGCAAGGTACCACCATTAAAATACTGAGGTAGAAAAAAAACATACTTGGTTACACCACATAAAAACTAACATACATAGTTTTCATAAATAAAACGTATGTTGGTATATACTTAGCATTTAATCTTTTAATTGCAAATCAATTGCCATCAATTAAAAGGGACATTTTACATAGATTGTAATGTGCCTCTATGGTTATCGACTGATATTCACTTCGACCCTTGATAGTTGAAATTTCACTTTTAGTAACTTTCTGCCCTTTGCTGGATCCTGCTATTTTTGCATAGGTGTATCGAGGTATACTACAGTGAGGCGCTGAAACAAACGTTAGTGTAAATTAATCGGACTGTTACTTCGTATCTGAATCCCCTTATTTCATCGAAATTAGACATTTATTTACAATTAGCTTACAGTGATCCTTACGAAAGAATAACCACTAAACGATTAACCCAGTTTCGTGCCATGTAATTCAAACTTATGGCAAGCAGAATCTAAATAGAATAAGCAATAACTGAAATTGACCCGAGCATAGCCTACTCTTATGTCCTTCATCCCGTGAAGGATCGAGAAATGGTTCAGTCGTGGCTGAACGAGGATGCTAGTTCCTTTGAGTATGGTGGTTTTGTGTGGCGGAAGAGAATGAATCCGCCCTTCTCCTGTGCAAAGCACCCGGTGTTTTGACAGGGGATCCATTTTTTTAATCCATTTTCAGGGAATTAGGATGAACTGTTACATGGTTGGTATCCAATGGGGATTATTTGGATCAACAAAATAATAGAGGTACACCAATCTCAGTTGTGGAGAAGTTAATTTAAAAGCCTAAAACGAATTCCGCATTGTTGAATTATAGCGTTCTTTAAATTCGTCAATCGAGCTTCAAAGAAAGTACAGGAAGCCAGGAAGTTTTTTGCAACCATCTCGTATAAAAACTGATGGATCAGTAAGTTTGAGTCATAAGCAGGTATACATTGGATTTCTCCAGGCTGTTTCGGACACTCGTTGGGTACGCTGATCGAGGTTGAATGTCGTAGCGTCCGTGAGGCCGAGGAAGCTCCAACTGCTGGCGCGGATATCATAAACAACAACAAAATCAGTCCAATGCAGTCGTAAATCAACATGTAAATTCAGAAGGTGAATAAATAAGCTAATAACATGAGCATAACTAGAACTAAAAATGTATAATTGGAAAAAAAATCATTATATTTATTTTAACCAGGCTCTAGCCCAAGCGTCGTTCCACCTTGAAGACAAAATTTCATCGGCTTCTGATTGAGTCTAGCGGTGGAGTCCAACAGCAGCAAATACATGCTACCCAGTGTGGACATCATTTCATTGAGCTGCTTAACTCAAGGTTATGATGTAGTGGATTTCTCGCTCAAGATTCAAAAACAAGGTCATGACCCGACGAACCCTACTGTGACTTTGTGACTGTTTGTATTGTTGTGATGTGGGCACTTCTTTTCAATAAGAAACTGCTTTATGACCTATTACTGTCCAACTAATCAATTATTCCCTGGCCAACTAAGAAGAATCACATCCAAGTTCAGATTGCGTATGTCGTAACGCTATCTTGTCCACGCCGCTTACTTGTCCAAAGCAGAGTACATCATTTTCCGTGATACACCGTTCGTGTAAATGCTAAGATCGTATCTATTCGGTCCTTGCTAAAACGTCCCAACATCACTGAATCTGTTATGGGAGCTCGCCGCTAACTTGTCCAACTTGACTGAGCCTATATCTGGCTCACTAGGCTTCAACAAACCATCAGGCTCATCTTTAAGTATGACTCTGCCTCATTGGTGTCCCACAATCACTACATGAAGCCTACGCGATCTCACCAACTTGGACAAGATAGCGTTAAGTGAAGATTCCGCTGCCGCTAACTTGTCCAACTTGACTGAGCCTATATCTGGCTCACTGAGCTGTCATGGGTTCGCTTACAACAATAATATAAAATGGCTCAGATTATTTGATACAGTGACTTTGATGAAAATTAACACAGATAAGGTTAAGCAGTCACTTTGCTTTTTATTTCGAAAGAGTAAAATACGCCGAGGTTTGAACACTGTCTTGGAGACATTAGACAACTGATAAACTCGTATACACAATTAAAGCAATGAAAGTAAACCCTACCACTTTGTATGCAACACGCTCTCTGTTGCAGCACTGAGACGATCAGCCTCTTCGTACAAAATGTCCTTGGTGCACATTAGGGTGGCAATTTATGCCTCTTTCAAGATCACTTAGTAGTGGCCGACGAATACCCTACACACACAGAAACCAGCGCATTAACCTCCATAGTCCTTGGATAGTCGTTCAGGATTTGCAGGTGCCTCGATCCGTACGAACTTAGCAATGCAACAACAAATTATCCATTCTAACACATGCTAATCGCAAAACGTGGAATATTTATTTCTTAGACGATGTTGTACTACATGCTTGACAGGTCACTGCAATTACAATTTTAAATATTCAAAAATACGAGATGATGGTTACTATTCTACAATTATCGGCAGTTTAATGTCAAACCAGAGTGTTTCCCGTTCTGCGTTGTACTGCATAATGTAGCTGGTCTTTAATAGGACATTACAGTGAAAGCAAATGAGGCATTTTCGTTATCAGAAAGGTCTGAAGTTTTAACATTGAGTGTGAGTAACAGCTCATTTGAGATCAAACATCGCCCCGCGAGGCGTGTTAGAGTGAGCAATGGAGTGCTATTGAGATTTATATATTTCTCTATTTCATTCGTCCTTGGTACGTGACCATTGATCCCTGAAGGCTTCATGAAAATCCATTCATAACTCTTCGATATATCTTTGCTAATAGACAAACAAACAGACAGACATCGGATGAAGACATATTTCTACTGGGCGAAGGTAAATTCAGCCTTACGGGTACATCAGCGAGCGCTGTCTGTATTGCCATGCATTGCGTTATACTTTGGCGTAACAAGCCGATAATGTAATAAACGCGCCGCCGCTTTCCATACTACTCGTGCCTGCCAACCCGCCGCCCAATTTTAAAATGGGTCAACCCAACTAGAAATTTCAAGTTGGGTCAGGACAATTTTAAAATGACCGGATTTAGTTGGTTCGTAGCAGTAACACAAAACACATTTAAATTTTGGAACATTATAAAAACAAACACAGAGCGATCCGCAAATTAACGTGGGAGATATTCAACTTGCTAGGACTGGTACATGCATTTAAAGAGCTGCTAGAGAGATCGATATGTTGCCGTGTGATCGCTGATAGATGAAAACAACTTGGGTAGGACAGCGTAGTAAGGTCAGGTGGACCTGAGTCTGTTGACATCAGGGAACGTGAGGGTAAGGCCAGAAACTCTGCAAACCACTCGGAAACAGGTTTTCTTTACGGTCGGAGAGTTGTTGTCGGGTTGGCGCAGGGGACAGCGAGTCAACCCAAGGCGACTCCTGCCCTAAGGAAATAGGCAGATGTAGGGGTAAGCAAGTCAAGGGACGGAAACTGAGTTTGCCGGATAGATAGGGTCAGTAAGCGTGAGAAGCCCAGGGTAAGGGGGCTATCTTCTCCTTATGGTGTTCATCTTTTGGCCTCGAGCAAGGGGCATCAAGGACCCGAGGGAAAGGGGGATAGCTTACCGGAAGGCCTTCAATGCACTAAACCACAAAAATCGCCCCTAGTCAGGCTAGGAAGCCAGTTAATGTCCCCCTACCTGCCTCCCCAGCCAGCCCCTCGTACTATGAAGAAAAACACACCGGAGTGAGTAAGTGGGTGAGTATAGGGTTTACCGGCACACCAACACTAATGTGTTATATGGCGCCTAGAAAGGTTAACAGATAAGTTTTACCTGATTAAGCAGTCGCCTTCTAGGTAAAATGGGAAAAAAGAAGGAAATCACAAGAATGACGACGAAAAAGATCAAATGCAACCAATTATCCTAGGGCAAGTCACCACTAGCAAATTGACTGGACCAGGCCATTCCAGCCTCTCAACAAGGCGAAATCCGGGCCTCAGTGGTGTGTTGCAGAGTCGGCCCATGCAAGGAGCACTCCGCTCAACTACCAGAAACCCATTGTCCACAGTCACAAGTCACAACCCACGGCCACCAGGTTGCCCCTTATTATTCGCCTCTTACGACATGCAGAAGGATACAGTGTGCCTATTCTACCCCCCCCCCCGGACCAACAGGGGGAACCAGCCCTACAGAAAGCCAACATCCCTCAACCAGCACCTCGTAAAGGGAGGCTAGTACGAATAGTTATTACCAATATCCTCCTCCAGTGAGGCAAGTTGAGAACGCCAAAGGTACATAAACTGTGTGCCAGCTAGGATATGTGTCAAAGTTTAGCCCCCCGGTAGAACTTTGCGGAAGTAAAGTGGAGGCTGTAGTGGACACAGCCGCAGAGGTGATTGATTTAGGTCGCTTGGGAATTCATCCGAGAGGGTGCAAGACATCGAGTTGATGACTGCAGGCAGAGAGATGGGGATGAGCGGATGATGCTAGGATTCGACATTCTCTTTAATTTAAGTAAAGCTGTTTTAAATATGGAAGACAGCACGCTCTTCTTCGACGGCCCAAACTTGAATTTGAATGTAGGTAAGAAGGCAGGGAATCCGTCAACGGCCCGAGTGGTCGTGAGTTACAATACGATGATTCGTCCCAACACCATAGTGAGAATGACCTGCCAAATGGACGTCATTTTACCGGACTATGTAATAGACCCACACGGGAGCCAGAACTTCATGATGCCCAGAATTGTTCGAAGAGTGGGGACCGACCCAATTGTATGGCTTATTAACCCAACTAACAGGTACCAGGCTGCTCCAGTGGAGTATGTTAGGAACCAGGGCCAATCTTGTATGAATGGTTAAATTAGGGTTTATGCATGTAGTTTATGGATCAAATGGGACTGTGAGGTACCTGAACACCTACAAAATATGATTGAAGCCTCTTAATTACACCTTGTTGGTGGATTACGAGGATGCGTTTGCGCGCGACGTTTCTGACATTGGGAATACCAGTCTAATCAAGCGAAGGATGAGAAGAACTCCAGAATATTTCACTAGTGAAGAAGAGGTCCACATAAGGAACATGCTGAGAGTCTACCTCAGAATGGGCCTCTGCACCTGTTCTCATACGGAGGAGGGGTGGGTCCGTGCGCTGCTGCGTGGATTACGTGGTACTGAATGATGTCACCAACAAGTTTCCCCTTCCACTCGTAGATGAATGCCTGGACACCTTAGCAGAAAAAATCTTGCCACCACATATAGTCTATTTGAACATGCTCAAGTAGGGTTTGGGTTGTGTAAAGCACCCGCTACCTTTGCTGGGGTAATGGAACTAATATTACGGGGTTAAATTAGAACACCGTTCTAGCATTCCTTGGTGATATCTTTGTCCTAGGGTCTTGTTGTGATGATCACATGCAAAACTGAAGAGAGACCTTGGCCCGGTTCAGAAAATCAAAACCAATAAAGCGTGTTTTACCGGAAAGCGAAAATGTCACAACATGACACCCATGTGGTCAGAAAATGGCCGCAACCCAAGGGGCCTAAGGATGTGAAAATGTTCTTGGGTTTAGCCAATAAGCACAGAGCCTTCATCAAGGAATTCTCCTATCTACCACTGTACCGGGTGATAGGTAAGAAGGATTAACACTGGAACAATTGATAGCACTGAAAGATACACTAACCACACCGCGCTTCCTCAAATTACGTGGCTATCTAAGCTTAGCTGTGCCAGTTGCAGAACGAGGAAGAAAACACGAGGTTGAAGGTACTGGCTGTGGTGAGGTTCACAAGGTAGTTTAGACGCTAACTGCAAGGACGACCATTCACCATACGCACCGATCATGCAAGTTTGATTTGGCTATTGAAGTTTAGAGGGCCACAGGGGCAGTTGGCAAGGTGGATGGCGGAATTGTCAACAGTATAACAATAAGGTTGCCATGAGTATGCGGCTTGAGCCAAATTGTGTGATCTGCTCTGCGAAATATGTTTATACTGTAAACGTGTCGAGGAGCGCTGGTGAAGTTTTGTCCACGATTTGAATGGGGCAGTGCCTCTGACAACTCTGGCCTGCACTGAGTAGACAGTAGATGAAGCTCAGGGCAATACGGGCAGCAGAGAAGTGTGAGTGAGTGAATGAGTTTGGGTTTAACTGCACACCAACACTAATGAGTTATATGGACCCTAGAAAGGTCAATAGATAACTTGGACCTGATTAAGCATCCGCCTTCTATGATAAATGGAACAAAGACGTAAAACAGAAGGATACAGGGGGCCTATTCTACCCCCGGACCCTCAAGGGGTGCAGCAGGGAAGAGGTAGCGCACGTAAAGGCCACAGACAAAATCAGTGAAGGCAGTTTACGGAGGGAACCGGAAGGGGAGATTGGGGAACAACGCTCTATGTTCCAGCCCCAAGCATGTGTGTGAGGACATGGGAAGGATGGGAGAGCGGTTGGCGAGACAGGAGAGGAGCCACGGCTAGTGTGGGATCCTTGGGGGCTGAATACCTAACTCGTCCACGATCCATCGCCCATTGCTGTTACTCGACAGGGAACAGAGACAGTAATATCTTGTTACTTTGTAACTGATGCGGATCCTCTGTGTTTTCAGAATCCATCGTGCTGGGGATTCTCCACTGCACATATACGGGCGGCACAAGGAGCCCGGTTTTTGAGTCTTCAAAGTCGTCCTAGGTGAATAAAGAGCTGATGCATTTCATTGATGGATTTAACTATAAGCAGAAGAAAGATACACAGGAGAATAAGACAAGGTAAGTATAGGGTTTAACGGCACACCAACAGTCATGTGTTATATGGTGCCAAGAAAGGTTGATAGATAAGATTGACCTGATGAAGCCACCTTCTAGGATAAATGAAAATGGATATGTAAAGGATAAATATGTAAATGATTATCCTAGGGCAAGTCACCACTAGCAAATTGACTGAATCAGCCATTCCACCCTCTCGTATAGATAACATCCGGGCCAGAGTAGTGCGTTGCAAATATGACTATCAAAAGGACTCAAAAGGCTGTGTTTATACCTCTACCACCACAAACTGCAGATGTAACCGCAAGAGAAGCAGTGGACCAATTATTTTTCAGCTCTTTGCAGACCAGAGTCGAAGTTATTGACGGCAGGTGGGGCTCGTAGCCATATACGTCAGCTCACCTAGGAGCAGGAAAACTCTGATTTCAAACCCCCAGCTGGGTCAAGCAGTGAGATCTTCATCGGCGGACTTCATTATCTGCTATTGGCCCGCCAGCTGCAGGGAAGGCAACGTCTAATGCCTTCAAGGACGGAGGAGGTACGTTAACGCACCCAACGACCGAGACACAGGTGACGGCCAAGCCTTGGGGGATGAGCGCAACAGTGTGCCAACCGCAGACCCGGATGAGAGACTCCTCATCTGTACCCAGCCATGAATGGACTATGGAAGCCAAGCATGAAACAAATCCTAAACTTCCAGGGGCGGGAGTCCCCAGGAGCCATGTTGCTGCAAGGACCAAACCGCTTTCGCATGGCAGACCTGATGACGGGCTAGGGCAGGGCTCACCTAACTTGCGGCTGGGACCAGCAGCGAAACTATTGAAATGTAAGCGGACCATCAAGATGGCTACTTTCAATGTTCAGACACTCAACGCTACTAAGAGCGTCACAGAAAAAGGACAACCTGCTTTGAAGACTGATGAGCTAGCATGGAACATTAATGAACAAGGTGTTGAGATCTGTGGAATACAGGAGCACCGCCAAGTTCATCAGAAGGACAGAATTAGTGAGATCAATCTCTATAGCGCCGATCTCGGCTACAAACTGTACACAGCATCACCATGAAGGAATACCTCGCAAGCAGCTACTGGTGGCGTAGGGGGAGTTGGGACAGAATATATTGATTGGTGTGTTCCGTTTATCACACCGGATCATCAAAGCATCATTCCATGGTAATCCCGCGCTTAAAGTCATCGTTGTTGACAGAGTGCAAGGAGGATGACAAAAAGAGCGCGTTTTACAACCAGCTCCGACAGACAGTTGAGGGTGTCCCAGAGCACCATTTCCTTGTTGTTCTAGGAGATTTCAACGCGCGACTCAGCGAGGGTGATGCTCTCTTCACATACAATATGCCTTCTAACGGAGGACTTCCAATTGCTAGCTACCAACACTGTATTCCGCAAGAAGAGAGGGAAGTTGTGGACCTGGAAGTCGCCATATGAGACCCTACACCAGATTGATTACATCCTGGTAAGGAAGAAGTGGCGGAAGAGGGTCATTAACCGTGAGGCCTACAGCTCCTTCAGCTCCCTGGGATCGGACCATCGAGTGGTGGGAGCTACCATTCGGCTTAGCCTGCGGGCACCACGTAAGGAGATGGCGAAGAAGGTAAACTACCAATGGAGCCTGCTGGCGACGGTCCCTAAGCTGCAGCAGCAGTATAAACTGAAGAACAGGAACAGGTTCCAAATACTGCAGAAGGACGAGAACATCTCTGTAGGTTACAAGCGCTTCGCCGAGGTCAACCAAGCAGCTGCGGAGGCATGTCTGGCACAAGTCCCCAGAGTACGACGGAAGGAGCAATGTTTGGACCCTAGGGTCGTGAAGGCAAGGGAGGAGATGAGGACCTCGTACAAGAGTTAACTGTCAAATCGCAAGGTAGAGGAGCGGAGAGAGGCCTTCAAGCTGAGGAAAGAAGAGCTGTACCGAGTTTATCCAGAAATACAACAGCAGGAACTGACCCATAAGATCAAAGGCGTGGAGGAGGCACATATGAACCACAGGCACGGACAATGCTGGAGACTCATAAACGAGGTATCAGGGAGAAAATTAGCCCAATCGCCCAAGACCAAGGGGGAGAATGATAGGCAGAGAGTGGCTGCGTGTAAATCACACTTTGAGAAGCTGCTTGGCAATGAGGATGAGCCCATCTCCCAGGTCTTCCAAGAACTTTCCATACCAGACGGTCCAATCTCCATGGAAGAATACCTGAAGGCCAAGCGCAGCATCAAGTGTGGCAAGAGCTGCGGTAAAGATAAAGTGACCCCAGAAGTCCTGAAGCTTGTCCAGGTGGATGATATCGCTCTCAGCTTCATAAAAAGAGCATATGCTACTGGAGCACTACCAACACTCTGGAGCACCCTTAATATTGTTCTGATTCCCAAGTCCTAACTAAGACGGACAACTATCGAGGCATCAGCCTATGTCCTCTTCTCGCCAAGACCTATTACAGGACTCTGCTCGACAGATTGAGACCTGCTCTAGATCCTCTGCTCAGAACATCGCAGAATGGCTTTCGGCAGAAGAACACAACTGCCAAGCAGAAAATTGCTCTCAGGAGAATACTGGAAGAATTGAAGGAGGGAAGACTACCAGCAGTGCTCACCTTCATTGATTTTCGCAAGGCCTTTGACACCGTGCACAGAGGAAAATTAATATATGTTCTTCATACCTATGGCATCCCAGAGAAGGTGGGTTACAGGGGAACTCTCCCGATGGTGAGACCCCGTATTTCGATATATAGGCAGGAATACTCCAGGGCGATAAACTGGCCCCCTTTCTATTTGTTCTAGCCCTTGACTATGCATTGAGGCAGGCAATTGACGGCAAGGAGGAACAATTGGGCTTCACACTCACCCAAAGGAGAAGCTGGCGGGTCGGACCAGTCATGGTGACTGACCTTGACTATGCTTACGATATTGGCCTCATATCTGACACAGCAGAAAAAGCACAGGTAATGTTGCTAGCAATGGAATCAGCGTGCAAGAAGATTGGCCTTCATCTCAATGCCAAAAAGACAAAAGTGCTTGCCTTCAGCGTCGAGGACACGACTGTCGTCACTGGCGATGGAGCCGTGCTAGAGGTGGTGGAGGACTTTAAGTACCTCGGGGCCTACATCGCCTCGACAGAGAAGGAGCTGAAGGTCAGGAGGGCTCTGGCATGGAGTGCGGCACACTCAATGAAGAAGGTGTGGAAGGCCAAGCTCAGCGACGACATCAAGAGGCGACTCTTTGTGGCAACAGTCGAGTCAGTACTGCTCTACGGCGCTGATATATGGACCTTAACTGTACAGCAAGAGAAATAACTTGATGTTGTCTACACCAGGATGCTGCGCATGGCACTTGCCGTCACTTGAAAAGTCCATGTTCACAACAATGACCTGTATGGTGACCTTCCGCGTATCTCAATAAAGATCAGGGAGAGGAGGATGGGTCTGGCAGGCCACTGTATTCGACACCCGGAGCTGGCAGCCCATTACACCATCTTGTGGGAGCCAAACCAGGGAACTAGCAGAAGGGGACGCGGCGAGCCACATTCATCGACACTTTGCGGCGGGATGTTGGCCTCAGTGACACAGGGGAGATGAGGACCCTAATGCTGGACAGGGAAGAGTGGAGGGCTGCGACCAAGTCCCGAGTTGGTGGAGGATAGACTACGCTCTCGAATCATCATCATTGACGGCAATGCGTGATACTCTTCACATCTATAAGACGCGTACGAAATCCCGGTTGTCTGCAAATCGACAAGTTGAGAGATACAATAGGACCCTTATAGACGCAGTGCATTGTTTCATTGGTAAATCCCAAAATCGTTGTAAACCATGATCTTATGAAGTCGTGTCGGGGCCGTATCCTACCGCAATGGGTAAGAGTATGGCTGCGGAATAAAGGCGAGAACACGGGAAGCCGATGTAGGTTCTGACGATAAGCTGCATTGCATATGCCGTCAACCCTGGCAGGGTAGTGTTATGATCATGAGTGACTTCTGCCAGGAGTGGTACCACAGTACATGCGCTAATGTTACCACAACTGACATACTCAGCATAGACCAGTTCCGTGGCAGACCCTGCAAACCAGTGTTCCATAGATTCCCCTCGGTGGGCGGAACGTTTGGAAGGTGATAAACCAGTGGTATCCTCATGTGATATATGTGAGTGTAATGTTTGGCGTCTATAATATGTTTGCAGTGCGTAACAATGGCACAATCTGCACCAGAGACCATGATGGCAGGGGGCACCAGTCCACCCTAGTGCTGCCTAAGACTCTAGTGGATGGACCGATCATGATTCGGGGGGCCATCGGTGCTCAAATTGTGGAGGAATTCATTCACCAAGGAAGGTAACAACTCGCAGTGGTTACGGGTTGCGGCGGAGAGGGCTGCTTCCCTACATCTCTTTAGCGGATCCTGGCTGAGTGAGCCTGTGTGAAACGAGGGGAAGGGTAAGAAAACAGCGGCTGAGGATGGATTCCCAACTTACTCGGGTGGAAGTGAATGAGGGAATCTGTGGTCCAAGAATCCCCGAAGTGGGCCTTACCTCCATACATGACGTGCCAGCCTCATCAGAAGAGGACATGCTGGAGGAGTTGTCAGGCACGGAGGAGGATTTGAACGCTTCAGGTTCCTCCCCCGAGGCCGTACCACTCAAGGTCGCAGAGCAGATGTACGAACCCCTACGGTGGCGCCCAGGAAGCCACATAAGAGGCCAGGAGGCATGGTGTAGGCCCCTGCTGCAGATCTAAGGGGCCGATTGTAGGTCCAGCCAACACAAGTGTGTACCAAAACAGTAAATTATATCTTCAACGACATAGGAATTTAAGCTTGACTGAATAACCGTACAATGCCTTATAATTATCATGCCTTGACTCAAAATAATACAAAGATGCAACATATATTGACATAAATGAGAACTAAGCGACGAAGCCTTTTATATTATCGTTCAAGACCACGAAATACGGGAATACAAATAATAGAAGTAGTTCAAAATAAACAAACGAATACAAAATAACAAGGCAGTCTTCCATAATTACCATACTGCAGCAGATAAAATGCCATCTTGGAATGGAACAGACCAGCGAACTAAAATTTTCCAAACTCATCTAATGGAACAATCAAACTAAAACGCACGACCAAAGGAAGTCGTGTCAATAAAGCGTGTATCACAGAAATATTACCCAGCGCGGTATGAGTTTGGACAAGTTAGCGGCGTGGACAAGATAGCGTTACCACATGCGTATGTTCGGTTTGATGTGAAGAAAGAACAATTCATCTTATAAAGAAATATAATGCACAAATTGTTAACTTCAACAAGGACTATGACTATAGCAACTATATGTGTGTGCCTACGCGCATGCGTGCGTATCAATGAAGATCTGCAAAAAGTTAATATACACTTACATTTCTTTTATGTGAAATATGTTTTCATAATAGTGATTTCATTGTATTGTGGTGTTATTCGGTGATTTGAACTTGAGTGAAGTGTTCACAGTTAAAGACGCTTTCGTAACGACATTAGATGAATGCTACGGTAATGTCACTAGATTACTCCCCCAGGAACATCTATTCATAAACAGATTACTTGCCACTTCTAAAGCTGTTGATTCCCCTGTATAGGTTATTGGATTTGTACGAGAAATCTGTCATTATTGTTACACAGAGAAAACCTGCATGGGTACTTGGAGTATACAATAGTGTTATTGGGTCCAATTGTGCATTAACAACGAAGGCAAGGAAGCTGATAAGAATCAATAACTGCTTCGATAACTTCCACACATCTTATGGCGGTTGTATATTGACTACCGGAAGATATTTTACAGTCCTACGATATTTGTCCACCTTAACGATAAAGTGAGTACCCTTGGTTATCGAACTATCGAATGGCACTAAGGTTAAATTATTCATTCTGTCTTTACGATTTTATTTCGTTCGGAACATTTCGTTATGACCATGCTTCGTCCTTGACCTTGCGGTGGGTTTCATAGTACAAGGGGACAATGCATTTCTCCATTATGTAGTCATGGAACAAAACCTGGTACATTGTAACAAGCACTTTACGTAGATTGACAAAACCTCTTCTATCAACGGTAGACAGTGTTCAGAGATGGTTTTTGTTACGTTTCTAAACCTAACACCATCCTTGGTATATTGCTGCTACCATTGCAGAAATTCTGGGCTACTGATATCGGATACAAGCGGCGTGCACCATGCTCGCCCCGGTCTGACGGTGATATACATACATCTACGTAGACGTCTTGTAGGGCGAGCAGCTTGTTCTGAAGATGACTTGCCATTGTGCTAGTGCCTCTGGTATAAAAATATTACATGCTGCATTTTGTTTATCATTCGACCCATCTTACAGCTTTGGGAAGACAAAGTGCTCCCACACAGCGCTTCGTAGCTTGAAAGAGTTAACGTAGCTACCAGTAAACCAAAGTTTTGTTGTATCAGTGCAACCTGATGGAGGGTTGTTGTATCGGTGCAACCTGATGGAGTTTTGTTGTATCATTGCAACCTGATGGAGGGTTATTGTGGCAGTGCAACCTGATGTAGGGTTTTTTGTATCAGAGGAACCTGATGGAGGGTTATTGTATCAGAGGAACCTGATGGAGGGTTATTGTATCAGTGCAACCTGATGGAGGGTTATTGAGTCAGTGCAACCTGATGTAGGGTTGTTGTGTCAGTGCAACCCGATGTGATTCATGTCAACTGTAAATTCCAGCAAGATACCAGGCATTGTCTAGGAAATAAATGTCTCCTGGCCACCTTGATCCCTCCACTTCTAACTTAAACTCCGCCCATTCCCCACTTGAATTCCCGCTGTAATCCCTATTTCATCCCTGCCCTCTAAAACCCACCCTAATCCTGCCTGTGTTAAGCCTCCCTTACCCCCATATTGCCAACATATCTAAGCCTGCGAAAGCACCACCTTTAAGCCTCGCCATGCTAACCCACTCCTATTCCTGGCATTACTACACCCCAAGCCGTGTAATGACCCCATCCTATTCCATGCCGTTAAGAAAGCCATGTTTAGCATTGAATTAATTATGTGCATTCTCTAAACTGCTCACTACGTGGCACTGTCAACAGACTCAAAGGAAATCCATCGCAATCACAATGTGCCATGTTGATCTCATTTTGCGCCCCCCCCCCAGCGACCTCCGATGACCTAGGAGGTCAAATCTGATTTGTCAGCATGAAAAGTTACCCAAGTAAACTTCCTTTGATATTTCTAAAGCGCTCTATAATACTTTGCATTAAGAAATAGACAATCTCTACATATTCATTGAAAGCGTATTAGGTAACCCCTCTATAGAGGTATGATATCTGCATTTCAAGCCAAGCATACCCCAATAACTGTACGTATATTTCCCTGACCTAAAGAAGAATACTAAAGATGAGAGAAATCTTTACCCTTCTGCCCCAGTATTTACCCTCCCGTCCTTTTCGTCACTCTCCTGCCACAGTCCTTACACTACTGCCCCAGTCTTTATTCTCCTACCTCAGTCTTTACTCTCTAGCACCAGTCCTTACCCTCCTGTCCCAGTCCTTACCCTCCTGCCCCTGTCTTAACCTTCCTGTCCAAATCTTTACCCTCCTGTCACAATCTTTACCTTCCTGTCCCAGTCTTTATTCTCCTGCCCCAGTCTTTATTCTCCTTCCCTAGTCTTTACCCTCCTGCCCAAGTCTTTACTCTCAAACCCCGTCTTTACCCGCCTGCCTCAGTCTTTACCCTCCTGCCCAAGTCTTTACCCTCCTGCTCCGGTCTTTACCCTCCTGCCCCAGTCTTTGCCCTCCTGCCCAAGTCTTTACCCTCCTGTCCCAGTCTTAACCCTCCAGTCACAGTCTTTACCCTCCTGCTTCAGTCTTTTCCCTACTGCACCAATCTTAACCTTCCTGCCCAAAACATTACCCTCCTACCCACTTGGTTACCAAATTACTTTGATGTATTTCGTGTTATCAGCCATAATCATGTCCCTTATTGTGAATATTTCCTCAGCATTCAGCAAATTTTCCTAGAGGTCCATTGTGTGAATATGAAACAGTACTTTCCATGATCTCTTAAATACAATATACCACAACACGTTGACTGGACGTGTGTAAGGACAGTAGGACAAATAGTTACATTCCATTTTCACCATATTGTGTTAAAGTTGATGGTTTGTGACGTGCTGTGGACCTTACGATATCAACCTGACTAACTCAATGATATATACATCTCCGATGTTAGCGTACTGGCATACGCAATCACAGCCACCTGCTGGTTTTCATGAAGTCATCTTGTGTATACGTTGTAGCGGTCAGTTTGTATTCTTACTGTCGCCTGTTTTGTACTGATCAATTGTCATTCTCTTCATTATTCCACCCATCAACAATATCAAATGCCATAGAGAGAAAATAATACGATACTAGAAGTGTATTGCTATTGTCATTGTAATTTTTTATAAAAATATGTTAGGGAAATATGTTTTTGTTACCGCTTCTCATTATATTGAATTTATATTGCTTCATATAGGTTCAGTTTAGTCCATCAGTCAACAACATTCTATTTATATATATATTTGTGTTTTCCATTTAACTGAGGTCTCATATATTAATGGAGTATTGGTGCTCAATGCAATAAATTGCTCATTCAAGTTACAGATGTTTTGATTCAGCATATAACAATATTCCATTATCAATCGACTACTCATAACGCAGCCATCAACAAACTCGCCTTCATCATGGGAGACGAGCTGTGGTGACTGGGCAGTAGAAACAGTAGTGAAGTGGACTATGGTGTCTTGGAAGTAGACTTGGTATTGAGTAGGACTATAGTGCCTGGGCAGTAGACTCAGTAGCGAGGTGGACTATGGTGTCTGGGCAGTATACTCGGTAGTGATGTGGACTATGGTGACTGGTTAGTAGACTCAGTAGTGATTTGGACTATGATGACTGGGCAGAAGACTCGGTAGACTCAGTGTTGAGGTAGTCTATGGTGTCTCGGCAGTAGACTTAGTCGTGAGGTTGTGTCTGGGTTGTAGAGTCAGTAGCGAGGTGGACCATTGTGTCTGGGTTGTAGACCCAGTAGCGAGGTGGACTGTGGTGTCTGGGTTGTAGAGTCAGTGGCGAGGTGGACTATGGTGTCTGGGTTGTAGAGTCAGTAGCGAGGTGGACTATGGTGTCTGGGTTGTAGAGTCAGTAGTGAGGTGGACTAAGACTCGACTTACCCAAAACGTGAATGCGTAACCCCGCCCCCTGGTCACTCGTGCTATTCTCATGACGACGACTAGGTTATCATCACCACCACTGCTATGTAATTTTATGACCACGCTCATGTTACTCTCATAACCACGCCCATGATATTATCACGACCTTTATTTCTCACGATCCAGTACTTAAATATAACAATGTTAGCTTGCATCATGACGATGTGCTAGTAATTCCTGCATCTTTGGCCATTTTGCAAAACGCGGATTCCTCATTTAACAGCAGAGCCTGTGGCGAGTCCTGTTCGACGATCGCCCCGTCATCAAACACCAGAATTCTACATGTAACAACACAGTGAGTGAAAAAAAATTGTTTTAATGTATACACGCCAAACAAAGACGTTTATAAAGAACTTTCGATCAATTATTCCGTGTTAATTGTATTCCAGAGAGTATGCAACGTACCTGTCGTAATCCAGTACTGTTTTTATCCTATGCGCGATTGTTATAATAGTGCACTCAGTGAACTCTGACCTAATGGTATGTTGAATTAGGTCATCGGTTTCCATGTCTACTGCAGCTGTTGCCTCATCGAGAATGAGAATTTTTGTTTTATGAAGCAGGGCTCTGGCTAGGCAGACAAGCTGTCGCTGACCAACGCTGTGCAAACACAAGGTTACCAACGGATAGTCAGTATTCAATGTGCTCAGTATGCAATGTTAGATTCAATTGTTTAATAGTATTCCATGAGTAATATGTTAATCACATCCGTATAATTAAGTTAAAATTAATAATGTCTTTCGCTTTGATGACAGCACTGCACGCATAAACTTACCTGAGCGCCTCGCCGTTGTCGCCAACTTCATATTCCAATCCATCACTGAGTTCGGCCACGAAACTTTTGAGATGCGCATGCTCCAGTGCCCTCCATACCTCGTGGTCGCTATAGGTCTCAAATGGGTCCATGTTACCGCGCAATGTTCCAGAGAACAAAACAGGATCCTTGCCAGGAGACAGAGAACAATGCGAGGATTAATCAAACGAATTTGCCAGTGGAAAGATATCCTTTAGGGTGGTTTAAGTTTCAGTTGTCACATTGGAATGGAGAGGTGGAGTTGGGGGAGTTGAGTGGGGGTCTTACTTACTATATGTGTGACCTTTCCGTCGGAAATTTTGGAAATGAACACAGCAGTAAATTATAAATTAAGGAATGGGCGACCATTATCTTCAAAAGATTGGATGCGGGAGAGGGCGGTGGTGTCCTCACCCCACGCGGCTTCAGTCCTAGTCCCAACCTGGCGATGACTTATCGGTGATCGTCACAGGTATGATTACAGATACCGGGCTACAAAGTGATGTCGTCATAATCCCACCCGATCCTACGTTGCGCCCGCAAAATTGTGCGAAAACAGCCAGACTGGCTTCAGCAACAGGGGCCCCTTATAGCATTGCTATACAAGATAAGCGTTTTTGATGCCTTGTATTTTGTTCTTCAAATTGTTTCTAGCTGGCGATTCTCTATATAACCATGTAAGTTTTATATATATCCGATTCTTAGACACTGAGTGATTGCCTGGTACACAGGCTATATCGCTACAGCGAAAAGCTGCTAAAGAGCCGGTTAGGAACGTTATCAACTTTGCAGCCCTTTATCAGTTTTTATCATTATCAGCTCTTATCAGTACAAATAAGTATCCACTACCTGTGGGATTATTGTCAATCGTTTCCTCAGTTGGTGAAGTCCGAGATCTGCAATCCTAACATTATCTATAGTGATAGCGCCTTCCGCTGCCTCGATGATGCGGAAGAGGGAGAGGGTTAGTGAGGACTTCCCGGCCCCAGTTCTTCCAACTATGCCAACCTGTTAATAATAAATCATCATGCAACAAAAGTTATGAGTTCTAATGAATATTAATTAAATTTAAGCCTAATCGTTTAAGCACAAATATTTACAACCACAAATTTTTGCTGGAAAGAATAATTAGAAATATAATTCAGTTGCTCTCAAAGGTGTCATACCCTTTCCCGCGGCTGTATGTCACAGGAAATGGCTTTGAGGACAAGGCTTAGATCGCGTCTATATCGTGTACTGTAGTTGGTCATTTGCACGCGTCCCTCAGTTGGCCATCCACGAGTGGTATCCGCTTCTTCTACCACCCAAGGCGCCTTAGGAAAGGTTCAATGTTTTGCAAGTAAATAGTTTTTATCAACAAATCAATGATTGGGTAATGATTTGACATCTTGGCAGAAAAAAAAATACGAGGCCAAGTCATGGCAAATATTGACTGACTAAGTCTAACGGCTCTCACTACTCGCCAGATGGCGCTATCACCTCACCTCTTGGTCCACCTCTCTGTACTCCTTCATCCTCTCCACGCTCACCATATAAGTCTCCATCTCGGCAGTTGAGCGGATCGTCACATTGAGGAACAAAGTCAACTGACCAAACAAACACACGAAACAATGTGATCACCTCAGTAGTAGTCCATGGTTGGTTTTACACAGACACTCATGATACTTGAGCGACCGTTATTGGCAGATGTTCGCTAACGACAGGGCACTTCTTGTCAATCACTGAGATAAACGTAGCAGATGGGCTTATTTGATGTGTGAATTGGTTTACTATTCATGACCTAAGAGACCACACCTATGATGGGGTGAAAGACTCATCAACAGATTCACAGAGATCAAGAAACACACCTGTAAAGAAAAGGAGATGGAGAGTCCAGCCATACCAGCTGTGAGGACATCCCTCTGAAGAACAGCAAACACGGCAGCGAAGAACACCATCAGGCAGCCCACCATCTCCATCCATATTCCTAACCATCTACACACAACAACCAACCAAGACTTCAGTAGGATTGATTCCACAGGAATTTATGCAGTCATCCTTGAGCGATAATAGCTCAAAAAACCAATATCAACTGGCTTGGTAGGTGGCTATACCCGTGCAACATGATCTTCATCTTCCTGCCATTAAGGTCGCATGAAGAACACATCTGAACCCTCACTATCCCAGTGCTTTCTTACCTGGCCGTTACGAAATACAGGTACCAGGCTCGCTGGCTATCGTCCACCAAGCGATCACATTTCACTGTAAATTCCACTTCCTTTTGGTAGGCTCGTATGGAAGCGAGACCAGTCACACTTTCGTCAAAGTGGGCGTAAATTGGCGACCTGAGCACCGAATCCAGTCGCTTCAACCGGTTAATGTTGACCACTATCATCTTCTGCAAGAGTGACAAAACACTTCAAAAGGTAAATTTTACCTCAATAAACAAAATACTCCAACATGAATAATAGCAAGAAACTTATTCAAAGGAACCGACAAGGGATCATGTAAGCTATTATCGAGGTGTGCAGGGATCGGGTAATTTAAAATGGTGAAAATGTACGAGCAATTCAAGATAAATCTCACGCACCTGAATGAAGTAAAAAATGAAGCCGACGGGCAGTACGACTACTATGTATAGAGGGGTGGTGTATAGGATGATGACGAGGGTGGAGACGAGCGGGGCGACATCGAACAACCAGAAGCGAATATACACAGGAATATTGACATCGATGATGTCAAGATCTTTGGAGAATCGATTGAGGATTCTTCCAAGCGGAGTTGTGTCGAAGAAGCTCATCGGAGCGTGGAGAATGCGCTGAAGAACCTGATGGTGAAGGGTTCTGGAGGCTTGGATACAGCCGATAGCTATGACAATAGACTCGATGATGATGAGGAGAACTGAAGTTGAGAAAGCATGTTACTGCCACAATTATTCACTATTAATGCATAAATTATTAACATTATCCCAGGTCTATAAGCACAACTTGGTGGCTCTTGGAAATTTCACAGAATATATCACAATAAACTTACCAATTCAAACTTAATGAATTAAAAATACACTGAAATTGACTTCATTCGACTGTTTGGCTTTAGAAATATTTTATTGTCACAAAACTACACCTTGTATACAGCCCAGTCCTCCGTACACCCCTAGTCGATAATTGACCTCCTGGCTATCTCTCGTGCCGTTGTAAACAGGATCATTGGTCCAAGCAGTCAACCAGATGTTAGTGACAACAGTAACCGCAGTAAAGCCAATGTGACAGCATATGACAACTACTAAGAAAAGCAGTCCACCTGCTTTAGCGTATGCGCCGATAACGGGCCAGCCTACCTGCAGTCCAACATCAAATCAGCGAGAAGTTAACATGTAATACTGTTGCTATATTATCATATCATCATGCTACATCTGGGATGTTGTAGTCATTTTTATGGTGCTTTTGTTGATAGGGGAAATTTCTTACATGAATGTGTTGTTAAAAGGGATTTACAGACGTTGCTATGGTGTCATTGTTGATTGTGGGAAAGTTAATGATTATTCACCAACACAGCATTCATGATCGTTGTGACGGAATACATATTATTAAAATTGTGTCATTGTTGGAAGATAAACAATCATCTATGATCTACAATCCACCAAGGGGTTACGGATGAGACCTAAGCAATTGATATGGTGTCAGTGATGGAATTATAAAAATCCCTATTGCGACGTCAGTATTGATTTAAAGTCTAAGGTAAATATTTGAGGCCATTATGTGTCAGTCGTTTTCGATTGCATGATCAATTGTCTGAAAGAGATTTGAGGATGAAAACGATCACATATGCCTACCGTTCCTGCCATGGCCAGCTCCTCTGTCATAAGTTGTGTGGTACCAAGATGGGTAGAATCTTGTCTGGTGAGTGACTTGGTGAGAGATGACTCCATGGAGGCGAGTCTCTGAATAGTACTCCTTCTTCTAAGGCACAAAACGGAGCGAAAAGATTTGCATCAAAACCTTTAAATATGATCATAGCGGCGCAAAATACTACGCTAACACACAGGTTTCTCTATTATATCATCGTAAGCGCTCCATTTAGAAATGACATATAATATTTACACATACACATTTAAACAATACCATCATGTAAAAAGAAATACGCCCATAAATAACAGCTAGATGTTTGATAAGTATTTATATATCATCACATTGAGCATGATTGGCAAATGCATTTACATATCTTAAGCGTATTAAGCTCAATTTTTGAAAGGCAAAAACCCATATAGCATATAATTCGCAAATCAATAATTAGAGTTAAATGTGGGACACATCAGTGAGCCCAACGTCACATACAGAGTAGAAATATATACAATCATCATAGCACATATACAGAGATATATTTGTATTGCAGCCCAGATACAGGAATTTAAATATTTCCTTCCGTCATGAGTGAATTCTACACTGACATATGGATGTGGAATCAATTAACATTTAAAGGAATACTATAAAAGCAACACACGCAGTAATGCAGTGTTATATAACGAGTGAAGAAACACTTTTCCTTAGTTTCAATTAGCTTAATTTAACCAAATATTGAAATGGGTAAAGAGGACATTGATCAACTGTTTGGAACAGAAGGAAGCAATTGGGAATACGGCTTCGACGGCCGATTGCTGATGGGAGCAGACGTAGGTGTCATGTGCCTGGATCAACCATGTTACCCGATAAATGAAAAACTCTCATCAGTTTTACTGAAATAGCAGATTTATGTTATGTTACCTACCTTCTTAACTTTCTTGGGCTAGTGTCATCTGAAACCATGGATTTCTTATCACCGTCTTCTTGAATGATGGCTAAGTCTGAATATACCAAAAACAATTTAGTCATGAAAATTCCTTAAAATCGACTATGTCACACGAAAATGACTGCATTTCCATTGTCAGCAATGACTGCATACGAAACACATACCTTTAAGTTCATCATTGGATGATCGTTCGTCCATGTATGTGTTGAGGAAGTTGGAGAACTCGCCTTGGTCTCGAACTAGCTGCTGGTATGTACCCATCTCAGACAAACGACCATCAGTCATAACAATGATCTGGTCGACGAGGGGAAGGTAGCGTACCCCGTGGGTGACGAGAATACGCGTCTGACAAAATCACAGCGGCAATCACTCACACCTGGTGGCGTACGTCTCAACCACTCATGTTTGAAGACGTTATACTCATATTACATGCCTCAATTAAACAAGAAAGAACCAATACTGTATAATAATAACAATTACACGAGAGTCAATGTCTCACGTATTAAGTCAGGGACGAGAAACGGTTATGTCGGCTTTTGTAAATGGGGAATATATTGCTTTGATTCCACATGAAAACCAGCATGTCATTTTGATTGATCTATAGGTATTGGTAGCATAAGGAAGCTGATAAATATCAAATAGATTAATAACATGCTATTCTCTCGCTGTCATTGTAAACGCCCAATTAGATGTTGTGAGTGTTGGGTGATTGGGGCGCATCAAATGGAGTACCTGTAGTTTAGAGGTGTATACACACCTTGTGTTTGAGGAGCCCGTTTGGACCGATCACCTGATCGAACAATTCCTTGCCTACGTGAGCGTCGACGGCACTGAGTGGGTCGTCCATGATGTAAACATCCTGGTCTTGGTATACAGCCCTGGCCAGACTCACCCGCTGTTTCTGTCCGCCGCTCAGATTGATTCCCTGCCATGTCAATCATGAATGTATGTCACAAGTGTAGATACTAATACTCATATCTGTTATAACCAGCATATTAATAGTACAATGTACCATAGCGGACACCTGTGTATAACGGACATACTTATGTTTCAAATGTTCAATTTTATCGAGCAAGACATTTTCTTAAAGCAGAGTCCAGTCCCTATAAGTGTCAATGAGTGGGGGGTTTCAATAGATTGATCAATCCTTTTTTTTTGATGAAATACCTTTTCTCCTATTTCTGTCATATCCCCTCCTTGTAGTATCTCCATGTCGGGTTTGAGGGCACACGCCTGGAGCACTGTGCCATAGCGACTGCTTGGAGGTCTGCCAAAGAGAATGTTGTCTCTCAGAGTGGCGTTCTGTATCCAGGCTTGCTGGGGAACATACGCAACGCCGCCCTGTGGAAGATCCGTATTTCGTTGACATGGCAACGATTTAGGGATGAGTTGTGATAGTGAGAACGAAATGGAAATTCAGTATTCATTAAAATATGACAAAATAATTATGCGTCCTTGTTTTAACAATGCCATATTTAATTGGCTTTTGAGAATTGCGATAACGTGTTTGAGTATCGTACCGTGATAGAGATGTGGCCTTGGCAGCGCTTCATTTCGCCCAGTATAGCGGAGATCAGAGATGATTTCCCAGACCCCACCTGCCCCACTACAGCCACCAAGGCTCCTTTCTTCACCTTCATGTTGACACTGTCGGAATTACCATTTTATCATAACTCTATGAACACTATAACAGTTACCATTAACTTCACTCAAGTTAAGTAGACCAAAGTTTCGCGGTTTTGAGCGCATTGCTTTACTTGTTCAGTACTGGTGGATCATCACCCCACGAGAAGGTCGCTTCTTTTATATCCACGGCTATGCTGTCACCCACGTAACCTAGAAATGGATATTTTTGATCAGGTTTCGAACGAAAATTAATTGGCATTTTAGTATGTGCATTGTCCTTGTAGGAAGACACGTTGTCCGGTTTTTATTACCAATTTGCATTGCAAGGGGTTGTTTTTTCCGCTATAGCTCACCATTTTGTATTCTGGCCGAGGTGTTGCCGTCGATTTCATCCAGAGCGAGGAAGTTGGCCACACGCGACAAAGACACAATTCCCTGATACAACGACATATACAAGTAATTGTTCATTTGTGCGTTTGTCCATTTCGGACTTTGGATCCTTTAACATTTAACATTGCATTTTGTCGGCATATACAAATAGTCAATATGAGTAAAGTCTGAATGTTACCTGCCCTGTGACGGATGTTGTTAATAGGAGCAAACAATGGAGAAATTCAGAAAATTCTTAATGTTACCTGCCCTGTGAGGATTGTTGCTGAGTGGAGGAATGCAATGGAGTAAATTCTGAGCGTTACCTGTCCCGTGACGGACACTGCTAACGGGAGCAGAGCAATGGGGAAATTGAGTAAATTGATCAGCGTCATGGAAACGAAGGCTTTGTCAGCGTCCAAGACGTGGTCATCTCCTGTCATAACGTACGTCCCAAACACCACCAATGACACCTGAAGAATATACAATTACATCACCAATTAAATACAGAATAACAATACATAAGACAAAATTATATTATTCAACCAATCGCTTTTCGTGTGGCATTTCGTCAGCATTTCCTAGGTCATTAACCTCAACCTACAGAAGAGACGATCTAGCCTTACACTAATTATCGGCGCGAATGACGATTCATGCTTAAAACCGCCGTCTGGGGGTCTACACAACCGAATTTTAGACTTTCATCTGATTGCAATATTTGGATTTTTCCCAATAACAATTTGGACAACTCTTCTGATCCTCACTGCTTCCCACTCCCAGAATCCCATGATGTTGGGATATCATCTTACGAGATATGGCGCCAAGAACCAGGTAACGGAAGAGATAGCATTGTAGTAAGCGGCGCGTCGTAAGTAGTGTAATTCTTTGTCGCGTATATCACAAATCTTCTTTTGAAAGGAAGGCTCCCAGGCATAGAACTTCAGCACCTTCATAAAAGTGGAAAATTTCAATGGTCATTTTACCAGATTTGACGATGGATCGGATTTTTGTTGTGAACTTCTGATGAATCAACACAAAGCCGATGTTACCTTAATTCCGCTTAACACTTCGTTCACCACCCTAACCCGGTTGTCCTTCTCAACCATTTGCTTTACCTACAAAGAAACCATAGCGGAATAATACATCAAAATGTCAAAAGAGTTAGGCTACAACTCGCTGTTTAATTGTCTTTGCAGATTTGAATAAATATTTATATGACGATGGAACCATGGACTAACTCCATGAGAGAATCAATCGGGTAGCTGGGTAGTACAAGAGATGCATCTTTAACTTTATTCATGGGATTGTCATTGATCAATAGCTACCTGAAGCTGTCTTATTTTGTTTCCTAGAAACAAGGCATTAATAGGCAACAGGCCCACGAGAATGGCGATTCCTGCAAAAGCCGCCACCCCCACTGTCTGATAGAGGAAGTATAGCGATAATGCGGTCATGAGAGGGAAGGACCAGCTGAGATGGATGAACTGAGGAACATCCTGTAGCTTCTGGGCGTCGACAGACATGAGGTTGACAATCTCACCAACAGTTGTGGTCCTCCGCGCTGTGCTTGACAATTTAATGACCTACAATCAAACGCATTGTGCTTATTTACGACTTACATATATATTAACAAAGCATGCATTTTCTTTTGTATGTCACTAACTGAAAACCATTAAGCATTTCCAGAAACAATAAGAACAACCCTAGGCGACAGGATTAACGACAGGGATTATTTGCTCGACGTAACATTGGTAATCCTCGACAATTTTGTAGGCGATGGCAAGTGATGACATTAACCTTTCGGTTCGTGATGGCATTGATGACGTTTACCTTTCGGTATGTGATGGCATTGATGACATTAACCTTTCGGTATGTGATGGCATTGATGACAATTACCTTTCGGTATGTGATGGCATTGATGACATTTACCTTTCGGTATGTGATGGCATTGACGACGTTAACCTTTCGGTATGTAATGGCATTGATGACAATTACCTTTCGGTAGGTGATGGCATTGATGACATTTACCTTTCGTCACGTGATGGCATTGATGACATTTACCTTTCGGTATGTGATGGCATTGATGACATTAACCTTTCGGTATGTAATGGCATTGATGACAATTACCTTTCGGTAGGTGATGGCATTGATGACATTTACCTTTCGTCACGTGATGGCATTGATGACATTTACCTTTCGGTAGGTGATGGCATTGATAACTGTTCTGATTCTCATCCCGATGGCATAGCCATAGAATAACCACCAATGAATAAACATTGTGACGGCGAAGTTGACAACGAAAAGAATGGCTGCTAGACCAAGACCTTGCCAGGTTTGACTGCTTGCATCTCCCACGTAGGCAATCAAAAGCCTGATAAAAAAACAACAATTACCAGCCTGTTTAAAAGAAACCAGGGGTATAATTCTGATACGAAAAACAGCGATACCATTTGACAAGTAATCACTACAGATTCCTCTATCAGTTACTTTCACAAATAACTAACGACAATATTTTAGAGTCCCACCTAATGAGCTGGGGTGTTATGTACTGGAAGACGATTGCGATTAGTCGTGTCATGAAGGAGATGAAGACGTCCCATTTCATGGTCAACAATAGGCTCTTACATAAGTGCCAGGTCGGGTTCTTCTCACCACGAAGCTGCGTCCTTGACATGCATAAGACATCAAGCAAAAAATTTAGAAAAGTTTTACCAGGACAGGATTGAAACATCTTTTCGCTTGTAATCCTACTAAGTCAGATTTTTAATCCATGTGGTCGTATTTTTAACGAATTGTAAGGCTAATGATGATGATGATGATGCGATGATGATGATGATGATGATGATGATTGTGACGATGATGATGATGATGATGATGACCACCATGATGATGATGATAATGATGATGATAATGATAATGATGATGATGACAAGTTTAACATCTACCGTTCTCGACGATCGTCTGAGAAGTACTTGTAGAAGGATGGCAACAAATCCGCCGTTGTATCCTCGTCTTTCAACTGGTGCAAGTGACGATATTCCGACGGGCGTTTAAATCCGCGAATCAGAAAGCTAAACACATAATCCACAGGGAAAGTCTAAATTTCAGAATCTTGATTGTACCTAAATAGACAGAGACCAATGCATGATATTGATTCCACGTTTTGATTCAATGTAAGATTTTATATGTTGATATTTTGTGCTTGAGACAGCAGATGAATTCACTTACGGGGTTATCCATGCAAAGGTTATGATGGAGAAGAAGGACGCTGTCAGTGATGGACTTAGTGGCTGGAATCAAAATATTCTTCACTTAACTTAAAATATTCCTAGGGTAATTCTCGATCAATGAGCTAAGAGAAAGTAAATAAGGCGAAGGGCTGATTTCTTCCAGCCAAAAAAGAAAATTTGCTTAAAATATACTTCATTATAATAGCGCAATGACAACGATCGCTTTTGCCTTATTGTAAAGGCTGACGAATTTCATACAAACATTATATAATTCACAAATACAATGCAGTTCTAGCTGTTGATGATATAATTATTTTCTTGTTTTGAGTTTCATTGTCATTCATGTGCTTTCCATCGTACTTACGCCATCGCTCTGCTTGTTGACATCAGCGCGGCCATATGGGTTATCGCTGGCCAGTAGGGGCGTGGTTTCCTCCTTGAGCAACGCCCTGCGAAGGCACGTCCGCTGGAGGGCGCTTGCGTCGGCGAAGGAGGTGAGAATAAATGTGAGAAAAATCAAATAGAAGCTGGTATAGAAACAAACCATCTTCCATAACTCAGGAGGCTCTACCTTGAAAAAAAAGAGTGGCGATAATATTGTGATATTAACAATTTAAATGTAAAATTGACAATATGAGCCTAAATATTAAGATCATGGACATGTTGACTAATATCGTCCGTGTCTTAAGGAGAATTGAAAATTGATAATCAAAGACCAATCTCGGTTTGAAATTCGAACTGTCAACATTAATCCCGGTCATAGTTATGCAGTATATGTTGAGCTCTTTACCTCAGCTGTCCATTGTAATATGAGAGAACGGAATGACACGATTCCAAATATGACTTGTATCAACCAGAAGACACAGAGCAGAGCAGAGGTGTGAAATCGTTTTCGATATTCCAATGCGCAAAACACCGTTGCTACGATCTAAAACAATTGGCAGCAAGCACGAATAATCTTCCGAAATCCCACCTGATTTTATTTTAACATTACATAATTTACCGATGATATCCTCGCTTTTCCTTGGGTAAGTAAGGTGTCTCTTATGGGTGGGGTATGCCGAACTGGATAACTCAACTCACCGTCGATAGCAGACGCAGCAGCGCAGCGAAAAGGGCGGCAGGCGTAGATGAGTTATTTTTTAGATAAACAGACGACAAAACCACCTCGATGAAATATACTGCAATTAACGTTACCCCGACACCCTGAACAGACAAAAAGACGGCCACAACTGTATAATTTTCTGACAAAACAACAGAAAATTGTGATGCAAGGTTAAGTAAATGATACACTGGGATTTTATGTCGCTTTCAACGACGAGATAATATCGCAATGGTGATGATTAACGTGATTGGTCGGACTTAGCAGATAAGAATAAATCTTATGATTCACATTCATTATAACAAAATACTCCAACACTTCTTTGCCCCTGACCATTTTGATCTTGTTGATGATGCTACGTGGACCCTGATGACTGCTAACGGAGGACAAGTAGAGCGCGTAGAAAGGGGCGATAATCAAGAACACACCACACGAGACCCACGTCATCGCCGTGTCCTGGAAACACTGCGTCACATCCGGTGATGACGTGTTTACACTGAGTGTGGGACTCTGAGAGAAAAATGCACACATATAATTCATCATGAACATTTGTGTTCATACTTGCGTGGACACAATATCTAACACGGATAACATCGGATCTCGGCAAGATACTACGGTATCTTGGCCTCAGGACATGGGATGTACATTTACTGGGGCACATGAGTTACCTGGTTACTGGGCGCGGTAGGTTGAAAAACTGACATGGTCGACTGGCTGCTGGCAAAGGAACCGACCAAGCAAACAATTATGGAATACTGACGTTCCGTCGATTTGTAATTTGATATGATGATAACCAAGCCCATTTATGATATTTTGAATCTGCTAGATTTTTGGAGCATATACAACTGACCAGTATCACAAGATTACGGGTCAATAAACATGTATTGTATATACATTGAAGGGAAATCCTTTGCTCTGAGGACAGGGTGCCAGAGTATCGGATCGAGATCCACATCTACAACACGAGTAGACCAATAAGCTTGAAGTGGATAACAGTACTGTGTCAATTTAACGCAATCAATGAGAGACCTCGAGTTTTAATCCGCTACGCGACGCCACGGAGCAATGCGGTCCCTCGCCCGCTTCCGGTATTCTAATACACACAGTTTACCATAGAAGGTTGCGCAACATCGTTATTTTTGATTGAAACCTTTCGAGTTATATCGTTGGTTACATTGGAGCAAATCATTACTGATGGATAAGTACGGCCGTCTGACCTTACAGCAATTGAAAATAGAGCTGAAGAAGCGAAATGCGATTCTTAGCGGGCAAAGAATTGAACTCCCAGTTTGGCAGGATATGCAAAGCAACTATCAAAACAGACTTGGTCCGTATGTCGAAGTCGCTGACCCGCGTCAAACAGATTCGGGCCAAAGCAATCGACCACGGTATCCGTAATGTGCCTGTGGCTCTGAGGAATATGCAGAGTTGACTGGGCCCGAAGTCAAGCCATGTGGGATTGTAGTGTCCCAAACACACCCCGTACCTCGCATACTCACCAGATGGGGTTGTGTCTGATGACATGAATGTTGAGGTCAAGAGTCCCTACGGTACCAGGGACAAACCAGTCACTCCTGTCTCGGTGCCATACCTGGTCAATGAGAACAACCAGCTCACCCTTAAAGCCAACATGACTATTATTACCAAATTCAGGGCCAGTTGTTTTGCACGAAAAGTCAACTTTGTCATCTTGTGGTGTTTACGTCTCAGAGTATGGAGATTGTCACTATGAGTTTATTACTACTATGATTTCAAAGTTAGAGGTGTTTTTCAGGGACTATTTCAAAGATGCTATACTTGATTCAATGTTTTTTCACAATTTCTCTTACTGAGTAGTCCTGTGCACTGATTTCTTTTTTCTTTAAGGAATCATTTGCCTGCATATTGCATGTGGTGGAATGTATAATAAAAGTATTTTAATTGAATTATAAACAATTAACCCATTGGGGGTTCCACAGTCACTTATTCAATTAAAAAGACAAACATGAATAGGGTGAAAAACAATTTTTTCTTCAACAGTATTCACGTGTAGGTTACATTATAAGGCACATGGTATAAAAAGACTACTACATATCACCTTTCATTGAGATTCATATAATATCACATCCTGAGTGGGATAGACTTAAAAACATACACAGTCACACTTCACAAAACTAAACTTCACCTTAGGCAGTTTTGGGGACGATGCACTGCCGAAAGTTACATAACATATAACAAACAAAGATTATGTCAGAGGAAATTTGGACCTCGATCACAGTGGATCATAGGTTCCACCAAGATTTTGAAGGTTTTTCCCAATCCTATTATCCGCTCAATGTGCACCCTCTTGCTGGAGATCTTCCGGTCTCTCTGCGCCACTTTCCCTGTCAGCTGATTCTTCTTACTGAAAAAGGTTGGTATATTTACGGTGACACCATAGGGAGCAAATAAGTCCTACATAACAAAGCCATTACCGTGTCACCCTGGTCACACATTTCTGGTAGTTTGCTCCTTTCCATCTCCTGCCTGTCACTGGTTGCGCCGCCATAAGAGGGAGACACATAGGACACAAGGCCTCCTGGTGTAGCACCCACCACCACCTTCATTGTGTTACGGTTCTTGTACGTAGAAAAAGTGGCCTAGAAAACAATATACCTGGGTCTCTTTGATCTCGACTTGGCAAGTTGTCCGTCGCCGGTCGGCTCGTTTCACAGCGTTTCGGAGATGCTCGTCCGCTACGCACAGCGCATTGACAGTGACAGCTTTACCCTAAATTTCGTCACAATCAAATATCTCATGACCGCGTGACGTTGAGCGAGAAATTTTATTCGTCGAAGTGAAGCAAAATGGAAATGAATCTCTTGTATTTACGCGTAAACCGCGAAGTATGCGCATAACCTGATAACTTCCGGTCGAGCTTGGGATCGCATTGCTCTGTGTCGCCACCTCTCGGAGAAAACCGCAACGCGGTCTCCCATTGCGCTTAGTCTCCCGCGTCACTGTTGGACAATCTCCTTAGTGGCAGGTATGAAGTATCAAGGTTACAACAGATATGACCCGTACGTTTACATGGCTTATGAATGATTTGCGACTCGTATAATCATCATTACGAAATGACTATAGCAGATAAGGGACTGTAGGAGATAAAAGATAAGCAGTTACATTAGTTGTAGTTTGATTTCAATTTTGGTGTTATTCATTACCAATCTTTATCGTGATATAAAGGCGGTCTTGAGATTTTCATATAAGATCTTGTTTTAAAGACCAGTAACAGGATGTCATCCCTTCAAGATTCATTCTCGATACGTTCTGTAATAGCTAAGTAAGAAGCCAAAACAACTTACCCAGAAAGCAGAGTAAAGCGATTCATTACCACACAAGTCAGACCAGTATATATTCCCTCCGTCTCCCATAGTTGCTTGTTTCCCGCCTTCCTCGTAAAGCAGACGTCTCTTGAGAGCGATGCGCTGAGAAATGTTTACGGCTTTCAAACGCTATTGGTGTCCACTGGATGCAACAAATGACAAAGACTGACCCCAAAGTTGATCGGAATTAACACGAGGGCCTTTTGAACTACTGACGCGTCTGTTTTTCCATATCATGAGGTCATTGAGGCCAATGTGCAACACTTCATTGTAGCCCAATAGTCAGGTTATATTTATCACCTTGCAGGACTACCCGTACTTAGTTCGAAAGAGCTACTTCATTGATGATCGCAGGGCGATAATAGCCGCTGTTAGTGTGAAGACAATCGTGCTTCTGTCGACTCAGCGTGGATCTTGCAAATTTATGAAAGGTAAAGCTGTCCGTGTCACTGATAATCTCGTGAAATCCGTTCTTAACACGTGTCAATATGTCTACCACGCTCTGATCATAAAGATTAAGGCTCTGCTTTATATACGCGACAGTTAGATGGATAAGGAAAAGATAACTTGGGTCACGCGACATATCAATTAATGATGCAATCTCTTGCTTACATTGTGCAATAATGTTTATATTACTGTTCGAGAAACTGCTCATATGTCCGTGTCACTATGAACACCAGACATATCACACAATCACCAGGGTATTATGGCCTATGGGGAATCGCTTGATTTTGAGGTATCGCGTAGATTGGGTAAACCGGGCAAAGTCACTTCATTTAATACACTGGAGTCCACGTTGAGGCGGCGGTCACATGACGCATTAGATTTGACTATCAATGCATGTCGTTGAATGACCCGGCCTTCCGTTGACGACATTGCAATGAGCTGACCACTGGCCCCTTTAAACTCAGCTACTTCGCACACGATAGCTTAAGTGTGTGACGAACACCAGATAATAAATGGCTAATAATGATGCAGCTGCCCGTGGAATTATATAAACTTACGTTTTGTTAATTGAAGACCTGAAATGTCAATGCCGTCCTCCGGTATATGTCAATTTCATTTGCGCTGTCAAGTTATTCCCTACTACATTTGGAACTGATATTCAACAAAGTTTGAGTTTAATCGGGGACCCCGGCTTTTTTCATGGCATTTATTAAGTCTTGTAGTATATTTGTTACGGGACGTGGATAATAGACTTAATGTTACATGTGGTAGACACTTTTTTAATATCCGATACTGAAAATTGATAGAGTTAAAGAGAATGCTGGGGTTTTTTTATGCGACGAGACACGATCTATTCACATATGCTTACAAACAGTACGAATCTGCATATAAGGGCGACGATTTCGATAATTAATCAATGTCCCCAATAACAAGAAAGGGAAACAATCGAATAATTTTGCAACAGACAAAAACGGAAACAATATTGCAATTTTACGAAATCGCCGAAGATGATGCAACAAGTGGTATATTGGTTCAATGTATCAGTCGCTACTCACAGTATATAGGGGCACTTCCTCTCTTCTTATTCATTGCTAGTGGACACCAGAAAATCTGGAATCAGTCTGAGGTAAATTGGTCATTGCATAAGTCCAGAATGGAGCACTTGAAGATGACAACTCAGAATATGCTATCAAATATACGACCATCTCGCATGTATCACAATGATCATCTCAACATTGTTACATGCAATCCGTTATCGGTCGCATCCTATCGCATATCTTATCGCTGCACCCATGAATGTTAGCAATGGCCATAAATAAGTATAGTTTTTCACCATTCCCACCGTTACAATGCGGTTAAAGTTATGTAATTTGCGTACCCTGGTAAAAAGGATGACAAAGAGCAAGTAGGAGACTTGAACAATGCCACACAACTACATATACAGCGGTTTGGGTGATAATCTTGGGGAAAGGTGTAATTTGGAAAAATGATGCTATATTTAACGGCGTTGGAAGATTTGAAGACGGTGCACGGGTTTAAACGGCGTTATATACTGTTTCAGTGTCGACATTACTCCACTGTACTTAAGAATTGGATTTAAGTTTTCGTGAAGCATGTTAATTATGGAGCTGCGCCATAATTTCTATTACGGTGAATGATTATGGAGAGGAAAAAATGCACTTTACCTACCCTACCTTCCAAACTTATCGCGAAGGCCCCATTCAACATAAATCTATAATAACAATTGCTCCGGGATTCTATATTAGTTTGGAGCGAAAATCCGCGTTAGAGCTGAGCAAGAACGGAGCTCAAGTGCTCAGCGCTGTCAACTTGGTAATCTAGAACCGCCGATTATGTGTATTCCAAGCCTCAAAGTACAACATGCAAGCCCATGTGGCCACTCTCTATACTACCTCCATAATGCAACCATCCTATATTTGTATTTTGAAGATTGAAGATTATTGACTACAGTCAATGAGAATAATTCTCAGAATGATCAGAATGTGTTTTCTGTTGCGAACAACAAACGAGAAAAAGATGATGTGCGTCGAACATTACTGAGGGAGCATTTGGTTTGGTACTGAATAGTTAATGCATTATGTTGCGGTTTGAATGTGGAGCTGCGGTGGTTGGTAAGTACATGCTGTACCGTGATGACCCTATGTCTGTATGGTATATGCTTATAAGTTTCTTATCGTGTCTCACATCCACTTGAACAACGTTGTTTCATGACTGAAGTTAACGCCCCCTCAAAATTACAAAAAAAATAGAATAAATTAAAAACGTACACAAGCATTATAGTTAAGTCACTCTTTATTATTTGAGCATATACTTTTTAATTAGCCATCATTCAACATTTATCAGCACTATGCGTATATCTTAAGACGCACCAGAGCAACAAATCTGCAACGTTTTTAAAGGATTGTTCAGCCCCATATTTGGAACGAGGTTGCCTAGCAAGCTGCTTGGCAAGCGCACCTTGGAAGTTTTTAAGACTTTCAGTCGCTACGCGGCGCTGTGGTCTCAGAAAAAAGATCCTTACTTCGACTGTCGCCATTTATGTTGTCGGACATAACCCTTCCTGCTTGTCGGTCTAATGTGTGCACAATGATGCCCACATCTTGAATGAGTGAAGATTTTATGAAATCTACATTATGTAACTAAAGCGGAAGAATACACATCGATAGCGAGGTAAATTCAGAGCGCGTTATGATTTACAGCTAACATTCGTGTGGTTCATGGTTTTAGGGAGGCACCGTTATCGATGGAACGACATAACTGAATAAAACAGATTTCCACAGTAGATCATGAATATTTACAGTCAAATAATAATGTTAAAAACTAGCCCCGTCCCCCGCTCTCGCGTCAGCTGGGCGCTTCTATTATCTGCTGGTCAGTTGTGACGTCATTTCCTGAGTCCTCTCTATCTCTCTACCTTCCTAGCTCCCTCTCTCTGGTCACCGCAGGACGTGTGGTTTCTATTGAATGATCCCTCCCGCTAGTCATCAATCAAACAATTGTGTCGTTGATACTCCAGCCATCTGAACGAGATTATGAAATCATAGACTCATTCATTGAATCTTTCCGGCCTTTAAAGGCTGTGAGTAATATAGTTAGGATGATTTTCCTCGTTTTCTCAACGATTGCTCTGGGGCAGAATTAACAAGCGTTTCGGCCCGGCATCTCGTGACGTCATTCGATGAAATCGCACTGACAAGTCCGCAGTTTTCACCGAAACAATGGCGAATGTTGAAGTTTCGGAGGGCGATGTATTTGAGTTTTGCCACTTCCTTCTGGGGCACTTCCTTATGGGGTGAAGGAAACTCTACTTTCCTCTTCATACCAATACCTGTGTGGGGTAGGGTGTCTAATGGCATGGGTGTCTCTGGTGACAGTGGCCCAGATTATGCCTGGTCTGAACAACCACACACAAACACACATACAATTAGTCTATTCCTATAACAGTAGTGGTATAATGAAATCGCTTGTAAAGCCTACCAAAGTCTTCATCAGGAGTGGCTGACCTGTGCAGAAGTGCTGGCTGGACATCACTCTCATGCATACCTACGACCGCAAAAGCATGATCATTAAGTCGTGGTTGAAACAAAATGTGGGCATTATATTGAACTGATCAATGCTTACTTATGTTGCCCCAGATTTTAGAGCTCGACACGTAGGTCTTTTCTGCAACAATAATATTTTCATTGCATTATACACATGCTGTAGCCAATACACAATTAATCTATTCCACAAGTTTATTATTTAGTTGATAACATTTAAGAGTCAAATACCTTCAAGATTGACTGATGCCAGGGGAAAAGGGAAGAAAGTTGCCATCTGCGCACCATGAATCATAAAACAGGTGATCACCCTCCCTCAGCACAATCATCCACTCCTCGATAATATCAGCAAGATCAATAGTTTTTGAGTGCTGCTCCTTCTCATGGAGTCCAAGGACACCATGAAAATTCGGCAAAACTCATCAGTGCCGCCCCCAACCACCCCCCCCCCCCCCCCCCCCCCCCCCCCCCCCCCCCCCCCCCACACACTTATCCACCGCAAACCTCACGGTTCTCCTCCTCCAGGATAAATCAAATCCCTGGCCAGACGACATAGACCCAGACTCTTACACAGAGGTGTTCTTGGCAACAAAATCAGCAATTTCTGTCGGAAGCACTGATTCGAAAAAATACTATTTCCAGCTATTGGTATTTTGGGTGGTGTCTACCATGAAGCAGTTCTTATGTCATAATTCTTGCTGAGCCGACAAGTTCGTAGTTGTTTCTCTGATGCCCATTCAGAATTTGATGATGCCTTGGGAATTACGGCACACCATTTCAAACATGTAAACATAGTTTGAGGACTTCTTACACTGATCAGGACCAAGATGGCTCAGAAAGTCTTCGGATGTCGACTGAACCTCATTTGCTTATGGCTCGCGGACGTAGGGCAGCGCTAGCTCTCTCAGGGTGGCCATGTGGAAGACTGTAAGAAGCTGTCATGACACAACACTCCAGTACATGTGGTTTACAATGCCCAGTCACCATTGTCCAACGCACTACTGAGTCTACTGCCCAGACACCATAGTCCACCTCACAACTGAGTCTACTGCCCAGACACCATAGTCCACCTCACAACTGAGTCTACTGCCCAGTCACCATAGTCCACCTCACAACTGAGTCTACTGCCCAGACACCATAGTCCACCTCACAACTGAGTCTACTGCCCAGTCACCATAGTCCACTTCACAACTGAGTCTACTGCCCAGACACCATAGTCCACTCCACATCTGATTCTACTGCCCAGTCACCATAGTCCACCTCACAACTGAGTCTACTGCCCAGACACCAGTCCACCTCACAACTGAGTCTACTGCCCAGACACCATAGTCCACCTCACAACTGAGTCTACTGCCCAGACACCATAGTCCACCTCACAACTGAGTCTACTACCCAGACACCATAGGCCACCTCACAACTGAGTCTACTGCCCAGACACCATAGTCCACCTCACAACTGATTCTACTGCCCAGTCACCGCAGTCTCTCTAGGGAGTTGCCCCATCTCCCAAGATGAAGGCGAATTTGTTGTCAGTATGATGGCTATGTTGTGATTAGTTGATTGAAAGAGATAATGGAATTTATCATATGTTGAATCAAAACATCTGTAACTTTAATGAGCAATTTATTGCATTGAGCACCAATACACCATTAATATATGAGACCTCAGTTAAATGGAAAACACAAATATATATATAAATAGAATGTTGTTGACTGATGGAATATGAAACCAGACTGAACTCATATAAAGCAAAATAAATTGAACAGAATTAGAAGCGGTAACAAAAACATATAGTTCCGTATTATTTCCTCTCTGTGGCATTTGATATTGTTGATGGGTGGAATAATGAAGAGAATGACAATTGATCAGTACAAAACAGGCGACAGCAAGGATCAAACTGACCGCTACAACGTATACACAAGATGACTTCATGAAAACCATGTGGATGTGATTAAATGTAAGCTCGTATGCTGGTACACCAACTATCTCATCGGAAATGTATACATCATTGAGTTAGTCTCAGGTTAATATCGTCCACAGCACGTCACAAACCATCAACTTTAACACAATATGGTGAAAATGGAATGTAACTATTTGTCCTACTGTCCTTACACACGTCCAGTCAACCCGCTGTGGTATATTGTATTTAAGAGATCATGGAAAGTACAGTTTCAAATTCACACAATGGACCTCTAGGAAAATTTGCTGAATGCTGAGAAAATATTCATATTAAGGGATTTGATTATGGTTGATAACACGAAATATATCTGGGAACCAAGAGGGTATGAGTGTAAGGACGGTAAAGATTGGTACAGGAGGGTAAAGACTGAAGCAGAAGGGTAAAGCCTGAAGTAGGATGGTAAAGACTGGAGCAAGAGGGTTAAGATTTGGGCAGGAGGGTAAAGACTGGGGCAGGAGGTTAGAAACAGGAGGGTAAAGACTGGGGCAGGAGAGTGAAGACTGGGGTTGAAGGGTAAAGACTACTCTCATCTTTAGTATTCTTCTTTAGGTCAGGGAAATATACGTACAGTTATTGGGGTATGCTTGGCTTGAAATGCAGATATCATACCTCTATAGAGGGGTTATCTAGTACGCTTTCTATGAATATGTAGAGATTGTCTATTTCTTAATGCAAAGTATTATAGAGCGCTTTAGAAATGTCAAAGGAAGTTCACTTGGGTAACTTTTCATGCTGACAAATCAGATTTGACCGAGGTCATAGGAGGTCGCAGGAGGGCAAAATTAGGTCAACAGGGCACATTGTGATTGCCATGCATTTCCTGGAGTCTGTTGAGTGCCCGTAGTGTGCAGTTTAGAGAATGCACATCATGAATTTAATGTCAAACATGGCTATCTTAATGGCATGGAATAGGATGGGGTCATTACACGGCTTAGGGTGGAGTAATGCCAGGGATAGGAGTGGCTTAGCATGGCGAGGCTTAAAGGTGGCGTTATTGCAGGCTTAGGGGTGTTGGCAATATGGGGGTAAGGGAGGCTTAACACAGGCAGGATTAGGGTGGGGTAGGAGGGCAGGGATGAAATAGGGATTACAGCGGGAATTCAAGTAGGGAATGGGCAGAGTTTAAGTTAGATGTGGAGGGATCAAGGTGGCCAGGAGACATTTATTTCCTGGGCAATGCCTGGTATCTTGCTGGAATTTACAGTTGACATGAATCACATCGGGTTGCAATGACACAACAACCCTCCATCAGGTTGCACAGACACAACCCTCTATCAGGTTGCACTGATACAACAACCCTCCATCAGGTTGCACTGACACAACAACCCTCCATCAGGTTGCACTGATACAACCCTACATCAGGTTGCACTGACACAACAACCCTCCATCAGGTTGCACTGACACAACCCTCCATCAGGTTGCACTGATACAACCCTCCATCAGGTTGCACTGACACAACAACCCTCCATCAGGTTGCACTGATACAACCCTCCATCAGGTTGCACTGACACAACCCTCCATCAGGTTGCACTGATACAATCCTCCATCAGGTTGCACTGACACAACCCTCCATCAGGTTGCACTGACACAACCCTCCATCAGGTTGCAATACAAAACCATGCAACAAAAACTCTTTTTCAGATACATTAATAAGGACTTACACCTTTAGTCTGTGTTGTTGTGTTGAGACGTATAGCACTGATATTCATTGTATCTATTGTATATCATGTCAGGTTAAATTGATTCAACAACTCACATCTACAATAATGGCAATAAACCATAAGCTTACCAATATCAACAGCTTGGTTAATTGGTGTTTCAATTGCACCAATACTTATGACAAGAATATGACGTGTTAGGGACGCCACATTATCACGATACATATATCCAACAAACTGGGTGTGTATCAGGACATTGCACACTGCACACAAAATAATAACTCAAAAGTAGAATGAGCCAAGAAATGTGAACTCAGTCAATATATTTGCCCAGCAACACTAAACCATTCATTCTCTAACAACATAAAAATATAATATAATACAGAAAAAGACAATAATTTATATAGCTCAACAACACATATAGGATCCATTGCCATTGAACAACCAAGAGGAAGGAATCAACGACAATATTGACAAGGCCTGTACCGCTGTCGAGCTGGCCCCAACCCTACCTCACCCCGCAGACAAACACCAAGGTTGATACGGTCCATAATATACGCCCTGTTATCTGCTATCAGCAGTAGTATCACCACAGTATCTCTTCACTGATAATGACAGCCGCTGACTTTGAACTCCTTCTTACACCACATTCAATCCACAAAGTGGAATGTTACACCACAACTAGCTGGTAAAGCTTGTGGGTTGCATCATCATGCCATCATGACAGCATTTCGCTGTCACGGGCTGTGCTATTGCCGATCAATAATAATCAATTTCATTAGGATTGATTTTACTGCTATGTAATAATGAAGTCTTAGGCCTTGAACAAGGCATCCACTGAAAACCAAGCCTGCGCCAGCTCAGAGCAGTCAGGAATTAATACATAGTAGCAGTTATTGTGATACACACGATATATAATAACATGCGTATGTTGTTAAAAAGTTACATATCGCTTGAGTTGGATGTGGTGGATCACAAATCAACGCTCCATGAACGAGGAACACTCGGGCGACCACAGTGAACATCACATGTTCACAGAGACTCGATGCAGCTTCATCAGGATTAGGAATTACAATGTCGTTAGTTCTGGAGATGTTTAGGTTTGGCAAAAGTAGAGTCACCGTTTAATGTGGTAGAGTCACCACATCGATTGATAGTGTCATCTATGCACTGTGGAGGATCACAAATTTTATGGGCGGAGTCATTTGGGTGATGGGCGGAGTCAGCAGGGTGATGGGAGGAGTTATTTGTGTGATGGAAGGAATCACCGTGGCCATTTTGTAGAGGGATGGAATCCGGATGAGGAGTCTTCATTAGTTGCAGTAAGCACCCCATTGCCCCAAAATAGCCCTGGAAGCAAATAAACAATATAAAAATACACTGTTGTTTATAAGCAATTGACTTTGGGACAGAAAAAAACCTCTCAATTTGTATTGCTTCCAGAAGAAACAGAACCTATAGAAAACTCTTACCTCATGTTCAAGGAACAGAGCTTTCATGGTGCCACTCGACCAGAACTCCATGGCAGCTGAGAGGAGCTTCATGGAAATGGTGTTGACACGGAGGAAGTTGCCCACAAAGACGACACGATCGATGTGCTGCAGACAACATGTGAAGCTGCTATCAGACACAGGCCACATGAGGGGCTGTCTTATGACAGAGGGAACAACAACCCTCTTCACGAATTGATGTCTTCTCAAGTAGTTGATATGTTGTTCAGTGAAAAAATTGAAGTGTATGTTTGATGCTGCTAACCATTTGCATAAAATGTAAAAAGCAAAAGTAACTGGAGTTCTTCTGAACTTGGTGGTTTGTTGTGAAAAAATTGAGGATTCATCAGCTCAAGATACAAAGCAAAAGACGTTTTGTCATAGTCAGTGACTGTATGATATTGCTGGTTGTAAGCACAATCACCGCACAAAAACACCCCAGATAGCACGCCTACTCATCATCAATCACGATCCACCCTATAGACCCACCTCTTTGACAGCACACATACGAGCTATTGAGCCGATGTTGTTGGTGATGGTGACGAGTGTGGCCCGAGCCAGGTCTGCTGGACTGGCGTTCTTACGCCATTCTCGACACATCATGTGACCAAAGCTGCAGTCAAATAAACGCTATCAATGTTAACTGTCAGAATACAGAAAAATAACAGAGTCGAATGGGATAGAAACCAGGCAGATAAAAGCAAACATATTAAGCTCAAAGGACAGTCATCACATGATAACTATTATCTTTCTTCAGTGGACATAGTATCCACCAGGAAGTATTGTTAATAATCCTCACCCATGTAGCCACCATAACCACCTAGATCAGATCTTTCGGGGAATCGTACGCTATCCTTACCTACTGGCAACTGTATCCCCAGCCAGGTTAAAGCGCCCGTAGCTTCCCCCATAGATATCCTTCACCAGCTTATCCACCTTGCTGCTCTCCCCCTCTGATGCCAGAGCAATGGCCTCTTCAAACGTGTCACAGCCCGTCAACAGGCAGCACAGTCCCAGGAAAGTACCCCCACCAAGACTGCAAGACAACCACATTTGAATGCATTTTTAGAAAGAGCCACCATCAAGACTAAAATATGATTTAAAAACATCTAAATACAACACAATTACTTGATAAGAACAGCACATTATTTTTTAACAATTGTTTAGTAATTGACCCTGCTAAGACTGGGGTTACAGGTGTTTGGTTATATTTACACAAGATATTATATACATTCACATGAAAGTGCCCCCACAAATAGAAGCATAATACAATGACTTGAAATCATGCTAAATATAACCACCCACGAGAAAGCGGCCCCTTAACGTCCCTCGCCTCGTCCCAACCCACAAAACAATGAAATGCAACACAACAAAAACTGGACGCACATGATTACATCTCCCATGAACATTGATAAATTTCACAATGGGTTTTGGTAACAGTACCCTGACTACACTCCAGCCCACTCTATCACTTGGTAATCTCTCCTAAGAGTCAACATTCAGTAACACCAGTGCTTTTAAATGCTAAAGGCAATCACACCTTGTAATCAGATGACGAAAGCATTCATACTGGCCTAACAGTGTACAACAGAAATGAATATCCCACACAGAAGTTCTCAGCCAACAGACTGCTACGAAGTTACCTAGCAACCTTCTTAAGACACTGTTTCGTATGACAACACTACATGGTGCAGATGTAACAGGGAGATTTGTATACAGCTGTGTACATGTTATATTGGTTAGGTTAGTAGCATGTGATGAGACAACCTGCTGGCCCGCGGCTGTTTTTTTTAACTGTGTATTGATTTACTGGTGTTTTAACACACATTTGTGGTGGTAGGCATTGATGACGCATTCAGTGGCCTTCACTTCATGTAAATTCACTTCCAGAAATGAATAATACCGGTGACCCAATAGAGCTGGCAATGTTTGAACCGGTGACCCAATGGAGCTGGAAATGTTTGAACCGGTGACCCAATGGAGCTGGCATTGTTTGAATTGGTGACCCAATGGTGCTGGAAATGTTTGATTTTTCAAATTAGGACATTTCAACCCAGAACAAAAATTTAGCAATCATGCAACATGTTTGCTGTGTAATTGTAAAAGACAGACAGACAGATGATCAACATGGTTAGATAACACACCTGGTACCACTGACACGCTTGAAGTTTGTCGGGGAATGGACAGCCAAGATACTGACTCCAGACCCAATATTAACGACCAGGTAAGGGTAGGGATTGCGGAAATCAAAGGGCATCTTCTGACATAAGTCGTGATCCTTGGCATTCATGTAGTAGTAGCACTCGGAGGAGCGGGAATGGCGGTCGATGTAGTGGATGCCTTGGATGAGGCAGTCAAGCTCGTCAAACTTGTGCAGCTTCAGGTTGACGTGCTGGCAAGGTGAGAGAGAAGACGAGGGGTGAGATCATATGACAATGGATGGAATGGGTCACGATACGACGAGATAAGGTGGCATGAGATAACGTAATATGAGAGATAGGATAAGACAAGACATGTTCAGAACTGAAAAACAGATGATGAAATATTGGTATTTGACTGAGCTTGTAATATTGATGGATAGGGCACAGGATGATGTAGGGGAGTGATTAAGATGTATCCTCCTCATCCACTCACCTGAATGAAGTCCTCCTCGAATTTGTAAGCACCTCCACCTGTAGCGCAAATGCTGGTGGCCAGACTGGGGAAGTTCTTAGCTTTCGCCATCTCTATAAATGCCATCATCTCGCTGGTTGGGAATCTGATGAAGTGCAGAGTGCCCTTCCTTCCCCCCAGCACCTGATACAGCCAAGCAACCACAACAAATGATGGGACGTCAGGGAATCAAAGCAATGCACTGTAAATAAGGCGTGTGGTAAAGTGATATGACTGATGTCATTCATTGTCCAGCTTCTTAAACACACATGTCACAGAAGCAACATAAATCCCAAGTCAACAACTGAGGAGGATGAATCCCCACCTCCACCTGCCTCCGTACCCACCCACCTGGTTGTGCATCTCCAGGTGCTGGTCTCTGATTCCTGAGTTGCCATACGCCACGTTACCAGTGAGGTAGTGACGGATGCGTTTGAGGGTCTCTGCTTCCTCCTCTGCCTCATCAGCACCCTCATCCTGCTGCTCAAAGTAGATGAGTTTTGTCAACGTACCCCCGATGTCCATGCCAAACCAGGGGGTCGCTGCCACAAGACACAAATCAACAGTACAATCGTGATCCGTTCAGAGGTAATGTGAGCACTCATTCTATTCATAAGCCCCCTAGTGCAAATGTAACTTTCAATATTATCTTCTATCTATGTATACATCTGAAACGACCACACATGTTAAACCACCCTGAAAGGGAATCCGTCAGTAATCGACACTTGACAAATCATCCCCTCAAGTACCAGGGGTAACAGCGAAATCTGTTCACATCTATTGGAGATGACATAAGTACCTTCAAGCATTTAGAGAGAGATACACAGATATGGCCAAATAAATAACCTCCTTTGGTGCAAAAAATCACAAAAAAGTCAATGGGAATCAATAATTAGAGAACATCAAATCACTTGGCTAACACATACCTATCAGTGTGCCATGTTTATATCACACATGGTTAAATAACCTGACTTCATGGTTCTAACACTCAACATCAAAGATACCATAATATCACCCAACTGCGAGGTTATATCAGCCAACTTCACAGATATATCACTCATCTTCATGTTTATATCACCTAAATTCATGGTTATATCACCCAACTTCATGGTTAAACCACCCAACTTCATGGTTATATCACCCAACTTTATGGGTAAACCACCCAACTTCATGGTTATATCACCCAACTTCATGGTTAAACCACCCAACTTCATGGTTATATCACCCAACTTCATGGTTCAACCACCCAACTTCATGGTTATATTACCCAACTTCATGGGTAAATTACCCAAATTCACGGTTATATCAATCTTCTTCAGTTATGTTACCCAGCTTTGCAGCTATATCACGCATCCATGTGGATGTACCAGACTTGTGAGCAGATGATTACAGCTGACTCACATTTCCAATCTTTATTCATTCAAACGTTACTAGAAGCATATTATTTTTTCAGTGATCATTGATTCTACAGAACTATATTTTTTAACTTTCATTTAATATTTAACCAATGTTGTTGCCATGACAGTGTTTGTGATGCCCCTGGGAGTCACAATCTGTGTTATCAACACCTGTAATCAACAGCTGAGCAGAGAATAGGTGTCCATAACACACAACTCCAGCGTCGTAAGGACCTTGAACTTGTTCTGTTTCTAATCGGGATGTATGTCACAGGTATCAAGTAGAAGCATGGTGATTGAACTTTCAAAGGCATGTTCCAGTTTCCCTTAAAAGTGACACTTTGAAACCATCTTTTCTGAGAAAGGCAGGCCATTACATACAGCCTAGGGTAACATATATTAACAGTGCACTATAACTAACTGGGTACAACACAGGTGTTATGCAAGGTCATATAACCATTCCGGAAACAATATAACCATCATATAATATTAGGTATAACCACGCGGTGGTACTCACCACCAGGTATATTCCACGGCACGTCATGACTATTACACCCCATGCGGTCTGGTAAAAGCCGGAGTATCCAGGCAACACACGTCGAAACACGTCACACGGACCCAACAACCCACTCGGCAAGGCGCTAAAGATTCAGTTCAGATAGTGCCAGTAACCAGCAAGAATCTGAAATCAGTTGAAGTTCCTACGCTAGTCAAAGGAAGACGGCCAGCGTTCAGTGTGCGCGTAAAGCGACGAGTGTCTGTGAGCAGTGAAGTGGGTGCCCCTATCCTGTCACAGGTCTGAGGGCGACTGGTTTCTAAAAGTACTTACATCTCATGTCGTCTTTGAACCCCTGCGTCATAAGAGCAAAGGTGATTCTCTCACCTGTGATTGAAAGTCGCCTGATCATTGCGAGTGAATGACACCGACTCGTGGTGGTGAGGCACACTGAGATTGAGTCGTCGTGCTAGTCAAGAATGGATCGAGTTATCTATCTAATTCTAAGGCGGTACTACACCACATAATACACGAAGAAGAGGCGGCGGCTATATGACGACACACACTAATGGTCCGCCCATTACGGGTGGAAGGGGTCGGTCGACTGTCTGACGGGAAGGGGTAGTGGGGTAGAGGCGAGGTAGCAGCTGGATCTCCTGGCCGTTAGTAAATAAAATCAACTACCAGCATTTCTAAGAGTGTCCATAAGTACAAGTGTATGCGACGTGTATTAATGGGACCAAGTGTCCATTAGATTTCATTATTCCATGGCTCTTACCCCGACCACCCACGAACCCAATGCGCCTGGGAGGTCGTCTCTGTCAGCTCGACGTCGACATGGGCGCGCACTCATCATTGTCGGATGAGGCGGCTATTCTCATCACCTGGTCAGCTGTCATCATAAGCTGTGAACGGCTTATCAGCGTGATGACACTGGAACCAATGTACGAGTCCACAAGGGCAGTGGTGAGATGAACCCTGACACGACTTGGTGTCGCAATGAGTCTACATACAGCGATAAATGAATCAGCTACCCACATTGACGTTGGGAATACTTAGGTCGACAACATTAGAAGATTCACTGAAAGAGTATCTTCACGAAAACACCAATAAGAAACATATCCAAAGTAAGGCAAGCTGTGAGTATAGCCCCCTGAAGGACAGACCCTACGCACTGACATTCTTATTATAATTTGGGTTTCAGACCATATATTATGTAGCTGGAAAAATTAGTTATGTAAATGAAGTCCATGATAGCTTCTGTGAAAAAAACATCTCATCTCATTCTACAGAGGTGTAAACGTTATCTTAAATAGTTCAAATGTATATTAATCATAATGTATTGTTTGACTGAAAGCATTTACATCAAAGTTATTCTGATAGTAGAACAGACTTGACTTAAATACCTCATTTTACCCACAGCATATACCTGTAAACACTTGATATGCTGATCTGTTTCCAATAACAACAGATACCTGATCAACAGTACATCAATAACCAGCTCCTCAAACAATCATTGGTATCGCATTTTACGGCAGTGAGAGCATCTTCAGTGCGTCTACACCTGGTGGCAGCTCCCATCCCCAATAACATCTTTTCGCTATATATCCATATCTTTTCAATTTACATTTGACAAAGCTGGTGCCTAGCTGTCTACAATTGAGGTAAACAGAGAGCCACTAAACCGACACCTGTTGCCAACGACTGTTCTCCTCAACTGCGGCTCTACTTTGCTAGAGCCAGAAGGGATCAATAGCGCTAAAATTGGCTGAAATCCATAACACGCCAACAGACTCACAGGTGCACGAATACCAGCAGGCCCAAAGTAATTGTTAAAATTTAGTTTGCTTGCCATTTGAAAGTTGTTCATTTTAAATGCATCCTCAAACCCTAACAACCTAGATATTATAAGACATCATGACAAGGAACTCCAAGCCTCTGTTACATTATGATCACCAATTATTTTCCATCATCACCTTTTAACAAACTATATCGTGATTTTGCAAACATATAACAATAAGATGCCCTAAGTAAATAAAAAAAAAATTAGAATTATTCGGGAAATGATGTTTATATATATGAGGTTGTTTATATATATGAGGTACTCCTGTGCTCTTGTGTTAGTGCAGTATGAGGTACACCTGTGCTCTTGTGTTAGTGCAGTATGAGGTACACCTGTGCTCTTATGTAGTGCAGTATGAGGTACACCTGTGCTCTTGTGTTAGTGCAGTATGAGGTTCTCCTGTGTTAGTGCACTATGAGGTACTCTTGTGTTAGCACAGTATGAGGTACTCCTGTGTTAGTGCAGCTTGAGGTACTCCTGTGGTCTTGTGTTAGTGCAGTATGAGGTACTCCTGTGTTAGTGCAGTACGAGGTACTCCTGTGTTAGTGCAGTATGAGGTACACCTGTGCTCTTATGTTAGTGCAGTATGAGGTACTCCTGTGTTAGTGCAGTATGAGGTACTCCTGTGTTAGTGCAGTATGAGGTACACCTGTGCTCTTATGTTAGTGCAGTATGAGGTACTCCTGTGTTAGTGCAGTATGAGGTACTCCTGTGTTAGTGCAGTATGAGGTACTCCTGTGTTAGTGCAGTACGAGGTACTCCTGTGTTAGTGCAGTATGAGGTACACCTGTGCTCTTATGTTAGTGCAGTATGAGGTACATCTGTGCTCTTATGTTAGTGCAGTATGAGGTACTCCTGTGTCAGTGCAGTATGAGGTACTCCTGTGTTAGTGCAGTATGAGGTACACCTGTGCTCTTATGTTAGTGCAGTATGAGGTACTCCTGTGTTAGTGCAGTACGAGGTACTCCTGTGTTAGTGCAGTATGAGGTACACCTGTGCTCTTATGTTAGTGCAGTATGAGGTACTCCTGTGTTAGTGCAGTATGAGGTACTCCTGTGTTAGTGCAGTATGAGGTACACCTGTGCTCTTATGTTAGTGCAGTATGAGGTACTCCTGTGTTAGTGCAGTACGAGGTACTCCTGTGTTAGTGCAGTATGAGGTACTCCTGTGTTAGTGCAGTATTAGGTACACCTGTGCTCTTATGTTAGTGCAGTATGAGGTACACCTGTGCTCTTATGTTAGTGCAGTATGAGGTTCACCTGTGCTCTTATGTTAGTGCAGTGTGAAGTACTCCTGTGTTAGTGCAGTACGAGGTAGTCCTGTGTTAGTGCAGTATGAGGTACTCCTGTGGTAGTGCAGTATGAGGTACTCCTGTGTTAGTGCAGTATGAGGTACTCCTGTGTTAGTGCAGTACAAGGTACTCCTGTGTTAGTGCAGAACGAGGTACTCCTGTGTTAGTGCAGTATGAGGTACACCTGCGCTCTTATGTTAGTGCAGTATGAGGTACTCCTGTGTTAGTGCAGTACAAGGTACTCCTGTGTTAGTGCAGTATGAGGTACTCCTGTGCTCTTGTGTTAAAGCAGTATGAGGTACACCTGTGCTCTTTTGTTAGTGCAGTATGAGGTACTCCTGTGTTAGTGCAGTACAAGGTACTCCTGTGTTAGTGCAGCATGAGGTACTCCTGTGCTCTTGTGTTAGAGCAGTATGAGGTACTTCTGTGCTCTTGAGTTAGTGCAGTATGAGGTACACCTGTGTTCTTATGTTAGTGCAGTATGAGGTACTCCTGTGTTAGTGCAGTATGAGGTACTCCTGTGTCAGTGCACTATGAGGTACTCCTGTGCTCTTGTGTTAGTGCAGTATGAGGTACCCCTGCATTCTTATGTTAGTGCAGTACGAGGTACTCCTGTGTTAGTGCAGTATGAGGTACCCCTGTGTTAGCGCAGTATGAGGTACTCCTGTGTTAGTGCAGTATGAGGTACTCCTGTGTTAGTGCAGTACGAGGTACTCCTGTGTTAGTGCAGTACGAGGTACTCCTGTGTTAGTTCAGTACGAGGTACCAGTGAATCATCTTGTTTAAGCAGCATAAGGTACTCACGCGGTAGATGACTGTCTCCTCGGTAGTGGATAGGACTCGGGGAATGTGACGAACAAATGAGAGATTCTGCCATGGCTTCCACTCTTACTTACTGCTGTCACAATCTGCAAGAATCCAATCGGCCGGCATTTTTGATTCAATGAATTCTATTTATAGCAATCAATGTATTGCAGGTAGGAATACAGCACTTAAAACTCAGCATCAATATTTGGTGGCCCAAAAGCATGCATTTAGGCCATCAAGTGTTGGATTGCGGTGGCCCAAAGCACATTTTAGTCAGCCAAACCCAATAAATGATGTCATTAATGGCTGTGTATATACAGGCGGCCAAAAAGCAGAAAATTTGCCACATGTCAAACTACAAGTAGTTAATGAAACCCACCTGCACTGACAATTTTACCTGCCCAGTTTTTCCCAAAGGCGGTAACAAAAACCTTATATGCAAATGCATTTATAAATATTATTTGTATCATGACAGATCCAAATGATTCTATAACAAAATTTCATAGGCTGTGTGTAACTTATGCATATGTGTGCAGCTAAATGATGTATGCCGAGATGAATTATTTCTATACTCCTATTGTTTTAATCCAAAAATGACCCAAACATTTAAATATAGGTCTACTAAGTGATACTACACAGCTCCCAGCGTTGATGTGGCGTTATGTTCACGGTTCTAAAAGGCAAATTTGAAGAGAACGAAAAAGCTCAGAGAGCATTGTATGTAAAAGAGAAGCGCTGCAGACACTGGAATCCTACCTGGTTAATTAATGGACAAGAAAAACGCGAATGGCTTTCGCATGACAACGATGTTCTGTTCTGCATGAAGACCGTTTGCCGTCAAAAAAGGTCAACATAAAGGACCATATGAATAGAGATAGAATAATAGAAACTACAAGTTGGAGAGTTTCAAGGATCATGAAAATTTTTATGTTTTGAAAAGTTTGTAAATAATATTAAAAAACAATAAAAACTGGTACATTTTTATTTTTTACCATTATTTATAATTTAAAATGTAGGGGCCGGTAGAATTTCAAGGTTACCGGCCCGTCTGGCCGGTGAAGAATCTGGCTGATTTCTAGTCCTGTGTATCTATATTATTAATTGTATCCATATATGGCTTGGTTATCAACATATCTACTAACTAACCATGTTTTGTTTGCAATGCCAGATTCATTCTGCTTGAACCGTATCCAAGTACGCATGCCCTGCTTTTAGAATCTTTCCGGGCAGTTTAATAACATGATATCTAAATTCTAATGATACCTGAACACCATTATTTATTTTTAAAAAATGGATAGGAAAAGCTACATAAATGCTATTTAATATAATTCATCAAGTTGCTATGTGTTTGTTCATTTTTAAGTCCATGACCAATGTGAAACATCGCTAATCAGCTTCTAGGCCGTTCGAGTCGATGCATGTTCAGAAACCAACGATAACATGACAGGCACGTTTCCAAATGTCCCTCTATTATCGCTCATTCGGCTTTGACATCAAAAGCAACTTATCGAATCAATCAAATCAAGTGGAGAGACTGAAAAACATATGTCGTAGGTTAAAAATTCTATATCATCTACATACTCCCTAAAAACCACAAACAACAACTTACGAATGTATTTGTCCCGACGTGTTACGAGCGATTTTTACCAGGCATTTACATAATAGCCTTGCCGAGAGAAACAAGTAACGTGGTGGTGTAGATTGAAATAGTGTGTAACGAAACTAGCTTCCGTCTGTTGATGACGCTGATCAGCTGATCAGCTGATCCACTGGCGCTCCAATCATTTCGATCGGCGAGTGGGCTCGTGGTGCGCCTGACTCATGTATTTTATGCAAACGAATTTTAGTTGTTAGTCATTCGGTTACATTGGAATTATGGGCCTAAGTGCTTGTAAGCTGGTGAGGGGATTGTAAAAACTGGAGCACAATCATCCAACCATTGCGAGAGAATGTTGCTTTTAGCAGTTTAGTAGCGTCATTTTCGCAACCAGCGCGTTGCTAACGTTTTTGGGTTCATTTTATATCACAACACTGAACATTCTATATTGGTGTCTCCCCCTTTAATCCACCCATTCAGTTTATTTATTGAGCAAGTGAATACTAATCTTGAGCTTGGATCAAAGAGCCTATAGCTAAAAGGGCTATGTGGTGAGCATTTCCATGGGTGAACAGCACGCCCATCGTATGGTGGCGCTACCATCAAATCAACAATAGCACATCTACTAGGATTCCGATGTCCGAGATTATATCAACTAGATTCGTTTATAGCAACTAGTAGTGCAAGCGTACCAGCGTACATTCACCTATATTTTGTCTGCATAGTGAATTTTAATTAAGGCCTTGTGAAATATTTTGGCCAGCTGAACAGGACAGGTGCCGTTACGCCACAATTGTGCTTTTCCTGTGGTCATAGCGCGCGCTGCGACCCAGCGAAATAGCAACGTAAGTTTGGTCCGAAACAAACAGGCGGGTTTTAAAAAGCTTGAACGTTGTGTAGGTATCATGTGGCCTTGAAATACGGTTAAGGTCATTTCCGAAGCATTTTCGCGTAAGAATATTGGTTACGACTGCAAATACACCAATCGTGTTAAGTGCCGTCCAGCTATTTATAAAGGTTTTGGAAATCTATGAGTAAGGCAGTTAAAAATGGCAACCATTCGATGCCTTTGATCATTTAGCATTAAGAAAGTGTTGAATGAGATATTTGTACCAACAAGTCAAACGATCCACACATCAAATTAAAATTTAGGATTACCACAGCTTGCCATACGTTTCTCCCAAGCACCAAGTCAACAGCATGGGTCTATGATTAGCGGACTTTGACCTGGCGCAACAGACCCGAAAACAACGCAATGCCACGTGGTGACTTCACTAACGTTTGTCATTTTGCATTTTGTTTCAGTTTGCTCCAATGACGTTACTATAACAATTTAATGATAATATACACGATTGTATAAGTGATCATCAAATTCATGAATCAATTATCATCCTGCTGCTATTGTAGACACTAAGCATAACCTATGCTGACATACAGCACATAGTCAAGGTCCCCTAGCCTGATGGCTGCGGGCGCTGTTTACATGTTACTGATATTCAATAGTCTCGCCTGCTAGGGCGAGAAGCGTAGCGGAACCCCTGGAGTCTGGGACTCAGACTATACAGCGCATGAAAGTTGCGAATATCCTCAACTACCTAGAAATGTAAACTAATTCGAAATTGAAGCAATTGTGACGAAGATATTGTGGGGGGGAGGCGCATTTTACTGCGCACAAATAGCAACGAAGGGCTTCATTGAGGGCTGGTTGTGTAGTGCATCAACATAGGCTTTTTACATATTCATTTTCTGTTGAGGTCCATAGATACTCGCTTTGATTGACATCTTGAAAATTCAATGACAACATTGTCCAATAGCCCTCCCTTATTTTCCCGTAACTGAACCTTCAACTCACGCGCAGTTCCGCTCGTAGCACGCTTTCAGACAGTTCCGCTCGTAGCACGCTTACAGACAGTTCCGCTCGTAACACGCCTAGAGACAGTTCCGCTCGTAACACGCCTAGAGACAGTTCCGCTCGTAGCACGCTTACAGACAGTTCCGCTCGTAACACGCTTACAGACAGTTCCGCTCGTAACACGCCTAGAGACGGGGTTAGGGATGTTTGTTGTTATTTAATCACCAAAAGAGCCAGCCTCTTAAGCCAAAACTTCAAAAAGCGTAGTGAGGGCCCCATTGATCATGTTATGTACGGTACTTAATTCATGTAGATAGTTATAAAGTGGGTTAAAGATGATAAAGTTGATGGCCCGGTCACCTTTGTAAATACCTGAAGGAGTCCATTGTCCACCCATACCGTTAACAAGACCCAATATTATTAACACACCATCGTCACATCGTAAAGTCCCATCAGGAATGGGAGACCGCGTTGCGGTTTTCTCCGAGAGGTGGCAGCACAGAGCAATGCGGTCCCAAGCTCGACCGGAAGCTATCAGGTTATGCGCTTACTTCGCGGTTTACGCGTAAATACAAGAGATTCATTTCCATTTTGCTTCACTTCGACGAATAAAATTTCTCGCTCTACGTCACGCGGTCATGAGATATTTGATGGTGACGAAATTTAGGGTAAGCTGTCACTGTTAATGCGCTGTGCGTAGCGGACGAGCATCTCCGACCGACGACGTACAACTGGCCAAGTCGAGATCAAAGAGACCCAGGTATATTGTTTTCTAGGCCACTTTATCTACGTACAAGAACCGTAACACAATGAAGGTGGTGGTGGGAGCTACACCAGGAGGCCTTGTGTCCTAAGTGTCTACCTCTTATGGCGGCGCAACCAGTGACAGACAGGTGATGGAAAGGAGCAAACTACCAGAAATGTGTGACCAGGGTGACACGGTAATGGCTGACAAGGGCTTTGTCATTTAGGACTTATTTGCTCCCTATGATGTCACCGTAAATATACCAACCTTTTTCAGTAAGAAGAATCAGCTGACAGGGAAAGTGGTGCAGAGAGACGGAAGATCTCCAGCAAGAGGGTGCACATTGAGCGGATAACAGGATTGGGAAAAACCTTCAAAATCTTGGTGGAACCTATGATCCACTGTGAGGTCCAAATTTCCTCAAATATAATCTTTGTTTGTTATATGTTATGTAACTTTCGGCAGTGCATCGTCCCCACAACTGCCTAAGGTGTTTTTAAGTCTATCCCACTCAGGGTGTGATATTATATGAATCTCAATGAAAGGTGATATGTAGTAGTCGTTTTATACCATGTGCCTTATAATGTAATCTATAATAACCCTATACTGTTGAATGAGTGACTGTGGAACCCCCAATGGGTTAATTGTTTATAATTCAATTGAAACACTTTGTACTTTTCAAGTTTCAAGAGTTTATTATACATTCCACCACATGCAATATGCAGGCAAATGATTCCTTAAAGAAAAAATAAATCAGTGCACAAGACTACTCAGTAAGAGAAATTGTGAAAAAACATTGAATCAAGTATAGCATTTTTGAAATAGTCCCTGAAAAACACCTCTTACTTTGAAATCATAGTAGTAATAAAGTCATCGTCACGGGTAGCCCTACAAGACGTCTGCGTAGACGTCTTACCGTTTCTCGAAACAACGCAACTCAATTATTTTTAGATCGATTCAGACAACTACCAAACATACACAAGTGATGGAGTTATAGAATGCAATGATGTTTTACGGACAATTTCATCCCTTTACGGCTGGTGATTTCATCCGTGATAATTATTTATAGTTCGATCAATTTGGGAAGCGGTAAAAAGTCAGAAACACAGCAACATGTTTGTTTACAAGTTCAAGACCACATGCATTGCGCGGGGGGGGGGGCACTTAAGTGTAAAGATATAGTATACATGTGCCGCACGAAGGGGGTGGTTTTTTTCAACATCTCGACTTTTACGACGGGTTAGACATTCGCATAATACCTTGTACGATGGAGTATACTTTTTCTCATTCTCAACGAGTACAACGGGTACAGGTTTTCGAGGTCCCGCGGCACACCCCTATCCGAGTTAGGGTAAGTGCCCCCCACTTGGGATGCTAAGGCAATGCGGGAAATCGCGAGAATTAATTGTTTCCAAAATGGCAGACATCGTATCGCGATTTGTTAGGAAACGAACTATCGATGCCATTTATTGAAGAATAGCGTCGAGTGGTGGTAAGTTTTTTGGCGCGCAAAGTCTATTTTTTGTAAAGGCTCTTGATATATGTTATTTTCTAGGTACGCAGAGTAGTCCTTCAACCCAAACGAGAACTTGCCGACTGTGTTTGACGAACTCTTCGTAACGGTATAAATTCATGTTACCGTTGCACCGGAGCTACGTCACGGGTAACTGGGACAATCTCCATACACCACAAGATGACAAAGTTGACTATTCGTGCAAAACAACTGGCCCTGAATTTAGTAATAGTAGTCATGTTGGCTTTAAGGGTGAGCTGGTTGTTCTCATTAACCAGGTATGGCACTGAGACAGGAGTGACATGTTTGTCACTGGTACTGTAGGGACACTTGACCTCAACATTCATGTCATCAGACACAACCCCATCTGGTGAGCATGCGAGGTAGGGGTGTGTTTGGGATACTACAATGCCACATGGCTTGACTTCGGTCCCAGTCAACTCTGCATATTCCTCAGAGCCACAGGCTCATTACGGATACCGTGGTCGAGGGTCATAGTCCAATCTAAAGCATCAACCTCCAAGGTCTTACCTATAGCTGCAAACACCTACGGCAGAATTTCGAAATTTCAGAGGCCAGGTTTTAAATGGGCATCTCCTCCTTTTCCTGCAGTCCTTGACCGCCATGTAATGTTCTCATTTGATTCAAGGTTGTACCAGCCCACAGTATACGTGATTGACCTGAGGCATGCGCGAAGATCATCTGCATGCAGTGTTATCAACAGAATTTTGCAGGGGCACACCTCGCCGCTTTGAACATTGGTGTGCGAGCTGCGGTGTATCATCCCACGACCACATCGAGGCTGAGGATCCCCACGTCCAAGCTTTCTACACCTTTCACGTATAACACAGTGCGGAGCCTACTGGCAGAACTACAAACGCCTCTACCTCAGGATGGAGGTGATTGTAACTCCTTGCTCTCGGAACAGAGTACGTACACGCTCAGCTGGAGTTGTCCTCGTTAAGAAGACTGGTGATTGGTTCCCTGATGCGGTTTATTTGGGTCCGCAGACGTTCACCGTTTACATAGGCAGGCTCAACAAGTCCTGCAGCTTTGCAAGCTCATTCGCTTGGAATCTCCACGTCAGATTCTCCTTACTCCCTTCTTCTTCCAAACTTGTCAATTTGGCTTCCCGTTTGATCATCTCCCCTTCCAACTCCGTTAACTGAGCTAGGTTTGTGACCACTGGATCTGAAGAGCCTTGTCAAGCCCTATACATTCTTGGAATGTCAGCCCATCGTTCTGTAAATCCATGTCTTCTATGGCGTTATGAACGCCCTTTATGAAGCTTGTTTCTACTGAACCACCATACTCTGTCACGGCTTCAGCTGCTGCTTGGTCAACCCCTTGGAGGGCTGCTGCAGCCTTCTTGGATAGCTCAGGGATCACTCCAGCCCGAACAAGCTGTGCACTATTGTACCAGGCGAGAGGACTTTGCTGGGATTGTCCTTCCATGTCAGAAGCGTCCTCTCGCGGTCCCACATAACCCAAAGTTCAACTTCTTTAGACGATCTGAACTCCAGAGTGGCCTGCAGCCCACGCTTGGACACTGCCTTCTCCCACGTTGTAACTAAGACATTTTTTTTCTTCTAAGGATCCTAATTGATCTTCTGTTAATCAACCCAGTAGGCATTTCCGTAATAGCCCATGGTGGAGTAGTCGTACTCGCGGTATCCAACATTTCATCACCGTCAATGAAGTTAGTCCCCTCATCCTCCCCTCCCGTAGCCCCATCCTCAGCGACGTCTTCGTCAAATGTTGGGTTCTCATACACTGACATATATCAAGTATGTATTTGTAATAGTTCAGCTGTAAACATGACAAGTAATTACGGCCGCAAACTAAATGCATATTGCAGGATACGCGAGAAAACAACAATCAAATTTCTGGCAACGAGGTCATGTCCATCGATGACAGCGATGTGTATCACTGTAACGGCGACCAATAGAAAACTGCACAGGAGAGAGCTAACGCTCAGTATCAAGGCATTGACACATCAGATAACAGAAATGTTGGAATTCTTTCTTGCTTGTTTGTTAATACTGGTTCGACAAACTCAGTGACACATTCGCTTGTATCCATCCTTAGGTTCCCCCTGAGTGCTGTCTGAAATTTTATCCCGTCAAGTTCTTTAATCTCAGATGATAGTTTACCATGCATCTGTCCACGGATACCTTTCAAGAACGTCAGCGGATTCACGGATTTTCGGGCACATTCATAGACCACCCCGATATTGTTATCATAACGTACCACACAGCAACAATCATTAGATCGCCCAATATCGTAATCATAACGTGCAATACAGCAACAGTCACTAGGGCGCTCGATATTGTAATCATAACGTGCAATACAGCAAAAGTCAGGTCGCCGGATATCGTAATCATAACGTACTACACAGCAACAGTCATTAGATCGCCCAATATCGTAATCATAACGTGCAATACAGCAACAGTCACTAGGGCGCTCGATATTGTAATCATAACGTGCAATACAGCAACAGTCATTAGGGCGCTCGATATCGTTATCATAACGTGCCACACAGCAAATGTCATTGAAAGCAACATCGCTTTAGTTTGAATGAATTAGCTCAACGCACGAAAGTTCTACACCTGCCAAGTCTGCAAGTTTTGAAATTTGTTATCTAGTGTAAGTAGCCAAACGACTAATATATTTACCAAGATGTGAATGCAGCTTGGTTCGACAGAGATAATTATGAGTACATTTTAGTAAATAACTTGACTGAATATTTGACGTCATTGACGCTCGGTTATGAAACCAACGTTCAATAGCTTTACAATTCATTTTTTAATTAATATAATAGCACTGAACAAAGGATAAGAAATATACGTTGCAACAATTCCTAGGAAGCAGTACAAATCTTAGGAGAAAACAAGCAAACACATGGAAACGAGGAGTGGCTTAATGCAATTAATGGGCTGATTAAGAGACGTGTGCACAGTCACAAACCATCAATTTAGGGCATTTCTATGAATATCAGTCCAGATGCTGTGCTGAATGACGATACTGACAACCATAACTTTTCGAGGTGTGTGACGTATCAAACATAATTTGCGAATAAAGCTGTAATAGTAAAATATTCTTCAATTTGATGTCATTACAAAAAGTTGCGATTGTTTATTCAATACCATAGCTCCATTGTATAGAACGTTCATGAATATATGCCACAGATTGTAAGCAAGCATTTAAGCAAACGCACTTCTCCATTACGCACAGCATCTCTGCAGGCAATCGAATATGTTGATTATCTTTTCCCTACAGTTCCGAGCGTCACTGTCCCTAAGACTGCAGGTCATCGCGATGTTACTGATCAAAACGTGCTGAAAAGATAGCAAGCCGGCACAAGGAACACACAAAACAAGCGTGTTCCATGATGCTGTACAGCGCACCATGTACACATGTATCGTTTTGTTTTTATCTGAGTGATTTTCGTCAGAAATTCTCCGATGTGATACATATTCAATATGACTATTGACAGCAAATGGCAATAATACAGTTTGAAGGTGAATACAAAAAAGGACATGTTACATCTTATTTGTTACAACATTGAAACATGTTTGTAGAATACGCCAGGCGAACGCCACAGTATTCCACAGTATACAGACGTTATTGTACTCTACCAACAATTTAATCGGTGATTATCTGGAATGTTACAGCTAGGAAATGTACTTTGAGGTCTTTTTTACAGCATCGAAATTCATTCCAAACTTTTGTCATAACACATCATCTTGAGCATAGCATGATTTAATTTATCTATCTGGTACATTATGCACCAATACCATTACTTGGTAGAATTTAAAAAACCAAAGCTGCATGCTCACCAAGGTCAAATGCATCACTGTTCCAGTTCAGGTACTTCAAGAATTTATTAACAAAAGCGTTATATTTACTTTCATAACCAAATTGATTATGACAGCGCAAATGGTCTACAATTGCAATTGGACTACAATTGTTTCTACTAAAATCACTGCTACTTAACCAGAATTTTTTAGGTTGCAGAGGTCACCTTGTCTGGGATTGCTGTTTGCTTTCTATAAAGTCGATATCAAGATGAACCATTTTGATAGATCTTGAAAATATATTTTTTTTATTTTTTTATTTAGAATGAAAATACACGCAGGATTGCTTGTGATATTATAGTGTATTGCTTTGATGCTGTGAAGAGTAAAGATAATCTCATTTCTAAAAAAATGTTCCTCTAGTTAATTCAAATTTCATTTTTGAGGTGGAAAATCTTGAAGCGCTCTCTGAAATATTCCCAAATCATGAAATCCCAAATAAACCTTGATGTTTGCTTAAGGTAAAACTATCCACCTGGGGGCATTTTCATTTCCTTAAATCGAAAATTGGTTCTGCCGTAGGTTTGGAAATTGTTTGGGTCTAAATATTAATGTGCAATCACAATTACGGAAAATCATCCATTAAATTCTGTGACCGAAAATGCAATCGATTTTAATACAGCCACATGATTCAAGTGTTAGAAATACGTGTTGAATCTGAAAACCACAAAGGCGATTATAGCGAGACAAACAGAATGAGCCCCAAATATTATGATATAAAGGGCATATATTACAAATAATACCCCCATGAAATGAGTTGTGGGCGAAATGGAAACGCATCAGAGCGCCAATTAGTATTCATTGCAGGTTGTCAATTACTCTCGGGAGATGACTGCAACATTGGTTCAACACAGGTAGCACACTCAACTCTCGCGAGTTCTTTATTTGGTTAATGACATCAACGAGACCGCACAGGGGCTGTGTTCAAAGTGATAAGAGTACATAGCGATGGTTAAATCTGCGAGGAAACCGTCCGGCATTGAATTAATGCTGCTTCTCTTACAGGTAATGATTGATATGTTCTAGGTATTTGTATCTAAATGAGTTGGACAGGTACATCTTTGGTGCCACAATCACAGTGGTTTATAGACGTCTTTGATCCACATGTCTTCAACCACGGTTGTTTTATCTTAGCTAATTTTATTGGGCCAACATTCACGGCTTGATTGACTTAACCGAACATATCATTAAAAACATACGTCATGCAGAGACAGAAAAAGGCAGTTTTATTGCAAGTCGAATTCAACCAGGTCTCGGCTACTTTCTCCCGCGTCATTAACTTCCACAGCCACAGTGACCTTCATTATCACCGACATTTACTCACCAGTTCGGTGAGCGTATACTAAATATCACGTGGTAATCTTCCAGTTTTCCATGTGTTGCGTCTGGGCCACTGAAGAAACATGGAATCCCGAAACAGGTGAGTATTCACTCCTTCATTAACGATTATGGCTCAGTGACCAGACATAACATTTCACCGGGGTTGAAGTCAGCTCTCAAGTGCAGCCTAAAGCAATATGGCCGATTGCAGGTTTCAGCAAATTCTAAACACGTCTTGGAAGCGATGATGTATCGGATCCGGTATCGATTCACGGATTAAGATCACTGAACATCAATGCGCAGTTTTGAACAAACAGGATATTGATTTCCGTGACTGGTGATAAAGCATAATGTCGGTCGGCCGCAATAAAGGATTGATTTAGTGAGAATCCCTGGCATAAAGTATATATGATATATATATATAGATAGATATATAGATATATATATATATATATAGATATAGATATAGAGATATATATATAGAGAGATGTATATATATATATATATATATAATATGTATATAAATAATATATATATATATTTATACATATATGATACATGTATATATATATATACATATATCGGCATATATATATATGCATATATATATACATATATATATATGTGAATATATATCCATATATGTGTATGTTATGTATATCTAGATATATATGTATATATATATACATATATATATTTATATATATATATATATATTATTTTTATATATATATCTCTATATATTTACATATCTATACATATCTATATGCATATGAAAATTATATATATATATACATATATATATACATATATTTACATATCTATACATACATATATATGTATATGAAATTATATATATATAAAAAAACTATATTTATAACTGTATATGTATGTACATATATACATGTATATAGTTATATTTATTGTTATATGTAAATTGGTACCTATATATAAATATGCACATATAAATATATGAATGTGTGTATGCATATATATATATATATATATATATATATATATATATATATATATATATATATATATATATATATATATATATATATATATATATATATATGTGTGTGTGTGTGTGTGTTGTGTGTGTGTGTTTGTTACAACCCATCTGCCGATCTGACCCATCTGCAGTTGGGTCTGACCCGTTTACCGATCGACAGATGGGCGACCCATCTGCCGATCCCCGTGACGGAATGAGAGCGACCCATCTGCAGATGGTTCTGACCCAATTGCGGATCAGGGTTGCATCGTCTTATACTTATGTGTTTTAACTTATTCCTGCTTCTGGCTACAATACGAACAAACGAAAAACTTAATCATGACATTGACTCCGTTTCGTATATCCGATGACACGGTGTTGTTATTGGTAGATGGTATCACAGATATACTTGTCATCGTTACCACCTGGCGTCAGCTCGCTTGGCGACAATGACGTATCGGGAATGGGTGTTTGTTGGAAGGGACAAGTGCAATTTAACGACGGACCAGGCGTCTGGGAGACGCAATCATACGTCGCGGACGCTCCACGTCACGGACGCTCCACGTCACGGACGCTCCCGTGCTCCTGCTGGGCTGGGAGTTTCTGAATATAAGCGCTGTCAATAAAAATTATTTTTCACTTTCAAACTGACCACAGAGAACGCAAAAAGAAAAAAATGGCTGACAGAGAACGCCGACGTGCCATCTTGAATGAACACGTTCAGAAGCTGGTTGAGAGTAAAAGAGCACCATTGATAACTGGCGAGAAATATAAAGACATTGTGCATCATCTTCAAAACCCTGCTGAAGAAGTCAATCCACATTTTCGACATTACGTTAAATCCAAGCAACTTGACTTAATGGATTTGCCAGCCTTAGGCGTAAGAGATGCACTGGTTGTTCCTGTTAAAAAAGCGGCTACTGGTGAGCACCAGAAATTCTTGAGGGTTGTTTCCACTGACACCATCTTCGATGTGGTCAAAACTGTACACGAGACCGAAATGGACCATGCTGGGTACAAGAAATGCTCTTATTATGTAAGTTTTCTATTTGCTGCTGTATTTAACGGTTATTATCTTGATACCTTGATAATTGTCCATAAAGTTCCTGGTACTTTTGTAATTCTTTTCCCGCTAAATACATGTTGCTGATGTTTCTGTCGTCAGGTGTACAATCACTACTACGGAATCACACGAAGCTACATACAAGAGTTTTGCAAACACTGCCCGAAATGCCAGTTGACTCAGTCACAAACCGTCCGACCACCATTGAAACCCATCATTTGCAACAATTTCTTAGAACGAGTGCAAATTGATTTGATTGATATGCGGCACATGCCTGACCAGGAATTCAATTACATTGGCCATTTTGTGGATCACTTCACAAAGTTTCATATACTCTTTCCTTTAAAGAGGAAAACAGCCCACGAAGTTGCTGAAATGAACAACGCGTATTGGCATATCTAGGTCCACCGCGGATTTTTCACTCTGACAATGGCCGCGAATTTGTGAATCAACTTTTGCGTTCCCTCTTTGAGATTTGGGGTGATGATGTCACGCTTGTTAGAGGTCGACCTCGACACTCACTCTCCATGGCAGACATGTTTGACGCAATGCTAACATAACGAATCCCAGCCTGCGCAGAAGCCGATGCGCAGGAGATCGCTCGACACTCTCAATCACAGGGTGTTGTGGAGCGTGAAAACCGTGTCATTGAGCAACGCATCGCTGCAATGAAGTCAGAATGTGACACATCATGTCCATGGTCCACGTGGTTACCTCGTATCATGTACCATATGAACGCCCAGCCCTCTGATACAACCGGTGACCTCCCATACAAGCTAGTGTTTGGCCAGGAACCGATGTATGCCATGGTTCCTGGGGCAGAGATCCACGCTGTTGACGAGGAGGAATTGGAGAATCCAAAGCAAACTGTAAGCCCAGACAGTGTTCAGAACATTTCCACAGAAACATCAGATGATGACATTTCTGAAGATGATGAATCAAGTTCAACTCCAGATCATAAACCAACAAAATCAGCAAGCCAAAAGCGACCTACAGTTGACGATTCAGACTCATCAGCAGCCAAATAAATGAAGCATGAGAGTTTCAGAGACAAGGCACGTGATCGTACGTACAAGTCTGTCAGTAAAATGGCTGACCACTACAACCGAAAGAAACGTACTACGGCACGGGAGTTTAGTTTGGGAGACACTGTGTCAGTAGCGATACCGAAGATTGATCGAGCATCTACAGATTTTCCCCGCCTGTCTTGTGTTGTGACCGATGTTCATGGTCAGAAGGTCAAGTCTTACAAATTAGCCTGCAGACACGGAATTCTGAACAGTAAATATAGAGCAGGTGATCTGATGGAGTTTGTAGGGAGTTTGATGCCTGACCTATCAAAATCCATTTCCTTGCGGAACGCAGCCCGGAAAGAAAACTCTGGCAATGGATTTGTCAAGAGCTCATGTTGTTGTACTGGACCATGCCAATCAGCTAAAAAATGTAGTTGCCGACAGAATGGAATCGCTTGTTCAACTCACTGTCACCCGCAACATGCATGTACAAATAAAGACATAGCTAACAACGATTCTTCGCGCCCAGCCATCAAGCTGTCAGAAAGAGAGACCCGATGTCTGAAACGTCCAAATGGTTGGTTAACGGACGTACACATGGATGCTGCCAATACGATTTTGCTTAAGGATCACCCTGGCGTGTTTGGTCTGCAGGACACTGTACTCCAACAGAACAACTCCTGGGATGTTCCATCAGGCGAATTTGTCCAAATTTTGCATGTAGATAGAAACCACTGGATCACCATCTCAAACATTGGCCACAGTGTTGGTGTGTATGACTCTCTGTGTAGGAAGCCCTCTAACTGTACCGTGGCATTGATTGCCAAGTACGTGAACGTCAGTACAGAAGATTTAACAATTGCTGTGATGAATGTACACCGTCAGACCAACGGCAGCGATTGTGGGGTATTTGCCATCGCGTTTGCCAAGACTCTGCTAACAGCCCACGATCCATGCATCCAAAGTTATATCAACCCCAGACAACACCTTGCGGATTCACTGCCAGCTGGTGACTTTCCTCCATTCCCATCTAGCATAGTGATGCAGACACCGAACATTCTAATGTCACTTTAAGATGGCCCCTGCTTCCACTGTTTCAATGATGATATCTGTTGGATTTGTATTGATGTTAATTTCGATTACTTTTGATGATGATTTTCTTTTCACATACTATGTTGTGTTTGTATTTGACACAATTGCGTCTTTCGCCGAATGTGGTTTGGACATAATTTTTGTTGGTTTTGTGGCACAAGAAAATTGATAAATGTCGATAAAAATAATCATGATATGATACTTTTTTCGCGGTTGGGAAAATACATTAGTATAAGACGATGCAACCCTGATCCGCAATTGAGTCAGAACAATCTGCAGATGGGTCGCTCTCATTCCGTCACGGGGATCGGCAGATGGGTCGCCCATCTGCAGATGGGCGACCCATCTGTCGATCGGTAAACGGGTCAGACCCATCTGCAGATGGGACAGATCGGCAAATGGTTCTCTACATATGCATCAAAATGATTCGATTATCATTGTATGAGTTATGCTTAACCTTGTCACCAGCGGAAGAGTACTGCACGCCTCAGCTGTCATGTCTCAACTTTGGGCGCTGTTACAACGCCTCGTGTATCTGTGTGGAGGGCTTTACAGGAGATAACTGCGGGACAGGTAATTGCACTGAGATGGTATCTCGTTTAGACTCCCTCAACTCATAAACCTCTTGGTTTGAATTTAAATGTTACATTTATTATCTTCTTGAAACTACAATGCGGATTGCATGTTGCAAGAAGATAATAAATCACCTGTTATCTGACGCGGAAATTAGTAAGCAGTTAAGTGTTATCAGGTGTGACATGTCCGGCAATCAGCTCCTAGATTGTTGTTGTCAGGTGTGACATGTCCGGCAATCAGCTCCTTGATTGTTGTTGTCAGGTGTGACATGTCTGGCAATCAGCTCCTTGATTGTTGTTGTCAGGTGTGACATGTCCGACAATCAGCTCCTTGATTGTTGTTGTCAGGTGTTACATGTCCGGCAATCAGCTCCCAAGTGTCAAACATTCTCCTTCCTCGTTACGATGTCAACTACGGAGCTCTTGTGACCTACGGCTGTCGTCATGGATACCAGTTTCCAGATGCAGTAGACCAAGCTGCTGTCTATAGCAAGATGGTTCGATGTGGACCACGGGGACGATGGGAACCGCAATTGGTGGGATGTATCGGTGAGTTCTGATGTGTCCTTGCTCTGCCACCCTGAGAAGCCAAGTTGGATCCCAACCTCAGGCTTCTGAGCGATAGGCTGTAGGATCTACATATGAAAATATACATATATATGTACATATATATATATATATATATATATATATATATATATATATATATATATATATATATATATATATATATATATATATATATATATATATATATATATATATATACGACCTTGACCCTCTCTTACAGCATTATGTCTACCCATCCCAACCTGGCGAGGTTACTGGGTAGATTCCCAGCGCCGCCTACAGGGCAGTAGCATCATGTACAGCTGCGGAGGGGTCTACCAGAATTACTCCCCTCATAAAGAAAAGATCGGCACAGTTCGCTACTACTTTGGTGATGGTGGTGTTGGCGAGCGCATGGCTATTTGTGACGAGCAAGGTCGATGGAGACCGAGTATTGCTGACTGTTTAGGTGCGTTCATTTTCAAAATAGCTAAGAACAGCTTTATATCGTGCGTCTAAAAATACTGTTTGCATACCGTAGGTGACCTAGGGCTTGAGTGCATCTTGATTATACTTTTATAATTTTTTTATTTAATTGCCTTTGAAAGAATTTAATAATTAATAGTTGCGTGGATCATATTGCTCTAGATGGCAAGACAATTTGAATTAAGGCCATTCTTTCTGCTAACAGATGATTGGTTACATCCCAAAACAGATCGAGGTTGGATCCTATGTGTGGATTCTATGGTTATCTTTGCTTCAGTTGTGACGTCATCACTATACGGCTTCCCTTGACGCTCATCCATTGCCACTTTCAACATCCTGGTTCTCAAATGTGCACCAGATTGATTTGGATTTAACAGTCATCCGCGTCCGCCCATATCTGCTTGGTTCGGAGAAAGACCAAATAGCTACCCAGCAGCGTGTGTAGTTTGTATCATAGAGCACATCTGATGGCAGCGGTTGTGCTGTCATAACGCAATTTGTTCTGCTACTTAGCGTCGAATGGTCTCTGAAACGTATAGGCATTCGACTTGAGGAAAATATTTCTATCGGGAATTTGCTCCATAATGTTAAACGCCTCGGTAAGAAAGAAACAAAAGAAATATAGCTTCAGCCCTATTACAACATATCCGTATATCTCTTAATTAAGATGGCCACCAGGGAATCGACCCGAGCCAGTCATCAGGGCAGTAAGGAGTGGGTCTGTAACATCGAATTTATTCTTCTCCATTGATATATTCAACGAATATCTGTGTATGATTGTAGACTTTGATTATAGACTCTTGTATTCGATGACGTCTTTTGCCGTTTGGAGACGTACTTGACGCCATTGTGAGATTGATTCGGCCGTTTTGCTTAATTGGTTCCTGAAATTATTTCGATGTTGAAACTTCCGCATATATTGCCTGCCATGCTAGTAGGTGCTTCCGTTGTTTCCTAATCACCGTTAAATGAAGGATGAAGGAAAGGAAAGCCTCCGCCTTTAACCCATCAGTAGCTTTTACGTTACCTCGACTCACGAGAACAGATGTAGCAAATACGTATAATTATCAACCCCCCCCCCCCCCCCCCCACCCCCCCACACACACTCACATTATCCATCTCACTAAGATAAATCATAATCTGCCAATGTTTAGAAAGCGACTCGCCTCGCATGACGCTGTCTGTTGATCACGTACCAATGATTAGCCATTAGAAGAGACTGATAGAATGGGTGGTATTCTTCTGGTCAAGGTGGCTTTATCGAACGGAAACTTCAATAGGGTACATGCGGTGAGGGAAGGGTCAAAGGAGGTTTTATCTTGCATGAAATGATTACATCCGGTTCAAAGTAAGCTAATTTCCTTAATCAATCCCACAGATCATCTGCCATTCTTGGGGATCACAATATCACAATTACTGTCAGCGGAGGCTCCGGTGAGTGACAACCACCATAGCAACCCCGCCCCCCCCCCCCCCCGTGTGTCGCTGTAGATATTGTTCTTGGTCAGTGTTATCTTTCCCGCCATATGACGTCACTGTGGTTACGAGAGCCCCATTTTCGCGCGAAACAGCAATTAATCAGATAGTCTAGTAGATCAGCTTTTCCTTTTAAACTTTTAATGTTACTATTAATAGCTATCTAGATTACATTGTTGGTTAAATACAACACACGGATCATGTTCTGACAATAGGATAGCGATTCCCTCGACCGCTGTAGCTTTCTGGACCCCAGGCAGGGGCCCTTGGATACTTCTCAACAAGTAACACAGACTAACGAGGATCAGTAATTTAAGGATCAACTGACGCTCCGTCATCCCACAAAGTACTACTTCTTATCAACCAAATCTTTGCTTTTAGATTTACCTTTAACTATGCAATTTTAGGTGACGCAACGCAATTATTGATTTGTCTCCATTTTTAGATTAACGCTGACAGCTGCTTGAGAAAAAAAAAAAACTTTGTTTACAAAGGTATGCAAGTGAGTTTTGATCAACTTGCTGTACTGTTATTATTCGTTATCTGTCAAAATGACATGGTTCATAGGAAGCCGGAAGGCATACAGATGCATGAAAAATGTACTTGAAGATTCTCCAATTAATGCAGACGATGATAACAAATTCTAATCCAATCGAGGCTACCTTGGCTATAATTCTGCATCAGTGTGGTATTGAAGGACGTTAATGTATTGACTCGTCCGGGCAATGTCTGGTCGTACGTTCATACGACCTTTCTGCGTTAGTCGAAAGGCTCGATGGTCGTCAGTCCTCTATATAGGTTTGATCATAGAGCACAATTGTTAGTCAAGGTCGCGCGGTCGCAACGTCATCTGTTCGACTACGCTTCGTCGAATTGCCCTTCATCGAAGCAGTCAAATTTCAACTCTCACAATAAAGCATAAAAGAATATTTTAATCATAAATTTGCTTCATAATGTTAAGCTCTAACGTAAAAAAAAGCCTCAAATGAAAGTTGTTTCTAGTAAAAGCAGTACATCGTATGTTTCTTGAATTGTCGACCCCAGCAAGCCACATGTGACAAAGAATTATGACCCTGTTACGTCTTACATAGTCTACGCCATTGCTACCCTTAAAAGTATACATTACAATAGACCATTACCTTTCACTTCAGACTCTTGAAATTTACGAATCACATTTCCGGTGCCATTTTGTGTCTGATTAGATTTATGGCAGTTCTGAGACCGTTGGTTTCTGAAATGAATTAAATACTGAAAATTCGAGGTGTACGCCGTGGCATGTCCAAAGTGCTGTGAATACCCGCTCAAGAAATAACACTATAACGTAATTTTAGTTGTCAAAATGTCAATCGAAAGAAACCTTAAAACAGTAATTCAAATATATCAGTTATTCCTTGAAAAACCTTTCATAACATTAAGTCATTAACCAGATAACTTTGTTTGACTAATGAATGGCGTTTCCCTCGACCCCTCAAGCTTTCTGGACGCCAGGGAAGTACGGATACTTCTCAACAAGTAGCAAGCGACTAACAAGGATCGTTAATTCAAGGATCAACTGGCCTTCTGTCATCCGCCTCCAACTTCGGCTCCGAACAATCTTATCAAAAAGGGAATCTTATGTTTTCACATTTATCTTAAAATGCCGCTAGGGGGAGGGATAACATGGCCGAGCTGTTGGCATTATAGTCGAAGCTTTGGCTGTCTACAACAGAGTGCGATAGCATCTCTCAATTGTCCCGAATAATTCAAAACAGCCCCCATCTCACCCCCTCCCCACGAACCAAGCGGATGGTGACAGTAGATTATCGAAGTCATCGCGTGATAGGTCGATTTTCGGCGCCATATTGTCGGTGATATTTCGCTGGTTTCCTGACTGAACACTCCACATTCGCTCGTATGTAAATTTTCTTAAGTTAATTTGTTTACCAAATCCTGATTATTCACAAGCGACTGTTTTGGGAGCAGATTGCGTATTCAATCCACTTATATCGTTGTCTGCATTGCTCGTGTTTGGCGCGAACAGCCACGTCTCCGCAGAATTATCTGAAAAAATGTCCTGAAAGTCGACTCGGTTTATAGAAACGACACGTGGACGAGTCATATTCGAAATTCACCTCTATCCAATGAAATCCAATTGAAAGTTTTGTAAAAAGAAATGCACAGTTTCATCATTATTTGAATTTTGACCATCTTGCTGAAAGTGGCATTGTAATGCATTTCCGGCAGCCTCAGGTTGGGGTTCCTTCATCACGAAACGTATTTTTCATATTCCAGCATAAAGCGGTTAAAATTCCTCGAGGCCCTTATGGTCGTTTTGGCGACAATTATTCATAATATCGGGTTGACATGAGCAGAATAGAGACTAGTCGGCACGTCGGCAGCTTTTCCGTCTCGTGGTGTTTTTATTCCAATATTGCTATGCACATAACGTCGCTGCTGCCTGGTGCGGATGTTGGCAGTCGTGTGACAAATGTGGTGCGTCTTTTGTGAATGAACAAAACTCGATTGAAATAAACATGAAAGAGTGCAGTTTTTGTCCAAATGAACGCCGAAACCAACAATGTAGCTTTCACTAAAACTTGTAAAACATAATGTTCTGATTATCAATCAATGTTCGCTAAACCATGCAAAAAAATGTATTATTTATCTAACAAGAAATTGTGATATTGAATATAAGGATATCATAACAACGTCATGTTTGACTTAGTGAAAAGCAGTCTTGCAGATGCTATGATGAGCAGAGGGGGAGTGCATTAGGCCTCTACCCTCCCACTTCCACACCACTATTTCCGCTCCATTAACGAATCGTTTTCAGGTAGATTCCAGACAAAAAAACAACAACTGAACGAGACTATCCAAGCTCCTCGCTGGAATGAGACGTTAAGACGGTTATCTCATTCACTTGGGTTGATGGCGTAATTTCAATAACCACAGGGACTTTGATCCATTATTCAACCACGCCACAACCTCGCTCTTGACTTTTCTTCTGGCAACTGGGAACTGTGATGTGCCTCGGGGATGTCCTGCTGCCCACAAATATACAGCTCCTCCGAAAACACTGTCCCTCCCTGTTTTAACAAATTGCCACGAGTTAAGTTACATAAAACTTCCTCATGGCATTGTAATTTGAAATACAGAAGCTGTGTTTGGCGCCCCAGGTGGAGCGGAGCGCTATCACTCCCAGTAGTCTGCCCCAGGTGCCTGTTTTAACGGCGGAGCGTTTGCCGGACCGGAAACTGACCATCAACAGGAGTAAACCGGAAGTCGTCTGCGTCTGCAGGTAAGTGGCACACTCGCCAGGTGCAAAATCAAAGCAAGGATAAAGCTGTAATGTCCCGGGTTTCCTTGCACTGCCTTACAACGATAACCTTTTAAATGTCGATTATTCTCCCCAGAGGTATTCTAATAAAATGCAACTTGTAATGAATGAATAATTCTTGGGGACCAATGCGGAGTCCACTTTTCGATTCATTGCACAAGCTATCCGTGCAATGTGTGTGTTGTTAGGAAGCATCCCATAATTCCTCGGTTAAATATGTCTTACTTGTTTTCACGAGTGGTTATATGAATTATTGATTTTGTTCAACCAGCGGAGAAGTTGCCTTTGTCGCAAGATAGGGATGAAGGTTTTTGTCACGTCAGATGACCCACAGGGCACTCGAGTCGTGAAACGCCCCACTCGTATAGCCACTTATACATGCTTGGCATTTATGAGTTAGTCGTCATGTTCCAGTGGTGTTTTAAGACTTGAGTGCCAGTGTCTCCACCTACCCATTGTCCAGGCGGTCTGTTAATTAAATAGGAGGAACATCTGTCCTGTTCCGTTTAAATTTATGCAGAAAAATCAGATGTTTTGCTTTTTACTCGTAATTCCAAATAATAGAAGCATCTGCGACATGAGGAGACTCGGTGTTCACGTTTTCAAGCCTTACTAGACTGGAAGTCGAGACAACGAATCAATCTTACTCCAGATCAAGACGTCTGTGTCCATTATGCAAATGACCGCTGCCAAGACTACACCAAAGCGACAGATGCAGTCTCAGACTCCTATTGTTGTCAAGATTGACAATCGAATCTCCAAGGCGCGTCCTGGGTGTCTGGGTCGGCTTGATTGGCTTGGGAGGGGAATGTCTGGGCGCTAGAGACAGCTAACACCATAGCTTGTAACAGCCGTATTCCTAACGCCCGCCCAAGTGTGGACGTAATTTGCTTGATACACGAACTTCGTAAAGCGACTCCCCGTTCGTCAATGCCAGGGAGGGAAATAGAACAGCTCGAGGCCGAGTCCTTGAGAAAGGGAACTGAAAACCATGGTAGAAAATTCAATCAAATATTCGTAAATAAGTGTTCCAGTCAGCTCAACAGTAAACCTGGCAACTCGAGCCTGACTCACGATGATTACCTCCCAGCTGCCGGTTTTGTCACCAGCTTTCACCTTTATATAGCGACACGTTATTATCTCAAATTCATCTCAGATTTATGTGACCCACACATGCAAAGAAACACATATATTTGACGACACCTGTTTCAAACTGAAGAAGGGTATGATTTTGTGCATTAAATTTATCTCGTGTATGCGACATTTACTTATTGTGATTGTTTCGATCACAAAGTGTCATTGTCGATGGCAGATCCCATTGGAGCATTTCGAATAAAGATAAAGGGAAAGGTCAATCATTTTCGTTCCGGTTATGGGTTCCTCAAAGGATATATTAGAATTGTGACATATTTCAATTTCATCTCTCATCGACCGCTGTAATATCAACTCACTCGACCTTTACATAACGCAGCCATATCACACCTACAGGAACTGTCGAAATACTTGACGCTACGTGCTCAAAACTCAACATCAAGTCAATTTCTGTGAGAGAAGTCTGACACGGTGCTCTCTTATAACGAGATGATTACACACGACGACCCCTCGTGACCTAAGGCATCCAATGGGGCATTAGATTACAACAAAGACGCTTTGTGGTCAGGTCCGTCCATCGTCTCCCAACACGCACCCCATGACCTCCGCTAAACGACAGCCACTCAGCCTATTGAGTATCACTATCTCACGACATTCGAGCGAGAGATTGAGACTAATTTAAAAACGCTGAAACCTTTATAATTGCTATAAATGTCTCTTAGGTCTTCTGAGGACCACAGGGGTTTGTCATTGGGAAATGACTTCCTACGGTTCGAGGTGACATGTAAACTACACTATCTTCATCAACTACTTAGGACGGACGAATATTTCTTATTGAACAATGATCCAGGACGTTATGATCGGTTGATCCGCAAACTTTGTTAAATTTCGTTGGCGTTTCTCATTCTGTAATGGAAAAGAAGAACTGACAGGATTGCTGGGATAATCAGAAGTGACGTAATACCTGTAACTAGCAAGACGGACTGTCGAACGGACACCGGGTGATTAGTCGTCAGTTACATAACATGAAGCAGGTATAGTATGTTGCTCTATTGTAGCGAGTTCTCCTCTGATTCCAGCCGCGATTTACTTTTAGTATGTTATTTATTAATATTTCAGACCATATGTATTACTCAATGTATGCTGTCGGACCATAAGTGTCAATAGCAATTCACTATTTTCATCTTTTCGTCGGCAATCTGCCAGGTTTTCTCTAGTGTTCGAAATATCGAAAGGATTTTTTGTGGCGAATTAGGCGAATACGGTTTTAAACATGTTGAACGATGATGACGTAGAATGCGTGATCACTTCGTAGAGGGAGGGCAGACGAAATGTTCATCCATTTCTATACGGCAGATAGACGTAAAAGCTGAGCCATTTGTAGCTGGAAGGAGAGGGCAGACGACAAGCTGGCCCGTTTGTCAATGGAGACCGCGACAATATGGAGGCCGTGATTTTAGTGACTTCCTGTGTCTAGTGTTAAGTACTTGTTAATTGCCGGAGAACGAAGAGAACAAGCTGTGTTGGTCGGCCGTTTATCAAGCTTTAAACCACTATGAATTCTCAACCCCTTCACGGAATATACAGAGTGACAATCACCCCCAAACAGCGCAGTGCATTGTGGGAAGGCGTCACAAGAGGAAATGAGGCTTGACCAGAGGTCATTCCTCGTTACTCCAGATAATTGAAGTGGACAGGCACTCATTGGGTGGTGATACTGTCCTCTTTCCCTCAAGAGATGCTCTTTTTATCCGCCCCTCATATTAAGTAGATTTATACGAGGGATCTCGCCACTAAACCAATCACGGCCGCTGATTTATTCCCCGATTGACGGCCTCTCTCTGGTAGCTCCCCCGCCACCTGGTGACTCTCAGGCGAAACACTTGCAGCCAATCTTCAACAGTAAATCATCGATTCAGCCCGTGATGCATATGGGACGTATGATCACGCTAGCTGACAGCTGGTCACTACTCAACGTGATAATGAATATATCAGCTGTAATTAGCTGATTTGTCCCCTACTGTTCACCTTTGAACCTCACTATTTCACCCACGCGTGAATCATCTTCCTCGACATCAACCCAATGAACTGAGCGCGCAAATCTGAATCACAGCAGATGACACCAATTGCATGTCACGTGATAGCTAGTGCTACTATTGGGCCTGATAATATATCTTTGATGACGACTCCCATATCTAAACCGCATATTGTCCAGATAAATACGAGACAGGATAAACTCCTTCAGATAGTTATTAAGGTCGATATTCCAACTGCTACTGGAGAACTAATACAGAACCGCCCGTTGTCAGTGAGGGTGTCAGCTGAGCATCTGCGGCTGCGACGAGTCGTGGTCAAGCCCTCCTCCAGATACCCAATAATCGCGATGAAATCTAAGTTGACACCCTTGTAGGTTTCTTATCTCATCGATTCTCGTGTAAGTGAGGGGTCAATTGGAGGAGATTATTTCTGGACTGAGGGTAGATTTAGATGGAGTGCTCGTGAACGACTCAATGAAGTATCTGTCCGTTGTAAGCACGTGGTAATCTGGTACATGGTGCGTATATCAGTTTGGCGCGCGCGCGCACGCTCGTGTGTGTATGTGCATGTGTGTGCGTACATTCGTATGTGTGCGTTTGCGTCCGTGTTTATATCTGTATGCGTCTCCTGTCTATAGGTACAGCGTAATTCATTCTTCACTTTTCATTTTCACTTTGTTGCATACACAATGAAGCCGGAATTCAATTGTTTAACTCGCTAAGACTCGGCATTCTTCTCAACATTTCTGCACTCGTTTTCCCACTCCTAGACCGGCTAACATGCTCTGACTCCATGACCGACTCACATTATCAAGCTCCCTGACCAGGATCAGACACATTGGCGGTCACTGAAGTCCTCTCTATGGATTTTCTGTAAATACCACAAAATTCGAATGGCAACTTACCATTGTACCTAATGACCCCATTAGCGCACAGCTGCGGTGCATTGATGTGGATTTTTGTTCGATATTTTTGTACCATAGGATCTCATTCTCGATAGATTAACAGGCCTGGTTGTATTATTATGCAGTGATGTTATTACAAGTATTGATATCATGACATTGGTGTAGTTCTGAGGTCATTCGATAACCGTTATATCGACAGACAATATAAGTAAGCTATAGTATTATAGTAACACTTTTATCGGACCACAATAACACCTTAATATTAAACAACAATTACATCTTAAGATTGGACCACAATAACACCTTGGTATCGGACCACAATAACACCACAATAACACCTTGGTATCGGACCACAATAACACCATAATAACATCTTGGTATCGGACCACAATAACACCATAATAACACCTTGGTATCGGACCATAATATAATAACACCTTGGTATCGGACCACAATAACACCATAATAACACCTTGGTATCGGACCACAATAACACCATAATAACACCTTGGTATCGGACCATAATAACACCTTGGTATCGGACCACAATAACAATAATTTTAAATCCTTGGTATCGGACCACAATAACACCATAATAACACCTTGATATCGGACCACAATAACACCATAATAACACCTTGGTATTGGACCACAATAACACCTTGGCATCGGTCCAAGCAGGACCTGTTCTTATTCCAGGATATGACCAATCGCCGTTGCAAACACCCAGACATACAGCATGATAAATTGACTTTGAATTGTCAGCCGAGTTTAAGTCAATAACATTTGCAATTTATATCACACAAAATGCCCATAAATGATCGCCTGATTAAGTGAGCCTCTGATGCCGGGCTGGAAAAGTTTGAAGTAACGAGGGTAGGTCATCCTGCTGACAGGTGCTTGGGGAGGGTGTGCCCTTTAAGCGCCGCTCAATCGCCACCAACTTCGTCTTTTGCTTCCCCTTTCTTCCCCGTACCTCTTGTTCTCGACCTATTGTTCTGTATGTTTACAAAAAAACAGCTAGTTCCTCTGAATGCTATTTACTTGTATGGGAAAGGTTCTGAGTGAAGGGGTCACTGAGTACTGCAGCTGGTGTATTCACTCCCATGTCGCTACGTCACTACTATTGTACTATAGTAAATATCAATATTCGCTTTGACGACTTTGTAACAACAATTTGAGGTGCGCAGATTGGCTGAACTCAGTGGAACCGGATGTAAATACGATGTTTAATTGACTGGCACTTGGCGTTTCTTGACAAATATTGGTATTAAGGTTTCCTGTTTGATGTAAACCCTCTCGAACTGAGGTAGTTGTTTTTGTCGGGAGCCTGCCGAGGTATGTCGTACCCTCTCCCATCACGTAATCGAGTGAATACACTCGATGTAATCCGTGATACAACAATGAAACAAATATTCAGTATTTCTGGTGTCATTAATTGATTGTGCAAGAGACATAATATAGGTCTATATATATATATATATATATATATATATATATATATATATATATATATATATATATATATATATATATATATATATATATATATATATATATATATATATATATATATATAATGCGTACCTGGCACTAGTTGTGTGTAAGAGATAGCCTCGGTGGAGATTACAATCAACTTACGACGCCGAGAACGTTTATTGACTGGCGTAAGAGAGGTCGGCGTTAAGCGACTGTTGCCAACATCTACAGTTTCCTGTTCGCTTATCAAAATACATGATTATATTTCCTCTGGAAGTTTCATCATTTTACACCTCACAGATCACTATTTAAAAGCTCAGCTGCCGGAGGTTACGCCCGTGTGTGAGCACTCCCCTACACGTGATGTGCCAAGGCACTCTCCATGGCGCAATGCTAACATAAGCGAATCCCAGCCTGCGCAGAAGCCGATGCGCAGGAGATCGGTACCAAGTTTAAGATGAAGACTTCCACCCTGGTGATTCAAATCATTGTCAATACAGTGATAACATGTGGTCATTTCAACTTAAGACAACTCGATGCATTTTTATTCCATTTTCAATTCCCGACCAACATCAAAGCCTCAAGTTTGATGGGTCGGGCTTCCGTCGGAAGTGGCGGGCGATTATTTATGACGCGCATGCGCATCATAAAGACTTGTCAGCGTAATAAATGTATTTAATCAGGCATTTTGAGTATCAGCATTCAGGTTGAGTTGGGTTAATCGCTGTGAATGATTTGAATTTCTTGCTCTAGGCTGTCTGGGTTTAGGTGTCTGGGCGGAACTCAGGTCCCATTACCATATATAGAACTTATGAAATGCCCACAGAGAGGTGCTAAACCCTTGCAATATGACCCGGGAGATTTGACGAAGAGCAGGGCTTTTAAGTCAAGTCGCTCCAAGTATGTTGATGTCCTATTTAACGGAACTTCCAATACGTCGAAGGCGTGTGGGATTATGACACTGTTGAGGGAGTGAGGTCACTTCAAAGTAGTCATGTCTTTTCAATGTTCGAATGGTTACTGAAATATTCGGCACGTGAAAATGTTGTGTCGCACATATATTGCCGGTGGGACCAATTAAAATTAGGGCTTTCCGCTTGAAATGATGTCACTGATAATCAGCGAATAGAACCATCTCACGTGGAATTGCATTGGGAGATGTTCGTTGACCTTTTACCCCGAATCCGTAAAACTCGCATAACCATCGGAATTATTTCCCCTGAATCGACAGGTAGCATGAGCTGATTAGGAAACAGACATATTGACAGGTGAGTGTTGAGCACTAGGTGGCGGGGACTGCACGACGCTCAGGACAAACAGATCATTATCGACTCAATGTAACGACCAAATCAACGCATCAAATTTTCACCTGGTGACCTTGAAAGGTCGAAGTTTGAACGCGGATGTGTCACAGGAAGTAGCGTCTCCAACCCTATCACCTCCATTGTCACGCGCAATACGTCCCTTCCTGTTCGAATAAAGACCACTTCCCTCCCCTCCCGTGAGACACGTCACTTGTTCAGCCCACTGGGTGGCGCTGGAGGTGACCAAACTCACGTAGGGGTTGACCCGAACCCTCCCCTTGCCTTGTAAAACCTCAGCCCTCATACCACGCGAGGTAATGATCTATTTTATTGCCTAATTACACCCATGTCATTCCGCCCTTGACGGCCTCGTGATATGGCATCAGGTGTTCCGCCTGATATGTCACGGTGGATGACAGATATGGGGCTGTTTTGAGTGCGCTTCCGTAGTCGCTTGGTAACCCTTATAAAGGTTTTGTCATAAAAAAGGGTGTTGCTCGGCGCGACACATACTTCCTTGACGAGACTCTATCTACCTCTGGGTCTTTCTTACCAGACCACACTGTCCGCTTGTGTCAGCACCTGTTGCGCCTGTGTTCGGCTTCCGGTAATTGACCGCAACTCGGCGTAAGCCGGAAGAATTCCAAAGCTCCATGCGAATCAATAACGAATTAATTATCATTATAGTGTATAAAAAAGGTCACACATAATCTCGTGCCGTGTGTTACGCGTGAGCAGGTGTTAAAAACTGTTGTGTTCCAATTGACGTTGTGGTAATGACAAACGAACCTTGCTTGGAGGTCTAAATGAGAATTGGAATTGCGGTGATAATTCTAGTTAAATATCGTCATTGGATAGAATTTAAAGACTTCGTGAATCAGAGTAAACAACGCTCGCCAAGCACCTCTCCACTACGGCACCATATCCGACCAGTCAATCGCCCTGCCGTAGGTACGTTCGCTCGAAGGCGGCTGCTGGGTAACGATACAGCACATTCTCCTAACCCAAGCAAACCCTCAAGTCGAGAAGTGACAGTGATAAACCTACATGGGCAAGGTCTGGTTCAGTCGCCAATGAGAATAATTTGCAAGCTTTTTACCCATCCGCCGAAATCTAACGATTTAAAAAGCCTTGGATCTGACGGTCTTCACCCCAGCCACACTCATACAATTAAACACACACACTCATTACTGTCTACGCACTCACATACCAACGCACACACTGGCGTATCGACTCACCGTCCAGCTGACTAAACTGATTGACTGACTGAGTAGCTGTCTGTCTGACTGATTGGTTAATTGATTCACTCACTCGCACACTCACTCTCTCACTCACTCACTCACACTCTCACTCACTCTCGCTCACTCACTCACTCACACACTCACTCTCTCACTCACTCACACTCACTCACTCACTCACTCACTCACTCACTCACTCACTCACTCACTCACTCACTCATTCACTCATCACTCACTCACTCTCACTCACTCACTCACTCATCACTCACTCTTTCACTCACTCACTCTCTCACCCACTATCTCACCCACTCACTCACACACTCTCTCACTCACTCTCTCGCTCACTCACTCACCCTCTCACTCACACACTCACTCACTCACTCACTCACTCACTCACTCACTCACTCACTCACTCACTCACTCACTCACTCACTCACTCACTCACTCATTCTCTCACTCACTCACACACTCACTCACTCACACACTCACACACTCACTCACACTCACACACTCTCTCTCTCACTCACTCACTCACTCACTCACTCACTCGCTCACTCACTCAATAACTAACTCACTCGCTCATTCGCTCACTTGCTCGTTCACTTACTCATTCATTCACTCACTTGCACAATCACTTTCTCACTCAATCAATCACTCAATCACTCATCCTCTCATTTATTCATTTACTTACTCGCTAACTCACACATTCACTCTCTTTCTCACTCAACGCCTGCTCGCGCATGCGCATAGACTCCACTTTACCCATCCGACCACCGGTACAACCGCCCAAAACCGCAAATGAAGCTTCTGTCATTGATTGTCCAGTGTCCTTCCGTGACCCATGCCTCTTCCATACTGACCTTGTCTGTCAATTGATTTTTGTATTTCATATGTTTCCAAATCGGTCCCTGCTAATACTATTCACGCTAGGCTTTTTATGAACTAGTCCTTGCTACGGGTTTCCTTAAGGCCTTTATCGAGGTTATCACGCAGCTTTCGCTAGTAACGGTGAATTTTGACCTATGTTTAAGCGCAATTAACTCGTCTAAATAAGGCTTTTGAAATCATAGTACGGATACAATGTTCTGACGCTAACGCATGATCTTAACAAAAAATCCAAAGATCTGTGAGAGGTCAAGTTTTATCTCATAATAAGTGAGATTTTGTTTGGCATCGCGTCATATCAGTAATTGAATGGCACACTTTCACCTCTGGATAACCCCATCCGTAATTGATGTGTAATACCGTATAGCGTAGTGCGTCAAAAACATGTTTCCCCGTCGAATATCAATGGAATTGCCAGCTTTACCTGAGCTCGTGTTCGAGATGGAGAGTTGCAACAAAGGCGATCCTTGATGCTGTGACACGTACACTATCGGTATACGGATGAAGTGGCGCGTGGGGTGGGAGCTGGGCGGGGGCTAGTTGGGAGAAGTTTGTAGACTTCAACGGTCGTAAATATAGACCATATATGGTCTGCACAGCTCAAACAGGTTTCTTGTATGCTACTAGAAAAACTATATAGTTTGCTTCGGTAATGATCGCTTTTGCTGCAATGCATTTTTATGTAGTTTTCTCCCCAGTGTCAACAATGGTCGCGGCCATGACAGTTATTGAGACGTCACTGACAGTGTTAACTGTATCTGTGGAAGATTATCAACCTCAGTTTGATGGATCTGTACAGGAAGTAGATGTCAGCTAAGCCGAAATACATCTTGTGTAGTTCTCATAGCCCCAACTGTGCCAATCAGTGACGTCACGAATACAGCCATGGCTGCGATCAGATGTAAAAACCTTGACTTTAAACACTATTTTGTTTTTAAAAAAGATGACCATTTGAAAGAAAAATATACTGTATATATTTTTATGATATAAAAAAGCTTGTCAGTTCCCCGTTAGCACATCGTACCCATGTGTTGTCTTGAATTTACGTCCTCCAAATAGTGCCGTAAAACGGGAGGATGTCATCAAACGTAAACCATGTTACAAGACTACGTGGACAAACGCCCGTCACGTCTTTCTCTACATTGACTCTTTGGGATATGGTGGAAGCAAAAACTAAAGTTGACGTCAAAAGAAGTTTTAGGCTTGATTTTACTATTGCCCGTAAAACTGAGGTCAGTACGAACCAAACAGGATGATGGTTCCTAGAAGGAATAAACAAGAAGATATGGTCTATAACATCTGCAATAAATCAGTCTTTAAGATCGAGTCAAAGAGATCTTGGCTTTATCACAGAAGCCTCCTTTCTGCTTTATTGACATGACGCAGCGACTCGCCGACAGAACAGGAGATTTTTTCATAGTTACTTCAAAACAAATGTTTTCTTGAACTCAGAAGCAATATACAAATCTCGTCCATAACTTACGATATTTAGTTTCCAAGAGAGAGGCTATCAATGACGTCAATGCGTTTTCCTGACTGATTCTGCTTGTCCAATATTTGGTGCATTTCCAGTAAGTGCGAAACGTTTCTGTTCATACCAAAAACCAAGTGTTATGAGCAAAAGACAGAAAATGGTCTGACCATTAAAGATCCAGCCCCTTTAAGTTGCCTGATCATTAATGATCCAGCCTCTCTAAGTTGCCTGATCATTCAAGATTCAGCCCTCTGTGTTATATACACAGCGTATCAATATATATTCCGCATTGTTATTGATGTATATTGATACTTAATTTCCTTGAAAACAGAAAACAGCATATAAACCCAACAGTAGAGTTCCATGTTTCCATCTCCGTCATGCGGGTACCTGTAAGTGTCTTATTCGTGCTATCAGCGGCGTGCATGGTCAGAATCACCGCATCACCTGGCCTCTCAACATAGCTGACAAAACAAAACTTAACGTGATTGACACTTGTTGTTAATGAAGCTGCTCTGAAATGCAATTGGCACGAGCAGCATTGAGATGCGCGTGTAAGTTGCGCATGTGCACCGTAGCCACGACAAAACTAAACCTCGTCGATAGCGTGGGTCACGTGATCTCAGTCGCAACTATCACGATATTGCAGTGATATGTTTGTTCAGGGCATTGAAAAGCTCAATTAAAGGGTTTGGTATTTTTGCCGCTGAAAAGAAGACATTATATATTGTTTATATTTTCCGGGTCGAGCGGTAATCCAATAGCAGCAAGTCACGAGAAGCGGTTAAATGAAACATCTAATTACTCGAAGTTTTGTGCTAATTACACCCTACTGGTGCCTCGATGAACAAGTCGTTTTCCACGAGTGGTGTCATATGTTACGCTCAAAATCTATAAGATATGGTGGCGGTTGGCTGCGTTGACTGCCCAGTTGAAATGAACACATACTTAGTATGCATTACGACACGGGTCCATGATGCATGTGGCACGCAAAAGAGACGCCAGCGGTGGCGCAGAAACACGACCCTGGAGGAGAAATGGAGTGCCCGGATTGCCCTTACACGCTTCTGGTATTCCCAGATGTGTATCGTACTCAATCTGACCACACCCAGCGGCCATTAGCTGACCCCTATCCCCGGGCGCAGCTGTGTGTAACTTGTATGACATTCCCCTGTTGGCTAAAACATTTGTATCTGGGCGATAATGAGATGTAAGAGCGAACATTGATATGCCCTTCGGATTGCCCTAAGCATCTGTTATGCATATGGATGCGCGAATGGCGCGGATGTTTCTAGTTCGCGGGTGGATTATGACAGCTACCTCCAGTGGCGGGTGGATCATGGGACGGCTACCTCCAGTCCGCTTGACCCACTTTTTCAAGCTGGTGATTCGCAAATCAACAAGTGACATGTCAAATATGGTGCATTGTTCCCTCCTTTACTAGGTTATGGTTTTCCTCTTCAGGTTTCAGGGTGCTTAAAATTAGTTTGTAAGAGTCATTGATCAATTAACAATCCTGAGCTTAGCACAGCCCTAACCTTCCCACAGCCCTGACATTTTACCACGACCATGTCCTATGCAGAAATAGAAAAAAATATATCCGAGTGTCCCTTCATAAGTCAGTCAAAGCCATGCCAAGAACATTATGCAGATAGATAATCCGGTGTAATGTTTCGTCAAACAGTGGTTCCCTCTGGTGGTCCGATCGTCAGTTTGACCCAAAAAGCAGACGTTTAGATGGAGCTCGGGTATCCTTTTTTTGCATGTTACAAGTTTCCTCTTCCTGTGGTGCCAACCGTGGCGCCACGGTGCGGTTAATTCACAGAAAACCAATCACCCTCCTCAAGGCTGCCGATACAGCATAATGAAGGCACGAAGGCCCTAAGCAAACTGTCACCAATTTCTAACTAAATCTATTCTTAGCAGCCATGCTAAGTTACCTACAAAAAACAGCTGATTTTTAAGCCAGTCTCATCAATTCTCAATTAAATTTATCAGTTAGAAATTAAAATTATCGGAACAATAATAAAGTATTTTTCAGCTGTCCGGACTGTGATGGCTCTGCACGATAGCGTGCGATGCCGATGTGAGTTCACCTGCCTCGCACGTCGCTCGCGCTAGTCGCTCTCGACGCGGCGTCGTGTCGCTCCGTGTCTTATCAGGGCGTATAGCGGATGTTCCCAGGGTTTAATGCGCGTTGCGTGTTGCAACGATGTCGCGTATGCTTCAACAATACCCGCTTAAAGGAGCCGCGTACGGGTGGTTTGCACCGAGTTTAATCGTACGAAACATTCGGAAAAAACCGTTGTCGTTGGAGTGTTATGGCCTTCGTGACCCTCTATATATCAACAGGATTGTTATCACAACAGTAGTACAAATGATATGCATCACCTCACGTTCGTAAGAAGCTTTGGTGATTACTAAATAAGATATGGTTATATCTCAGATGGTCACCTTCCATGTCCATGCCATTCATGCCTGATAACCAGGGAATCGAAACCTTGTAGTTGTCATTAATAAAGCTCATTCTGTTCTGCACTTTTGACATTTACTGCTTATATATTGCACTTATTTCCGATACTATTGTTTTTACACGGAACTCATGTCTTGTTTAGTGAGTATCGTTTAGGCTTTTACCGATAAACTGCACATCAAGTCCATATAAGTTCTCCAATGTCCGTAATATATGCGGTCATGGTGAAAGCCGCCAGCATAGTGCCTGTCTGTGACCGACAGCTAGTTACAGAAACAGGGCTTGGTTTCATCATTGGTCATGTGTTTCTGAGGATAGATGGAAAGAACGCTCTAGTTTCGGATGCTTACCCCAGATTGCGAGACGTGTGGACGCCATATTCCGAGACCGGTGGACCCCACATTCCAAAACCAGTGGAGCCGACTATACAGCAAAAGACCGGTTACAACTCAGTGCTGGTACCATTGTCAATAATTATACATCGAAGCCTGTGAAGTGGTTATATACTTGGGTCTGCTACTCAATCCAGTGCGTTGGCAAACCCAGACAAGAAGAATCATCAAAGCGAGTGAAATCACCCTTCATGTACTAACAAAATAAATCAACCTTTATGTAATACACTAACAAGTGAAATCACTTTTTGTATCGGATACTGTAACCAGTGAAATCACCCTTCATGTAATACACCAACAAAATAAATCACCCTTTATCTAATACACTAACAAGTGAAATCACCCTTTATGTAATACCCTTACGAAATAATTCACCCTTAATCTAATACACTGACAAATGAAATCATCCTTTATGATATACCCTAACGAAATAAATCACCCTTTATCTAATACACTTACGAAAAACAATCACACTTAGTCTATTTACGCTAATGAATGGTATAGCTCTTTACCCAATGCAATAATGAATGGTATAGCCCTTTACCCAATGCACTAATGAATGGTATAGCCCTTTACCCAATGCACTAATGAATGGTATAGCCCTTTACCCAATGCACTAATGAATGGTATAGCTCTTTACCCAATGCAATAATGAATGGTATAGCTCTTTACCCAATGCACAAATGAATGGTATAGCCCTTTACCCAATGCACTAATGAATGGTATAGCTCTTTACCCAATTCACTAATGAATGGTAAAGCTCTTTACCCAATGCACTAATGAATGGTATAGCTCTTTACCCAATGCACTAATGAATGGTATAGCTCTTTACCCAATTCACTAATGAATGGTATAGCTCTTTACCCAATTCACTAATGAATGGTAAAGCTCTGTACCCAATTCACTAATGAATGGTATAGCCCTTAACCCTCTGTACTAGTGGCAAAGCACCTTGTACTGATGAATGGTATAGCCCTATATCATATGCACTTCTTTATGATTTCGCCATTTATCCATTGCACTTATCGCCTTCATTGTACCTCATTGATTGGCGCCTATCACTCCCTGTCCTCATTTGGCAGCGTACACATCCGGTGAGCCCACGTCTGTTCAACACCAGGACACCACGTGATAAGACGATGAATTCTCCCTGTTCGCACCTTGTTCCAACGTCGTCCCATATCCCAGTCAAGACCGGCTTTTTCAATGGAATAGGCGTGAACGAGTCACCGAGTCAGACCAGGCGTGAACGAGTCACCGAGTCAGACCAGGCGTGAAACAGCTTCTTATTCCTATTTCAATGGTAGCTTGTGATGTGCCAGCCATAGCCCGCCAATTAGTGTTAAACATGAGGTATTCCGGTATGAGCCGTTAGAGGGATCCACGATAAGCCAGGATGACGTCATCGATCCTTAATTCGCATTAACTACATTCCGATAAACAGCAAATGTAAACAAACTGCCATGCGTGATGGATTAACATATTTGTCGGGAATTTAAAGTTACTTTAAACCCTTCAACTATCTGAGAGAGGCTGAAGCGATTTCCGGTGCGCCAGGCGGCGTGAAGTGGCTTTATTCCCTCAGTTATATCCTTCTAAACTATTGTTATCACTACTAACCTCAAACTAGACAACTCCTGTTCGAGTTGACTCTGCCAACGACTCTACGCTTGCTTTGTATTGCTGGGTCAGGCCATGGCCTTGTTCACAAATACAGGAAATCCACTCGTTTGCATAATATTACATGCAGTGTTTATTGACTAGGTCCTTATCTCATATTTGGCTTGAATATACCTGGATAGGACGTGGATTATTTTAGCGCGGGTTCGGACTTTACTTTCGATCCAAACGTAATCAAACTTGTAACACCTTGGATATCTAGTTGCTCTGACGCAGCAATGCATCGTACATGCCAACATACCTGTTATCAGTCATACAAGTTACACATGTTCAACCAGGTGTCTGCAACCGTCAGGCCCCCGAACCAGTGTAATGCAAGGATTTTCTCACGTCCATGATATTCCAACGACCCTTCGCGTGGAGTAATTACACCTCTGATACAACAGCGTCCTTAAATTAATGACAAAAATGATAGCTCTAAGCCAATCACACAGCAGCATCCTCAACATCAACGACACAACGGCACCCTCTACATTAATTACACAACAGAACCCTCTACATCAATAACACAACAGCACCCTCTACATCAATAACATAACAGCAGCCTCTACATCAATTACACAACAGCACCCTCTACATCAATTACACAACAGCACCCTCTACATCAATTACACAACGGCACCCTCTACATCAATTACACTACGGCAACCTCTACATCAATTACACAACGGCACCCTCTACATCAATTACACAACAGCACCCTCTACATCAATAACACAACAGCACCCTCTACACCAATTACATAACGGCACCCTCTACATCAATTACACAACAGCACCCTCTACATCAAGGACACAACGGCACCCTCTACACCAAGGACACAACTGCGCCCTCTACATCAATGACACAACAGCACCCTCTACATCAATTACACAACAGCACCCTCTACATCAATTACACAACGGCACCCTCTACATCAATTACACAACAGCACCCTCTACATCAATTACACAACAGCACCCTCTACATCAATTACACAACAGCACCCTCTACATCAATTACATAACGGCAACCTCTACATCAATTACACAACAGCACCCTCTACATCAATTACGCAACGGCACCCTCTACATCAATTTCACAACGGAACCCTCTACATCAATTACACAACAGCACCCTCTACATCAATTACATAACGGCACCCTCTTCATCAATTACGCAACGGCACCCTCTACATCAATTACACAACGACACCCTCTACATCAATTACACAACGGCACCCTCTACATCAATTACATAACGGCACCCTCTACATCAATTACGCAACGGCACCCTCTACATCAATTACACAACGACACCCTCTACATCAATTACACAACGGCACCCTCTACATCAATTACATAACGGCACCCTCTTGAACACAAGCAACACGACTGCTGTGTTGGCTCGTATATCCTCTACAGCACAGCTTTCATGGCATAGGCGTGCAGGCATACAAGATTGTGGGAGCGCCTAAAATCGTTCCACAACTTACTCAATCGATTCACCTAAAATCGTTCCACAACCTACTCAGTCGATCCGAAACGTGTGTCGATGTAGCAATCCACAATCTACACTTAGGCCCATTTTAATTAAATCTAAACATTCCACCCTTTCAAAAAGTAACCCATTTATCCCACCGTTATCCAATACAATAGTTATCAGCTAGTTATACTTCTACATATAGTCCCACCGCCAGCCATACCATTCGAAAGTAGAGTGAATGAAAAATCAACATTCAAGAACCAGCCGCCCCTCTCGTAACACAAACTTCCGACGTCGGAAAACATGGAAAGCGTCGCATCCCACTAGACATCCTTATAAATGGTACGGTTTTCTCAAAGCCTTTTGGACTTTCGTCATTCTATCGCTTAGTTGACGCGAGTAATATTTGTTTGCCGGGCCCCCAGCCAACAACACACGTGGGTCACACGACGAGATCGAAATTCAGCCATATTTGTCATGATTATCCCTGATTGGTTCTTTCTGCAAGGCCCTGGACAGCGCTCGGCCAATCAGCAAACTTGGCGGCAAGAGACAGGAAATCTTTTACGCTCAACAAGTGGTCGACCACTATCAATGGGACGGGGTGGGGTTTCAAAGAGGCTCGCGTACCGGCTTGAGTATCACGGCGGCGAATGGAGGGGTTACTTACTTTAAATATAAATTTATTAAATAAAAAACCCGGATCCAAACCGCTAAATAAAGAGATATCAGGTACAAAATAACCAAATTCTTGATTTTACCCCTAATAGTACTTAGTCTTTTCAGCAATTTATGTGATCAATAAATATTTGATGCAATTCATCCACCTCTCAAAGTTTCACTTTAAAAAAGATACCCCTCCATAAAGTACCCTTGATCCAAAACCCCGTATATGAAGCTACAAGAGGCAGTTTGGCTGTTCGACTTGTTGGTTGTGGGCTGTATAGTGAGTAGTGAGCGTTTCCGGTGAGTACCAATGTTTCCGAGGAAGGCAGCCACCTGTTTAACCTGTCCTCGCGGCGTACATTAGCTATCAATTGGGACGAAAAGACAGGACGACATTTTTGGATGTGACTCTGCTGTCAACGCATTAAGGAATACAATTAAAAGTTCTCATTATTGCCGTCTCTTCGCTCCGATGTAGTATATCTACCTAGCTAGTGTTGAGAAACTCCCGACAACTGATTAAGTTGCAGCTCCAGGAATATATACCTGTGTTATTGCTGCCCAAGAAGCTTTTCGCTCCTGCCTCGAGTAACTTGTGGAGGGTGAGTTCTAGGGAAACAGCTCGTGCAATCAGCTGGCCCCAGATATTTCGGCGTCCAATTTCAAACAGCGCAGATATAGCGGCGTCTCGCTCGGACTGGCGTCATTGCCGCAGGGTAGGAACGAACCTAACTCCGTTAACTTGCATCCGCTTGTGGATTATCCGGAATATTCCATAGATTAATCAGCCAGGACGAGATTTGGACACTTGAGTGAGAATCAGAGTACGTCCATCTAGATATATGCCGGTAACACCCAGGATTTAATCATTGACATGGGGAATGTGATAGCTGTCTATTATTGGTGGTATGAAGGATTGTTGAATGCGCGTTCCGTCGATGTGTGGATCTCCCTTACTATAAACAAGCAGTCAGTCAGATCGTCCGTGCAAATATCCCCGGGCGCATGGGGCCGGGAGCTGTTAGATTTAGTTCTCGTGCTAGATGTATCTAAGGATCCCTCGTACATGGATGGAGGCAGGTAATACAGGGAGAGATTTGGGGCTCAGTGTAATTCCACTTGTGTGTGGATAAGCATTGATTGACGCAGTACCTCACGTGTGAGTTTCCAGCTAACTCATCTTGGCGATTGGATGTCAAGTTGACGCGGTTTGCGTATGAGTGTCCGCATTGGAGTAAGTTTGGATAGGAAGATTCAATTTGATGGGAATTTACTTCCGCTCTTGTCATGTCAGTTGTCATGTGACAGTTGTCAGGTTAACAGTTAACACCTAAGTAGGTAAGTAAGGGCAAGGAATTAAGTAGGACGGCGATGACCGCGGTTGAACTCGATCGTACGGGAACCTTCCTAACAGCATAGTGGTGCCTGTTCGGCACTGGTAAATCACGACCAGCCAGCTGTCTCCCCTCACACGCTAGATGGCAGCAGCTGGCTGGCTGGTTGGTCGCCGTTTTGGGGCAAGTTGGTCCCGGGGGTAAGGGGAAGGGTGGTGGCTGTGGGGGTCGCTAGGAGTTGGGGCAATCTACTGTAACCATACAATATACTATTAGCGTCTGTGTGTGCGTGAGAGCGCCTACTAGTAGGTGAACTGATAGTCGACTGCATTCCTTGTCTGGATTCAATGATATCTTCATATCCTAGCGGCAGCCTCGCCATTCTTGCCAACCCGCTTTTTGGCTCTGGTTCAACACCTTGCTATTAATGATGGTATTTCTTCTTGTTCGCAGGTAAAATTCACCGCGATTGGACGTATACGTAAAAACGTGACTGACCAGATTTATTTGATAGATGGATAGTGCATTGCAAAACCATAAACCTGGACTGCGTGGATAGTAATTCTGTGACTTTGGATTCTATTGGATTATGAGTGCTGGCTGATCAAGACATCTGGCTTACGCTGATCAGCTGATGGAGTTCTCGGTATCTAGACGACCTTGTGGAGTGACCAGGGACCTTCTGGTCCTGCTGGCATCACTCTTATTGCTACACCTGAGCACAGCAGACTCCAAGTTTGAAGGTAAGCTAGTGATACTCATCCTCATGAATATTCATTGGATATTATTTAACGCATGAGTTGGTGATTATAAGCCGTGCGTTTCCGGACCATCTGGTGCTGTGATGTTGTTGTAAACACGGGAAAGTTGCTGACAAGCAGGTTATTTGATTGCTATTTTTCACAGGATTCTTGAGTAATCCCATGTTCGATCTTTCACCCAGCTCTCCCGTTCATCCAACAGCCACAGTTCCATCCGCAATAAGCGACATATTTAATGACCCATTTACTTATACCATCGACATAAGCGTCTCGAATTTTTCGTTTTTCGAGTTTATAAATTGTGAGCTGGTTTGATACGACTACATGGGAAGGGCGGATTGCGTCTTACTATTTACCTTCGGGCGTTTCAATTATGCTGTTGAAAATACCCGTCTAGAAAGCAGAGGAAGCTGGTAGAGCGTGCTCGGAGTGGGTATTTATGGGGGAGTATTGGGTGGCTAATTGAGATGAATATCGAGGCAATAAGTATCGTGTTGCCTACCCAAGTCAACGCCCGCCCTGCTTCCCTCTCTTGTATAACGTGATTTATGCGCAGGCGCCATGAGCATTTTGAAATCCCATGTGTAAGACGCTGCAATCAAACTTTTATCCTGTGCCATATTTTACCCTACCCCCATCCCCGTGCCAAGGTGCAACCCTCAAACACTAATCACAGCTTGCTTATGCGACTTACGTTTTGAAGAGTGTTCTTTGTGAGAGGGTAAAGAGTAGTTTATGGCACGTTTACAAACTGATTTCTTGGCGATCATCTGCGTATAGCGGATACCTGTCTATAAAGTTCTAACTATGCAGTATGAGGCAGCATGGATAGATACTGAAGGGTACCTGTACATAACCGACACTTAACATCAGTCCCTTGATTGTCCGTTTTTGTAGACAGGTGTTAAAACAGATACCGTTTCTACTTGTATTGTTCATTAGCTTTGAAGGCGTGTTCCGTGCGACCAATGCGCGCGGGTGTTCGGTTGGGCGCACGATCGATTGGTGGTCTCATTGATACCTGCTTGACGAACTCAACAACCTGCTCCCGGGCTGGTCACCCGGGCTGGTCACCCGGGCTGGTCACCCGGGCTGGTCACCCGGGCTGGTCACCCGGGCTGGTCACCCGGGCTGGTCACCCGGGCTGGTCACCCGGGCTGGTCACCCGGGCTGGTCACCCGGGCTGGTCACCCGGGCTGGTCACCCGGGCTGGTCACCCGGGCTGGTCACCCGGGCTGGTCACCCGGGCTGGTCACCCGGGCTGGTCACCGGGCTGGTCACCCGGGCTGGTCACCCGGGCTGGTCACCCGGGGCTAATCCTACGTGCATTTAATCGCATCTTCTGCTTCTGGAACAAAGCACGATATAGATAGCCCTGGATGTGGGTGAAGAATGGGCGGGTAGGTGCTCAAGTGAAGTAGACGGGGGTTTGTAGCTGTATACCCTCCTGAGGTCGGGTGTATATAGAGTGTATACCCTCCTGAGGTAGGGTGTATATAGAGTGTATGCCCTCCTGAGGTCGGGTGTATATAGAGTGTATACCCTCCTGAGGTAGGGTGTATATAGCGTGTATACCCTCCTGAGGTCGGGTGTATATAGAGTGTATGCCCTCCTGAGGTAGGGTATATATAGAGTGTATGCCCTCCTGAGGTCGGGTGTATATCGAGTGTATACCCTCCTGAGGTAGGGTATATATAGAGTGTATGCCCTCCTGAGGTCGGGTGTATATAGCGTGTGTACCCAGGAGGTAGGGTGTATATAGCCCCTCCTGAGGTTTGGTGTATATAGCGTGTATACCCTCCTGAGGTAGGGTGTATATAGAGTGTATACCCTCCTGAGGTAGGGTGTATATAGCGTGTATACCCTCCTGAGGTTTGGTGTATATAGAGTGTATACCCTCCTGAGGTAGGGTGTATATAGAGTGTATGCCCTCCTGAGGTAGGGTGTATATAGAGTGTATGCCCTCCTGAGGTAGGGTGTATATAGAGTGTATACCCTCCTGAGGTAGGGTGTATATAGAGTGTATGCCCTCCTGAGGTAGGGTATATATAGAGTGTATACCCTCCTGAGGTCGGGTGTATATAGCGTGTATGCCCTCCTGAGGTCGGGTGTATATCGAGTGTATGCCCTCCTGAGGTAGGGTATATATAGAGTGTATGCCCTCCTGAGGTAGGGTGTATATAGCGTGTGTACCCAGGAGGTAGGGTGTATATAGCGTGTGTACCCTCCTGAGGTTTGGTGTATATAGCGTGTATACCCTCCTGAGGTAGGGTGTATATAGAGTTTATGCCCTCCTGAGGTAGGGTGTATATAGAGTGTATGCCCTCCTGAGGTAGGGTATATATAGAGTGTATGCCCTCCTGAGGTAGGGTGTATATAGCGTGTGTAGGAGGTAGGGTGTATATAGCGTGTGTACCCTCCTGAGGTTGGTGTAGGTAGGGTGTATATAGAGTGTATACCCCTCCTGAGGTAGGGTGTATATATAGAGTGTATACCCTCCTGAGGTAGGGTGTATATAGAGTGTATGCCCTCCTGAGGTAGGGTGTATATATAGAGTATATAGAGTGTGTACCCTCCTGAGGTAGGGTGTATATAGAGTGTATACCCTCCTGAGGTAGGGTGTATAGAGTGTATACCCTCCTGAGTGGGTATAGCCCCTCCTGAGGTAGGGTGTATATAGAGTGTATACCCTCCTGAGGTAGGGTGTATATAGAGTGTATGCCCTCCTGAGGTAGGGTGTATATAGAGTGTATGCCCTCCTGAGGTAGGGTGTATATAGTGTGTGTACCCTCCTGAGGTAGGGTGTATATAGAGTGTGTACCCTCCTGAGGTAGGGTGTATATAGTGTGTGTACCCTCCTGAGGTAGGGTGTATATAGAGTGTGTACCCCTCCTGAGGTAGGGTGTATATAGAGTGTGTGTACCCTCCTGAGGTAGGGTGTATATAGAGTGTGTACCCTCCTGAGGTAGGGTGTATATAGAGTGTGTACCCTCCTGAGGTAGGGTGTATATAGTGTGTGTGCCCTCCTGAGGTCGGGTGTATATAGCGTGTATGCCCTCCTGAGGTAGGGTGTATATAGAGTGTGTACCCTCCTGAGGTCGGGTGTATATAGAGTGTGTACCCTCCTGAGGTAGGGTGTATATAGTGTGTGTGCCCTCCTGAGGTCGGGTGTATATAGCGTGTATGCCCTCCTGAGGTAAGGTGTATATAGTGTGTGTGCCCTCCTGAGGTCGGGTGTATATAGCGTGTATGCCCTACTGGCTGGCACCAAAGACGAATATATTACTTCAGATGGCCACCTTGTTGTGTTGATTGTTCAAATCAATCAGTCATGTGATATGTTCATGTCATACCATATAGAACCATGCGTTTAAGGTCATGTTATTTCCGTCGAGTTATCTTGCAGGATTATTTTTTTCTCTCTCGATTGATTGATCTCGAGAAACAAATCATTTCGCTCGTGGGATGAATGTATTTGCTCACGAGATAATTAAATTCTGCCGTGAGTTTATTCTGCGCTTGTGGTCCTTTCTCCTTTTTTTTCCTGAGGTTTTCATTTAAAAGAAATTGTTTAATTTTGTGGATTTACGTCAGTCTTAACACCGAGTTGAAGTGGTGGGGGACGTGACTGCAGTTGCATGTGACGTCACAGCTTCTCTGTTATCATACAGTGAAACGAATAGTGATTCTGTTCGACCTTGAAGCTGGCCGTTATACGCGCTCGTGGCGACACTATGATGCCGTGGTTGATTGGCTCTGGGCTGCTGTTGGTGGTTGATTGGCCCTGGGATGCTGTTGGTGGTTGGTTGGCCCTGGGCTGCTGTTGGTGGTTGATTGGCCCTGGGCTGCTGTTGGTGGTTGATTGGCCCTGGGCTGCTGTTGGGACAACACGTCCTTCAGCAGAACGCTGTCCTGTTTCCGAGTCAGTAACTGGCTTTCTGTGATTGTCGACAAACCGGAAGTGGGGTATTGTGTTGTGAACCCCAACTATTGTGTGGACTATCTCTTTGGTTTCAACCGGCTGTCATTACAACCCTGACTTATAAAGCGGTGTAAAACGGGGTCATGTCCCTTTGATTGTGGCTTATTTTACAAGAAAAGATCCCACCTAAATGTTGGTGGTCATTAAAAGAAGGAAGGGCATTATTTGACCTTGATATCAACAACACTGGCGGTTATCGCAAGACTTAATTAGGTTGAATTGGCCGCAATGTTTACCGGAAAGATATCATTCAGGTAAATCCGCCGTCTCAGTCTACTGGGCAAAGTTAAAGGGGGCCAAGTCACAGGACAGTCCCGCATTTCCTTTTCCTGTTTTTCTCCACCTCAAGAGGGAAATGGGGCTCTTGTAAGTGCAGTGTTGAGGCACTAAGCCCGCTGATAAGATGTCTGCACTCATGGCCGCCCAATGGCTTGCTCCACGTGGAAGCACTTCTTGTCCATCAATACAAAATGAGGGAAACCACTACCAGTTCTAATCAGTCTCAATGAACATCACAGGCCAGTAGTGGTTAAGGCCATTCTCCCATCGTCCACACACGCAAGCTATTACTGGCTAAGTGCCCAGCCTTCGTAGCCAATGAGTGAGTGAGGCTGTTGGATTGACTTGAGGCATTTCACGGAGCTGTGATAAGGACTCGTGTATGAGCGGTCGCGATGTGTGGTCGTCATGGGAAATGGTAGCCGTTGTGTGTGGAACGGTCGGGGAGGGGAAGGCCGGTGGGGGGGGGGGGGGGGGGGGGGGGGGGGGGGGGGGGGGGGGGGGGGGGGAGGTGGGATGTGAGAAGGGCGTTTTATAAAGACGCCTCTTATCTGAGAGATTTATCCAAGAAATCACGTTTTGCCAGGTGATTGGGTGATCACCATCAAAGGGTTTCCATGGTTACAGTCTTGTTTGTCCTTACGCTTATTTGTCTTGTTTACAATTCATGCCAATAATTCCAGGCACGTCCACGGCCAGACACAGGGTGTTAGCGGCATACAAGGCTGTGTGTTACCGTCCACAGCCGTACTACACCGCGCGACTCCGCTCCTCGGCTCCATTCGTTCACTTCGTTATCTCCGAAGCTATGTCACTATCGGGGCATCACGCGTTAAGCCAGTCTGCGCGTGCGGGAATGCTGCGCGGATGTGAGATAGAAATCACTCGATGCCCCTGAGGCGAATGCCTCGAGTTCGGGAAGGCGTCATCCGTGCATGTTAAAACAAAGTTATCAACCAAGGCTCTGTTGGAACATAACAAAGGTCCGAATCAAATATTCGTCATTTTGTCAGTGCAATTCCTATATCGACCGTGCATTCAACACATCCATCGTCTTGTAGTGTTCTTTTCAAATATACTATGCTCGGGTTGGGTGGGAATTCCACTGAATTTGATTGTCGCTGCGTTTGGATCTAGAGCTTGTCAAACCTGCAGGACAGTTCCTAACGTCAGCTTTTTTTCCACAGGTAATCTGCTGGGAATGGGTAGAATACGTTCGGTATATATACCTTGATAGCTTGCATTTTTTTTGACTCCATCACAACTTCAGATTTATGTTGGGCGTGCATTGCATGGAAATGCCCCGCCTAAAGATAGGGGCGCTTTCAAAGCGGAAGTCAATGTTCGTCTGCGTGTTTACATGCGATGTATAATCAGTGCGTTCCACCCGGCCATACTTACTTTACTAATAGTGCTGTTGACATAAAAGGCGTTTTATAATGCATTCTTCCGTGATAATTGCCGTGATAAATATGGAACGCTTATCATTTCAGCTTGTCAACATTACCGACTATTTGACGAATGCGTGCGCGAATAGTAACGGGTGTTTCATGATCTGGGTTTGTTGTCTTGTGAAGGGTACACTGAAAGCGAATGGCTTTGTGATAATTAGCATTGTAGAGTCATAGATTTTAAACGGCTTGGATCTTACCGTGCGTGATAACTCCAGTGGGAGAGCTGTGCCTGGCTCTTGTATGACATATGAGATGTGGTCCCGCAAATGTAATTGAGCTTTCAAGGTGATAACACTTTATTAATGCTGATCCTTGCCGCTTCCATTTTGAATACTATTGTGGTAAAAGTTGTTTGTTTATTATTTTGGTCTTAATGATACAGTATGTTACATGGCTTGGACTGGTTCAGTTTATCTTCACGGCTTTTCGAATCATTCAATATAAGATCCACACGAAAAGGTTTCAGTGTTGTGTCCGGCAATGGGTCTGGTCCAATATAGCTGACCTTGGCAAAGGAAACGAAGCTGTTATTTCCCCACACTAAGGCCTGTGAAACGTCGTTAATTAGCTTTGTCAGTAAACTTACATATTTAGGTGTTCATGTATTTGGGATCAAGGGCACGCAATATGCATTAGGATGTCTGCCCAAATCGGTGTTGTTCACCTGGTCACTACGCATGCGTCACACCTTGACCAGCAGGAAACATCCTCAAGCCAATTGATGTGTGTCGCTGCACACGCTGGCCCCCCGCTCTGTCAACAAGGCCCCCAATCTAACCACAGGAAACTTGTATTGTAAGCTTAATCAGCTTCCCTTTACATAATCGTCCTGTTTCACGCAGGTAAGACATCGATATCAGCGCGGTCGTTGGTTTAGGGTTAATCACTGCACCTGTTCGGGTACCTATTGTGTCTTAGCAAGAGTCCTATACGCACTGAGAAGTCGTGGTCGGAGGGTTCACAGAGCTACCTACGCCAGTGAAGGGGATCAACGACTCATGTATTGGCTTGGAAATGACCCAACCTCCCTCCCTCCCTATGCCCGACTTGTCACTTCCCACAAGTACCTATTCCGTCTCTCTCAACAAACAAGTCAGACTTCCTAGAAACAACGCCCAGTTTACAACATACGGCCCGGTTTGGGCTGCTGTTCCCTCTTCCCAGATAAGCGCTACCAAGTGCATGGATCCAAGCCATTAAATAAAAACAACTCATCAATTGTGTGCTTATAATAGCAACAAGGCAATATCTAATCGAAGTATATTTCTAGGAAATAACCCACCTGAATCAAATGCCAACTTGTGAACAAGTTACGATGTATGGTAATAACGATATATGAACAAGGCAGTTTCTTTTTCTGACCCACCATTAGTTAGGCTCGCTTTGGATTCGTCCGCTCCGTTCGTACGTTGCCATGAGTTACGCATCTGTTTTCTCATCCACACCGACAGACATCCTCACAGGAAGATACCATCTTACGACTAGTCCAGGCACGTGAATATCCATCCAAATTGATATGACTCCACCCCACACACCCATCATCATTATCATCATCATCATCATCTGCCGACTTCAGCCATGTCTGTTACCAGCCAACTGCAGTCACATTACCTAGTCTGTTACAGATGGAATATTGTGTGCTGGAGAGTTTTGAAGGAGATATCGAAGGAGGTGAAGGTCATTGACATCCATTACGACCACAGCACTATCTGCGGGACCCCCGCGTTTTGGCCGTGTGGATGGATCGTAATTTGTGAAATTGAGGAGATCTTTATTTTGGGGGTATACCGAACATCACAACGACGTGCAGGGGAGGTGTGCTTGGATGGCTTATGTTTCGATCTTCAAACATTTTGATATCTGATTGGTTACAAATGCCATTTGAAGACTCGTTGACCGTTGAGCTACTTTGACTGATGGGTGGGTGTAATATAGGGGTTCCTATGGTTTGGTCAAATTATACAGCTGGCAATGATGGGTAGAGCTGTTCAATAAGACCGATTGTCACCTACAATGAGCTCTTCCTCCACTTCCGTCTATATACATGTAATAAGCCGCGAAGCGCTTGTAAACATAAGCCGCGTGTAGAGAGAGGGGCCTTCTGTTTCTCGCTAGTAGACCTACTGTGTGGTAAATAGTGCAGGGAGATGTTTGGTGTAGATGACTGCCTCTCAAGCCAATTTCATTAAGGAGGCTGCTTATTCTCAAAGCTAGCGCTTCCTCATTACCTAGTCTTCGTCGGTCCTTCCGGTAGGGTACATCCGGTAGAAAGGTATCTACGATCCCTGTTCGAAGTCACCTTAACTGAAATACCAGTAGACTTATTTGTCTAGGATATTTTCTGTACTTATTCCATCGGAATGTGTAGATTAGTATCTAAGAGAATCTTCTTGATCAGAGTACGTTGAAATATAAAGTCTCATGTTGAAACACGTACTGGGTACCACAGCTTAAAGTTGCCTCACTGAAACAAGCACAGGGTACCGCGACGTTAAATTCCCACGCTGTAACATAGTTGGGTACCGCGACGTAAAGTTCCCACGGTTCCTGGATGGGGTTACATTCCTACAACGTAAGGTCGCAACCCCTATGACCTAAATATTGACCGTAGGTCAAATGAGGGTCGTTAATGAGGTGTTGTGGTGAGAAAACAATGTCTTTAGATTGAGGAGTTTGTGGGATTGATATTCATGCCTCAGGTACTGAGAACTAAGTGGCTGCCATCTTTACTGTGCCGTCTTTGATGTAAACTAACGGGATATTTGCGCGGTCTATGCCCCTGGCAAGCGTCTCAGTGTTTAACCGAGGATGACTCGCGAAAAGTTTGTTCTAGGCAACCTGGTGACAATGCTCCATTGTACACAATTGAATTATAAGGTAAACGGCTTCAAATCTGCCACATGGTCAGATTTGATGACCTCTGACCTCTTGTCGTGTGCGCGAACCACTCGTCTCAGGGTTATGTGACGTTATAAGCTGGTAGTGGCGGACATTACGTTTAGCGTCTGACGAGGCTAGACAAACGCTCTAGGGGATGGGAAAAAGGCGGTGGTAACGCTGGGGTGTGGTGTGAAATGGCGCATTTGCCAATAGTTCAAAAGTCAAGCACCGTCTGGGTAGCCAGAGCCGCGTAACGCTGTTACCCTCCCCAAAGTCGGGGTCAACTAAAGATCATGGTTACCCCTATTGCGCAACTATAACACTCACTTTCTCGAATGAAGCTTTCAACGATGCGCTCACATAAGCTATATTTATAAGGAAGGTATGAGTGTTGCTACCTGGGAGGCCAGGGCGGCTAGCTATAAATCTCTAGCGGTACCATATGCTAGCCGATGTGATCTATGATATACGGTGATTCCCAGGTATTGCCGGCATTCCGTGAAGCTCTGCAGATTGCCATGGCCAATGACGAAGGCGCGAAGGCAGCAGCTGCTGTTGCCGTCGCTAGGGAGCTGGGCGAATGAAACAGGACCGCGTGCTTTTTACCTGCGAATTGCTGTAACAACTCCATAGAAGAGGTGATGGTGGGTGTTAGGGAGGGGTTGGGTTGGGGAGCTGGAAACACACTGTTTATCTATAGGTAACATTGTTTGCTAAAGTGATGTGCTTGGTTGCCATGGAAATTAAATGATGCTCTGACAGGCCAAGTACTGCCTCACTGCGGCCGTAGCAAAAGTACTCACCGCATATATTCTCAAGTAGCGATACTTGACATGCCTGGCGTTTAACGATTTTATGTTGAAAACACTCAAATAGTTTTTTCTACTATAAAAATCGATAGTGTTCAGATTCTTTTTCGAGCTGGCCAAAGTGGAATTCCTCACCAAGGTTGATTGACTTCTAGGAGCTGTGTACTTTGGGTTTACAAAACAAAGTTGCAGCGTCTGAGGCGGTGAGACAGCTGTGTATGTATGGCGGAACAACGTGAAAAACCAAACCACCGCCAGGTGTCAGGTCGAAGTGCACTCCACTCATCACACCGTGATGACAGTTTTCAATATATAGTTTCATTTTGCCATTTTTTTCAACACCACCGCATGTTTGCATTGCAACATCTAAAATCGTTCGAATAGAATCTTTACTTTAAAAGGATGTAAATGCTCGTTTGAATTGCTAATTTCGACCTGTGACTTGTCACAGTTGACCTTGCTTCCTGTTCTACGTCACTTCCTGTTTATGGCCTTGCTGTAACTAACGTGTTTTTATGTACTTGTAAGTAGGTCAGCATTGTTTCCCATTAAAACACACCTCGCGTCGTAACGAATTACAACGCCGCCATACGACAATTTCTCTGCTGTGCTCAGTGGGTACCTGCCGAATAAAGCATTCCCTGGCCATCTGACAACAAATAGATTTGTCTTCGTCTGAACTTCTCACCCCGTCTGCGATTACCATGTCCAGTTTTATGGAGTTCATTTCAAGTCGTATGATCTCTTCCTTCCACTATGCCCAGGGCACCGTCTTATAAAAAAAATCTCTATTCCCTGGTTTTCGTTAATCTGCCGAGCGGCCACGCGCCCGGTCGGCGGTCATGGTCAGGGCAAAACTGCCATTCCTGGGTCAACGTACCGTGATAATCGCTAGAGTTTGAAACTTTGCCAAGTTCTATCTGCGAAATTCTTTGTTCAGAGGACGTTTTTATGAAGAAAAAAAAATTGCGTGCCGTATCTGCTTGTCGTAATCATGTTTTTACCGATGTTCGTTTGTTTCTTGCCCGCTGTAATCGATGGTCATTTGTTTCTTGCCTGTTGTAATCGATGGTCATTTGTTTCTTGCCTGTTGTAATCTATGGTCATTTGTTTCTTGCCTGTTGTAATCGATGGTCATTTGTTTCTTGCACACTCTTCTCGTGCTGCTGTAGATGTTTTTATGTTATTGCTTGTTCTGGTGCAAATTGAGGCGTGCAGCAGTTTTTCATACCAGTTGATCATTAACTCGGTTCCGTGCACGGCAGCTGTGCATGTGTTGGCATCAACGCGTTTATAATTACCGTAATTGTATATCTAATCGAACGTTAAGATTGTTTTTGTCGGCAGCGCAATGCGCTATAAGAAGTAAGAGAAGCCAACGCGATTGTTGAATAGCCTTATATTCACTCCGCAGTTGTGGTTAAACACAATATATAGATTTCTGTTTGCCCAGATCACGCCTAGCTTACATTTATATCTTGTAACTTCGTCTTTAACGAGGTGATATTATTGGGATTTTGAATAACGAACAGCCTTTTCGTTGCATAGACAGCTGACAAGAACTCTACGGAATAGATGATCACCTTTACCTGTCCGGACGCGTTGGGAAATAACTTTTGAAAAAAAACTAATGAGCCGTGTGATTTGCCTAGCCGCTCCGCTTCTCTCACCTGAAACTGATTGATGTGGGGTGGTATTTTGTGATTACCTTTCCAACAACGACCCGACACGGACAGGTGGCTGTGATCCGGTGACTAAGAGTCTGCTTTCATCTGATCTACACGTCAACTTACCTGCGATTTATAGTACCTGGTATACATACCCTATATCAGCATTGCTCGGTTCACTTCGTATGCAATCGATTTTCTTTTTTCGGTTTTCTGTCGAAATGTTATGTCTTTAAGCCCTGGTAATGTTGCTTTCGAGGCACCTGTGGATGTATGTCAGAATAATACTGTTATCCCCTCCTTGGTACTTAACCAACGCAGTCCCTCATGTATTCTCGAAGCATTGCGCAGATCAAGTTTCTGGACTTGATTGCGTTACGAGCCCCAGGGTTCTGTGAGGCTTTCAAGGTACGCAGCACGGTTGCATCCTATGGGCGCTCCGCCGTGACGTCATCGGCCCTCTCTCCTCAGTAACTCATGTTGATGACGACCGCCAAGTTGTTGTTTTACCTGATTTGTTTTGGCTTGAATCATGTCAAACAATGCGTTCATCGCGGTATGTACAAAATACAACCCCACCCAAAACAGCTACATGATAACCCTGCCTGTTCTCGTATTGTGACCTTGATCCGCAGGTCAAATTGTCATATCTAAACATGTGTGAGAGATAACAGATTTCGACTACTGTCAGTCTCACATGTTACCTACACCGACAGTATGACTTAATCCTCGTGAAGACGCCGCTTTTATGCTCGCTCAATAACACTAGTCTCTTTCAGCAGATCTTTATCTGATAACGCTAACTGGACCACGTTCGGCTAGTCGTGTTTTGTCTTGCCTAAAGCTGACTCAATCTCAGTCAACTCAACACTCGACTCACTCTCATCTTCAAAAATAAGAAATTATCGATATTTGAAAAATGATTTGTATATTTTATTGAAGGATGCATACATCAGCGGTACTGTTAGTCATAGTTGTTACCTTTCATTTAATCTGGGCGAGTCTTTAAATAAATCTGATTTGAAATGGACATCATTTGCGGTCTGAAAACAACATTTGGTGGAATGGGAAAAAAAATAACCTCACTTAGTAAAATGTCAACGAGCTCGGTATGTGAACGGTGAGCCCTCTGCGTGCTAATGTAGTTAAATTAATTTTTATGTGCATATATATCATATGGCACAATGTGAGAGGTTGGATTGTGAATGAGAAACATGGTCGTAAAGTAAGCCTAGCGAGGCGATGAGGATGTGTCACAATAGCGGTATGCGTGGGAGAGAGTTGAGCTCGACTTGTCTGCCCTTGTTCAAGTTTCCTATGGAATTGATGGGAGACTTGCGTGTTTGGTTTTCAGGGACGGCTCCAGGAATTGAGCCGTACAACCCCCACCCCATGGTACGCGAAGGGAGTCGGGCTAAACTGGTGTGCCGCGTATCGGGGGAGCCCAGACCCTTCATCCTCTGGTACAGGCGCGGCGAACTACTGCCCATCAGCAATCTTCCCAGGTGTGTATGGCAATCCATCCAGACATGTTAATCAGGGCAGTTATCTTGATAAACCACAGTGTTTTCTGTCACCTGTAATGATCACATGCAGTGGAATGGAATGAAACGAAATTTTCGGTGACTGCTTATTTGTGCTTTGTAAAACCGTAATAGGTTTAAACTTCGTACTCATTGATAGCAAGCTCATTTGCATGTACAATGCAATTTTGTAATCTAAGAAAAATATATCTTGAAACCTATTTATCGTCAGCTATTTATTAGATCAGGCCTATGTGTGGGCGTCAACTTTTCTCTCACATTATGCTGTTTCGCACCTGAGATACCTTTCATTCACCTGTCGTATACAGGTTTGAAATTCAGCGGCGTGCTTTGAAGATCTTCCCTGCACGGGTCTCCGACAGCGATCGCTATGCCTGCTGCGCAACCAATCAATTCGGGAAAAAATGGCACAATTTCACTCTGACCGTCAACCCAGGTAAATATAGAGCGTGTCTCACCAGTGCCGCCTCCCGCTGCCTTATAATTATATGTAAATTCATATGCATCTTAAAGTGATGGTTTGCAAACGGATACTTATTAGGAAATGAGTTTGTAAAGGCGTGGGACTATAAGTACGGGTATTGCTTATAACACTGTTCTGTCTGACAAAGTGTTTTCGCTTATTTTCATGCCAATCTTAGACGCTTCCTTCGCGTTGAGTTAAGTACGTCGGCAGACATTAAGCGTATGTTTTTTTATCACTCTTTCCTTAACTTCAGTCGCCACACGTGATGTAGCTAAGCAGGAGGTAGGAGAGCTAGACCTTCTGGAGGTAACAAGACACTCCACTCACTGCCGTTTTCCCTTTTAGAACGGAAACTTCCACCTCTATCACTTTTTTGACAACATTTTATTGTATGTAAGCGCTATCAAATGCAGTCAAAGAGTCTACTTGTTCCAGTCTACTACCGACCCCCACCTCCCCCCCCCCACCCCAGCCCAACGTTCACTTCGCTAGAAAGGCAATAAAAAACCCTGCGATATCCGATTCCCAGGTAACTGAATGAATCCTGCCAATCGCTTGTATTGGCCTCCAACAAGTGATAGCTTATCGCCCAACTTGTCGGTCTGGCGACGATGTCACGTGATCTGGGGATCACCCGACGGCGCGCGCATTGCTTCCGTCGCTAGTTCAATCAGTGCAATCTACGAAACTTACCGAATATTACCACTGCCGTAAAACACAACCCCCGTTAAGCATCTCCCATTTCAGCCTCTTTGCCATCAATACGCGATCTTCGTCCCCAGCATCCCCGTTCCCACTCGCTTCCCTATATCAACTCACGTTTTTGCACCGATTATTATTTGTCCTGGACCAGACAAGCCGGCAGGAGGAGCCACCAGGGGTGTGTATTAGGTGTTGTATGATATCAGGCTCGGTGTAAGTGTCGATTTCCAACGCTTCGTCTTGTGTACCTATTTCCAACGCTTCGTAAAAGAACCTCGTCAGTTTGTTGTGATGTGTGAAGTGCTTGTTTTCGATGTAGTATCTGGCGCGGCTCGAGGCAGAGCCTGGCAGGGTTCTCTGACGCTTGGGGCATTATTTGATTGTGTGGTGTTAATCGTGAGTGTGAACTTAGCTCATCACGTGTACATACACATTAATTTTGTACTACGGAGTTCACACATCCCAAGAGTAAATTAATTGTAACTATGACTGCACTTTACAGTAAGAAACTCCTATTTATTTAAGACAGGAGGATTGGCAGTCATTGTAAAAATCTAGTCACTGCTATCGAGAATCCTTTTTCCATTAAAGCCGGGAAGAGGAGTTGAATAGAAGTGGCTAGGATTCCTCGCGTACCAGCTCAAATAGCCGATTAGTTGGAAGACAGACGGCAGTGCCTCACCTAAAACTCCCGATCAACGTCCTTGTAAATACAGCCCAAGAAAGCTAGCCTCGAATTTCATCACCTCAGCACATTTCTACGTCTTGCTTACAACTTTCCCCTCAATAGGGGCGTACTCCCTCCGCCCTTCCACATGGTCCCGCTTAACCCGATGGCTCTCCCCAGTTAACCGACGCCCATCAACTACTTGGTGGTACAAATTTGCTGTTGAGCGCGAGCTAATGAGATGCTGGCATTCTGCCGAGGCTTTTGGTCTACAACACGCATCATAAGGTACTTCTCCACGTCGGCTCTGAGACTGATACGGGGAAGGATTGGGAGTTATAAGGCTTGAGGAAAGACTTGAGGAAAGCGATTTCGCTAACAGTGATTCGGTGCTAAGCATCAAATATCGACCGGCGATTGAACGAGAGTTCTACTTGAAAAATTGAGTGAAGTTATTGCGAATCTGAAATCCTCATTCAGCGCTGAAGTCGGTGCAATGGCATCCTCTTCGTGTTGGTGAAAAACATTAATAGTTTTTCTGAACAAAGATCGTCCATGCTTAAATCAGATTACGCACATTCTAAGTTCAAAGTCATCTATGTCTATTTCTATAGAAGTAAGCGACTTAATGGTTGAATGCGTCGTCGCTTTCAATAGTTGACAATGGTTCATGCGCATTTCTCACTCACCGGCTAGACTGCTGTTCCGGGTGCTTCAAGTATAGTATTGTTGAATACTTACTCGAAACATTAAGACTGCATTGCAGTATATATGTGGTCGATGACATGATGAGGACCTCATCTTACCTGTGCTGGAGGGCATGTTTATATGAGTGTATCAGAACCTCATGTTGCACCTGGAGTACATCTTCCTCATGATAGGTTCTCAAATAAACCTCCCACTCTAGCCATTGATCAGTATTACATCACAACTGATGGATAACACCTGCTCTAAACCATCGCACCTGTATATTTTACCTGAACCAGGTGTGGAGTGTTCTGATTAGTTCTAGGGTCCGTGTTAAGGCCGCATCCAGGCTACGTGTTTGCTATCATGTCATGTTCGGTTGCATTACTGAGTGAGGTTGTTAGGGTGGACTAATGGCGGCCGGTTGCTGATGAGGCCGCTTACTCTGTATCTGGCGGCCATTCTACTACGTCATTTTTACTAATGCCCAAAGCTGTAACCGTTTTTCCCATCTGTAGGAATCACGTGGCGTCACAAAGTTGCCTTCCCAACTTTGCGCCGTACCTTTGTGTCCGTTATGCTTTTCAGTCGGGAATGAGTGTGATCGTTAAGTTGCCATCGCATTCTATAATGGAACAAGTCGTCTGTGCCTGTCACTTGATCGCCATCAGTCTCCGGTTTAGATGGACGTCATCATAACGTCCCCGTGCGTTATGACGTCGCCGGCAGCGTACCGTAAGTGCGTGTGGGAAATCCTGACTGGTCCTCGTTAACTCTCATCGCAACGTGACATTGATGGACGCGCTAACCTGGTGCTCTCGTTTTTGTTCGTTGCATAACTTCTCACCCCCGAAGCATTCTTTGCCACTGACACCTGTTTCCTGGGAAGATATAGATGTACTAGAGAGGTACGTGTTCCCGCGAGACCTTTGATTATGGCTAACAAGCTGGAATGTGGCCTTCGAGAGGAAAAACCAGAGCGAGCAGGGTCACTTGGTCCACCTAATGAAACTGACGAGCTGGTACACATTGGGATCTGTTGCCAACTGCACCTGACGACCTGCAAAAGTTGCTGTTTGATTAGCGCGTTCCAAGAAAAGATTCTTCTACGAATTGATGAGTCTAGTTTGGCTCTTGGGGATGTGTGATTGAAATCGGTTTCGAATGCGTCATGCGAACACATGTACCGGAGAATTCACCAGAAATTTAATACGAAGCAAGCATTAAACTCAAAGCAACCATAATCATCGTCAGATCACGTCATTGCTACTCTGCGTGCGACCCTGCTGTAACACACTTTCGAATTGCGTTTTAAAATCTTGCGAAGTGAGTGTGGTTGATTTTCAATGCACTGTGATGTATAGCGCTGCTGATTTTCGCATGGTGTCGATGGGCATCAAAGAAGGGGAGCATTCTGTATTTGTCTGCACTTTCACACCATCAATCTTGAAAACTATTCACGGCTCGGCAAGTTGGCGTCCGCGTCTCCACAACGTGTAATTTGTAAAGCGTATTGCCGAGTGGTGACGTCTGTATTATATAAGGCGCTATAATAAAGAACGAAATAAGCGGAACAATCTCCGTTTCCTCTGACTTTCTAACTCACGCCACGTTCTCAGTGTTAGCGACCATCATGAATGAACTTCCCCCTCAACAAGAAAGCTTTAAATCATTGCAAAGAAAGGAAGGCAAATTTCAATGCCTCTTTATGCGCGTTTTCAGTCGACAAATCGAGACTTGTGGTCGAAAGGCATGCCACGGTTGGTGTTTTCACGACACATTTAACCGTGGAAAACACTTCTTATTGTTCGCTTTAATTGCAAATATGGGTTTGTATTGAAGCACGATTTGACATATTGTTAGGCTGTTGGCGGAATGATACCGCTATTGAGCCGGTGACTGCCAGTTATAATGCTTGAACGCGGACTAGTTCTATCGAAGACCAGCTTCAAATTGCAAACCGTACCACGAACCACCTGTACTTCCCAAATACTGGCGAATTTATTTGGTCTAATCATCAAACAGATACACAGTGATCTGATGATGCTTAACCCCGATACCGTACCCCTCTGACCTTTTGAATTATTTCAGAGATGACCTTGCTTTCACCTCCTAGCTATTTCTATCTGTTTGCAGCCAGCGATGAAGAGGATTCTAGTGATGACTATGATACCATGTCCGGTCAACCTCAAGGTAGGACAGCTGCTTTCTCACCTGAGTTGCTTAGACACGACACCTTAGACACGAAACTGATTCAGCCACCTCACGTATAGACGGAACTGGTACTTACGTCACAGACGTATAGACGGAACTGGTACTTACGTCACAGACGTATAGACGTTATCGAGTTGCTGATGCAGCGCACCCCTCCCCCGGACCCCTCCCCCTTTGGACCTCCATCATCTTTTTCAAAATACACGTGGCCAGCTTTGCCCCTGCGGCTGTAACCGTTGTGGTGTTCGTTGCGCATGCGTATATAGCCCTAGGAAAGAATACCTTTTGGTCGACAGTCTGTTGTGTTCATAAATACTCAATGGTATAATGGACGTTTAGTAAGCGGCCTATGTATGAGTGTTATGTAGATCCGCGTCCTCGTGTTCTTTCCCCATATCACCCACGTGACCATGCTATAACTAACACACATCAGAGGATGACCAAGTACAAGGCCATGTGATGGCCGTGTTTTGAGGGTCTATTACTTAAGAGTGAACACACGTCGATGGCGTGGGCGAGATAATGATCTATCCTGACACACAACCTCTTCCTTAACCCTGACCTTTGCCATGATTTCTGCTTACACCATGACCTAAATCTAAACCATGACATATGTATTAAGATTAGATAAGAGCTCAAGTAGCCGTGCACGACGTTCATTAACGTCGTGCAAAGATCGTAAACGAATGCTCGTGAACGATACATGAGTTCCAATTATACACGATAATTACACAAATGTACATATGAAGAATAATTTTTCACATAAATGAATGTACAAGTTGAGTTAGTTTACGTGTGAGATTTCGTCAAAGGCGATTTAATCTGGCCACACAAATTCTGAAAAGTTCATGTTTATTTTGAACGACAAGCGAACATTTTCTTTCCGAATTTTATTATTTAAGTTTATGTGTTATTTTGTCAATGATTATCTTTTGGAAATATCTACTTTGAAGGGCGATATGTATTCAACGATATCACATTGACATTTAAAAAAAGATAACACATTGATTCCCGCAGTCTGGAGGGGGCACTTGGCCTTGTCCTGAGTAGGGGTGTGCCCCGGGATCTCAAAAACCTGTACCCGTCATACAAGGTAAAAATGGCAAGAGCATACCCCATCCTACAATTATGAGGTCAACAAAACCCGTGGGGAGGCCGAAAAAACCTATCCCGACACATGTATACTACCTCTATATACTTAAGTGCCCCCTCCCCCGGGACCTGCAGCCACATGGCGAGTGAAAATGAAACTGCGTAATGTGACGTCATATCTCCAAAACTGGGGCTGCCGTGAACGAAAGTTGTGATTCTAAAAGTTCATTTGACAATTGCTAAATAATCACGAGACAGTGGATAACCAAAATAGTCATGATCAGCGGATATTCATCTCATTTGTCGACATATATATATTTACGTAAGTACACAACTTGGTGGGAAGCCCCGGGCAGGCGAAATAAAAAAAATTGCCACACGACCCACATATCCTTAATCACGACGGTATATATTTATATTACCGTCGTGCGCGGCTAGAGCTCAAGCTGACAGAAAAATCACATTGACCTATGTCATTGCCAATCACCGCGAACAGATTGACTTGAATTAAGCTGTGATTGCGCCGGGATGATCTCGGAGCATCTGCCGATCCCAGACCTCACCTGCTGTAGCTGATAGCTTAAGGTTCCTACATTGTGCCCCAGGTTGTTTATAGAAAGCCAGATCGTAAGTGTGTCATGGTAAGTATGGTTAGTTCACCGACTGCCTGGGGATACTGGGCGGATTCAAAACAAAGCCATCAATGCCAGCTCTATGCGCAAGAAATGTACTAGTCAATCTGAACTGCCACCTTCAGCAAGCCTTCCCAGAATTCCCCACCCGAACTCCCTAGGTTAGACTGGGCGAATTGATGCTCCTTCCAAATGACACTGCTTCTCGTTAAATAATGATTGATTGCTGAGTTACATGTCAATCAGTGCGATTCTATGAAGGTGTGGGTGTCGCCTCTTGGTGTTCCTCCATGTCGGGCCTATTACTATTAGATGAGGGCAGGTCGGATAAGTAGGGCCCTTGTGTAAATGGTGATTTATAACTTATTAGATAGACCTTTGCTCACCCCCTACGTTTCCCCTAAAAAAAACCCCACAAAATCCCCCTGTTAATATTACATCATCAATAATATGATGGCGATTCTTTACAAATTGTCTGCCCTAATGGACATGTTAAGTGTGTCTTTCAGGAGCTGTCATCGCCTTAAGTGGCCTAATCGGGCTGTGGTAACATATGTCGATAACTTGACAAAATGTGGCGTTTATCTCATACATGGGAAATGGAGCGGTTAATTTCTTTTCATGCGTTCGGGGTCACGGAATTCTCGTGCATGGGTTCTTGATGAGATTAGTAGCTTACGGTCACCCGCGAGATTGATGCTGGATTTCGCGACTACAGCGAAGCTTTGTGACGTATCTGTGATGACGTATGTGGTCGCTATGAGGTGATGTATGTTTGCCCTTGCGCCCCTTCCCCGCTACTTCAATCCATCTGCTCAACGTAACAAGGGACACCTCTGCTAATTGATATACCCTTGGTGAAGTGTTTATATATATAAAGGCTCAGTCAACATAAGTGGGGAAATACTTGTCAGTTGAAAGGCCTCGCTCTTTGTCGCCCGCCCGCTACATTTGTTTCGAAAATAATTCTGTAACCTCTAAAGCACTAGGTACTAGTTTGTTAAGTTTCATCTTGACCCCAGAAGACACCCTCTGTGGGGCATCTGCGTTTACAACATGGAGATAAGTTAACCCTGGGTGGTTGACAAATGTCAGTGAGTACCGCTTTTAACATGAATTTTGTTGTATCATATCACTATAGTATTTAAAAAATAATCTTGGACATGAATGGGGTAGTGGGGTTTGGGTGAAGTGTGATGCCCTTATATGGTCGATCAAGTCCAGTGTATACACATCTGCTACACTCATGTTAGTCCTATTCTGTGGAAAGCGGGATTTCCGACTAGGATTTTATATCATGGTAAGAAGGCGGTAAGATTAATTCGTAATTCTATGTTCAGCTTGCAACAAAAATAGTTCTTTTTTCCTTTGCGGGCAAGTCATTGAAATGCACTGAGCCGACACATGAAACCCCGAAACCCATTAAAAACTTCTCAGACTTCAAAATGTCAGTCATTTTTCTATTGAATCCTTCAGATGGATAACAAATTAAACTTGAATAAATGCTAATAAGTCTGTGATTTGTCAGTTATGTTACCGTGTCTTGAAGTAGGCAATAAGGAGCTTGTATGAAGTGGCGTGTAATGAAATAACCTGGACGTTGTTGGCCTTGTCAGTAACTGAGATTAGTTTTCCGGTCATGCAATTGGTCGTGTTGTGGACCGGAAGGAAACGTCGACTTGACATACGCGCAATATATCATATCACTTTGTACATCAACTTAATTGGGTAATTTATTTGTAGTTAAATTCAATTTTGCTTATCAGTAACGCCGCTGTAATTTACAATATTTCTCTCATCCATTCAGTAAGACACCTTCCCTTCCCTGCTTTCTCTAGATTGAAAAGCATTGACAGTTGGCAGGTTGGTAGAAAACTGGATTTGAGGGGCGAGGCGTTGAAAGGTTTTCTTGGGAGGGGTGAGTGGGGACGGTGCGGTAGGGTCATGATCTGACCTCTGCTCAAACCTTAACATGTAATTACTAAATGTAAACTATCTGCATTAAACCGCAAATTAATAAATTGATGCGACGTTCAACTTCGTTAAACAGTCCGTTTAGTGAACAATGCAATTAGTTGTATTATTTACGTCTATTTTAAAGACACTTTATAATAAACATAATAAGAAGAAGTCTTATAACAGGAAGTGCCTTTCCAGAAATTCTGTATTTCTATAGAATCGAGTGGTCCAGTTTTTAGTCTTGTTTCGTGTGGATGTTTCCTTACAAACTTCGAACAGTCCCAGACTCTTTATTTGGGGTTGCCCCGTGCAACCCGCGTTCTTATCTTAGCAATATCGGGGCGCTTAGAGAAAATAGGTAGTTTTGTGGTTTGCCATAATGGAAATGGGGTACGCATAATCCTGTGATCGGAATATAGTCGACGTGGCCGGTGACTGGAGTACAGGCAATATCAAACAAGTGGAAATTAACGATGGGGGGTTGAAAACGAGGGAACATAAAGTTGTGCAGTGTCCCCCGGTGTGTCTCAGTGTCAAACTGGCGGCTTTTATCTTTCTCAAATCGTCTAATCTGTTGACACACAGAGAAACCCTATCCTCATGTCACGTGTCCCGTTGGAGACCCATCCATCGCCCTTAAATCATCGTATTTATATACGACTAAGTGTTTTCTAAATTACTATTTTTAAAAATTTCCAACGTCCGATTTATCAAAAATTGAAATACTTATTAGTGCTGATGGTGGTTCCATCGGTTGACGGCACCCTAGTCAGAGAAACCCCTTTGATTAATTGTCCTCACCTGATGGGCCAGGTGCTCGATTCCGTTACCCTTGTGTAGCTCTTTTGAACCGAGTGAACTTGCGCTCCCTCTCGGTTCTCGAGGACAGCCTTCCCAATGTAGAAAACTCGATGATAAGACCTTGCCTTCACGATGTCCACCTGATATAATATATGTAATTTAATAAGTAATGGTTATTATCTACGGTGAATGAGTTTCAGCAACCGCAATAACTTATAAATATGGATAATCGCCTAAACTGTGGGAGGCGATTAACTTTTCCAACTAATTTCCAATATGGTGGCGAGATAGCGCAACAAAAGCCAGTTGGAAACGGACTTATTATGAAGCTGGATAAAAGAGCGGAAAAGGCAACTAGGTCAGAAAGTTTTAAGGTATAAATCTAGTATTAATTGACTCACATGAGAATATTATCAGGTAGATGATGACAATAACGGTATGATAACGTCATGTAAGAGACCGGTTGTTGGCAACTACCAGAATTCGCCGAAAAGTGTTCGCCCGGAGATGGGTTAAAAAACACCCATATCAATTAAATTCAGTTAATACTCGTACCTTTGGTGGCTGTACATTCTTCTCAGTACGTATTTTTAACGGTATAAGTGGTGCTAAGTTAAGCATGTTTGTCAATCTACTGATAAAAGTGGGTTCTCCTGTTAGATCAACAAGGTAGTACTCGATCGACTGTTGGGCTATTTCAGCGTATTACAGCAATCACAACTCCTAGCTTGTCCTTCTCTACTCCCGGAAGTATGCTCTCTGCACCGTCCTCCCCTCGATCGCTAACTCAAGCACCGGAAATGGCCTTTTCTACTTCGAGTGCCTAGCATTATCGCAGGGAAGCTCAAGTATTTATCATATGTTTTAGGGTCTGTGTTTTACCGAAATCCCAATCTGGTCTGAGCTCGCCGTAGTTGTGTATAGTGGGTCACGCCAGGAAAGAGATAACGCGAGAATGATTGCTTGCTTCCGCTTGGTGCATCGCGAGGTCACAGACACCGTCAAATGTTGGACATGATTTTGTCGCCTTTTATTGCCTTGTCGATATCAATGCCCTCTTTACATACCCCTGTTTTGGAAGCATGTAACAGAAGGCTCTTGCACATGTTCAGGTGTGACAAAAATACAATTATTATCAGTTGCAATGAAAGTGGCATCAGCGACTGACATTATTTTGTACAATACGCATCGTCCATTGGCTATTTCTTGCAATCCGTATCGGCGTTAGTTAGCCCACGTGTCTCCCGCGCTTTTATCGCGGGCGATCACCAGAGGGCGCTGCAATGTGGGTCACCACGGCTTGGGTCTTAGTCATAGGTATGCCACATCCAGTATAAAACCATCATTGAACTTGATTACGATGGGGAGTAAGGTACGTGCTCTGGATTAGAATGTTTGCTTTCCGGTCGTGCGTGTTAATGTGGGCAGATGGGATTAAAACAACCTCTGATTGTTATGGTTTGCCTCGTTTCCGCAGTCGGCGACACCACGTGTACGATGACGTCATAATCCAAGCAACTTCTCGGTTGCGACAAATGGGAAACCTACAGACCCATTACACCATTCCACCCACTCAGCCTGCCCACTTCCCGCTCAACCCAACAAGATCGTGTTTTAAATGGGGTCAAACAAAAGTCACTGACCACAAGTCCTCTGTATTCCATTTAGTAAAGACAAACACGATGACTCATTCTTTGGTGTTTTGAATATGCTGCTAGACACTATTATATACAATGTGTCACATATTTGATTCCCCTGTGGCTGAATTTGCTGGTACAAACCGTGTTGACTTAATTGTTCATGCATCAGCTTGGTTTAAAAGGATTTTAATTCCCAATGTTGACCTCTATTTCATTCCAGTTCTTTGCTAAAAGAGTTTAGGTATAGTGATATCTAGCGAAGCACAGTCCTGTAATGAATGTGGTTATAATGATCCATATGTTCTCCTGTTCATCAGATGGACCTCCGCGCTGGTCAGCTGCCATGACTCGCAAGGAACTTGTACTGAAGCCTACAGGACATGCCGTGGAATTTGACTGCCCGGTTATATCCTCCACGGAAACCTCTATAATCTGGAAGAAAGATGGCGGTTTGTTGGATGAATCGAGGAGGACAGGCAAGGTGAGCATTTGCAGGGATCATGTCCTCAATAATGAGGAATAATGTGAAACTTGGTGTTATATATTTGGAAATACTAGAAAAGTAGCTTCTCAACAGAGACCAATATGCAGTTATGTTCTTTGCAATCAGAGGGTAAAAATAGCTGTGGGTTTGTGGAGGTAAGACCAAACGAAGTTTTAAACTCATGGGTCTGGTTTGTTTGAATGAATGTTTAGTTATGAGCCAGATATGTATTCTAGGTTGTTTTTATGGCTTGATTGTTGTGATAGATTGAGAGACAGGATAAGAAGTTCTCGCTCATCCTGTATGCCCTGACTTTATATGATGATGGAAGCTACACATGTGTTGTGAGCAATGAATACGGCCAGTTGTCATGGACATATGTGCTTGATGTACAAGGTATGTATCTTAATGATTTGATGTGCTTGTGTTCAGATGATAAAGTGTGAGCAAGTGGATGTGAGATGGAGAAATAGCGAGAGACAGCAGGGTTGGGTGGGGGAGGGGGGAGAGAGGCAAAGGGTGCGAGAGAATGTTTGTGGGGTGGGGGAGAGGAGGCAGAGGGAGAGATAGAGAATGAGAGACAGGGGTTGTGGGGGCAGAGGGAGAGATAGAGAATGAGAGACAGGGGTTGTGGGGGCAGAGGGAGAGATAGAGAATGAAAGACAGGGGTTGTGGGGGAGGGTGATAGAGAATGAGAGACGGGTTGTGGGGGCAGAGGGAGAGATAGAGAAAGAAAGACAGGGGTTGTGGGGGAGGGTGATAGAGAATGAGAGACAGGGGTTGTGGGGGCAGAGGGAGAGATAGAGAATGAAAGACAGGGGTTGTGGGGGAGGGTGATAGAGAATGAGAGACAGGGGTTGTGGGGGCAGAGGGAGAGATAGAGAATGAGAGACAGGGGTTGTGGGGGAGAGTGATAGAGAATGAGAGACAGGGGTTGTGGGGGCGGAGGGAGAGATAGAGAATGAGAGACAGGGGTTGTGGCGGAGAATGAGTGAGTGGAGTGGAAGCAGAGATGTGGGACAACGAAAAAATGGGTTGTGGTAACAGAGGGCAGTTATCTCTGGTATTATCTGTGACACAGTGCAGAAGATAACACCAGAGATACAAATGAAATGACAAACTGATCAAATGAATATGCCAAGCAGACATTCACTGACATTGCCATTTGTGACTTTTATTCTAGCTCGGCCAGAGACCCCTCCTACATTTGACGTGGCTCCAGCAAACACAACTGTGGTGCTCGGGGGCGAGGCCAGATTCCAGTGTAAAGTCACTAGTGGCCTCCATTACCACATTGAGTGGTTAAAGTATTACCAGGTGAATGGCAGCGACCATGACCCCAAGACCAACTACCCCTACTACGACATCGTCAAGGTAACACGCTAATCTCAATCACTTGTAATGCAAGATGAATGTGCTAGTTGATTTGGTTGAAAATGCAATGGAATTTCACTTAATGATGCAGTGAGGTGGAAGATTAGGTAAAGGCCCAAACCCATTGCTGTGACGAGGCACCCCCACTGCCAGGACATAAGTCCACCAGGTTTACATAGTGCCACAAATTAATGTTCATCCCCTGTCAGAGATGGGACTGATCATCTTAGAGTCATGATATAACAAGAAGGGGTGGAACTTGAAGCATTAGAAGATTACACCATTCTGACTGGATTTCACCTTTGAATGTATGATGTAAAAAAAAATTATAATTTTTTCTTTCTTCAATGTTGTGTTGCAGACGTCGGATATGAATATGTCTGATCCTGAGGAGCTGGTGATCAGGAATGTCGTGTACAATGACTCAGGGTTGTATGGCTGTTTGGTCGCAAATTACTTTGGTTCACAGTTACGGGCTGCATGGCTCACAGTGCTGCCACCTGGTGAGAAAATTAGAAGCTGTTTATAAAATAGATATACACATATAGGAGATACTTTATGTGGTGTATGGGGGTGGGTTTGGGTTGGGTGTGTTGATTGCTTATTCAATCTAAGTGTTGTTATGCTGGGTTTTTTAGGTATGTGTATTGCATATGTTGAACAGTTGTTAAGTGCATCAAGTGTCCGTGACTGTAAAAATGGCATGTCCAGTGAAAATGAAAGTAGCTTGTCAATTCATATGTAGGAAATGCAAGTGTCGGCTGCATATTAAACCTCGTTTTATCGATGTGTTTCAGTGGAGGAAGTACGAGGAAATCGCTACACTGTGGCACTCATAGCCGTGGGTGTAATCACAGGCATTCTCTTCATCTTCATCCTCATCATCACCATCCTCTTCCGCCAGCATCCTCGCTTTCCATCCACGCAGCCCCTCAAGAAACGAGTGGTCGTCATGAGAACGAACATACTCTATCCCGACCCAGATAAAGACCCCAACTCACAGGGTTCCTTTGCTCCCCTGGTCAAAATTGAAGGCGGGAGGAACCGGTTGTCATCTGAACTGACCTCCATGTCAGAGTATGTCATCCCGTTGGATGCTGAGTGGGAGTTTATGCGAAATAAGTTAAGTCTGGGGAAGTTACTAGGGGAAGGAGCCTTTGGTATCGTGGTGCAGGGTGAAGCTATTGGCATCAAGAAGGCCGGCAATACTCTGACAACCTGCACAACGGTGGCCGTTAAAATGCTCAAAGGTTAGATCTCCACCAGCATTTACTGGTAATTAGCTCCGCATGAATAACTGTGATTTAGTTGTTTCTATACGGTGCTGTTTTGACGACCAGATGACGCAACTGACAGAGAAATGGCTGATCTCATTCAGGAGATGGAAGTGATGAAGATAATTGGTCGTCATAACAACATCATCAACCTCCTTGGCTGCTGCACACAAGATGGTGAGTCTAAATCTACCAGACTCTCTCGTTACACCTTCCCTCACAGATCTTGTTTTGTAGGAGTAACCAAGTGTTCATGTGATCACTTGCAGGGCCGCTGTATGTCGTGGTGGAGTATGCCCCCTATGGCAATCTGCGAGACTTCCTCAGAGAAAGGCGACCTCCGACCTCTTCTGGATATGAAGTTCCAATCTCACCACTAAGTCCAGAACGAATGGCTTTCAAACCGCTCACCTACAAAGACCTTGTTTCCTTTGGTTATCAGGTTGCCAAAGGAATGGAATATCTCACTGCCAAAATGGTGACTTACCCAACTTGTGCTATAAAACACAACTTCGACTATGTTAAAAATTCTTTGATTTACTTGCATTCAGGAATTGATCACAACCAATGTAATTTTGTTACAGTGTATTCATCGAGATATAGCGGCCCGTAACGTACTGGTCGGGGAAAGCTATGTTCTCAAAATTGCTGATTTCGGCCTCACTCGAAATATACCGAACAACGATTACTACAGGAAAACAACGGATGTAAGAAGCACATATATTCTCTGTATAAATCATTTGTCTTTCCAATGTTATTGGCTGCACGTCCATTAATTAAATTGTTTGACTGTAGGGGCGTTTACCAGTCAAGTGGATGGCACCAGAAGCCTTGTTTGACCGACGCTACACTGTCAAAAGTGACATGTGAGTTATTGTCTGTATTCTTTGCTTATGTTACGGCCGTCCACCGTTATAATGTGTAATGCTGTATTATGCAGGATAAAGTCATGCTAAGTTCATGACAGCCATATAGATCATCCGTTATGAAACAAAACAAATATAGTATGCCATTGTAATTGAATGTGCATTATTGATTTCAGTTGGTCATATGGGGTGCTACTGTGGGAAATCTTCACCTTAGGGGGCAATCCTTACCCCTCAGTACCAGTGGAGAAGCTGTTTGAGTTACTGAGAGAAGGCCATCGCATGGAAAGACCCCCTTACAGCTCCCTGGAAATGTAATTACCTCGACTCTGTTTCTTACACTCGTCAATTAAATATGAATACGTCCATTTCTTCAATGGCTGACTTCCTGTATTTCTCACAGGCATAACATCATGTTGGAATGCTGGCAGCAGAACCCAGCCATGAGACCTACGTTCTGTGAGCTGGTACAGGACTTGGATAGGATCCTGGCTCTCTCTGTCTGTGAGGTAAGGTAATGTAACTATACTGATGGGATGACTTAAGGAACCAACACAATGTGATCGATGATGGGATAGTTATGTGGAGGGATGTGGATTAATCATGCTACCAATATAAAAAAAAAGGACTTGTGATGATTGTGGAATATTGGGTGGAAGCTATAAGATGATTGCACTGTTAATCGATAACTTGCGTGGGAATATAATCATGTCGTTGAATGACAGCTACGTTATCAAGTCAATTATAACCATTTATCTTGATCCATGTTCATAAGCTCCACATGACTTGATCACTCATGTAATTACTGAGTCCTATACTTACCCTCAATATACTTTTGACAGGACTACTTGGACCTTGAGCCCTTCACTGCTGCTCTAAGTACAGATGGACCAGCTGACAGCCAGTACTCGAGTATGTCAGTCAGCAGCGCGTGTAGTCTGCGCAGCTTCGACTTGCTCGAGTCTCAAGTCTAGCTACAGCACCTGGCCAGAGGCAGCTTTCCTCATCAGTATTAAGAGAGACTTTGTGATCTACTTTGAGTAGGATGAAGACTGGAGGAGTCTTAGCTTGTTGAGCACCTTGTCTGTGATAATCCCCCAACCCCGATCCCTTCAACCACCCCAGTGTGTTTGTCAACCAAGAACGAGCAATATGTGCCAAATGGACAAGATGTGACGGAGAATGAGCTTCCATGAGTCAGGGAGGAGACCTGTGCTACGCTGCCACGTCACGACTTCATTCTCTCCGAGTGCCTTGGCCCTGGGTGTTGCTGGAGATAGTTGTGATGTTGTTAAGGACTTGACCAATGACAGCCGGCCTCTATACTGGTGCCAGTGGAACAATTCCATGTGATATCAAAGACCTACTTTGTCTCAGAAACTGACTACTCGCAATGTAGAGACGGGAGTCACATTGCATGTGACCAATGGGAACAATTGTTATATGGTGGTTCTGGACCAATGAGAACATCCGTTATGAGTGGGCAAGTCTCCCCATTGTCACTTGATTTAGGAGGCTAGGTTGTGTTAAAGCTGGCTTCCTGTGTGTGCACTTGAATTTCTGACTGGGCATTACCATACCTCAGCATTTAACCATTACCACACCTGAGCAATTTCATAGTCGTTACACCTGAGAAAGATAACACTGTCACAACAACTGATGGTTTGGGTGCGCATAAGAACAAACAAGGTGGATATTCTCTCTTCTCTGTTGAATAACGGCATCATCTTACTTACTTTCCCATATATAATTCCACATCGAATTATATTAATCTGTCTTCTGGTGGCAGACTTGACTAAAAACACTTTATATGTTTCTGATGTGACACAGATTCTCGTGTGATGAAGTATTGATGAAACTGGCACTATTCTGTGATGTGACCCTCATAGCATACAGTTGGAGGCCATCGCTAGCTGTACACAGTTTATGATTCAGACATCACAGATATCAGGGCTAGGACAGGCTAGGATGTCATGGTAAACATCGGTGCCCCACTACCTAAGTACTGGCCAGGTCTTTTGACATGTATTTTGTGTGTGTATAATACTAACAAGCCTTCTGCACAGTTGTGCTTGTGAGTCTGCATATCATTCAGTTGTTTATGGCTGCTCGACCGGTGCGTCCACTGAAGCAGTGTCTATGCAATGAGACTGGTTAACTTCCTGGTTCTACACCATGACACACGGATCTAAACTTCCCGCTGTATGTGCGTACCCGCATTGAGAAGGCTGTATAATATTCTATGTGACTGGGGCATTTATTTTTTTTCACCAAAGAGTATTAATCAGATTGATACTTTTCAGAACTTTGTTACAAGTGTCATTTGTATATTTGCAAGTATCTCATGTAACGGTATAAGGCTAGGATCATATTGCTATGATTACAATAACAGGGACATTTTGTGCCTTTCTGCATCCGTCTATAATAAACAGGTGCCTTAAGAGAGTCTTGTATATTCCCTGTATATTTGTTTTTATCACATGCCAGTCACTCCCAGAAGTCATTTACATATTAAGCTTATTATCAAGTTGTTTCTATGGTAATGGTTCCGCTGTATGTGCTCTATACAATTAGTCTTGTAGGATTATGTAATTTGTCTTTTTAAATTGAGCATTCAGTCTTGCTTGTTATAAGCATATGACCATCAGTGCTTCATCATACATGCTGTAATGAACAACCTCATGTGTCTCGCATCCCCATCTGAAAGACCACATTTAGACATCAATAGTGGATCTCAACATGCATTATGTACTTTTCTACCTGCGTCTTGTACTGCCTACCTGTGTCGAGTACTGCCTTCCTGCGTCAAGTACTGCCTACCTGCGTCGAGTACTGCCGCACACCCAGTTATTTTGTCTCATTAAACGTGTTCATTGCAAAGCATTTGTGTTCAGCAGTATATTTACTGTTGCTATTCTACTTAATGTTCATATGCAAAGTTTGTTCTATGGTTATGTACTTATCGCAGCAAGGATTGAGTGATTTTTGATGTTTCACAGCTTGTAATTATACACCAGTATGGTCAGTTGTTTTTGAAGAAAGGATGTTTTCCGGCACACTTGACTCAAGTTTTCTTAGAGTATTTTATGCATACTTGTCATATTTTTTTTAATGTCAGGAGTTATTTCCCTACCTTGTTTTCAGCAGATGCTATATATTATATAGAATTCAATAACAGCTACTGTGTATCACATGCTTCATGTTAAGGTTGAACCCAAAATTTGTAAGTTAAGAAAATTATCATATTTTGGAATACTTAATCTGGCTGTGTTTTCACAGAGGTCCGAACAGATCACTTGTTTAAAAAATGTTTGTTTGTTGCCAAAACTTGTTCCAGTGTGTCAGTCAAACTGTGTTAAAACTTGTACGTCTTGAATTAGAGCTATGTATACATTATTTGTAGATAAAACAAAATCATATTGGTCAATGTATTTGGTGGTTTTTTTCTATTCTGGGAATTTTTCCAGATTTGATGCAACATGCAAAACTCATTGACCTTCCATTTGATTTAATCTCCAGTAGAAAATACCTTTCATGGAAACTAAGGAGCATTTGTTAAGTGTTTCAAATAATCATTGCCTAACACACTGTTTTTCAACAGTAAAGTTTAGTCGTTGCCATGACCGTTTCCAGGATGTCTCTGATTGGCCAAACTGCACTGGATCAGAAGTTGATAATCAGTCACTCCTGATCCTTTTCACTTTAATTTTGTTGCTGAAAGTAAAGTATTTTCCCGCCTGCTTCTTTATCATAAAGTTACTTTGTGTTTAAGTTTACTCCAACAAATGTACCAAAGTAATGGCAGGTGTATTTTTTGTTGACAAATCTGTGGCAAAGTAAAACTCCAGGGTCATGATACTAAAAGCCTTGGTTTATTTGGGATGTTTATCCATGCTTCTTTATGTAATATATAAAAATGTACAAGAAATACAGATCCTCATCACTATTATAATTCCAACTGCTAGGCATACCAGCCTTTGAATTTAGAGCCTCAACTTCAATTATATTTAGTCAGTGTTTCATTGTGTAGCACAACCAAATGAATAAAGTCAGAATATACAGTTAACTGAGATACAGATTCCAAATGTTATCTCTGAATATATATATATATATATATATATATATATATATATATATATATATATATATATATATTTGTATAATTCAACAATGGCTAAACATAAAAAATTTAAAAAATCAGTGACATCACAAAAATGTCATGGTTGAAATTTTTTCTTCTAAGAACAGAAAGTTGTCACAACAAGGAATTAGCATAACAAAACAATGGAACAGTGTTTTATGGTACTGGTTGCATCAAGAACCAGCTTAAGAGAGACTTGAATGTTTATAAGAACTAGTGTACTGTACATCAGTGGTGGGCAATGTAATCATTTGAGCGACATGGTAGACTTTGTTTGTGCTGTAGAGTATGGTACACTGGGCTGAAGTCCAATCATGGATGTAGTTTCCAAAAAAGAGGAAATAAAGAATATGCTTACATCATGTTATGCAACATCTATCCATCCAACGGCACAACAAATTGCACTTGCAAGGAACAATTAGCTAAAACATTCGTTATGACAGCCAGGCGCAATACGTTATGATTGTAATATCAGGCACGTTTGAGGGAAGCACCACAATCGCAGAGCGTCAAACGTCTGTCATTTTTTTGATACTACCTTGGAGTAATCGTTACTCCATAGTTATAGCTACAAGTGACTTATATGATGTTTTTTTTAATGAGCAACAATGTTGTCCATTTAACATGTTGATAAGACAAAAGAATTCAAATTACAAAATTATTTCATGCATTTCAAAGGGCAAATTGATTTTTTTGATTCATTAACTATGACAGTTCAAATTTGGCAGATCATGTCTAGACCAATGGCCATGACATTTGTGTTCAAGGTATTGAGATTCCCATCAAGTGATATGTGGTTTGTATGCCAGCATTCTGCCAAAACAACAACCATTATAGATATGGTAAAGGGAACAGCTCAACTCAATAAAAAGGAGGTTGCAACTAATTAATTATTCTAATAAAGCATAATACAAAGACCTATAGTGCATTAGCGATGGCTGAAAAAAGAATTGGGGAAAAACAATTTAAGTGAGAAACACACAAAATCCGCAGTTTATCAGCCCTGATTACTTAACCATATATAATACTTTACAGTCAATATCTTAATAAGAGTAATATTTACATTTCACAGTTCAAAAATATGTATATCCACACACTGTCATGGTATTAACGACATAAATATCATAACGTCCCTCGGTCATAGCGTCATTGTAACGAAGATCATCTCGAGGCGATTGCCACATTCCACTTCATCAAAATGTATCCTAGTACATCAACCATGCCTTCAATTTCTTGGTGAAGAGGAGGATTCGTCCATCAACGATGACAACCAACTGGATACCAAAAGAGAGTCCATATTTTCCTCAACACGCCTTTGAGTGAGATGGCGCCGTTAGCTGCTCGCCTCAAACCATCAGCTTATAGAACACCATATACGAACTGAGCTTCTGTCATATCCAATAACACGAGCGAGCCGTCACATGTGTTGAAACCACACAAAGCATATATCTCCTACATATAATGCACTTGGTGGTATTAAGGCCTATCCAGATCAGTCACACTTAAGTACCCTTGCCACAAATTGGTCAATAGTGTCGCAATCTGATGTGGGGTCGTTGCAACACTGACAAACAACGATAAACGTCCACGTGCCACTGCGTTAGAGGCGTATAACCCCGTGTCTTAAATGAGACGAAGGGAAAATTACTCATCGGCGTCAACAGTGTGGTCGGCCATGATAGTATCGACTTGGTTGGTGTTGTGTTCACTACACGCGCTACTGGCGGACATTGAAGAATACTGGCTGTCTGAGGTGCCACCAGTACTATAGGGGCTATCCAACGCATCAAGGTCGAGGTAATCCTGATACACACGCAGTGACAATAACAATAACAAACGTCAATCACAGCTAATGTCAATCGTACGGTCAACCACTAACTACTGACAATAATACAATAAATCCTAAAATAGTCACAAAGAAGAAAGATGATAGACTTCACTGGGGACATTAAAGAGACTGTTCAGCCACATATAAGGCAATCAGGGATCATTTCGTTATTACATTACTACGATTAACGCAGACGTAAGTAATGACATCTTCTAATTTGTGCCTCCGACTTTACATGATGGAAGTTATGTTGATAAGTTTTTAACATTATTATTTGACTGGAAATATTCATGATATACTGTGGAGATCTGTTTTATTCAGATATGTCGTTCCATCGATAACGGTGCCTCCCTAAAACCATGAACTACACGAATGTTAGCTGTAAATCATAACGCGCTCTGAATTTACCTCGCTAACGATGTGTATTCTTCCGCTTTAAGTTACATAATGTAGATTTCATAAAATCTTCACTCATTCAAGTTGTAGGCATAATTGTGCACACATTAGACCGACAAGCATGAAGGATAATGTCCGACAACATAAATGGCGACAGCCGAAGTAAGGATCTTATTTCTGAGACCACAGCGCCGCGTAGCGACTGAAAGTCTGAAAATGTAACATTTTTGGTTTCCAAGGTGCTGTTACCAAGCAGCTTGCTAGGCAACCACTTTCCTTATATGGGGCTGAACAGTCTCTTTAATGTGGTGCGGGCTCCTTCACCGATACAAGAGTTCTTTTTTGTCGGGCTGTATCTTGCGGTATCTTATTGGAAGTCGTTTTAACTACGCACAACTGTTGCGCGAATAAGCGACATACATTCACTCGAGTCCGTAAACCATTACTTCCCCACTCGAGCATTTGTGGCACAAAACAACTCATAAAAATTAAAACTAGAACCAGTATATCTTGATATCCGGACCCGAGGCCGAGAGGTGTTCGTGGGCTAAAATTGGGTCGACTTAAAACCATTCAATCTGCACATACCTACTTCGGCGTAGGTTCAGTTGTGAATTCTGAAAGCCTCGTTGGGCGACACCGGATGCTCTTACATACCCGTGTGTGGTAAAACTAACGACTGGCGGTCGCTTCCAACAACATGAGTAAATAGACCGAAGTAGTTTTCCCTCGCAGGATGCTGGGGTTGTTGGGCAAAAGCGATACCACTGGGTTGTCTAAGTCCAGTCAAGTTCGATGAAATCGTGTGTGTGTGTATACATTGGTCAGGCGAACACCGAGCGCGCTCGCTGGATGAATTGATTTGGGTGCCTATGTTTCCAACACCGCGTGAAGGTCAACTAGATAGAAACCGATGTCCATCAAACGCTATGATATAAGAGAATAAGCACGTTTATGCTTTACCTTTGGTTTCAATAGAGCATTTTTCAATGGTTTCTGAGACCTCAAATTACGTCTCAGTGACATACTTAGAAGGTTTTGCAAGTGCATTTTTACACACCACAAGTTGTATCGACAAAAATGCCTCCTTAATGTATTTGAGTTGCAAATCACCAATTCAGGGCCATAACCTTGAAAAATAGGTCAAAATCTTTTTTAACCTCTCAAGTTGAAGGTCCAACAAGACTATATGGTCAGAAAGAAATTACCATTGGTCTCTTAATTGCAAAGAAACAGACCATTTTCAAAGGTGTGTCGTTAAACCCTATTCTTACCTATACTTCGAAACTCAAATGAGAAGAGTGAGATATCAGAGAGAGAGCTTTCTTTGCAAGGAGATATTGAATAAAGTGGCTCCATTTGTGATTTGGGAGAAGCAAGTTTGCTTTATAATAAAATGCAATATCAAAGTTTCTGAACAGGGAAAGGTGGGCTTTGCTGAACAGCCAAGCTTAAATTGCTGCCTTAGTAGAAAATTGCAGAATCACCAAAAAAATTAAAATTGTTAAAAGAATTGCATTTACCTCACTAGAAGATTGCCTCAAAATTCTATCAAAGTCAGATACAAGGTCACTGAATGTAGGTCGTAGTCCAGGGTTCTGGTGCCAGCAAGCCAGCATCACATTGTACCTACAACACATAGCAACCAAGTTGTAAGCCCAGAAACATGAAAACAAATATCTCACCTTTCAACAGAGCAGGAATGCCAAATATGAACCAACATTTCCAGGGAGCAGAATTGTGGTCTCTCCATTCTGTATCCGTCTCTAAGCACCTCAAACAGCTTCTCAACTGCCACTGAAGGATAAGGGTTTCCACCAAAGGTGAATATCTCCCAAAGCAAGACACCAAAGGACCACCTGGAAAAATGGGGAAATAACTTTAAATATGCCTCAAAAGGTGTTCTTTGCTTAAAAATAAGAATAATGGGTTATATCTTCAACAAAAAGATACTGCATTGGTTGTGCTCAGGATTCACCTACAATTCATTATGCACAGGTGATAATTGATCATGTTATGGTGCAAAATGATCATGTGATGGTGGGAAATGATCATGTAATGGTGAGAAATGATCATGTAATGGTGAAAAATGATCATGCACAGGTGAGAAATGATCATGTGATGGTGCAAAATGATCATGTAATGGTGAAAAACGATCATGCATAGGTGAACAATGATCATGTGATGGTGCAAAATGATCATGTGATGGTGAGAAATGATCATGTAATGGTGAAAAATGATCATGCACAGGTGAACAATGATCATGTGATGGTGCAAAATGATCATGTAATGGTGAGAAATGATCACGGACAGGTGAAAAATGTACAGGTGAAATGTAATGCATGGGGAGAAACTTACACGTCACTCTTGACAGTGTACTTCCGGTCAAACAATGCTTCCGGTGCCATCCACTTTACAGGCAACCTTCCCTGCAGATATAAACCCACATCAGGACGTGGACATCAATCCAAATATGGTTTTCTATATCTACCAATTTTAGTTCTCTAGTAGAATCGGATCAACCATTCAACCAGCAATATTGATAAAACGTTCCGCCTTTATGTGTCAGATTCACACATTTCATAGCTGTAGGTCAAGGTCAATGATAATCTCTTATATCTGAGGTCTCGCCGTGAATAAATTATCATGTCTTCTGTTTGTTTAGAAACAGTAGCTTCAATTCCCAATAGTTTTCATTTAACAACTTTACTACATAATAGTGTATCAAGTACAATGCGGGGGCGGACAAGATAGGGTAGCATTACTGCCTGGAGTAACTACATCACAGCTACATATTCTGCCTTTCTGAGAATCAGACGGATATAAGTACCGCTATTATACAAACAGCCACACCGCCCCCAAGTGATGTAGAGCGCCGGGATGGGCTGGAGTCTTCTAAAAGAACGGCAAGCTGTACGTGTTACGAGAAAAGACTCGAGCGAGGGCGTGATAGAAGCGATGCAATTAAGACCTGAATGAACTTACATACAACAAGGGGAGCAGGGAAAAAGTCACGATACTGAAGATAAAGCGTCCAAGTTTTAACAGACACTATGACGAGATTCAAAAGCACAGGAAATAGTGAGGATGATTGTCAATGCCTGGGCCGAGTTGAAGAGCTATCCGATTTGTTTTCTCGGAAAAGGGATTTGGTTTGTAAAAGGACCAGAATAGCCCGCCTCGTCGCCACCAGTGTGACCACAGCGCACCAGAATCGAGGTTCTTGATTGACCCGCCTTAGATAGCGGCTTCTAATTATCGGGCGAGTTTAATGAAGGTAATCTTACAAGGCAATGTACAGGTATAAAAAGGTACATAGTCCAAATTATTAGAATTTAAATACAAGAAAATTCAAAGTGTACATCGGTTGTTTTCCTGTAGTAGTTGTGGTTGGGTATGTTTCGCGAGAGACCGAAGTCGGCGATCTTCAGCGTGTAATCGTCTGATACCAGAACATTCCTGGCCGCCACATCTCTGTGTATACACTGGACGCACACAGCAGACATCACACGGAATGAAAATGAACATGCGGAGCTTAATATGATCTTCAATTTGAAGGTCATATCGCAAATACACAGTACTGCAAATGAGGGCGGTTGCGAGGAGAGGAATTTACCCCCACCCATCGTTCAAAAAGACCACACAAAGGGTTTTTATTCTCAAATACAGCGAGTTGATATAAAATATATTCATGCTAGAAGTTTAATATGCATACCTCCCTTGATCAAATAGATTAACTTTCTGATTTTTTCCCCTGATAAATATTATTCATATTCATAATTTTTAAAGCTTTAAGAAAATAAAGAAGACTTCTCACCATTTTCGATGCTAGATACTCCATACCACGTGACACTTGATATCCGAAGGAAACCAGATTCTGATATCCCAGGGTGTTCTTGCCCCGGAGGCAGGAGTGGACGGACTGGACGGGCACTGTATAATCCGACGAGGCGGGAGGTCGCCGTGCCTGGAGGAAGTCTCTTACGTTGCCATGGAGAGCATACTCAACAATGACGTACAGCGGTCCTGTTTAAATAAAGCCGACCGAACTCAGATCATCAAAAATCTACATTTGTAACACGCACCTTTCCGGCTTTAATTGGGTTGAAACACTCATTGTACACTGTAATCACTGTATTGATCTGTGTATGATCTGCCTCAGAACTACCAAGTGGAATCCTTGGTTGAATTTTGAATACAAAATACATTCTTTATTTCCCATCTTAGCTACACAACTGTAAATGTGTCAGCCCGTCACGACGCGCCAAATCCAATGTAACCTGATGCATATTTCTGGAACGTAGTTCCTGTCATAACAATAATATACTAACTCTAATAGCTCTTGGACAGACATTCACAACCACTGTTATATTCTTTATGTCGTCGTGGCAAAGCATAAAGAGCAGTTTAAAGGGACAATTACAAGCAACCTTTAGAGGCAAAGTTAGTAATGGGACCGATTCTCCATCCATTTTGATAAAGGAAACGAAGATGGCAAATAATAACGGTCAGTGCTCCGATAATGGCTCTAAGAACACATTGAATGACGTGTGGTCGTCATGGTTACCGTTTTGGGTGCAGCAACCAATGAGGTTGATGATGTTTTTGTGTCTGCCAATGACCTTCATGACCTCCATCTCCATCACAAGGTCGGCCATCTCCCGGTCAGTGGCGTCATCTGGTGGAAAACAGACAAACCATGTTAACGTCGGCTCACCGTTTAACCATCCAAAGCTCAAAATTTTTGAAACTCAGGGATGAATTAAGTGGTCATTTATCACAGCTTTACACATCAATCGTTAACAGGCATTTCCACCAATTGCATATTCAACTGTCTTTAGGTGTAGAAGAATGTCAGTCCGATAGATTAGCGTGTTTGTGACATTTTGTGTGCATGCTGTGAGAGTGTGTTAGTGATACGGGAGTGTGCGACTTCGGAATAATTGGAGTGTGTTTGTCATAACGGCGGTATGCGTGTATGTGGCATTGAAATGTGCGTGGAGTGTGTGTGTGTGTGTGTGTGTGTGTGTGTGCTTGTGACACAGAGAGTATGAAGTTAACCCTCCAGGCATCCCTCACCATTACAGCGCCAACAATAAGTTCCAGGAAAAAGGAACCAAAAGTAATAAACCAACTCGGATTCATGATCCCATCTTAGACCAGCAAGCATGGTGGCTTCCTGACCAGCCAGACAGGGTACCTGGCGCATCAGGTCATGTCACGACTTAAACCATCAGCTAATTTTCCAACCAACCTTTTAGCATCTTAATAGCCACCGTGGTAGTACCCCGTTTGCTTCCACTTCCGGCCATATCGGCTTGCAGCACTTTACCGAATGCTCCCTGACCTAACAGTTTCCCGGTAGTGAGGCGTTCGCGTGGAATCTCCCATTCCTTGTCAAGTGGGATTTCGTATTCGGAGTACGCCGTCAAGTCTGACGAGAGACTGTGTCTACCTCTGTTACCTTTGATGACCACGCGCGGGATAAGCGGCGCCACAGATCCCTAAATAAACACACAGCTTCAATTAAGACTAAAAACTTAAATGCGTCCCACTAACTCACAGAAAATGCTCTGGACAGAAATTGCCAAATGGCATTCTCTTTTTTAGCCAAAACAAATGGTCGGATTTGCACGTCCGTATGAGGGTCTCGGATGGACAGAGTCCTACACATAGCTACAGCCCGACAACAGTTTTCTCTGAAACACTTACAAATTAGGTAACTTCGCTAGTCTATTAATCATCTCACCTGAGAATTGGGGTCACCTTTGCCAAGCTTGCCGTAGATGAGGTTGGATCGCATCACGACCACCCTCTTCTTGACAGGCAGGCCGTCCTGTAGGCGCAACCGCGCCGCCTGCCGCCTGTGGTTGTAGGTACATACAAGAAAGATGAGGGCGAGCAGGAGGATGAAGGATGAGAGACCCACGGCCAGGCCAATCACCAGGGGCGACAGGTCTTTAGAAGGAGTCACACCTGCTCAATTCAAAAATAATAATCCTGTTGTTATTGTGGAATATCGTCGAATCTCAGATTTAATGGGGAACGTTTCAATTCAGGAGGATGGTGATATGGTGACAGATTGAACGTGCCTATTCTGCGAAAAGCATAATTTCGATGGTAAGATCCAGTGGGATTCGAACACTGAACCTTTCAGTTTACAAATGATTTACGTGAAGTAAACTGCGACACTAAATTATTCACAACAGCTTCACGTTTCATCGGGCGGATGAACATCGGCTGCCCAGGAGAGATGGCGGTCAATTTGATAATAAATGGAATTTCTGAGAGATACGCGTACAGTCGAGCGTGCGCACTCACGTTCTGTGACGGTGAGATAGGCCGCTTTATACGTGTAACCATCGGAGTTTCCGGCCAGACACCCGTACCATCCCGTATCGTTAGCAGTGACGCCGATGAGAGACAGCTGCCAGGGGTTTTGTTGCTCCCCAGTTGGTACGGTCGGCTTCTGGGTGATAAAACAACCGTAATGAGGGGTTAAGTTGCAATAAATGGTTAAAGAACAGCTCAGCTTTATACTTGCTTTTGTTGGCACCTACTAATTTGTCAGTCCGCAGTGAGACAAGGCGAAAAACGAGTGAATGGCGAAGGGGATTATCACAAGGTTAATGCTGTTATTTACATGCATGCATCGACTAGATGGGATGGTGGCGACCAATCCCAGAGATTGACTGCCTGGGGACGACCGTTCCCAAGAGGAGCAAGATGAAAGTCAATCCTGAGATAGGACGGCCGAGCACGATGAAAATGACAACAAACAATAAGAAAAACTAAGCCAACTTCAGATTGAAGACCATCGGGTTTTTTCCCATCCTGCAGAATATACGCACACGTCGTACCTGAATCTGCCAATAATAGGGTCGACCTTGTGCGTTATGGAAGGAGCCGTTGACCTGGTACAGACGGACCCATTCCATATGGGGATGTGGATTGATGTTCACCCGACATTCAAACGTGGCATTTTCCCCGGCGAGCACTGTCGTGTTTTGGGGAGGGTACTCGATAATGATGACAGGTGCTCTCGTGTCTGTACAATCACATCACATGTTCATCGAGCACAGATAATGTGGCGCTGTCGGAGATTTAACTCTTACGCGCGATAACTATAATAATTCTTCAGTATTTATATTTCAAAAGTGGTTATTATATCAGCGCTTTAATATTCCCAAAAGAAATATTCTAATATGTTTTAACCATCTTGACGGCTAAGAAACTAAACCCCAAGATATTGCAAATTAAATTACTCTATATCAGTGAAATACGTATGCAATGACAAAATCATAGGTCATATCAGACAGAAAGGTCAGGATGAGGTCACTTACTTACGACCGAGAGTTGAGTTGTCCATCGCAGTGATCCGTGGGCATTGGCCACCACGCACGTGTAGTTACCATCGTCAGCATCAGAGAGATCAGCCAGGGTAACAATATAGTCTCCATCCTTCACTTCCACCTACACACAATCGTCAATTACCTACTTAACACGTTCATGGAATCGTCATGACCTACTTAACACGTTCATGGAATCGTCATGACCTACTTAACACGTTCATGGAATCGTCAATTACCTACTTAACACGTTCATGGAATAGTCATGACCTACTTAACACGTTCATGGAATCGTCATGACCTACTTAACACGTTCATGGAATCGCCATGACCTACTTAACACGTTCATGGAATAGTCATGACCTGCTTAACACGTTCATGGAACAGTCATGACCTGCTTAACACGTTCATGGAATAGTCATGACCTACATAACACGTTCATGGAATAGTCATGACCTGCTTAACACGTTCATGGCCTACTGAACACCTGCATGGAATAATGATGACCTACTGAATACGTTCATGACCTACTGAACATGGGTATGGAATAATGATGATCTACTGAACACGTTCATGACCTACTGAACACGTGCATGGAATAATGCTGACCTATTGAACACGTTCATGACCTACTAAACACGTGCATGGAATAATGATGACCTACTGAACACGTTCATGACCTACTGAACATGGGTATGGAATAATGATGACCTGCAGAACACGTTCATGACCTACTGAACACGTGCATGTAATAATGATGACCTACTGAACACGTTCATGACCTATTGAACACGTGCATGGAATCAACTCCATATAAAGGTACCGGTAATGTAAGCACAATACCTGAATGTAACGGACACCAGAACTTTGGTTATGAGTCAGTAAGCATGAGTAGATTGATGCCAGCATGTAGCTAGATCATTGCCAATACTGTGGAATAAATGTTGTTTACTTTCCTCACATTTGCCAGGGTCTAAAATGTTTCCCAGTAGCGACCGGGTGGATCTGCGAAACCTGATATCAGAATCCGACGGATTAAGACTAGTCCACTTTCATACAGACTCACCGGGCGACTTCTCCGTCGCAGTGAGCACAACGGCTGGCTGTCCTTGTACCATGTGATGTTCGGTCTGGGAGAACCGACGGCGCGGCAGTCGAAGACAGCCGTACTGAATGTGTTGACTGCTGTGAGCGGATGGAAGATATCTTTCACCCAGATAGGCTCGGACACTGGAAATACAAGGCAGTGTTATGATGAGAATGGTTGCACAGATCGCTTCAGTTATCTAATTGATCACGCTGCTATTATGTCGGTACATAGATAGCGAATTAAACATACATATTATAGCATAACTAAGTTCGTCGTATCCGCACCTTCGTCAAACGTTAAATGAGCAGAGATCACCACACGCCTGTAGCCTTGATTGGTATTCAAACAACGTCATTAATGAATCTATAAGGTAAGTGTAGGTTTACTGGTACAACCACGCGAGCGTGTCATTTGGTGCCTGCAGTGTACTAATGACGTCCAGGTTTGCAGCTGCGCATGAATCTATGATAACTTGAGCATAGGCGGGATCAGTAAGCACCTGTCATGAGCCTGCCAGCAGAGGGCGCTGGAATCTATGATGGTAAGGGTGTCAGCGACATCCAGTAACCATAGTAAGTTAATCTGTCGACGCAAGCTTGATTTAGACCTCTACAATTTCATACTAACGACCTCATTTGGCATTACATGTTGCTATACAGGGCATTACATGTTGCTATAAATAGATTAAACCGCTCCACGGAAACTAAAAACTCGGGATCCTGATCGGGCGCCTGATCAGTATCAGTGCCTCATCCCGGATCTAGACCCAAAAAAACCCCTCACAGAACAACCAGGGGACCTGCATAAACTAATAAACTCCGTAGATGAAAATGAGAGTTCTCTCGGGCAGGGTGCCAAGATCAACATGCTTTTGATATAAAGCCGCACCAGATGTGCTAGAATTCACACCACGCATATAACACCCGCGCAAAAACTTACGGGGCAAATCGGTACTTGAAGCAGAGTTTACTCGTAAAACTTCTAAACACCCGTGTTAGTTCGGCCCTCGGCGGAGTAGCAACGGGGTTTCCCAGCGGAGCATCACGCCAAACGCACCATCTTCAATCCGACAACCAGTTACCGGAGCACCATTCCGATAAAACTCACAGACGAGGAATACGCAATGCGATGTTTTTATCCTGTCGGAGGTATGGTGAGGCAACTTGGCCGAGCAGCTGTTTTCTGGTTATCGCCTATTAAACATGAGGTTAAAAGATGTGATGGCGAGAAATACCCAGACGCCATTTTCATATCAACATGGAAGCCTTATGGTAACAGTATCCAGCCGTCCTATTGCTCTACCTTGGCTCGCATTGATGTACCGTAATTTTAAGTAATTCAACAGCTAATACTACAGCCCAGACGAGCCAGGTCAGTTAAAGGTACACCGAAAACAGCATTCTCCCGAGCAGAGGATGCTGCTCGTACCCACGCTTGTGTATCTATCCTCTGCTCCGGTAAATGTGAAGACAGATGGCGCCACTGCATTTGGCTCAGCCCAATGTAAAGATGCACTTTTCGACGATATTTTTTTCCGGTTTTGCGTACTTGCCAAATGATTGTCATCAATCCTTTACAGGAATTATCGCTCATACCTCATCCACTGTAAGCTTCGGATGTCTAATATAGTCAACCACGCGCCATAGTAAGTTTATTATTCCGTTAAAAATAAGCATTTAGACTTCACGAAGGCCATAAAAATAGACGAGTTCAATTTTTTTATGTTTCAACGAGTAGAAGGGAATCGGAGAAGTATTTTTCACACCTGACATCCGATGAAATGTACCATTAATGTATATTTAGGCAACGAGTATTATTAGAAAGGATGTAAAAAAAGAAAAAAAAACAATGCCCCGGGAGAGGATCGAACTCTCGACCTTCAGATTACTCTATTGAGTGCTTATGAGACTGACGCGCTGCCTACTGCGCTACCGAGGCCACGTATTTCGAAGGGTATCAATACTGTTCAATTCGTTACAAAAGTACACTCCCATCGTTCGTAACAAGCCAAAAGCACTTTTTGTGAGATGGAAACCAGCCCACAAAGACGCTATCCAACCATCGATAAAACTGAGATTTGACATTCATTGAGCTCGGGTGTAGCTAGTGCTCTAGCAATCACGACAGACCGTGGCTTCTTTTTGCCCAAGTACCATGTTGACACCGTCATGAATCACTCCCCACGTGACATGCTGTCATGTAACCTTCGGATGTGTAGGCAGGTCTCGAAGCAGTTTAAATCTGTGTCATCGGTACAGCTGCAGGATGCCGCTGACACGTACATACTAGTTCAATGGAGGCTGTGCTTATGGACGAATGTGAAGTGGTAAATGAATGGCGAGGTTCTCAATCCAACCTCTAACATCTTGTTATCATTAGCGTGCGTCTAAAACGTCCTCAGTAATCTAGAGAATTAATATCGGAGCTCCCAAGTCTTTAACGACATTCAAGCTGCTGAATTTCAAATTTCTCATGTAACACACACTCGAGTAATATTCCTCGTGTGAACATCAGAACGATGTTGCCATCTGTTTGTTATTCTGAACAGCGATGGCGGACTGAGCAGACGTTTTACGGCAGTCGTCAAGTTGAGATGAGGCAAACGGCCTTGACGCAGTTGATTAAAGGGCAAAATATGTAAACTCAAGAAGCATAAATCGGCGTGTTGATTCCGTAACTGAAAATTTTCACATATGATTGTGATCCTTTTTGGCATTGAGAATACTGAAACAAGGATAAGTTGTCATTATCGGCGCCTAGAAAAGAGCCTTCGTGCTTACGCAAGCACAGCTCCATAAAAATATCACGTTCGACCGGGGCTAAGATCCACTCTACTTGGGCGTAATGGGACCTTCTTCGTCCGTTTTCAGCTTGTAATGTCTATAAGCGTTACTGCGTGCAACAATTAGTCTATTCGTAACGTCACTTTGAGAATAAGCGACGGGACTTCATGAACATAACTTAATATCCCGGGCCACCGATTTGACTCGAATATACCGAGATCATTTACAAAAGAAGTGGTGAATCAATCAGAATGATCGTATTTTGGAAAGTGGAATGATTTTCGATTAGCGCTGCTTCAATAATAAATAAATTAAAACTTTCCTAGGATTATGTTGTTACGGCTTTATAGTTTAGTCCTCGTTCGGGGTTTTCTTGTGTAGTGGCCTGAGCGGCATACTCAGCTATATTTATAGACTACGATACCAACATCACGTTTTAACCAGTCTTATGCTGTATATATTGGAGTCGCGTCCACCCGCTTCGGATCCTGGGGATAAGCTCCCGAAACTTGGACGTTCCTTCAATATATACACAATCCCATGTCCCCTCATGACACCAGTTCTCTACCTGTAATTGGCTGACCAATCACAGGTGGCCACTGTTCTGACCGATTACAACGGGTTAAAACATACAACAACTAACATCGCAATACACCACATATATTACAGTTCAAAATCAGCTGCATAATAAAGGCTACCAGGATACACTATTGCATCAATAGGATGCAGTGTTACCGAATACAGGGCTGAAAGGATAGCAGGATGTCATGTTTCCGGAATGCAGTGTTACCTCAATATAGGTGTCATATGATGCAGTGTTACCAGGATGTGGTTAAAAGGATGCAGTGTAACCGGAATTAAGTGCTGATGGGACGCAGTGTAACCAGGAAACAGTGTCACTTACGGGCAGAGTAACTCGGATGCAGTGACGCCAGCATGTGGCCTAACGAGGTTCCTGGAACAGTCTTTCTATAAAGTAATAATATTTTTTCCTGCTAATATCAAGTCTTGTTGCATCAGGATTCCTCACACAAAAGAGCAAAACCATATCTAATTGTATGCCATTTAAAGACATACTTTAGACTACATACATCTGAGGACGATTTGGTTCATTTAGCTTATTAAAACCTCACCAGAAAAGACATGAATTCTACATAACAAACGCTCGCGGTCGGCATTCAAAAGGCATCGACGTGGGTGCTATGGGGAATTTACGACCGAACAGATTTCAGGGCTTGGCACTTCATTTGACACACAAGCCCTGGTGGAGAGGTGAAAACGCCTGAGCATGTCGCGGGTGAATGATGATATCACAGAGAATGAAGCGAGTACAATATCGCGGTAGGGCCCGATTTATTAATGTGTAGCATCGCAAAGGTCAAATGTACATCCCAGGTGATATAACCTGAAATTAAGAGTTGCAGTCAGTAACCTCGATCTAAGACACACGATAACGAAATAGAATACTGACAAACATCTTTTTTACTATCGAATAAATTAACTTAGAACTTGGGTTACGCTGGCAATGAGGCTCTTCATTTGCGGGCCTTTGAATCTCTCATTCGCCGGAGGGATCTCCTGGGGCGAATTCATCATCTATGCGAGGACCATATATCTTCGTCGATTGACCGATAGCGAAATTGTTTACGGGTCAGTAATTCGACAGCTGGCAAGCAAGGTCCCAGTGATATAATGAGAGTTCTACAGTGGTGGTTCTTACAACAGACATTTTGCATGTAAGCCATTTTCAACCACTCTAGGCAATGATAATGACCTAATTAACACGAAACCCATGTCAAGTTACAACAGACGTTAAAAATACACCTGATATCTCATCGTGTCATGAAAAACTGTTATCGTACATTTCGAGTTGAAACGACATTTTCAAAACGATGTTCATTTCTGGTCCGCAACATCCGTCTGTTATTCTCTAAGAACCCGCACAAACGGCGGTGGGGTGAAAAGAAAACAGGCTGTGTTAGTGTAGCTTAACCAATAACAACAACCCGACACACTGAAAATTAGATCTCGATTTGATTGCTGGTAAAGAGCCCGCGTCACCAGACAGGCAGTAGCATTCGTTTCGTTAGATCCGGTCGAACGGTAATAGGAATATATACCGTTGTGCCTCGATATTTTGGGCGCGTCGACGAAAACGCGTTTGGCTAAAGTGCTCTATCACGCATCTAGAAAATAACATACATCTAGAGTATGTACAAAAACAAGTCATAGCGCACCCAAAAACTTACCCCCACTCGACGCTATTCTTCAAGAAATGCCATTGATATATCATTTCCGAAAAATCGCGATACGATGACCGCCATTTTGGAAAATATTGGTCGCGTGATTTCCCGCGATATCCCGCCGCCTCATCCGCATTGCCTTAGCATTAGTCGTCGATTGATCACGTCATTCTGAGCATGCGCAAAGCACGTGGTCTTGAACATGAAAACAAACATGTTTCTGTGTTTCGGACTTTTTACCGCTTCCCAAATTGATCGAACTATAAATAAATCCCTCGCCGAAAAGGGATACAATTGTCCGTGAACATCATTGCATTCTATAACTGCATCACTTGGGTATGTTTGGTGTTTGGTAGTTGTCTGAATCGATCTCAATTTTTTTTACATTGCTTCGTTTTAAGAGAAAGTAAGACGTCTACTCAGACGTCTTGTAGGGCTATCGTTTCGTAAACAACTCAAATGGATAAACAGAAATAGTCACGAAGGACACACCCGGGGGTCATTCTAATTGACGCCAGAAGGGTCGATGCCATCATGACATGGCTAAATCTGTTTTTCTCCAACATGATAGACCTGATTAAATTTTGCCAGAAGGAGATTTAGATAAAGGTAATAACAACTTTGTTGTGATAGCAGGTGCGCTCTGCAACTGAGACCTCCTCGCTACTGTAAGGCTCTTCCATACCTCTCCCGACTGCGTGCATCAATTGCAATTCAGAAGAGGTGTCACGGAGTTAAAGTTGGGAGGTCAAGTCCGCCAGGGCAGTCCTACTGTGTAATTAAGAAGCGAGACATGAATGACTGAAAACTAATGAACACGTGTATAAAATAGTCAAGGCCCCTTAGCCCTTCGCTGCGGGCCCTGTTTACATGTTAATGATATTCAATTCTCGCACCAAGGGCGAGAAGCGTAGCGGAACCCCAAGAGTCTGGGACGCAGACCACGTATAAAAAGGGTCTTAATTGATTCTAGTAACGAATAAGGCTAACGTGCGGAATATGATGAACTCGTTTGGCTCAGCAAGTCTCAGACAACAAGACATGTATCTGATTTAATACCAAGCAAAAATGAAGCAATCAAGCGGATCCACATGAGGCATTAACCATGGTGGGACAGGAAGCAGTCACATTGGTTATGTAATGCCAACCATATAATCTACAGTAAGATATCCCGCTTGACAGGGCAAACTTAATCAACCATCGCGAACTGATGGGACAATCACGCGGCTAACTAAATATCAGGTCACTACTTACGCCTATAATGTATCATTAAGTATTGATTAATCATATATGACATAGCTGTAAAGCGATAATCCAGCTTAAATATAAAAATATTTCGCTAGGAATTTCTCGTAATTGTCTAGAGAAGTGGAGGCTGTGGCCATGTAAACAATCAAGAAAATCCACAGCCGAAGGCAGCTCGCCAGTTGTAAAACTCGTCGCGTCTCGGCTCAGCCATTAAAGCCTATCGTCTATACTGCGTTAACAGGCAATAAAACAACCACTGGACGTAGACGGATCAGATGGCTTTGGGCGGTCAAATAAAATGAAACAAATTCATCGCCGTTTTAGTACAAAAACTTATTGCATGAAGTTGTCCCACACAACGATATTATTCCCTAACTATGCATGGATGGTTGAGGAAACCATGGAGCTGGAGAAGATCGGACTATTTCATTAGGAATAGCCCATCATAACCACAAGTCTAACGAAATAGCATAAAGAAGACGCCAAATACGGCTTTCATGAATACAATCAATACCAGTGAAAGGTGTAATTCAGCGGCTTGAGGGCGAGTTCAATAGCCTCACGGACACAGGGAAGCTTATTCATATTCACACTTTATCATCAATTAGTAAATATATGCAGACAACACTACTTTACTAAAATGCCCATTGAGGAGATATTAGTTTCTTCGACAAAAACCATCGAGTATACATATTGAAAAAGCATTATGGCTTGCTTGCCGAAATAATACTGGGAAACGTCTCTTTCATAGCCCACTAAATTGAAATTACGTAATCGGTTATCTAATTAACCAATAGTGATTTCCGCCGACATCTCATTAAACTAACATCAGTCTCAAAATAAACGACTTCTACATTACATAAACTGAGCCTGCTATCCTTATAATTCACCAGTACATACAAGATATCTGAGATAAACCACTTCGATATCTACCCACACATCCGAAAGCAACATAACAGCATGTCACGTGGGGAGTGATTCATGACGGTGGTAACATGGTACCGGGGCAAAAAGAAGCCACGCTCTGTTGTGATTGCTACAGCACTAACAACACCCGAGCACATTGAACGTCAAATCTCAATTATATTGTTGGATTAAAAGACAGCCCTTCTGTTGACAGCGGCGTCTGTGTAGGCTGGTTTAAACACCAGAATAGTTATATAACAGTTTGGGTGTTAAGTGTCGATTTTTTGTACACCTACTTCTCTGCCATATTTGATATGAATCAAGCCATTTATGGATCAGCGCTATCACCATTTCGATAATCGCTGACGTTATCCCGCTTTGAAGCATTGCTTCAACGACGGGGAGCTTATACCCAGGTTAATAGTAAGTGCAGGTGAGAGTTGAGTCCCCTCACGCACAGGGATTTGCATTGGCCTGCCGGCCGCTATCTTCTATGTATACATAAACCCAAGGGGGACAACGATTTCGCCACCCACTCACCAAAAATCTCGCTTAAACCATCTTAACTCCCGTTTACTGGCCTGTCGCGCCTCACATCCATTGAGAACATGTTTTTCTACCTAACAAAACCATCCGCCACGACATTTGCCACCCGAAAGGTTACTTTTTTCGAGTTCAAGCGCTATTTTAGCCGTTCAGGCCAATTCCAGTAGCCGGAAATTCATCGATCATCTGGCCGTCGTCCGGGGAAAAGCAATCGCGAGCTCTGATTGGTCGAGCAGGGTTTTCCCCGTCCCCGGGTTTTCATGGTTTTGTTAGATGACCTAGATGGCGAATGCTAACGGATGTGCAGCTGACAGGCCAGGTCGGGAGTTAAGAGTGTAACCTACAGATTTCTAAACTGGCAGATGATCGTTGTCCAATATATACATGTCTATATAAAAGAACGTACGGCAGGCCACATACCCTGTACCCAACAAGTATGATCATGTGATTGCCGCAGAGATTTTCTTTCCGTTTTATTTGGGCGATGTAGTGACCTAATTATGAACTGAATGCTAACGTGTCAGCCTGAGGCTTTCTAAAGTATTAACCTTCTCCCTTTCAACACATCAGCAAAAAAAAGCCGACTGAGCGGTAATCATATAACATACGAGCTTCCATGACATACATGGGAAGACAGTAGATCTATTGGTCGTCATAAAGTCCATCATTAGTGAGCTCATGGCCCTGTTCCGGTCGAATCCAGGACAGTTATATGGAGTTAAGTATGGTTCTGGAAGAAAACTAGGGCACCTCAGGAGGAGTCGTGAAGGCGAGGTTCCTCAAGCCCTTATTACAGGTGCAAACTAGATTCGGCACAAGCGCCAACGGCATGTCTTCCAATGGCAAGCCTGGACGACCAGCAATACGATATCAACAATATTACACGAACAAATGTTATCTCTAAACAAAATGAATATTTGACCTATTAGTTCAGCAATCGGGACATAGACTCACATACGTACACAACTATGATTGCGTGTTTACTGGTAATCATATAACATACGAGCTTCCATGACATACATGGGAAGACAGTAGATCTATTGGTCGTCATAAAGTCCATCATTAGTGAGCGCAATCCAGGACAGGTTGGTTCTGGAAGAAAACTAGGGCACCTCAGGAGGAGTCGTGAAGAGGTTCCTCAAGCCCTTATTACAGGTGCAAACTAGATTCGGCACAAGCGCCAACGGCATGTCTTCCAATGGCAAGCCTGGACGACCAGCAATACGATATCAACAATATTACACGAACAAATGTTATCTCTAAACAAAATGAATATTTGACCTATTAGTTCAGCAATCGGGACTGTGATTGCGTCTTGTTTACATAACGCAAGGTTGGTGTTAAGGGTCCGTGTATATACCGTCTTTTCTTTTTTTATTAATCAAAACTAAAAACCGAAAACGAACAACATCAGCTTAACCGTAAACCGTTTTTCATATGCGACATCGATAAACGGATAACACCAAACAGATTCGTTTGTCGTTTGGTCAAACGGAAAACGAGTGGCGCTGCTGTCGGCGGTATTTTTACTGATACAAGCGGCTGGATATGTTGGTTGGGGTCCAGACGTTTCGTCTCACCGACAGTGTGCACCGGATGTCCCCATGCAATCAAAGCGGGTATATATACACAAACACACATGCACGCACATATATATGTATACACACAGGCGCTCGGTTTACGATGCCAAGCTTCCGAGCGCCGAGCCGCTATCTATAAATAGCAGACAACGCCTAAACAATATGACAACGCCTGTATATATATGTGTGTGTGTGCCTATGTGTTTATATATATATATATATATATATATATATATATATATATATATATATATATATATATATATATATATATATATATATATATATATATATATATATATATATATATATATATATATATATATATATATATATATATATATATATGTTTTTTTGGTTGTGGGTTTTGATAAACAAAAAGGGAAAAGGCGGTATATACACGGACCGTTAAGGCACCCTATGCGCCGCACACGTTTACGATAGATGTCAGCGAGGGGAGCTGGTAACGCGCACTATTTTCGGATAGATGTCACAAGCTGCTGCCGCTTGGATGTTTTGACATGACCCCTTAGCAGATGTTTTGTAATGACCCCTTAGCCAAGTAAATGCAAAGCGGAGGGAATGCCACTGGTCGATTACGTAAGAATACCGACAACAAATTTATGATCCACAGTTAACACAACCTTTCATAAGTTTTATCTCTAAGGGTTTCTGACAATAAGACACGACCTAGTCAATATATAGTATCAACTAAAATGGATGACACGACATCATGATACTTTGTTTTTATTGATAAAACAAGACAAGCGCCAGTAGAGTCAGACCTTCACAGTGCTTCATTCAGGGAGCCATGCAGTGTTTGATCACGAGGTGGGGCTGCCGTCATCAAGAATTACCAGCGTCTGTATGCAGCGACTCAACGCCCTCTGTGGACTATCAGGCCAGCTTTTTTCGAAATGTAAAGCTCTTTAAAAAAGGCACACATATGAAAACTGTGGCTCTGTGGGCGTTAGACGTAAGGCCAATCTGAGTGTTTTATCAGTAAAGGGGAATCAAGAAGCTATTGATAACAGGGCCTCAGTAGCGCTGTGGAACAACCCGAAGATAATAAGTTCAATTCTCACTAGGGGAATATATATTTTACAACTAGTTAATATACGTGAATTTGCCATTCCCTAATCAGCCCATTCGCTAATCTTATCATTTGATATCACACTTAATTAGTACATCGTGTTAAGTAAATACATCCACTTTGCATTCCACTTGAAAATGTTAACAGACTGTGCATCTCTTACAATGCTTAATCATACATAACAAAAGCAACCCCCTCGTATAGTATGCAATATATCAATTCTCCTCCCCCCCCTCGCCAAGCAAACTATTCTTACACTGGTTCGTCTCAGCAGCACACACATTGTCTTGAAATGACACTAGTCCACCTGGCAACTCAATTGCAGTTTATGCCTTAGGCAACTGAAACCAGCATCAATTACTTAAAAGAGCGTTAAAATACAAAAAACAAACAAACCATGAATTGAGAACAATTTCCAAGAAGGATCAGGATCAAGAAATAACGACCCATTTGTATACCAACATGCCCCAAAACCGAAACAAATTGGCGGCACATCCCCACTAACCTCCACATATTGAACCCCCCCCCACACCCACGGGGGGAAATCGCGGGAAATCACGCGACGCAATATTTTCCAAAATGGCGGTCATCGTATCGCGATTTGTCAGAAATGATAAATCGATGGCATTTCTTGAAGAATAGCTTCGAGCGGGGGTAAGTTTTATGGTGCGTGAGGACTTTTTGTTGTACAGGCTCTTGATATATGTTATTTTCTAGATGCGGGATAGAGCACATTAGCCAAAAACGCGTTTTCGTCGACGCGCGGAATATGTTGAATCAGAACGGTATATATTCATATTACCGTTCGACCGGAGCTAACCAGACAGCAGCCTCGTGGTATTGAGCGAGGCATCGACAACCATAATATGTCGACCCCGTTGAAACATTGGGTAAATCGACGACAGGAACCAGTGCTCAATGAATACACTTACTGGGAGTACATGCTTGTGGGGCAGAAGGGTTGATGTGATGGTTTTTTTTTTTTTTTTTTTTTTTTTTTTTTTGGGGGGGGGGGGGGGGGTGGAATCGTAGTCCCAGGGGCCGCAATGCAAATAACCTTACTAAGAATAATCAAAAAAGGGAGAAAAATCTTTCAGTTGATCATCTTGCAGTTCAATAGATCGATGTTGTGAAGGTAAAGGCTTCCCGAAAAGAAGAAGACGGTTTGAAGGTCAAACGTATATGCCTAGGAGAAGTACGACATTGATACATACGCCATATAACTCTCAGTTAGTACCCAGAAATGCGAAAGTAATGAGACGGCGTTCAGACTGCTATAAAGGTGAAATTACACCAGTGATTAAATTAACCTGGAGCCAGGGTCAATTAAGTACACAATTGTACTCAAATCGATCACAAAATCCCACAGAAGCGACTATCAGCTTGCTGCATTACCTATGTTGTTCAGCCACGAATAAACCAAGATGTCAATAAAAATGGCTGCATTCGTCCACGACGACCATGCCACGGTGATATAAACCTCCACAGAGTCTGTTGAATTTCGTATAATCTATTGGTAGACACCTTTTATGTACCCCCAAAACAAAACAAAGTACTCAACATCAGTTAAACATTTTCACAAAAGAGGAATTTCATTTTTTTCCTGACATGATATAACCAACCGTAAATGATATCTCAGAGAAAATATGCCAAGCCATACGTTTGTACTATAAAGACAGGCGCCATGCATCGAGCCTGCTTGTAAACCATGTGCTGATACACCAATCTTCCTCCAAGATATTCAGAAATTAACTGATTAATTTCAGATCCAGCAGTACCCGACTGCTGTGCTGAAAACACACCTCTAGCAGCCGCTTCGATACCTACCCACACACCCGAAATCAACATAACTGCATGTCACGTGGAGAGTGATTCATGACGGTGGTAACATGGTACTGGGGCAAAAAGAAGCCACGCCAGTAACAACAACCGAGCTCAGTGAAAATTAGATCGGCATTGTATTGATGGCTTGAAATATCACCCTTCAGTGGACTGATTGTAGCGTCTGTGTGGGTTGGTTTACCACCAGAATAGCTATATAGCAGTTTGGGTGTAAAATGTCTATTTCCAGAATACAGACTATACTCTGCCCAATTTCATGAGAATCCAGCTGTTTATGGATAAGCGGTCCACCATTTCGATCAGCGCTGATGTTGTCTTACAAGGAAGCATTATCATTGGAGGTGAGAGTAGTTCCCCCCCCCGTGCCAGGTGACCTTTGACGTACACATAAATTATCTAACGGCTATGCATTGCCATCCAGGTCCGTGGAGCAGAAAATGTGCACTACAATTATAACTCTTTCGCGTAATTTCAGTTCATTTGGTGAAAGTGAGACATTTAAACTGATTAGACCAGTCATGCTTTAGTGAATGACTTTCACCCCTTCATTGCGCAAGCGTAGAAGCAGTATGAACGGCCATCATCACACAAGCATTATTCCGTCGAATCTAGGACAGTAAAAAAGAAAGGGGCGGTCTTGCAAAAAAAAAAAGAGGGTCCTCGGGTATATATGAGAAGTATTGGATACACAAAAACGGTTGTATACATAGGATGCACAGTTGCACATACACCATTGTACATGTAATGTTTGATCTCACAGCGTCATTGCATAGCATCTACTTTAAAGGGCTACACTAGTGAAGTGATACTAAATCAAACCTTTGTCTGTATGGGTAATGCAAGACTCGCCCCAGTATGTTCAGACATTAGGCTGGCCTCAGTGTTCCATTCAAGAAGTCATGGCGACATACAAGGCCCAGGCGTTCGGTTCACGAAGCCAAGCTTCCGAGCGCCGGGCCTCTTCTGAGCGCCATGCCGCTGTCTATATGCACTACACCTGCGCCTGCACTCTTAATGTAATCTAGTCAACTTGACTAACTTGGCTAGTCATATTGACTGTCCACCAAACGACTAATGTGTTAGTCAATTTGACTAATGCAGTTAGTCAAATATTGATTAGTCAAAATGACTAATCTACCTAGTCAAGTAAAGAGTGGTCAATATGACTAATCTATTAGTCACTATGACTATCTCATTAGTCACATTGACTATAGCGTAAGTAGTAATGACTATTGTACTTAGTCAGACCGACTAGAAGATTTGGTCAGTTTGACTATGAATGAAGGTCAGTTTGACTATGATTAAAGGTCGAACCATGTAAGAACCAGTGTAAAAAAACAAGTCAGACAACACAATATGCAAAACAAGTAGACTTTATTATATATAAACACTTACATGCATGCCCTTGTTAATACTAGCCCTGACACAAAGAAGCTTCGCATCAACTGGGTCTTAAGCCTCATCATCAACGACCAGCATCACCTTCTGTACATAACGAAACGTCTTTTTGGTCGATACGTGGTAAGTCACATAAACACATAAATGGCGGCCATCAGCATGCCCATGGCCATGACCTCTGTTACATCCACAGCTTCTCCAACAGATGTTATTACTGGTGTCGTCGTGCGTTGCGACATTCTAAAACACATAGTAGACTTATGGTTGAAGCTAAGCACTCATTAGTACTGATACCAGCAATGGTACACAACAATACATACAAAAACTATTTAATATTCTCACCTAATAGTATGGAGGCGATAGTCAGAAAATTTCAACTGAAGATTTCCAATTTCCTGCAGCAACTGGTTAAAGAACCGCCGCAAAGGTCAAGCTTCCGGTATGCCGCGGCGCGCATCTGTGGTTATGTAACCAACCCGTGTGATCCGCGCATCGCGGTCTCACAACTAAGAGAAGATAACGCTCTTAGGGTGGTCAAATTGACTAGGTAACTAGTCAAATAACACCTGACCAGCCTTGCTAGTCATTGTGACTATGTTGCTAAGTCGATTTGACCATGTGATTAGTCGTTACAGAGTTTGACTAACTTCGATAGCTGGGTGACCAGGTTAGCTAGTCATTTTGACTAGATTGGGTTAAGAGTGTGTGATACAAGGCAGATCAAGGGACGCAGTAGTGTTTGATAGCGAAATGAAACCACTGCCACAAATAAAGCCCTGCTTCTGTATTCACCAATTCAATGGATTCCATGGACTGTCAGGTGTACTTGTACAAAAAGTCAAACTCGTATAGAAAAGTATACTCAAAAAGCGTTTTGCTCCGCAAGTCTTAGATGGAAATCCGATCTGTGCGCGGACCAGATGGATTTTATCAGTAAATGAGTGTAAAGACGCGATTGATAGCAGGGCCTCTGAAGCACAGAAGAACATGCGTTACATCCTGACCAGGAGAATATGCATTGTACCATTCTTCAATCCTTTCTGGCGGTGCTATTTTGTTTTAATGTCGCCTACTGACAAATTAATACACATCAGTGTCGAACTAAACTTTAAAAATGTACACATACTATAGCACAGCCGGAGGGTTTGTTTGACTGAATGTGCCACAGCAATGGCGATTTATGTTTTGGTCGACCTTGAATAAGCATAAAAGATAGGGATATTGTATACAGTGAATTAGTCTGGGAAAACGGTCTATCTTTCTACCCGGGGAAATCTCAAGCATTGTGTTTTACCAAACGGAATTGTCTGACGTTCTTGTCAGCCAGGAGAGATAAGATGAAGTGGGGGTGAAGAAATGGGGCAGCAAACACACGCTCCAATGATAGGGTAGGAGAATAACACCTAAAAACACCATACAAAAGACGTCACAGATAAAGAACCGTAGGCTACAAAATATAACACGATGCTTGAGAGCGAAGAACTAAAAAAGATAACGCTTTATCTGGCATCTCGCCAATTGAGCAATTGCCAGATAGGACATTTTGGTGCCGTGGTCATGATAAGGATTTTTGGAGAAGATGAACATTGAGAAAGGCTTCTTGATCTGTCATAAAGGACACGGAACTACCGACTTAAATAACAAGGTTAATACCAATGGCGGCCAACATGTGTTTAAAATTTCTGCATTTGAATGCAGCAATACTCAGCATCGCATGATAATTGCAGGTAACCTGGTGCTCGTTAAAGAAAAACATCGATAACAAACGCAATGACCAGCCTCGGAAGCGCAGTAGGCAGCGCGTCAGTCTCGTAAAACACGACTTGTGTAGTACGGCGCATTTGGGTTTTTCTTCGCTGCGTTTTCATAAATCTTTTCAACGTCAATTTGCCTATTGCATCCATAGGTAATTGCACATTCATTCTTGTTTAAACACTGCAAACGCTTGAATCAGTATATTGCGTGTTTCGTTCGCGGCGTTATTGCTCTCATCAAAGGTAACCAACATAAACAAATTGGCTTCGGGAACAGCACTGGTACCCAAGTCGGCAGCTTTATAATGACTTTACGAGACACCATTACATAATGATTGAACATTCACGCTGCACTTACCCAGCTATAACAATAAAGTTAAGTACAACCACAAACTCAGTGCCTAAACAATGGTTTCGCTATATATTAAATTAACAGCATTTGTAAACAAGCGGTATGTTCTATACATATAGGCAAATTAATTGACGTCAATACGAGGAAACGAACAACAAGTATCGAATGAGTGCTATTTTAGCGGAATGAAAAGTAGCCCATTAACAAGGTTATTAAAATTGGTCATAAATGCCCGATAAGATTAATTAATTTTCAAGTCCAATGTTTCATCGCACCACTACGTGTAACGCGGTGAAGCCCCGGTAATCATATAGCGTTCATCATTATCCGTCATCATGTGAACTAAGTGTGTGGAATGCGGCATAACGTTACCTTCAATGTTCGTGGTCATATGCGATGACGATTGTTGATGAGAATGATGCCCCCACATTATTGAGTCGCACACCGGGCTGCAAACTCTTCCTCTCTAATACGTCAATTCACTAGCAGTAATCTACACAATATAACAACAGCTATCCAAAAATTTCGAATTGTAGGCTATGATCGATTTCATGTTGCGCAGTGGTAATAAACACAGCCTCGGTAGCGCAGTAGGCAGCGCGTCAGTCTCATAAGCAATGACACGGGATATCTGAAGGCCGTGAGTTCGATCCTCACCCGGGGCAAAGTTTTTTTCCCCCCTCCCATTGTTTTTATCTTTTACACCAAATTTATGTCTTTCAGATGACAAAACAATAATCGCTAGATATTATCGTTGAAAATTATATACCAACCCATACCAGGATGTCATCCTTAAAGCCTTCTATTCGTATAAATAAAACGACGCGAGCGACATAGGAACTCGGTCCAAGTGAATCAGTCGTTACATTGGCCGTGCACGACGTCTTATTGACCATATATGTATACACCGTCCGACCGGGGCTATCATTACACGGGAGAGCTTTCAGCAAAGAGGCCTCGCTCCCTCTGCCGACCGACACAATATGTGAACACGCTGCCTGTGAGCAGCGCACTGTTTCGTCGCAGCTTCTCTGAAACTATTCGCGCGAAGATGAAAAATGTTTCCCATTTGAAACCAATTTTCAACACGACAATTCTCATAAAGTCAGTTCAATGCAACCACACAGAACCGAGCCATATGCTCATTACGCTGTTTGATATAAGTACGCCACTTACCTTCACCAAGTCCTTCCTCAGCTGGGTACACTTGCGGCGTACTAGAGATGTGTTTGCAGTAGTCTCCTTCCTCCCCGAAATCTTCATCTGCAACATTATTACATTTAAGCCATATTAGTACTGATATTTAATATAATGATAAGTTGATCATGAGTTACTCGATATGCAACATCATATTTCGATCATCATCATCATCATCATCATCATCATCATCATCATCATCATCATCATCATCATCATCATCATCATCATCATACCTGAACGCACAAATTGCGCCTACAGATAGTCTTATAGTTCCGATGACAAACAAATAAAAAATTCACAATACGACCATTCGCGACAGAGAAACGACGCGATAACATCAGATTTTAGTCGAATTTTAACTTTCACTCGTTCGTGACCGGAAATGACATCAGCGACTTCCCCAAAAGAATCATCATTCGGTACACGCTCTCCATGGTAACATTTTACCCACGTTTTGTGACCCTCGAACGAATATTGTCGATTTTACAAGTGATCGAAAAAAAAATTGCCAATTTTAGCTGTTTTTTCCGAAATTTTAACGATTCGTGAGAAAAACACGCATAATTCCTGCTGTTACACGTGTACGAAATGTTACTCGAAAAGTAACCTTCAGATTCATGTTTAAAGGCCCAGTAGTATTAAACATATTGGGAAATGCTTTGTTCACTTTTAACTTTAAGCTCAGTTTGTGAGAAAAATATAAAACATAAACAACTAAATGAATAAGTTCAAGTTCGGAAGTGTATGGGCTACCTTCAGGTGCAAACATTTTTATACGACCATTAACGACGGAGTAATGATGCAATAACTTTCGATTGCCCAGCTAAATAACGCGCTCGTAACCGGAAGTGACATCATCGACATAAAAAAAAACAGTTATCTTCCGATAGCCAGTGATTCTGTGAACATTCGACCCCCATTTTTATGACCATCCATCGAATATTGTTGAAGTTATAAGCGATTGAAAAATGTGGTAAAACACTACCACAAATTTTCGAGTGGGGGCTACGGGGCGAAAAGTGATGGTTTTTCATGATATTTGACTATGGCGAATATCAGGCTACAAGGAACTGTAAACTTTAGGCAAGGTGATGATATAAAGGATTGAAAAATTCACAACGTTAACCTTCAAAACCTAAATAACGCATTTTTTTCAAAAAAGAGATGCAGAGCCGAAGTAAGAGACCTAGATTCGCGTAGCAGTATCACTATTAGACAAGTCTAAATGAACTGTTAACAGACGGTGCCCAATGACTGTTGAAATTTTTTCAACGGAGCACTTCGCAATGGCATCTCATACATAAACATATTCGCTGGATCAAGAAGCACAGCATCTGGTATGGAAAGGACCAGTTAATGCCGACAGGTCCATATACCACATTAAAGTAACAGAGGACCAGGTGATGCAACCGAATCGGTAGATTCATGTGATCCTATGCTGTCCATTGCAGCTGCATCATTCGGAGAGCAGATCAGAGGAAGTGTGCCGACATCCAACCTGATTAAAGTAACAGAGGACCAGGTGAAACTCATCGGGATTCAGTCATTGTCCATCAGCTGTCAGCAGATCAGAAACAATGCGTCAAACAAATCACCAATGAGCACATGGATATCTTCATCGACCGCCCACATACAACATCACTGGTTGTCCACAGAGTTACCCTCACATCGGACAACCCATTCCGATCTAAACCTTATTTTGCCTCACAGCGTTAGAGAGACAATAAACCGGCCTGTGGTGATTGTCATGGTAACACAGCGTTAGAGAGACAATGAAGCCGGCCTCTGGTGATTGTCATGGTAACACAGCGTTAGAGAGACAATGAAGCCGGTCCTGTGGTGATTGTCATGGTAACACAGCGTTAGAGAGACAATGAAGCCGGCCTGTGGTGATTGTCATGAACTCAAACAGCGAGCGCAAAGACGCTCCCAAATTAAACCGGATTACTTTATTTGATCCCGAACCTATAATTTCCCCAGAGGATTTATTTACAACGCTTCACAACAGCAAGTTCTTTTCCAAACTTGACTTTAAAAAAGGATAGCGGCAAATTGCCATGGCACAAGAGGATATAGCGAAAACAGTTTTCGTAATTCCAGGTGTCTGCTACGGATTCATCAAAACGCCGGGCGGCATGACGAATGCTGGAGCTACATTTATGTGATGCATGAGGGATTTGTTGAAGGGTCTTGCTCATGTCGAGAGCTACATTGATGGCCTGGTTGTTCACACGGACTCTTTGGAATACACGTCGATATTTGAAAGACTCTTTGGGCGAATCCGAGATGCTAATATCACAATAAGACCATCAAAGCGCATCATTACTAGTGACAACGTGCTGACAACGGTCTGACAACGCGCTGACAACTTAATAAATTTGTTTACTACTAAAGTAGCCAATTTTAGATTTTTTTGTTAGGTTTTGTTTGTACTTGATATTATGAATTTATACTTAAAGGGGGGAGTTACTGTTACCAACCAAGTAAATCATAATGCTGACACGCAATGGTTGGAACGGGTCATTCTGTGTGTCGATATGTAGTTACAACACAGAATGTTCGGGTTGCAATAATCGTAGATGCTTGTTGAATGTTAATTGGATTAAGTACATATATAAGGACACGAGAGTGATGGCAGTATATATTAGTGGCTCACTCACTAACAAGCAGACGACTTCTATATACGCTTCACGAACAAAGATACCGGAAGGTGACGTCATACGCAGGTAAACAATGCCGCACACGTCACTTTGGGGCGTCCCGAGACCCTACGCGTGTAAAAGCTCGAGAATCGCACGTTTGCAGCATGAACTGATGAACAAGACCGAAGCTAACAGGAAGACCGTAATCACGCGAGAACGCCATAATCACATGAGAACGCCTTAATCACGCGAGAACGCCATTATCACGCGAAAACACCGTAATCACACGAGAACGCCGTAATCACGCAAGAATGTCGTAATCATGTGAAATCGCCGTAATCACGATGCATTTTAAAAGGCGCAATTGGGAATGGAAAGCAATTGAAAGCCATGCATTGAAAACTAGGCTTGTCATTAAGCTAATTGCTAATTGAAACAGGCATAATTGTGTTATTCTGAACGATAGCGCCTCACAGACTTGGCCCAACTGATTGTAAGTATTATCCGAGAAAATGTCCATGATTTACTCTGATGAATGCTATATGTTTGAATATATACTTATTGTAAATGTGCCATAGCATAAAACATTGAAGGCTGCGTATATATTTATGGCCAATCATTGACTATAGAGACGAATGATACGATCACATTCACAACATATTCCAACACCGGCCTAACAACCACGGTTAAGTAAGTATGATACAAGCAGGACGATTAACGACACTGCCAAGGGAACACGCTGTCGGTAACATTCCCAGACGTCTGGGGCAGCTCCGTCATTCATCAATCGACTAACCCACACCAACAGCGGAAAAACGTAAAGGCAAAACTAGTTCCCCCTTCGCGCGTTGCACGGTTTTACGGCGATAAATACCAATAGAACGCCTCATTGCGCCTTGGCCGTTAAGGATGTTCACAAAGCGTCCGTTTATAAGGTCGTTATATCCAGGGAATTCTGAGTGTTAGACCAGGCCTGCAACCCGCTCAGGGATTGGAGAGGCGTAGGTGGGGAGGGGGTGCTGAGTGAAACCAAAGCTCAAACTGGATGTGTCGTCCGATCGGCAGAATTGTTTTGTACAACAGAGGTAGACGTTTCACCGATGCACAGCTGTTGAACTTACCAAGAGAGGTAGCTGCAACAACCGATGTTGTCTGCCAATAACAATATCTCCAAGAGTGTACTGGAGGCGGACAGAATGGTAGACAAATAGACGAAGTGAAATAGAAGACGATTCTAGATTAGGACAGCCATACCAGATCGACGGGAAGCAGTCTCTCCGAGCTGCTAACAGGCAAATCAACACCGCACTACCGTCAGAACACTGGTGTTCCAGGAAGGAAGCTAACTTCATTTACATAAACAGGAGATATGCCGACGAGACACGGGCGATATTGCAAGGCCATGGGAGCGACAAAGCGGGGAATATCGCGTGGATATGACAGGGGAGAAATCGTGGTAGGCAAAGTTTAAGTCGAGCTAACACGAAATCTCTTTTGAAGTAACCCGAAAGATACGGAGACAACGCACAGAAGATGTGTCGTGGTTTTCAGTTGCGGCAGTATCCCGCTCAATGCTCTCCTCTTGGCGGCAGTACCCCGCACAATGCTTTCCTCTTGGCGGCAGTACCCCGCTCAATGCTCTCCTCTTGGCGGCAGTAACCTGCTCAATGCTCTCCTCTTGGTGGCAGTACCCCGCTCAATGCTTTACTCTTGGCGGCAGTACCCCGCTCAATGCTCTCCTCTTGGTGGCAGTACCCCACTCAATGCTCTCCTCTTGGCGGCAATACCCCGCTCAATGCTCTCCTCTTGGCGGCAGTACCCCGCACAATGCTTTCCTCTTGGCAGCAGTACCCTGCTCAACGCTCTCCTCTTGGCGGCAGTAACCCACACAATGCTTTCCTCTTGGCGGCAGTAACCCACACAATGCTCTCCTCTTGGCGGCAGTACCCCGCTCAATGCTCTCCTCTTGGCGGCAGTACCCCGCACAATGCTTTCCTCTTGGCAGCAGTACCCCACTCAATGCTCTCCTCTTGGCGGCAGTAACCTGCTCAATGCTCTCCTCTTGGCGGCAGTACCCCGCACAATGCTTTCCTCTTGGCAGCAGTACCCTGCTCAACGCTCTCCTCTTGGCGGCAGTAACCCGCACAATGCTCTCCTCTTGGCGGCAGTAACCCGCTCAATGCACTCCTCTTGGCGGCAGTACCCCGCTCATAGCTCTCCTCTTGGCGGCAGTACCTTGCCCAATGCACATCTCTTGGCGGCAGCCGACCGCACAATGCACACATGTTCAACGTCACTCTCTCCAAGTACGTTCACGAGCAGGTTTGTTTACGACCCGATGGAACGCAGCTAAACAGAATGAGTGAAGTTACACCGGATTCATAAATGCTATACTGTTCACCCGAATCTACTCAAAGTTAACGCATTGATGCTCACACATACAATGCTTAGATTACACCTTTGTTCTATCGATGCTGAATAATCCCCAAAGTAAGACATCATCTTTGCGGGACGTTACACAAACAGGAGTATTCATCTCTGGAAACACAAGGAACAACTAATTATCAAACGGACCAGCTTTCTGCGTTACATACCAATACAATACACACGCCAGCCACCCTCAATAACTGCCCATATATTGAAATACTAGCACGAAAAACAACACCGAAGCTAACGAGTAGAACCTACACGATAATGCTACCACAGAAATAGCAAAACGGATCGAGCAAGAATTGACCCGACTGAGAGCCTATATCAATTCTGTGTGGTGATTAGATCAGTGTCTATGTGGGTGACTAGATCAGTGGCTATGTGGGTGACTAGATCAGTGTCTATGTGGGTGACTAGAACAGTGTACTGTATGGGTGACTAGATCAGTGTCTGTGTGGGTGACTAGATCAGTGTCTATGTGGGTGGCTAGATCAGTGTCTATGTGGGTGATGAGATCAGTGTCTATGTGGGTTACTAGATCAGTGCCTGTGTGGGTGACTAGATCAGTGTCTATGTGGGTGATAAGATCAGTGGCTATGTGGGTTACTAGGTGTCTATGTGGGTGACTAGATCAGTGTCTGTGTGGGTGACTAGATCAGTGTCTTTGTGGGTGACTAGATCAGTTCTATGTGGTCGCCTAGGTGAAAAGTTTGCTCAGTGGAAAATACAAATACCAATTTCAATACGCCACTGTGGGCTTGCATCAACCCTCTGTATACGTCGATGTGAAAGGCTCATCTATGACACAGCGAGCGTCATGCAGGGAGAGACGACCAATTACTAAGCGCGTATGCTGGACTATAAACATCGTGAGGTGTGACCGTGCATTATTATACGAATGCTAATACAGCAATAACCAAAGGCGGGAAGTGCTTATTTACGGCCACTGCATCATCATCACAATGAATTAATTGTCCCATGGTGAAGGGATATACATAGGGTATGCGATCTTGTTGGAACTACGGTAGCAACTTAGCCTCACGAAAGAAGTGTGTTTACTAGGCAAAGATGTATATGCATGCATGAAAGAAGAGTGTTTACTAGGCAGAGATGTACATGCATGCATGCACGTATGTACGTACGTACGTATGTATGTATGTATGTATGTATGTATGTATGTATGTATGTATGTATGTATGTATGTATGTATGTATGTATGTATGTATGTATGTATGTATGTATGTATGTATGTTAAATGATTGTATGTATGTATGTACGACTGTATGTATGTGTGTACGTATGTTAAATGTACATACAGGAAGGCCACGGAGCGGTTTTACAACGCGCTCCCTTTCATTTATTATTACAATTTTGACCAGTTAATTTCAGACTGAACGCTTAAACGCATAACGCATTAGCGCCACCGCCCGTGAATATGTCAAGTGAGATTTGCACTGCAGCTATGGTTCGGTCGTCCGTACGCCCTCTCTCATCTCGCGACCTTATTCAATCACAAGACGTCGACTTAATGTGCAACTATAAACTGAAGCAATTACTGTCTGTAACGACCTTTAGAAGTGTAGTGTGAAGCGTACTGGGCTGCAGACCAGCGGATCAAAACGCAGGTGCGCAAATTAAAGCGTTCTCTTTTCGTAATCGGAGGTGGAATATAAGTGGGACAAAAACAGTGGCCTTGAATATCTGCTATTTTTAACATGATCTTCAATCTCAATTTGTGACATGATCAAATTTTGATCTTACCTCCTTTTAACATGGTGCATGAGATTCGAATAATAACGAAGAGCTACGCTGAGCTGATGTTTAGTGTACAAAGACATGTTATCAAGAGCATTCCATGTGGAATTTGGGGGAGCTGGATAAGAAAACACGCCATAAAGGGTTCATGGACAGACTGACAGACAGACGCCGGAGTGATGAGCTTAGCTGATCAACAGGGCTGAAAACGAGCAATTATCATTATTCTCCATTAGTTTTACATAGTACCAGAGATTCTATAAGTTGTTTTCTAATAACTCATGGGTCAAAGGTCAGACGAAGCTTAGCTTATAATCAGCCATCAACATAGGAGGGGTAGATGAGTAGTTTACGGGCTGCTAACTCACTTAGCAAGAAAACTTGCAGCTAAAAGTTAACGAACGGACGGACGGCAGAGCAGAGTGAGACGATAAGTTCGTCTGAAGAGCAGGGCTTACAAGATGCCAAAGGGCTCTAAGGTTTGTGGTTTTGCATTGTATTTAATAGCACAAACAGCCATAAAATGATGTCTCATCGGCCCAGCATTATCATGGCTACACCAATCAGGAGGTAATGGCAGTCATATCATTTCACAAGCTGTGCTACCTAAAAATATCATTTACACACATACCATATGCGAAAGCATTACCTCGGGAATTAGGACAAGTTCACTGATGACCCGTCTCTCCGGATAATAACTGCTCGGAAAGTTATTATGATACATCATCTTCTGATTGCTTGGGAACAGCAATTTCAATTCCCCTCCAAGGCTCGGTTTGGAATATTAGATTATTTTAAGCTTTTCTTCGATACATGATAGGTCAAAGGTCATGGTTCTTTTAGCTTGCATGAATCAATTACCGTAAGAGGGGTCTATGTATGACTGGCGGCGGGTAGCTTAGTTTATAAGAAGATGAGTCACCCAACGATTACGTACGAATGGTCACACGGACGCCGGAGCATATGTGTCTGATAAGCTCTGGTGAACAGCAGAGATGTGGGGATAAAAATAACTGATATATTAATATAGTTTGAAGTGTTTTCTTGCGGTGTCGATGGTTAATTGGACAGGTTGGAAATATAAGCAAGTAGAGGCCCACAATTATGTGACCTTCATTTATTTGTTCAGTTTCTAAAAAAAAAAATTCCGGACTCAATTCTAGAAGCAAACCCCAGGTAGTAATGTTAACAGATCAAGCTGAGACAACATGAAATCTACATCCGTAGGACTTGCACAGAAGCGATTTATTTTTAGATCAGACAGCATGCTAACAAACAACAAACAATTACATAGAACCTATGTGATAAGCTATCCCAAATATATGGATTGATTCCTATGAACAGGGGCATGAATTGTGATACAGTCAACATGTGTAGGACAATCAATCTATTTAAACAGCTACTTAACAAATACTGGAAGAGAGAGGAACTCGGATACCAACAATGACTCCAAGATTTCAACACAATACTATGCTTCTTTTAGTTCGGTAATGGTCTGGTTTAAAGACACTATAGTAAGCCAATAAAATAACTATTGGCTTACTATGGTGTCTTTATCGGCTAACTATAGTGTCTGAACTATATATCTTCTGAAGTAACTGAAGACAGCCACGTGTCACGTGATTATGTGGCACAGATGTTTACATTCGCACAGCCGCATTGTCGACTGTAGCAGAAAATGAAAAACAAGCGTCCCCACTCTCCATGACACTTTATCGACTAACGAGTATGTGGGTGGGTGGGTAGGGGAGGGGGTGGTGGGGGGGGGGGGGGGGGGGGGTGTTGCACATGGCGAAGTAAGCCATGTCACAGCATCAGTTACTGGGTCGGGCGGAGTTTATGAAGCGCTTTGGTATTTAATGAAAATATTACTTCGTTTCCGGTTTGTTTGTTTTTTCAAGTTCTTGAAATTCTTCCAATGTTATCCTTTTCTGGGCATTGGGAACACCAACACCTCGATAACTTATTGCTTTCGTGCCTTGAAAAACGCAATTCAGTAATTTCCAATAATATCGCTTAAATTTGGTCCGTTTTCATCCTAAGGTGTCCAATAACCATGTGCCATATTTAGGTTATTCATCACGTCCCGTTAATCATAAGGAATCGGACATGAGGATAGTCGGGGTCAGTGAATGGACCCTGCAATACGGACATCTTCATCAAAAGCAGCAGGCATCATCAAAAGCAGCAGGCATCGGCCAGTTTTTGCACGGCAGAATTAAGAACATTTCTTATGGAAAGCAATTTTCTCGTTGACTCGTGTTAGGCGAGGGGTGGTATCTGAGAAAAAACACATACAATTAACGTTTATCATGGCGTTCGTACCTCGTCGAACATTGCTTATATCAGCCCAAATACCTGCGCTTAATGGCGAGCTGCAATGAACCAAGGTAAAATGGAACAACTTGCCAAGTCTTCTTCTGGCAACCACAGCAGGCAAGTAACAACTCGAAGGAAGCTCAACCCAAGCCCCGCACCACTCCCTTTCAGACACCTTCTGACAGACGCTTCCCGGTCAAACAATAACTACTGACAGACCCATTTGACATACATCTTGCCAAGGCCAAAGCCATCGCTGATTTATGAGCATGGTGACAATCCTGACCTCAACTATTCGGAATATAGCAAAGCTGAGAAAATATCTTCGCGAAATATTGAAGGGTGGTGATTATGGTGAAGCCATTGACTACTGGGTGGACTGGATCTACACCGACACGTGAGCAAGCTATGCGCGCGCATAGAATACTACCTAACATCAGTATATGGAGAGAGAGAACTTTCACCCCCCAACAAACGCATATATACACACATACATTTACGAACACATACACCCACCACCTCTCCATCCCTCCCAAAAGTTTGAGTTAGATTTACAACCTTTCGGCCACTCGGGACATGAAAACTTAACCAATTAACGCTAATAAAATTCACCCATTTTCACTCGTACCAGATTTGTTGTTGTCCAATTTACATAAACCTTTAGAATCCCTTTAAGTCAATGTTCCGAGCGGGTCAGTTTCCAAATTATATAGTCCCAGTTTATCAAATGCAACCCTTTGATGAAAACATTCGAATCCCGTTAATTCCCATAACAATTAACTTAGACCCGTCTGATCTCCAATTAAAAGCTCTTGATAATTGCAAGTCAGTCCGAATGACCCCATGCCCCCGATTAACCAATCACAGCTAGCCACATCAAGACACCCCCATCTTTCACTATAAATACGACAGCATCAGACACACAAAACACATTCAAACACATTCCAGAATCAGAACCAGAACGTGCCAGCAAGCTGAGACAAATAAAGAAAATAGAACTTAATTCAAGTCTCGAGTATTTACTACAAGTGGCTACTACTACCTACAGTGCCAGAGTCAACCAGACAAATCGTCTCTCGTATCTCATCACGATACCCAACCAAACACGAGACCAATTGGCCATAATTGGTGGAGAATCCGCGGTTTGACCACTTCCAGCTGGTCAACATAACTATCGTAATCCCAGGTTATAATTGGCGAAGAGTCCGGTGTGGTCACGTTTAGGCTGATCGTCAAAGTTTCCCTCGAATAACGGCGCAACATTTTCATCGACCCCCATAAGAGTGCATCTGCAGTTTGGAAACAGTGCAGCCCAGTCCATCTCATAACATTAGACACCCACCCTCACCCCATCTCTGAGCATGGAGTGGTACACAAACGGGAAACAGAATTCCGCTCGCCCAAAGAATGAAATTCAAGTCGCCACATTGGACATTACAGACGCAAGAATAACATCCCAGTGACGAGGAAGACAAACGATGCTTACAAGATGACGACAAGCAAGGAATTCCGGACAACGAGACAAGAAAATCGAAGGTTATTTCTATATTATGTATCTTAATTGACAATATTAACCTTGTTGTGTGGTTGATATACTTCTAGACGCTTCTGTTTGTATTCTGCGATATGAATTCCCCTAAATATAATGAAAGTAATGTTTGTAAATTAATGTTAAATGAAAGAAATATGAGTAATGCGCATACAGTGATCGACAATGATTTGATATGATTCCAAAAAAAGTGAATTCGAATTATTCACCAGTTAAATACAATTCTTTTATATTTTATTAATTTCTTTTATTTATTGCGGATTAAAATTACTAGTAGTGTGAAGTTGATTATATATTTCTTCCATTGCGGGTCTGATCAGTAGTTATGATGTTAGCAAAATGTACCTTGTCATTTGGTCTAAGGGACCACCTTGAAAAATTACAATGTAGAGCGAAGGCTCAGAATTATTTAATGTATTTTAATGTATTGTCAATGAGGACACAAGATTATAGACGAAGATATATTTAGTTTATAACATGACTGTAAACAATATATGTGTCTGGAAGACGTTGCTACCGTTAGCAAATTTATTTGAAAATAGTTATATGTTCATCTGTGGTTATGTAATTGACACCTTTACTATTTCAAGGCTATCTTTTGTTGAAAATGTATCTTTCACATTGCTATTGCATATTTATATTATGCGTCATATGTAATATTCCGATTCTGTTGTGTATGTATATCTTGTTAAATCTATAATGTATGTTGCTGGCACGCTCAAACATGCTCACACACAAATGATCCATTATACACAAGGACAGCGGAGTGTCCTTTTACAAAGGAAGGGCATATTTCACCCCTCCCCCCTCCCAACAAACACATACACACACACATACAATTACGAACACATACACCCACCACCTCTCCATCCCTCCCAAAAGTTTAAGACTAATCGTCTCTCGTCTCTCATCACCATCCCGACGTAAACACGGTGACCCAAATGGTCATAGATTTATCCTAGAAAAGTTTCGTCTTCAGTAAAACAACACCGTGCCCGGTGGTAACAAGCAGTGCCCACTTGGTACCCGGACCTTCTCACATCTAGCCTAGATAACTAATTGTCAACGGGAACCCAACAAATAACAGGCCGAACATTCAGACGTTGAGTAGTTGACTTAGACAAACGAACCCTTGTGTGGGTATGCTGCTAAACACTATACGTAGAGGCAAAATAAGGAATGTGGGATGAACAAAGCGACTGCTCAAATTTGCAATACATCCCTGATCAAAATAAGTTGTATATCTGTCCTCCTTAGCATGAGTAACCACGTGCGATCCGATGTGGGCACTTACACAGTGTATCACACGGTCCATTGAGACGATATCCAAACCAGCCGTCAATACCTGTAGGTTGGTGTGATTCGTCAATTACCTGAGGGGTGCTTATATTATAAGGTCAATTATCGAACTGACACAACGAACAGAGGTACCACCCACTATACGCCCCCACCCCACCCGCTCATGATGAACACCCCCCTTCAACCTTCCCAGCAGTAGCAGCTGACGAATGTATTTGTTGAAAGCACTTTCCATCCAGACAGTAAAATTGTCACTTCTGTGGGTTGATGTTTACAGACACTGGCGTCAGTCGAGGTTAGAACAATATATGGCTTGCTTGAACAATATCGATAGAGGCGATCATGTCCGGTGTTGGAAGGCACATACCGACGGAGCAGCACGACCCAAGCTTACGGCAATAGCCAAGTGCCAAATTTGCTTCCATTGGCAACAATACCCACATGCGCCAACGAATGTAACCAGAACGAGGCAGCCACGAATGCAGGAGCATTTCCTCATAGCTTTGTACATCAATGTGACCTACCAAGCTTCCACAGAGCCACCGACATCATCTACGCTACATCACAACCCTACGCTACATCACGACCCTACGCTGCATCACGTAGCTTACCCTACATCACGACCTCCCTCAACTGTAGGTTAACGACGCGCTAGGTCACACCAAGTGTGACGTCACTATCAAGAGCCATGACACGCCATACGCCCGTGGCAAGCATACACCCAAGAAAGAATCACCAAGTATAGGGTCCGTCCCATCGGCGCCTGTCTCTGGAGGATCAGAATGCTGAACAATTTACCAGCACAGCCTCCAAATTAAATGATTGACGTCGGTCTGGAGGTCCCATAGTAACACCGTGAATGAATCCCCGCAGAGCAGAAAGCTGCTGTAGCTATTGAGTGAAAAGACAAATCAGTGCTTCTCTGTTTTCAGAAATCAGTCTACGTCATAGCTGAAAAACATATATGGAGCAGAACAATACCAGCCCTAATAACGTATCATTAAAGTGCCTACCGCACGAACAATCATGTCATTTTGTTCGCCAGATTACGGAAATATAACCTATAAGTACCCATTCTGTTTATGTATCAGCCGTGAAAGAGAGCGCTTTCGGATCGAAATTCGACTTTAGAAACAAGTTTGGCGTATCGCAACGACGAGCTCATGAATAATTAATTGCATTCGAGTGACGTCAGACCCGGCAATGTTTTGATTGCGAGGCACGATCCGCGATACGATTCTCGCGAAATAGCTGCTGGTAGTTTCGCAATTTCATCACTTCTGGAGAGCGACGAAGAGACATGCGATGGCACAGATCATTTGCAGACCATCGCAGCTTCGGCAGGGCAAGTTTTTTCCCAATCCTTTCGAATCAGAAATGAGCAATTCAGACGTCTCTGGTGAAGCGAATAAAGACGCCGGCGATGCCACTGCTGTGCCAAGGGGTCTGCTGCAGAACATAGCACTTGCCCTAACTCGGATAGGGGTGTGCCGCGGGACCTCGAAAACCCGTACCTGTTGTACAAGTTGAGAATGGTAAAAAGTATACCCCGTTGTACAAGGTATTATGCGAATGTATAACCCGTCGTACAAGACGAGAGGCAGAAAAAACATACCCAGTCGCGCGGCACATGTATACTACCTCTATACACTTAAGTGCCCCCCCCCCCAACCCCCCGGGCTAAGCATAAATCGTCGATGAGTCACGTCATTCAGAACATGCGCGAGGCACGTGGTTTTGAACTTGAAAACAAACATGTTGCTGTGTTTCGGACTTTTTACCGCTTCCCAAATTGATCGAACTATAAATAATTACCATGGATGAAATCCCCCGCCGAAAAGGGATAAAATTGTCCGTAAAACATCATTGCATTCTATAACTCCATCACTTGGGTATGTTTGGTGTTTGGTAGTTGTCTGATTCGATCTCAATTTTTTTTTCATTGCGTCGTTTTAAGAGAAAGTAAGACGTCTACTCAGACGTCTTGTAGGGCTAGGTCTGACCTAGATCATGGCTGCCGTAGCGATCGTCGAGCGCGATAAATTGAACTGACGTTTTATTTCATAAAATTCTAGCCTTAACTGATCAGATGCGATGGTTATTGGAACGGTTTGAGCTGATTGATAGCGTTATGGGTTGATTCCAGCGAAGTACCTATAACCGTGCGATAGGCACATTAACAGTACCTCTAACAGAATAACGAGACAGCAACTAGCCGCTATAGCAGCATAACACGCCCACAACCAGCCGCTATAGCAGAATGACACGCCCACAACCATCCGCTATAGCAGCATAACACGCCCACAACCATCCGCTATAGCAGAATGACACGCCCACAACCATCCGCTATAGCAGCATGACACGCCCACAACCATCCGCTATAGCAGCATGACACGCCCACAACCATCCGCTATAGCAGCATGACACGCCCACAACCAGCTGGTTTGGCAGATAATATGCATAAATATCTAAAATATATATTCTTACCTAAGGGAGGATTTTTCATTATGTTCGTTAAAGACCTACTCATCCTGGACAAAACAGAATGATATTTTGGCCGTAACAAGGCACATAAAACTTAATGCTCTATTTGGTAGGAACATAAGATTAAAGGAGGCAAAGTGAGAGATTATAGGGACACAGCGCAAGCTAGTTTTCCAAACGACCAATGTGTTTGATGGCTAGCCCTGTAGGGACCCATACACAGGCTATGTGTATTCGTCGGCTCCAACGATTCAAGCTCATGCCGATATAATACAAACGGGAAATGGCAACGATGAACAACAATCTTATCCAAATTCTCCGGTTCTCAGTCGCTCATGCCGCCGATTGCTTTCTCCACTTTCGGATGTTGGAAACATGAATATCAATAAAGGAAAAAAATCACTCATGCATGAACCGCCTAAATCATCTGAAGATTTCCTCGCAATCTCACGTAATGCTGGATGATTCCTCACTTCCGCAGTCCTGCTTCATGCATGAAGCTGTAAATCCATACTGTCTGCCTATGGCAATGAGCCGACACCAAAGATCACAGCCAGTTGGACGTTCCGACGACGAGTTAATACCATGCTACATGGCAGTAGGTATAGAAGCCCCGATGGTTCTTTCACCCCCCAACAAACGCATACATGCACGCATGCACTTGCAAACACATACACACACCACCTCTCATCTTTCTTTGTTGCCCAATTTACATAAACCTTTAGAGTCCCTTTTAAGTTCCGTACGGGTCAGTTTCCAAATTATATAGTCCTTAACCAAACCCAATCCTTTGATGAAAATATCCAAGTCCCGTCAATTCCCTCAACAATTAATCTGGTACGAGTGAAAAGGGATGAATTTCATTTGCCTAAATTGGTTTAGTGTTCATGTCTCGAAAGGCCGAAAGGTTGTAAATCTAACTTTAACTTTTGGGGTGTGGGATACTTCCTCTTTGTTTAGTCATTACAACACCTACGGGAGGGTCAATATAGGATTTCCATATATAGACCCTCAAGGGGTGATTGTATGCGATCTAATATAAAGTGCGGGTCAGGAAGGTACAAGTTGTTGGGAGAGGGGACGGCGGCCATTCGTAAGTGGACTAGATTCATCCCCTTACGCTCTAGCCAATATCAGCTACTAATTGAGATTGTGCAGATGTTACATTTCCCACGTTCCAAACCACAGGTTTAATGTAGTAGTAGATTGTGAGTCCTTATGGCGTAGATTTTGAAATATCAGTTCTATCCTTGATTGAAGACAAATAGTGGTTATATCAAAGATTACATCAGCGTCTACGACTATGACTAAGAATACGCAATTATCACTTCCCCTGAAAAAAAGCATTTCACCTGAGAGAAAAACTTCACCGACATATTCCACACCACATATGGCAATATTAGTCGAAACTTCACTCATTGTAGCCGAGACGCGAAGAATAGACCGAATATGGCGCGAGGTAGACACTATTGGGACACCAGAAGGTGAACACGTGTGAGCGATAATACCAGAGATCCATGGACATTAAAAAGATGGCTATTTGGTTTACTATTTTATATCGAGATACACACGCGGACAAGGGGACAAGACAGCAGAACGTGAAAAGGTGGCACCGACAAACAAGGAGATATATCCGAAGGGAATGGGTCAAACATTAGAAGAAAACGATCGATCAACATACAGGGATTTAGTCCGCAATCACAGGGATCAAAACATCCGTGGATTTAGTCCGCAATCACAGGGATCAAAACATCCGTGGATTTAGTCCGCAATCACAGGGATCAAACAGCGCCACGACTCACGTAATCGTGTGTCATTTGTCCCGGTACACACAATGATAATGTACCGGCTATTACAGGCGATATACAATATCAACGCAGCGCAGTAGATCTTTTATGAACACTCGGGCAACAAGGCTACTTAGTGGCAGGAAAACCGCACATAATAATGTCACATTGTCGGAGCGGGTTGTTTAACGCAAGACGCTGGGCTGTGATGGGACAACAACCCGCTGATATGCTCGGTACTAATTCAAGGGATGTTTATGTTGTAGCACACACATCACTTAACTGAATGTCGTTCTAATTAATAAACAAAACTGAAAATATACCTATTTCTTGTATCTTTACCTTACATCAGTTAAGTCGCTTACCTGGTTATGACTGACAACGCTCGTCGGATGACTATAACATATATGAACAGCACGTGGACAAGACACTCTTTGGGGTCAACTGGGCGGCGACTGGAAAACGGATGTTTATTTCTAAATAAGGCGATACAAAGTCTGAGTATAAATTATAAAACTGTGGTATGGAGTAACTCAGGTGATGTCCAGAGGCTATACTGCTGAGCTGGAATACCAGACTTCTACGGAGTTGTCATTCCAACGTATGGCGGTGACCGTTAACAGGTTAAGAGCTGATTCAAGATCGGATTTTTTTAATATCTACACCCAACTATATATACTGTAAATGTCAGTTAACGTGGAGGTACCTGATTGGGTGTTAACTATTACAAAGGGGCTTGCCTGGAAATTTGGGCAGAAACTTAACTTTGACCTGGGGAAAATTTAATTTATCAGCGACATCTGATCAGGGGATTAAAGAATTCAGCCCCTTATTTGTAACGAGGTTGCCTAGCAAGCTGCTTGGCAACCGCACATTGGGAACAAAAATTTTAAGTTTCCAGACTTTCAGTAGCTACGCGGCGCTGATGCCCTGACTTCGGCAGTCGCCGTTTGCGTGTATTTCCAGTCACATACTAATGTTGAAAATTTATTAGCATGATTTTCGAATTAGTAAAATCTGCGCCACAAATGAAATGATGGCGGTATTTATGTCTGGTTTAACGCAGTAATGTATTAACAACATGCTCCCTGAGTGCCCGATATGAGACTGAACAGCCGCTTCAATTATTGCTCCACGACGCAAGATATGTAGCTAACCACAAAATGCATGAAATATTAATTGAGACCGTCACATTGTCAAAGGTTAAAGCGACTCCTGTTGGAAATGTCTGGCGAACGGCCACCCCCGGTGGAACGGTGATGGTTTATATACGGTTCCGAATCTTCTGCGCGAATGGGTCATGTGTTTGGACGGGGCCGAAGGATAGAGAATATGGAAAACAACATATATCAAGAACCTGCGAAAAATATCGTGGACCGGACAGAAGGCTTTCCGCCGATCGATCGGTTCTTTAGGAAATGCCATTTAATATAGATTGTCGAGAAATCCAAATGCGATGTCCACCATTTTGGTAAATATAAGGTCACATGGTAATTGTTTGCTCTCCGTTCGCCGTTCACTGGTGTATTTGAAATAGTCCGGACTGCGCCTGCGCGCAGCTACAACCGCCTCGTTTTAAAGATAAACATGTCGATGTGCTCATCGATGATGCTACCACGACTGCAATCGTAATGGCAGTCCATGTCAGCTGAATACATCTACTCGTGATTATAGGCGCAAATTGTTCATTACCATCGAAACATCTGATGAAACCAAATAACTCACCAGGTTTTAAACGTTCAAGGTATCTGATTTGAATTGTGGATTTGTACATTGCGTTGGGATCGAACATCGTAGGACGTCTACTCAGACGTCTTCTAGCACGAGAGAACTGCATGTGAAGTGAGTAACATTCCATTTCCATGATGCTCGCAATAAGCCTGCGTGTTTGTTCTCATTCTATGAGCTATAAGAGAATACGCATGAACAAGCAATGGTTGATGACGAGATTCCTGACCGGTTTTTTTTTTGTCAAATGCCAAGCAGCCTTCTGCTGCTGTGATTGGCTCTATTTGCACAACTGCGTTTATATCATAATGGCGTACATGAACGGTGATTCTTAAGGTTCAATTAAATGTCTACATTCCGAGAAACGCCCTAGAGTTAGGGTTTAATGCCTTACTACAAATATCGCGTTATACAGCGCAATATCTCAGCCAATCATCATTTGACCGAATTGGAGATTTATTCCTGAGCATTGTGGAAAATTAGCACTCGACCGAAGTGGAGATTTACTGAGCATTATGAAGATGAAAGCACCTCTAATGAGGGAATAAATACCTGACTTCGAGATCGCGTTTCTCATATTGTGGCCCAGTTGGCTCTCCCGCAAGGATTTAGCCTACTCATTGCCAATGTAGCTCGCATGTTATCGTCTTCTATAAATCTCACTCACGGAGACCTCAACCTTCAGGGCCTGTTGGTGAATGACCATGGCGTAAGCCCCCAACACTTGGTCAACATGACAGGGCAGAAAACCTGCACAGGCGTGAAAATATGGGCTGCACAGGAAATACGCGCGCATCAAACCTCAGGTCGACGACATTCTAGGTGTGAAATGATTGACCGGGAGCAATCACAGGTGACGAGGGGTGTATCAGCAAACACTTCGATGACTAGGCGGCGTCTTCCTACCAATGCAAGGTAACCAGAAGTCACAATGCCTTCGACAAGGCAGGCTTCGTTCAGCATCATCTCACGCGAAACGCGCGCGATACTAGTACAATGGACTTCGCATGCATACTCTTTGTATAAAGTCAAATGACCTTAACCCACTTTTCCCTCTTAACTGATGAATCGGAATGCGAGACAAGAGTTATAATTACCATCTACTCAGTTCAGCGATCCGCTATCGTTGAATAAATCTTCACAAACGTGAAACAGACTGAGGCAAACTAGCTAGGCTCTTGTCGTGATTCGTGGCTCATTCTAGCTGGGCTTCCCTCGACGAACCCCCTACGACTAACTATCTATCGCTATCATGATTACCCCACACCTAACTATCTATCGCCATCATGATTACCCTACACCTAACTATCTATCGCACTAATGATTACCCCACACCTAACTATCTATCGCTATCATGATTACCCCACACCTAACTATCTATCGCACTAATGATTACCCCACACCTAACTATCTATCGCATAATGATTACCCCACACCTAACTATCTATCGCTATCATGATTACCCCACACCTAACTATCTATCGCACTAATGATTACCCCACACCTAACTATCTATCGCTATCATGATTACCCCACACCTAACTATCTATCGCTATCATGATTACCCCACACCTAACTATCTATCGCTATCATGATTACCCCACACCTAACTATCTATCGCTATCATGATTACCCACACCTAACCTAACTATCTATCTATCGCCATCCCCATGATGATTACCCCACACCTAACTATCTATCGCACTAATGATTACCCACCACCTAACTACACCTAACTATCTATCTATCTATATCATGATTACCCCACACCTAACTATCTATCGCACTAACTATGATTACCCCACCTAACTATCTAACTATCTATCGCTATATCGCTGATTACCCCACACCTAACTATCTATCGCTATCATGATTACCCCACACCTAACTATCTATCGCACTAATGATTACCCCACACCTAACTATCTATCGCTATCATGATTACCCCACACCTAACTATCTATCGCTATATCGCCCCACACCTAACTATCATGCTATCATGATTACCCACACCTAACTATCTATCGCACTAATGATTACCCCACACCTAACTATCTATCTATCGCCCCACACCTAACATGATTATTACCCCACACCTAACTATCTATCGCTATCATGATTACCCCACACCTAACTATCATCGCCATCATGATTACCCTACACCTAACTATCTATCGCTATCATGATTACCCCACACCTAACTATCTATCGCACACCTAACTATCTATCGCACTCATGATTACCCCACACCTAACTATCTATCGCACTATCATGATTACCCCACACCTAACTATCTATCGCACTAATGATTACCCCACACCTCTATCGCACTATCCCCACACCTATCGCACTAATGATTACCCCACACCTAACTATCTATCGCACTCATGATTACCCCACACCTAACTATCTATCGCACTAATGATTACCCCACACCTAACTATCTATCGCACTGATGATTACCCCACACCTAACTATCTATCGCACTGATGATTACCCCACACCTAACACCTAATGATTACACCTAATCTATCGCTATCGCACTAATGATTACCCCACACCTAACTATCTATCGCACTAATGATTACCCCACACCTAACTATCTATCGCACTAATGATTACCCCACACCTAACTATCTATCGCACTAATGATTACCCCACACCTAACTATCTATCGCACTAATGATTACCCCACACCTAACTATCTATCGCATGACACCTAACTATCTATCGCACTATGATTCCCCAACCGCTCTTATACACCTAACTATCTATCGCACTAATGATTACCCCCCACACCTAACTATCTATCGCACTAATGATTACCCTGAAGTTCCGGCACCACTAACTATCTATCGCACTAATGATTACTTTTTGCCCACACCTAACTAATCTATCGTATACTAATGATTACCTCATTTTAATATTCTAAGATATGACAAGTATTTTCGCTGATCTTGGTGGCTTTCCCGTTTCCACACCTAACTATCTATCGCTATCATGATTACCCCACACCTAACTATCTATCGCACTAATGATTACCCCACACCTAACTATCTATCGCACTAATGATTACCCCACACCTAACTATCTATCGCACTAATGATTACCCCACACCTAACTGATCCATAAAGTACAAACGGGGATCTATCGCATAAGCATTATATTACCCCCACATGGGAGTGAAAAATGTCTAACTATCTATCGCACTAATGATTACCCCACACCTAACTATCTATCGCACTAATGATTACCCCACACCTAACTATCTATCGCACTCATGATTCCCCAACACCTAATCGCTCTTATACCGAGGAATTCCCGACACCTACCCACTTATCTCCCTGATGAATTCTTCACACCTTAAGGTAAAAAACACTGACATCTTACTACCACCAGACCCGCCCCTCTCCCCCACACCCCCAACAATAAAAACATTGACATCTTACTACTACCAATAACCCCCCAACAACCCCGACAATAAAAACACGGACATCTTATCACCACCAACCCTCTCCCACTAAGACCACCCACCATGGACGGAGTAATAGATGAAAACACCAATAAATTAACCAGTTTGCAATTGCGCTAAACTTAAAAGACTTACATTCGTAAGCATAAGCTCCGTTGAATGAGAGTCCCGTGTGAGACAGGAACATACGACACAGATTGAAGGCAATCCACGTATATCCCACCGCTTGTCTCGTTTCCATGATGGAGACTCGATATGCGAGTGGATTGGCAGCGCGCAGATTGTCACATGAGTCTTACATGAGACGTAGGTAGCATTACAGACGGGGAGGATCTCCCGAGTAGGAGCAGCCGGCGCTGCGGGAGGCAGATTGCGTCAGCATCGCGCCCTCTGGTGTCGGCCTGCTTTTGTCAGCCAGCGAGTAGCTGCCTCACTTGCGACATCTTACCCGACTAACGTTGACTCATGCTTGCCTGTCAAAGCCCGGCGATTGACGCAGAGTTACCGATAGTGGTGGGGGTGGGTGGGGGTGGTGTTTATTAGAGGGAGGTAGTGGCTAAATAAGCCGTAGCAATAAGCCATAAGAGCCTCCACGGACTGTGTTTTCGTTTACTGTTTGATAACTTATTTATGAGTCTGGTGCGATTGAGTCATGACTGGTTGACACGAGCAGTACTGAAGCCCACCGTGGCATGACAGCAGTGGTGCCACTGAAGCCCACCGTGGCATGACAGCAGGGGTGCTACTGAAGCCCATCGTGGCATGACAGCGGTGGTGCTACTGAAGCCCACCGTGGCATAACAGCAGGGGTGCTACTGAAGCCCACCGTGGCATAACAGCAGGGGTGCTACTGAAGCCCACCGTGGCATGGCATAACCCACCGCAGGGGTGCTACTGAAGCCCACCGTGGCAAGCCCCCACCGTGGCACCGTGGTGCACTGAAGCAGCATGGGGTGCTACTGAAGCCACACCGTGGCCCATGGCATAACAGCGGTGGGTGCTACTGAAGCGGTGGTGCTACTGAAGCTGAAGACAGCCTACTGAAGCCCACCGTGGCATGACAGCGGTGGTGCTACTGAAGCCCACCGTGGCATAACAGCAGGGGTGCTACTGAAGCCCACCGTGGCATACAGCACAGCAGGGGTGGTGCTACTGAAGCCCACCGTGGCATAACAGCAGGGGTGCTACAGAAGCCCACCGTGGCATGACAGCAGTGGTGCTACTGAAGCCCACCGTGGCATGGCAGCGGTGGGGTGCTACTGAAGCCCACCGTGGCATGACAGCGGTGGTGCTACTGAAGCCCCGTGGCACCGTGGCATGAAGCCCACCGCATGGCAGGGTGCTACTGAAGCCCACCGTGGCATAACAGCAGGGGTGCCACTGAAGCCCACCGTGGCATGACAGCAGAGGGGTACTACTGAAGCCCACCGTGGCATGACAGCGGTGGCGCCACTGAAGCCCATCGTGACATGACAGCAGTGCCACTGGTTGTGGCAGCATAGCGCTCATTTCAATGAAGCTGGTTGTGAACATTTTGCATATTGCCAAATGAGGCACATATCACGAGTAATGTTTGAGGGGCAAATTGGACAGTGTGAAAGGGAATCATTTAGTTACTAGTTTTTGACAATAAGTGCCAGTAAAGCCATCGTGGCAAAGTTAATCTGTGTGTACAGCATTGTTGGATCAGTATATCTGCGTGATTTATCGGAGCTGATTGTCAGTTTGGAGTTGCTATGCAACAACCACCGCGCAAACAATCATGTGTTGAATATAAGATTATATTGATCCACGAAGATTTCTTGATCACCTCATGTAACAGGTAAATGAAACAACTCAAAGGCATTTAAGACTATATGACTAGTATATTCTCCCTCATCGAAAGAAACTTAATGATTATGAAATCAAAATAGCAAAGCCTTAAGCAACATAAATTGCCCACTGTGAATGTTATTACAGGTACCTCCTAAGCCTAATATCTAGTTAAGATAGGTAACGCAACGAAGACATCCAAGCTTGTCGGCACACTGCGTCTACTTACTACATGCAGCTCCTAAAATTCGATGTTGAGTAAATACAACTTCTCCTCGTCCACTGTCATGATAATAAATACTCCAGCAACGACGAAATCTATTGACGTCAAATCGACGTGATAAGTTAACTCACAGCAATATCCTCCCTAACAGTGCAACAATGTATCGACCATAATGTCCATTGCATTTATAACACCAATCGTTTGTATGGTCATCTAAATGCTCACATTCGCATAACTTGGAAAATGATGGACACGTTTCTCACATGGTAAGTCGCAGTTGCATTTCCTGACGAGTGAAGCGCATTAGGCGTGTTACAAATTCTGACCACTGAGTGCAATCATGTAAACTGGGATAATGGCTTGCATGCCTATTCTGGGCTTGCGTTGCTTGTTACAACAAGTAGGTTAATTCCGCCGATCTACGACAAAAATGGTGCGTACTTCCTGCCCTAATGCATGGCGGAAGATAAGAGATTATGAGGGGAAGCTGAGGTAAGGTGATGAAGGTTGGGGGAGGTAGAGGGTGGATGGGGGAGAGATATTGTGATATCTTCAGTGCCACTCTGACACAGTAGGATTACCAAAAGGGGTTAGAATGTGCACAAACATATCCAGCGACCATTGCAATCTGTTTTATGTTCATTTTCATAACGTAAGCAATGGTAACATGACGGTTGAGCACGTAGCGTTGAATTGGGTGCAAAACATGGCGACTTAAGGTAGGCCTAGTACAATAACAAGTAAGGGCAAGCAATTTGCTTAACATTTAAGAGTAAAAAGACTGCGCGGTGGTTAAATACAGCAATAGGCCAATTACATATGTTGCACATCAAGACTTGATTAAATTAATGCATGTTGAAATTAAGCCTTACAGAGGAACGTTGATACGTGTTCTGTATGACGTCATGTACAGACTACTGCGCTGCTGGATGGGCGTCGTTTAATGCAAAACGAAGTGAATAAATATAGTTGAAGCATATAGCTATATTTGGCGTACCTGCTTGTTGGTTGGTCGGTGATATACATCAAGGCGGTTGTTAGATTAAATGCATGATGTAAAATCTAAATATGAAATAGGGAAAAACTTAAGCCCAAGCACATTACACAGTTAAAGAATGCAATAGTGAGGGTCTGACATTAAAGTAAAAATTGGTAAACGCAGTCACGTTGCGTCTTACGTGAAACACCATTTATTCCTCCATCGTTAAAGATGAATCCACCATTCATTCCTTAATGGTTATATATTAATCCACCATTCATTCTTTCATCGTTAAAGATGAATCCATTCATTAATCCATCGTTAAAGATGAATCCACCATTCATTAATCCATCGCTATAGATGAATCCACCGATACAGCGCTCCTCCACAGTCATCAACCGACTTCGTCGATTATTGTGGACGACAGCGATGGGCTTACAACTTCTTAAATAGATATGCTATCTTATCATGCTGTAACGTTAAGTATGGGAAGCTTCCAAGAGATGCTGGGTAAGGCACACACCGCCATCGTTGAACGAATGCTAAGGGGGCAATGCTGCCGGAAATAGGTCAATGCGTGTTCCGGTTCAATCAATTACGTCATGTATAATCGGATTGGTTTTTCAGTCATTTAACATTATGTTCTTGCTTGGTTAAAAATCAGCCGCTAAATGAAAGGTTTACCAATACCCTCGCCAAAGCAATTAGTTGGTGTGGCACGTCCCATGCATAATTGACGATGTAAAAAGATGATCGGATGCACTTGTTTGAAATTCATGTTGGCAGAATCACGCGCGATTAATGTCAGCAGATAAACTAGTCGTAAGTTCGCTAGGTGGAACCAAACTAGTCTTGAATTCGCTAAGTGTAACCTCCGTGAAAACGTGCGGATATCTAGTTAATAAGCAATTCACAAACAAGCAGGAGATGATTGATCCCATGTAACGCTGTATCTCATGTACACTCGTGTTATCAGCAGAGCCATATAACAGCAGTAATATGGGTAATTCTCCTTTATCACGTGCTGAAGAATTATGGGATAACATGACAAACACCAGCCAAATTGGAGTTGGTAAAGAAAAAAGCCTTCTGGTCTAAACGCATCAAAACAACACATCAACACAAACAAAACTTACTGTTGACAACAATATTGCTGTACGGCACATACTGCCATCGATATATATATATATTTATATATATATATATATATATATATATATATATATATATATATATATATATATATATATATATATATATATATATATATATATATATATATATATATATATATATATATATATATATACAAATATATATGTGTGTGTGTGTTTCAGAATAATGCCATGCTATTTCAAGGTCAGTAGAGCTATACAACAGGTACAACACGTTCCACTGTACACAACGGAGGTTACGATTAACTTGTCAGAGGCTATAGAGCCAGTCACGTGACTGTATCTTTATTCAGCATTACTCATAGGTAAAGAAGTACGATTTTATACACAATAATGAGTGCAGGCGACACGCAACATCACTGGTTCGGGATATTATCAGGGAATGGGAAACGTGACATGACGGGGGACGAGCAAGTATGACATGCAGCAAGCTCTTCACTAAGCACCACTGGATGAATGGATGTATTTTTGTTATATAAAACAGGTAAATACATTGTCACGACGATATTCCCCACTGAAAGGCAATACGCATCAGGCTGGAATTCTCCTCATCAGTTTTAATTAGCAATTATATCCGGATGTTGACCCAGGGAAGACAATATGAACATGACGTCATCTCAAGGTATCCATCTATCCATCTTTCTCGGTACCCTCCACAAGGTAGTGCATATCGGGGTCATAGCGCAATATCATCAAACATCTTCATTCCGTCATTTTTATAACTAGCATCAAAATATGAGGTCATACCGAAGGCACGTCCAATCATAAACAGGTGACTATTCCAGCATTTTATTGACGAGATAATTGGCCTGCAGATGATTGTAGCATGTGTCTGCCGAACAGGTGTAAATCCACAGGAACGGGACAACCGATCATTGGAATCTCCGCTACTCGACCAAGTCACCTGTATTACGCCATATATCACAGTTATCATGTATCCCATCAGCGTCCATGTGGCTAGGGTCAGCTTCATATGCGCACATTATACAACATCCAATAAGCGGAATATTGCCTAGTGTCCAGCTGAGTCAGATATGTAGATGATCGATCCATGTAGCTGCAGAAACGTCGGAGCAAAGCAGGAAATAAAGCGACGCAATCGATGCGATCATGTGAGAATCGTCTGAATTTGATTGTGTTTGAGATAATAACACATGTTGTGGTTCAGGTTACATGTACATGCATTCTCCAACCCGAATACAATGCAACAGAGACAATGAAATTGTTCATCTTTTTCCAGCACACAAAACACTGTTACCTAGGCGACAGCAAAGAGATATAGCTAAAAAAATTACAGACGTTGCATGTATTATTGAGACGTTAATTTTACTTTGTATCTAATGACACACTTCAAAGTGCCACAGAGCATCCACAAGATGTAGTATTGGCCAAGTTAGTTTAGTCACTCAAAACTAAGACAATTGGCCACACGACAAACCCCATGTAGTTAATAATGTACCATTTCTTTACAACATAAGGACCGCCATCTTATGAATCAGCTTTATGTCAGAGCCCCAATATTTGAAAGTGTGGCCATGAGATCAAGGTCACTGATAACCTAGCTTATATGAGCCCTCAAAATAATCTATATTTGGCATTAAATTGATTGCAAATGGCCTCCTCAATGCTAATACACAGCAGTGTCAATTCCCATATGGGCGTACATGGTATTATAGATTAATTGATATTTTCATTATTATAATTCAGGGGTCAAAGGTCATGGACAGCTAACTTTAATCTTGTAAGGATACATCGTCGTAAGAGGCGTCTATGTGTGCATACTTAATAAGAAAAGGTGTCATCGAACGCTTATGGGTGGATAGACAGGCATGTGGACGGACATACGTAGCAAAGGTATATGATAAGGTCTACTGAACAGCAGAACTTAAAAATACAACAGCGTCAGAGCGGTAAACAATGGACTGGACCCTCTCTGTCTTTATCCAACGCTATACTCTCTAAACCTTACATCTTTTCATCTTCCATACACATCAGATAAGCATTGCCCACGCAATATGTATAATCCAATTATTAGTATGCAATGACATTCGTGAACATTAACTGTTTTTCAATGAACATCTATGCACATTCATCCCGAAACAGCCGACCTCCCTTTGCTAACTGGCACAGAGAGCACGCAGCAACCTAAGCCAAATGATAAGATGGAGTTTTATGACATAACGATGGGTTATACATGAGATATAGCCATTACAATACATAATGAATCCTAATGTGTAACCCACACAGAAGAAATTAGAGGGATTTTTCGAGTTACAGTACAAATATAGTTGATCTTAACATAAAACAGTAATGAAAAACCATGGTAATGAAGATGAAACATAACAGAGGCAGATACGCGAGTATGACAGCCGCAGTAGCGACTGTTATTATCTAGTAAACGACCACACAATAGCCTACATGACTACAACATGCTGACTCTGTGCATCGACAACCGCCATTGGAATGGATATCGAAGTGCACGTAATGCGACAAAAGGAACCGCTATGATGATCACGTCATACTAATTACCTCTGTGGAAGAAAATACAATAACAAAAACAATATAATAACATTAGTAGAATCCCGTTGAATGCAACAGTGTCATCTAATATTATCAACCTCGAAAGGTCACGGACGGCCAATCGTTAACATCCAATCACAACTTCGAACGCTCACGGCTGTCCAATCGCTAGCATCCAATCACAACCTCGAACGCTCACGGCTGGCCAATCGCTAGCATCCAATCACAACCTCGAACGCTCACGGCTGGCCAATCGCTAGCATCCAATCACAACCTCGAAAGGTCATGGCTGGCAAATCGCTGACATCCAATCATTACCATTAATCATTAATACGCGTCAACAGTTATGTTTTGTCCATCACAAAGAAAAAAATAATGCGAGATTTCTCACTTCGGTCACCGTAGATTAACGACTGCCTTCATTAAATGTACAGCATCAAGAAAGCGCCTCAGCGCGACGTTTCTCCGACCGCCCTAACAACACAGTGTGATTGCAAAGTACAAACGCATAGAACATATCCAGTTGAAGTATGGGGTGCACAATAAGGCATTACTCCGATCGATAAAGCTTGTATAATTCATAGGGTCCATCACAGAATTGCCGTGTGTCGGTGCAAGAGCCCCTTCTCATTTATCATTAATTAAACCACCGTCAATCTGCCTAAGTCATTATATATCCCAATAATATGCCCCATATGCGACTTCGCATTACCAGTCAGGGTAAGGTGGGGCTACGGGGAGGGGTGGATGGGGAGTGGGGGAGGGGCAACCTTGATGGGTAGACGTTTGCCGTAGGCCAGGCTCATGGCAGATTTCAGACTCTAATCCATAACTCACAAGACCAATTTGCATGGATTACAAAATGTGAATATATAGGGAAGTATTGTGTTCCGCCACGCGTAATAAAAAACACCCCAAGACGTCTAGTCTAATGTAGATGTTTATATAACATTGTTTAACGAAGAGACCATGTATTTAGGGGGAAATGGATTTTAGCAGACAACACGTCCACATAAAACTACTCTTAGACCCGACGGCATGAAATAATGTGATAAACAATGATGTCTGGGTAAGATACACTCCTGAAATTATTTGTTTGCATATGGCACCAAAAAGGTTCTGAGGAAGGGAAAGGTTCTTGCAGGGTTCAATGTAGAACCTAGGTGATTGTGTGTGGCACCAAGATGAAACCGAGCACTCTGACAGTACCACATGAAATCCGCCACCTCTCAACTCCCTCTCACAAATGCAAGCGGAGCCATGTCTGTGATCGCTGTCACAGAAGATCAATTGAAGCCTTTGATCCCAGAGACCAACTTTAATATACACCCTAAACCATACTAGAGATTAACTTTGATATATATATATCCTAGACCATGCCAGAGATTTACTTTAAAATGCACCCTAATAGAGATTTATCTCACTGTAAACCCTGACATTCGTTCAGACACATATATAGAACATTCCCTGCTAGCCTTCTCTCGAATCGTCTTCTTTGCAGGTTCACGGATGACCCCGGTGTACAGTGGTAAGAGTTTGCTTGATCACATTAACATGACAGAAAGTTTGATCATTTGACTTCAGAAGAAAAAAAACCACGGTAAATACAGGTAAGGGATAAATTCACGGTAAATACAGGTGAGGCCGAGGGCGTCAGCACGTACAGTAGCGCTTTAGCCCCTGTGCAAGGTCACACAACGCACACTCAAGTCTTGTGTGGAACACCTGTTCAGGGCAGGGTGTCTAGTTCCCCTCATTCCTTCACAATAAACACGCGTTAAGCAATGGCTGGATGGCTGGATCTATACAATAGCTAGTTTTTGAAGTTGCCATTGGTGGCTAACATCTATATAGCTGTTTTGTGTGTTATTGAAATATGACAAGATGGCCATACTGCTTATGGCGCACCTGCTTACCTACAAATGCCAGATGATTACCACACCTGGAAATCAACTAATCCTCCTGTTCACCACCTGTCAGCTCCACCTGTCCTCGTCACTTGCCCATTAGCCACCCACACACGGACTTATCCTACTGACGTCATCTTTGAGCTATTCCATTACACAAACAGCCAACCGGCCATTTTCATCCATTTTCATCGCCTCATTTCCATAATAGGTGGATATAACAGCTTGCGCAAACACCTCCTATACCCAGCGTCAAAAACACAATTTTCTGCTCTGAGTCAAACCGCTGTTTACATCAACACACGCATGCGCTTATTTTAACTCACAAAATCGGACATATATAGCTTGCAATCACCATAGCTTTATCATCAACGACTTTAATATATAGGATATAAACAATGGTTCATCCCCAGTCGATGCTATCGGTGACATGACCGTGTTCTTGTGAGCAAGACGGGTTGTGACAGCGCGGCTTAGGGTTGCACGTTGACACTATAAATGTCGTGGTGAATTCGGAGGGGCTCAAATCGAAAGCTGTTCATGACGGAGACTAAATGACTGGTGCATACAGTGATATCTGGTCACACCTGGCGTGGGGGAGAACCATTATAGAATCTCGCGAGAAGTTGTTGTTGTTGTTGTTGAACGTGTTAATGATGCGCCTGTTAGCGATGTGGTGTAAGTGGTAGAACAGACCCACAACAACCGACCGTATGTTGTGGAAGACGCTAGGTGTGTTGCCGTAGATCCTTGGTATGTCAGCTGTGTGTACGCTTTGCTATTTTTCCTATTCTTGTGTAGGGCAAGAGCATTGTCCTCATACAAGACACCCAGCGAGGCCCGTGCATGTAGGAGCCGTGGTGCACGCCACAATAATACAACGCATAAAAAAATCCATATTCAGACGTGACAGCGAGGTGAATGCTAATCTGAGATTTCAACACAGACACTCATTTGCATGAGAGAAACAAGAAGCATCATTGGTGACTGATTAATTAGAATCCTGGTAGCAAGTGGAACACTAATTATACATTTCCAATTAAAGCCACACTGCTAGTGTTCGTTGTCCATCATAACGTGCGATTGTCCTTCCCATGCCAGGTAATGATCCTAATCCACAATAATTGCACAACCCCGGCGATGTTTGCAGCATGTTATCTTATAGATGATTTGTAAATTGTAATGGCTACTAGTTCATCAGGTGGGAAACATTTTTCCTATTTTTGATTAAAAAGGTAGCGTTAATGGAACTATTATATAAACCTGCCATTTTCGTAAACATCATAAGGTAGGCCATTCAATCCCATACACACATGACAGGTAATTCAATATCTGATTTCACAATATGTACACAATACAGACATTGCCCAATGCATACCATATATGGGCAATCTAGTTCTAATGGCAGTCCTGTTTCACTAGGCCCGATGGGCGTCAATACGGAGCCGCGGCCACAAACACCAGCTTTTCATCCAAGTACCAGTACACTCCGAGCTGTGGATAATGACAGGATATCATCGGGCAATGAATTACCCCGATAAGGTACACAAGCTGTTGTGTTTTGGCGCTAAAATACATATTATGCACCTGAGGGGAATATAATGAAGTTGACTGTTGTTTTTCTAGCACTGCAGATGGAGGTTCGAGTCGCCATAATTAAATTCTAGGAAATCCCTTCTTTTTTTGTGTGGATAAACTGGATGTAATAGCTATGCTCCACGGGAGAACACCATCGAGCAAGAGCCACCACTCCATTATTGACACAAGGCAGGGGTCGGCGGGAAAATGACCCAAGTATCTCCACACGAGCGAGTTGTTGAGTTCCAGTAAATGGTTCATTATTGTGATCTAATCACAAACGAACACATTCGTCGCATGGATCCTCCAGTATCGGCAACTGTAACATGGGATATATCGGAGAGTGTGGGACGGTGGAGGGGAGGTGGGGGTTAAGTGGAGAGGCGGTGGAGGGGAGGTGGAGGGGGGTGGGGGTTAGGTGGATGGGCGGTGGAGGGGAGGTGGGGGTTAGGCGGAGGGAAGGTGGAGGGGAGGTGTGGGGGAAGTGGGGGGTGGGGCTGAGGTTGATTGTCGGTATTCGGAGTGATACATCACATATTATTAATATTGTTCCATAACGGAATGACACTTGTGGATAATAATTCATTGCGAGATCCGGCAACCGCCGAGAATCGGGCGAAAATTCCCGATGACACTCAAGTAAATAATGGCGCTTTGTCTGCTGCGAGCTCTCCTCACAAATCACCAGGCCACAGACTCGTCGAATATTGCTTACTGACTAATTCCCAGCGGGAAGAGAACAAAACATCAATATATTTCCTCATAATTCACTTTATGGAGAAATGTCTGGGCAAGTCCACCATATAAAACACGCAATGACAATCAAGCTCAGATAATCACACGTAGACCCATGTGCTATTTGTGCTTTTGATTTAGCTTCCTTTCAAAACATTACAATCATTTCATGGCATGATAGAAAAAAAACCAGATTGTTGAGTTAATCATGAGGGCGAGTCTAGAAGGCGCGCGGGGTCGTTAAAGCTGTGTGATATGGGTTATCATGACTGTTTGTCAGACACTAGCCAGACAATGAAGCAGGGAGGTTAATCGACTACAATCTAATGAGATCGTTGACTGTCAGCTTACAGCGAAACCATCGACAGCGGCGCAACACAGTAGTAGTCTTACAGCCTGGTCATCCACACAGCACCTGTACCATCCATCGCCTTATGATAAGGAGAAATTGCAAATCTAAAATGAATTGATTGATAATGTTTTCGTCATTCGCATGATAGCCGGTAATTGCGATTTTGCCACATTCAGATTCAACTCTAAGACCAAAGGTGGCGCAGCGCAGGGTCATTACGAGACGTTCCAGGCGCCGTAATGGGAATGAAGAACATTCAGATTTCCAATAACTAATCTTCTGGTTGTTACATAAGCTTAGTCACGCTGTGCAATGGTGGATAGGCATGCAAACAAGCTGTGGTTTTGTATGTTCCATTTTCGTAAAACGGCTATATAACAATGAGCATCGGCAGTCAGAGACATCCTGCCCTAATGCATCATGGGAGATAACAGTATGGTGCGGGAAATCCTGCAGTGAGGCTAAGGCAAAGCGAATAGCAGTGATTTCGAGAGACAACGATGTAGACAGAACGACTGTCACGAGTGATTTTCAACCCCACATGAATGCCAGTTTCCATATTCTATAGGCAGTAATGATCAGGAAGTATCAAAGGGCAGTAATAAAGCAGTACCAAAGGGCAGTAATAAGGCAGTATCAAAGGGCAGTAATAAGGCAGTATCAAAGGGCAGTAATTAGGCAGTATCAAAGGGCAGTAATAAGGCAGTATCAAGGGCAGTAATAAGGGAGTTTCAAACGGCAGTAATAAGGCAGTATGAAACGGCAGTAACGGAGGGAACTATAAAGAAGCATAGAGCTATGGTTTGCTAAATACACGCATGTACAAAAGCAACGTCCTACCACTCATTAAACAGTTAAAACAAAGGTTTGGTGATTTCATCGTTGTGAAAAACAAAGGTTTGGTGTTCCCATGGTTACACAAAAACAATCGCTTGGTGACTCCATGATTACACAAAAATTGACTTATTAAACAGTTACACAAAACAAAGGTTTGGTGATTCCATCGTTGTACAATAACAAAGGTTTGGTGTTCCCATGGTTACACAAAAACAATCGTTTGGTGATTCCATGGTTACACAAAAACAAAGGAACAGTGATTCCATGGTTACACAATACAATTGTTTGGTTATTCCATGGTTACACAAAAACAAAGGAACAGTGATTCCATGGTTACATAAAATCAAAGGTTTGCTGATTCCATGGTTACACACAAAAAAAGTTTTGGCGACTCCATGGTTACATAAAAACAAAGGTTTGGTGATTCCATGGTTAAATAAAAACAAAGGTTTGGTGAATCCATGGTTACATAAAAAAAAGGTTTGGTGAATCCAAGGTTACATCAAAACAAAGGTTTGGTGAATCCATGGTTACACAAAGACTTTGTAGCTGTCGCTCTTTTTTCTGCTTATTAGTTAACTGTTAACTATTCATGAAACGATAAGAAAGGGAGTTACAGAGGTAAGTTAGCAAACGGCCACACATATTTCACCTATCTCATCACTGACCAATATTGACTGAACTTCAATATCTCTTTTGTCGAATCCCTGGAGTAAATGTCCATGAAGACAACTCTAGTGTACCATTGGATAAATATAGTGCACCTGTGGCTGTATCTTGTCACCGCGGAAATATCAAATGCCCACATGGATCAATCAAATTCCCCCGTAGATAAGTGTAATGTTCTTTGCCAGTTTCATCGGCGGTGGACCCATTTGGTGGAGAACAAGTGTTGCCGAGTGATTCGCGAATGTTCCATCTGGTAAATGGCTTTCTGGGAGGTGTTCAATGGATGTGCGGCAGATGTGGTTCTTCACAGCAGAGTGGAGGCAGAATTGTGACAAACGTACACACCACACGGGCACACACCTTCCTTATTGACACTAAAATGATAAGTTTTTAACTCAACCTCATTTTACAAATACAATGCGTGGGGAGGAGAGGGTCTTAAAAGCAACAACGAGTCACTAGTTGATTGGTTCCTATGTCTAACAGCCAGTAGTAAGTACATAGTGAGATTGGCAGGGGAAGAAAACGTCTATATGGTAATGATGTTTACCAGACCTGTCGGCCCGCGACTAACATCTATCACATGATGGATTTAGGTATGTTTGTTTTCAAAGAATGATTAGACCTTCTCAAAGGACCTCAGTGTACCGGAATTCTGCATTCCATACTATATCTTCGTTTTACAGACCATTACTAGAACTCAATGACTAATGTGCACCAAGGTGACCCTTCATCGGTTTACTTACCGTCCCTTGCCCAGGCCCTCGTGCCCTCTGAAGGGTAGCGTTTCCTGGGGCGTTATCACGCCAGCTTCCACCTGTCTTCTGCAGATAGGAGGAATGACAGGCCACCTATTTTGCTGCCACTCAGAGCCACGACCACAAAGAAACTGTGATGCAGGTCTATTTTAATCAGATAAGGATGGAAGCCAATTCTGAGAATTTCTCACGCGATGGCATTTGTAAGTAGTTTGTCCAGTAAAGCCAGGCATGCCACTACACATCAGTGAGTTTGTGGGTGAGACACGCCCTGTGTTCGTAGAAGGAGCGGCTATCCTAGCTTTGGTCTATACCAAACAGCTTGATAGACGGCTATCCTAGCTTTGGTCTATACCAAACAGCTAGATAGACGGCTATCCTAGCTTTGGTCTATACCAAACAGCTAGATAGACGGCTATCCTAGCTTTGGTCTATACCAAACAGCTAGATAGACGGCTATCCTAGCTTTGGTCTATACCAAACAGCTAGATAGACGGCTATCCTAGCTTTGGTCTATACCAAACAGCTAGATAGACGGCTATCCTAGCTTTGGTCTATACCAAACAGCTAGATAGACGGCTATCCTAGCTTTGGTCTATACCAAACAGCTAGATAGACGGCTATCCTAGCTTTGGTCTATACCAAACAGCTAGATAGACGGCTATCCTAGCTTTGGTCTATACCAAACAGCTAGATAGACGGCTATCCTAGCTTTGGTCTATACCAAACAGCTAGATAGACGGCTATCCTACGGTCTATACCAAACAGCTAGATAGACGGCTATCCTAGCTTTGGTCTATACCAAACAGCTAGATAGACGGCTATCCTAGCTTTGGTCTATACCAAACAGCTAGATAGACGGCTATCCTAGCTTTGGTCTATACCAAACAGCTAGATAGACGGCTATCCTAGCTTTGGTCTATACCAAACAGCTAGATAGACGGCTATCCTAGCTTTGGTCTATACCAAACAGCTAGATAGACGGCTATCCTAGCTTTGGTCTATACCAAACAGCTAGATAGACGGCTATCCTAGCTTTGGTCTATACCAAACAGCTAGATAGACGGCTATCCTAGCTTTGGTCTATACCAAACAGCTAGATAGACGGCTATCCTAGCTTTGGTCTATACCAAACAGCTAGATAGACGGCTAGATAGACGGCTATCCTAGCTCCTAGCTTTGGTCTATACCAAACAGCTAGATAGACGGCTATCCTAGCTTTGGTCTATACCAAACAGCTAGATAGACGGCTATCCTAGCTTTGGTCTATACCAAACAGCTAGATAGACGGCTATCCTAGCTTTGGTCTATACCAAACAGCTAGATAGACGGCTATCCTAGCTTTGGTCTATACCAAACAGCTAGATAGACGGCTATCCTAGCTTTTTGGTCTATACCAAACAGCTCGGCTATCCTAGCTTTGGTCTATACCAAACAGCTAGATAGACGGCTATCCTAGATAGACGGCTATCCTAGCTTTGTCTATACCAAACAGCTAGATAGACGGCTATCCTAGCTTTGGTCTATACCAAACAGCTAGATAGACGGCTATCCTAGCTTTGGTCTATACCAAACAGCTAGATAGACGGCTATCCTAGACGGCTATACCAAACAGCTAGATGACGGCTCTATACCAAAACAGCTAGATAGACGGCTATCCTAGCTTTGGTCTATACCAAACAGCTAGATAGACGGCTATCCTAGCTTTGGTCTATACCAAACAGCTAGATAGACGGCTATCCTAGACGGTCTATACCAAACAGCTAGATAGACGGCTATCCTAGCTTTGGTCTATACCAAACAGCTAGATAGACGGCTATCCTAGCTTTGGTCTATACCAAACAGCTAGATAGACGGCTATCCTAGCTTTGGTCTATACCAAAGCTAGATAGACGCAGCTAGATAGACGGCTATCCTAGCTTTGGTCTATACCAAACAGCTAGATAGACGGCTATCCTAGCTTTGGTCTATACCAAACAGCTAGATAGACGGCTATCCTAGCTTTGGTCTATACCAAACAGCTAGATAGACGGCTATCCTAGCTTTGGTCTATACCAAACAGCTAGATAGACGGCTATCCTAGCTTTGGTCTATACCAAACAGCTAGATAGACGGCTATCCTAGCTTTGGTCTATACCAAACAGCTAGATAGACGGCTATCCTAGCTTTGGTCTATACCAAACAGCTAGATAGACGGCTATCCTAGCTTTGGTCTATACCAAACAGCTAGATAGACGGCTATCCTAGCTTTGGTCTATACCAAACAGCTAGATAGACGGCTATCCTAGCTTTGGTCTATACCAAACAGCTAGATAGACGGCTATCCTAGATTTTGGTCTATACCAAACAGCTAGATAGACGGCTATCCTAGCTTTGGTCTATACCAAACAGCTAGATAGACGGCTATCCTAGCTTTGGTCTATACCAAACAGCTAGATAGCTTTCGTAGATACCAAACAGCTAGATAGACGGCTATCCTAGATTTGGTCTATACCAAACAGCTAGATAGACGGCTATCCTAGATTTGGTCTATACCAAACAGCTAGATAGACGGCTATCCTAGCTTTGGTCTATACCAAACAGCTAGATAGACGGCTATCCTAGATTTGGTCTATACCAAACAGCTAGATAGACGGCTATCCTAGCTTTGGTCTATACCAAACAGCTAGATAGACGGCTATCCTAGCTTTGGTCTATACCAAACAGCTAGATAGACGGCTATCCTAGCTTTGGTCTATACCAAACAGCTAGATAGACGGCTATCCTAGCTTTGGTCTATACCAAACAGCTAGATAGACGGCTATCCTAGCTTTGGTCTATACCAAACAGCTAGATAGACGGCTATCCTAGATTTGGTCTATACCAAACAGCTAGATAGACGGCTATCCTAGATTTGGTCTATACCTATCCTACAGCTAGATAGACGGCTATCCTAGCTTTGGTCTATACCAAACAGCTAGATAGACGGCTATCCTAGCTTGGTCTATACCAAACAGCTAGATAGACGGCTATCCTAGATTTGGTCTATACCAAACAGCTAGATAGACGGCTATCCTAGCTTTGGTCTATACCAAACAGCTAGATAGACGGCTATCCTAGCTTTGGTCTATACCAAACAGCTAGATAGACGGCTATCCTAGATTTGGTCTATACCAAACAAGATAGACGGCTACAGCTAGATACCAAACAGCTAGATAGACGGCTATCCTAGCTTTGGTCTATACCAAACAGCTAGATAGACGGCTATCCTAGCTTTGGTCTATACCAAACAGCTAGATAGACGGCTATTAGACGGCTATTTGGTCTATACCAAACAGCTAGATAGACGGCTATCCTAGATTTGGTCTATACCAAACAGCTAGATAGACGGCTATCCTAGATTTGGTCTATACCAAACAGCTAGATAGACGGCTATCCTAGCTTTGGTCTATACCAAACAGCTAGATAGACGGCTATCCTAGATTTGGTCTATACCAAACAGCTAGATAGACGGCTATCCTAGCTTTGGTCTATACCAAACAGCTAGATAGACGGCTATCCTAGCTTTGGTCTATACCAAACAGCTAGATAGATAGACGGCTATCCTAGCTTTGGTCTATACCAAACAGCTAGATAGACGGCTATCCTAGCTTGGTCTATACCAAACAGGTCTATACCAAAACAGCTAGATAGACGGCTATCCTAGCTTTGGTCTATACCAAACAGCTAGATAGACGGCTATCGGGTCTATCCTAGATTTTTGGTCTATACCAAACAGCTAGATAGACGGCTATCCTAGATTTGGTCTATACCAAACAGCTAGATAGATAGACGGCTATCCTAGCTTTGGTCTATACCAAACAGCTAGATAGACGGCTATCCTAGATTTGGTCTATACCAAACAGCTAGATAGACGGCTATCCTAGATTTGGGTCTATACCAAACAGCTAGATAGACGGCTATCCTAGCTTTGGTCTATACCAAACAGCAGCTAGAGACGGCTATCCTAGGGTATATACCAAACAGCTAGATAGACGGCTAGACGGCTAGATTTGGTCTATAGATTTGGTCTATACCAAACAGATAGACGGCTATCCTAGATTTGGTCTATACCAAACAGCTAGATAGACGGCTAGACGGCTATCCTAGCTTTGGTCTATACCAAACAGCTAGATAGACGGCTATCCTAGCTTTGGTCTATACCAAACAGCTAGATAGACGGCTATCCTAGCTTTGGTCTATACCAAACAGCTAGATAGACGCTAGATAGACGGCTATCGGCTATCCTAGATTTTGGTCTGGTCTATAAACAGCTAGATAGACGGCTATCCTAGATTTGGTCTAAAAACAGACGGCTATCCTAGATTTGGTCTATACCACCAACAGCTAGATAGACGGCTATCCTAGATTTGGTCTATCCAAACAGCTAGATAGACGGCTATCCTAGCTTTGGTCTATATACCAAACAAACAGCTAGATAGACGGCTATCCTAGCTTTGGTCTATACCAAACAGCTAGATAGACGGCTATCCTAGATAGACGGCTATCCTAGATTTGGTCTATACCAAACAGCTAGATAGCTAGATAGACGGCTATCCTAGATTTGGTCTATACCAAACAGCTAGATAGACGGCTATCCTAGATTTGGTCTATACCAAACAGCTAGATAGACGGCTATCCTAGATTTGTCTATACCAAACATCCTAGATTTGGTCTATACCAGACACAGCTAGATAGACGGCTATCCTAGATTTGGTCTATACCAAACAGCTAGATAGACGGCTATCCTAGCTTTGGTCTATACCAAACAGCTAGATAGACGGCTATCCTAGATTTGGTCTATACCAAACAGCTAGATAGATAGACCTAGGGTCTATACCAAACAGCTAGATAGACGGCTATCCTAGATTTGGTCTATACCAAACAGCTAGAGACGGCTATCCTAGACGGTCTATCCTATAGACGGCTTCCTAGTCTCTATACCAAACAGCTAGATAGACGGCTATCCTAGATTTGGTCTATACCAAACAGCTAGATAGACGGCTATCCTAGATAGACGGCTATCCTAGGGTCTATACCAAACAAGATAGACAGCTAGATACCACGGCTATCCTAGATTTGGTCTATACCAAACAGCTAGATAGACGGCTATCCTAGATTTGGTCTATACCAAACAGCTAGATAGACGGCTATCCTAGATTTGGTCTATACCAAACAGCTAGATAGACGGCTATCCTAGATTTGGTCTATACCAAACAGCTAGATAGATACCAAACAGCTAGATAGGGTCTATACCAAACAGCTAGATAGACGGCTATCCTAGCTTTGGTCTATACCAAACAGCTAGATAGCTAGATAGACGGTCTATACCAAACAGCTAGATTCCTAGGGTCTATACCAAACAGCTAGATAGACGGCTATCCTAGATTTGGTCTATACCAAACAGCTAGATAGACGGCTACCTAGATTTGGTCTATACCAAACAGCTAGATAGACGGCTATCCTAGATTTGGTCTATACCAAACGGCTATCCTAGCTTTGGTCTATACCAAACAGCTAGATAGACGGCTATCCTAGATTTGGTCTATACCAAACAGCTAGATAGACGGCTATCCTAGATTTGGTCTATACCAAACAGCTAGATAGACGGCTATCCTAGATTTGGTCTATATACCAAACAGCTAGATAGATAGAAACAGCTAGCTATCCTAGATTTGGTCTATACCAAAACAGCTAGATAGACGGCTATCCTAGATTTGGTCCTATACCAACAGCTAGATAGACGGCTATCCTAGCTTTGGTCTATCCAGCTAGATTTGGGTCTATACAGCAATAGACGGCTATCCTAGCTCTATACCAGCTATAGACGGCTATCCTAGATTTGGTCTATACCAAACAGCTAGATAGACGGCTATCCTAGATTTGGTCTATACCAAACAGCTAGATAGACGGCTATCCTAGATTTGGTCTATACCAAACAGCTAGATAGACGGCTATCCTAGATTTGGTCTATACCAAACAGCTAGATAGACGGCTATCCTAGATTTGGTCTATACCAAACAGCTAGATAGACGGCTATCCTAGATTTGGTCTATACCAAACAGCTAGATAGACGGCTATCCTAGATTTGGTCTATACCAAACAGCTAGATAGACGGCTATCCTAGATTTGGTCTATACCAAACAGCTAGATAGACGGCTATCCTAGATTTGGTCTATACCAAACAGCTAGATAGACGGCTATCCTAGATTTGGTCTATACCAAACAGCTAGATAGACGGCTATCCTAGATTTGGTCTATACCAAACAGCTAGATAGACGGCTATAGACGGCTATCCTAGCTAGATTTCCTAGGTTTGGTCTATACCAAACAGCTAGATAGACGGCTATCCTAGATTTGGTCTATACCAAACAGCTAGATAGACGGCTATCCTAGATTTGGTCTATACCAAACAGCTAGATAGACGGCTATCCTAGATTTGGTCTATACCAAACAGCTAGATAGACGGCTATCCTAGATTTGGTCTATACCAAACAGCTAGATAGACGGCTATCCTAGATTTGGTCTATACCAAACAGCTAGATAGACGGCTATATCTAGATTTGGTCTATACCAAACAGCTAGATAGACGGCTATCCTAGATTTGGTCTATACCAAACAGCTAGATAGACGGCTATCCTAGATTTGGTCTATACCAAACAGCTAGATAGACGGCTATCCTAGATTTGGTCTATACTATACCAAACAGCTAGATAGACGGCCCTAGATTTGGTCTATACCAAAACAGCTAGATAGACGGCTATCCTAGATTGGTCTATACCAAACAGAGATAGACGGCTATCCCAAACAGCTAGATTATCCTAGGGTCTATACCAAACAGCTAGATAGACGGCTATCCTAGCTTTTGGTCTATACAAACAGCTAGATAGACGGCTATCCTAGCTTTGGTTTGGTCTATACCAAACAGCTAGATAGACGGCTATCCTAGCTTTGGTCTATACCAAACAGCAGCTAGATAGGGCTATCCTAGATTGGTCTATACCAAACAGCTAGATAGACGGCTATCCTAGATTTGGTCTATACCAAACAGCTAGATAGACGGCTAGAGATAGACGGCTATCCTAGATTTGGTCTATACTATACGGCTATCCTAGCTTTGGTCTATACCAAACAGCTAGATAGACGGCTATCCTAGATTTGGTCTATACCAAACAGCTAGATAGACGGCTATCCTAGCTTTGGTCTATACCAAACAGCTAGATAGACGGCTATCCTAGCTTTGGTCTATACCAAACAGCTAGATAGACGGCTATCCTAGCTTTGGTCTATACCAAACAGCTAGATAGACGGCTATCCTAGCTTTGGTCTATACCAAACAGCTAGATAGACGGCTATCCTAGATTTGGTCTATACCAAACAGCTAGATAGACGGCTATCCTAGCTTTGGTCTATACCAAACAGCTAGATAGACGGCTATCCTAGCTTTGGTCTATACCAAACAGCTAGATAGACGGCTATCCTAGCTTTGGTCTATACCAAACAGCTAGATAGACGGCTATCCTAGATTTGGTCTATACCAAACAGCTAGATAGACGGCTATCCTAGCTTTGGTCTATACCAAACAGCTAGATAGACGGCTATCCTAGATTTGGTCTATACCAAACAGCTAGATAGACGGCTATCCTAGATTTGGTCTATACCAAACAGCTAGATAGACGGCTATCCTAGATTTGGTCTATACCAAACAGCTAGATAGACGGCTATCCTAGCTTTGGTCTATACCAAACAGCTAGATAGACGGCTATCCTAGCTTTGGTCTATACCAAACAGCTAGATAGACGGCTATCCTAGATTTGGTCTATACCAAACAGCTAGATAGACGGCTATCCTAGATTTGGTCTATACCAAACAGCTAGATAGACGGCTATCCTAGCTTTGGTCTATACCAAACAGCTAGATAGACGGCTATCCTAGATTTGGTCTATACCAAACAGCTAGATAGACGGCTATCCTAGCTTTGGTCTATACCAAACAGCTAGATAGACGGCTATCCTAGCTTTGGTCTATACCAAACAGCTAGATAGACGGCTATCCTAGCTTTGGTCTATACCAAACAGCTAGATAGACGGCTATCCTAGCTTTGGTCTATACCAAACAGCTAGATAGACGGCTATCCTAGCTTTGGTCTATACCAAACAGCTAGATAGACGGCTATCCTAGATTTGGTCTATACCAAACAGCTAGATAGACGGCTATCCTAGATTTGGTCTATACCAAACAGCTAGATAGACGGCTATCCTAGATTTGGTCTATACCAAACAGCTAGATAGACGGCTATCCTAGATTTGGTCTATACCAAACAGCTAGATAGACGGCTATCCTACCTGAACTTCAACTCTATAACATAGTTGTCATCCTTCAGTACTGTTGCGATCTGCGCATATCCTGTTGAAAGGGACAAACTACTCGAAAGCGAGTAGTTTGTCCTACTAATTATTTTGCGGGCCTTGTCCAGATTTATACATGCCGAGGCTTCAGATTAATTGGTGGGGCTCGACTATTTCAATTGCAACGGCACAGTTTGATTCCCGCAGCTTTTCCAGAGTGTCAAAACTAAAAACATTATACGGAATTGGAGACGAAAACAAAATGAACCACGGAAAGAAATCCCATTTCTCTAAGCAATTTAAAGATACCAGAATATATTGTCAGCAGAAATTGAAAGCATGTGTATACATAGGATACATCACAATGTGGAAGCTTCCTGTTCCGCTCGGCGACCAACCCCAACAACAAACAACTCATGCAAGCGTATCAGGAATAACTTTAAATTAAATCGCGGTCAAACGTTCAAATTCCTCCTTTCAATGGGATCGCTGTTTATCCAGGGCGTTGATTACCAGCCATTCCATAAACGCTGCCCTGTTTGCTTGGCATTCAGTCAGTTGCTGACCGCCATAAAATCAAATTTGTCAAGATAATCATAATGCTCACAGAACGTCATGACGTCTAACGCACACGATTAATTCGTCAAGTGAGGCACAATGTTTGTCATATCAATCATATATCCGAGGGAGGCGCTTATACCATCGGCATATTTAAAGCAATGTTATGATGCTGCAGTCAACAAAAATCAAAATAAACATTTGCACGTCACGATTGACGAGGTAGGCCACACGCCATCCCTTCTGCAATACTGTCAGAGGTCCTTGCCACATAGCGACTTTATGGGACACACGTTATTCATAATAATTATTCATCCCATTCGGAGTGTCACAGGCAACACGATAAGGCACTCGGCAAGTCGTGCCCGTGCCATGTACATGTAAACAGGGACCGTCTCCCCACACAGTACCCCCTTCCCAGCATACACTTCTCCTATCCATACCTCACCCGTAGCGGAAGCCATGTAGGTGTTAGGCGCCGGTCTGCTGACGCCATCACAGCTAGATCACGAGATCAACGATGATAACCTCAACAGGAGGTTGTAGACTCTGCAGAACAGATTACCACAGGGGCCATAAAGGCGCGTAGAGGTGGTTGTCTCGCTACCAGGTAAAGCACGCCAGTAGACAGTATGACCTCGAGCTACGATAGACTATGATAGCAAGGTCAAGGACAAGGTCAGGCGGGATTCGATAAGTTGATAATGTGAAAGGAGTTGTGAGTCGTAGGAGGTAGAAGGCTGATTAGGGGGGGGGGGAGGAATCGGTCGAGGACAGTAGATAGGAAGGAATCGGTCGAGGACAGTAGTTAGGAAGGAATCGGTCGAGGACAGTAGATAGGAAGGAATCGGCTGAGGACAGTAGATGAGAAGGAATCAGTCGATGACAGTAGATAGGAAGGAATCGGTCGAGGACAGTAGATAAGAAGGAATCAATCAAGGACAGTAGATAGGAAGGAATCAGTCGAGAACAGTAGATAGGAAGGAATCGGTCGAGGACAGTAGATAGGAAGGAATCGGTCGAGGACAGTAGATAGGAAGGAATCGGTCAATGACAGTAGATAGGAAGGAATCGGTCGAGGACAGTTGATAAGAAGGAATCAGTCCATGACAGTAGATAGGAAGGAATCGGTCGATGACAGTAGATAGGAAGGAATCAGTCGAGGACAGTAGATAGGAAGGAATCGGTCGATGACAGTATATAGGAAGGAATCGGTCGATGACAGTAGATAGGAAGAAATCGGTCGGAATCGGTCGATGACAGTAGATAGGAAGGAATCGGTCGATGACAGTAGATAGGAAGGAATCGGTCGATGACAGTAGATAGGAAGGAATCGGTCGAGGACAGTAGATAGGAAGGAATCAGTCGAGGACAGTAGATAGGAAGGAATCGGTCGATGACAGTAGATAAGAAGGAATCAGTCGATGACAGTAGATAGGAAGGAATCGGTCGAGGACAGTAGATAGGAAGGAATCAGTCGATGACAGTAGATAGGGAGGAATCGGTCGAGGACAGTAGATAGGAAGGAATCAGTCGAGGACAGTAGATAGGAAGGAATCGGCCGAGGACAGTAGATAGGAAGGAATCGGTCGAGGACAGTTGATAAGAAGGAATCAGTCGATGACAGTAGATAGGGAGGAATCGGTCGAGGACAGTAGATAGGAAGGAATCAGTCGAGGACAGTAGATAGGAAGGAATCGGCCGAGGACAGTAGATAGGAAGGAATCGGTCGAGGACAGTTGATAAGAAGGAATCAGTCGATGACAGTAGATAGGGAGGAATCGGTCGATGACAGTAGATAGGAAGGAATCAGTCGAGGACAGTAGATAGGAAGGAATCGTCGATGACAGTAGATAGGAAGGAATCGGTCGAGGACAGTAGATAGGAAGGAATCGGTCAATGACAGTAGATAGGAAGGAATCGGTCGATGACAGTAGATAGGAAGGAATCGGTCGATGACAGTAGATAGGAAGGAATCGGTCGAGGACAGTAGATGAGAAGGAATCAGTCGAGGACCGTAGATAGGAAGGAATCAGTCCATGACAGTAGATAGGAAGGAATCGGTCGATGACAGTAGATAGGAAGGAATCAGTCCATGACAGTAGATAGGAAGGAATCGGTCGATGACAGTATATAGGAAGGAATCGGTCGATGACAGTAGATAGGAAGAAATCGGTCGGAATCGGTCGATGACAGTAGATAGGAAGGAATCGGTCGATGACAGTAGATAGGAAGGAATCGGTCGATGACAGTAGATAGGAAGGAATCGTCGTCGATAGGGAGGAGTAGTAGATAGGAAGGAATCGTCGATGACAGTAGATAGGGATCGGTCGAGGACAGTAGATAGGAAGGAATCGTCGAGACAGTAGATAGGAAGGAATCGGTCGAGGACAGTAGATAGGAAGGAATCGTCGATGGACAGTAGATAGGAAGGAATCGGTCGAGGACAGTAGATAGGAAGGAATCGTCGATGACAGAAATAGGAAGGAATCGGTCGAGGACAGTAGATAGGAAGGACATCGATGATAGGAAGGAATCGGTCGAGGACAGTAGATAGGAAGGAATCGGTCGAGGACAGTAGATGAGAAGGAATCAGTCCATGACAGTAGATAGGAAGGAATCAGTCCATGACAGTAGATAGGAAGGAATCGGTCGATGACAGTAGATAGGAAGGAATCAGTCGAGGACAGTAGATAGGAAGGAATCGGTCGATGACAGTATATAGGAAGGAATCGGTCGATGACAGTAGATAGGAAGAAATCGGTCGGAATCGGTCGATGACAGTAGATAGGAAGGAATCGGTCCATGACAGTAGATAGGAAGGAATCGGTCTAGGACAGTAGATAGGAAGGAATCGGTCCATGACAGTAGATAGGAAGGAATCGGTCCAGGACAATAGATAGGAAGGAATCGGTCGAGGACAGTAGATAGGAAGGAATCAGTCGAGGACCGTAGATAGGAAGGAATCAGTCCATGACAGTAGATAGGAAGGAATCGGTCCATGACAGTAGATAGGAAGGAATCAGTCGAGGACAGTAGATAGGAAGGAATCGGTCGATGACAGTAGATAGGAAGGAATCGGTCGAGGACAGTAGATAGGAAGAAATCGGTCGGAATCATTCGATGACAGTAGATAGGAAGGAATCGGTCGAGGACAGTAGATAGGAAGGAATCAGTCGATGACAGTAGATAGGAAGGAATCGGTTGATGACAGTAGATAGGAAGAATTCGGTCAGAATCGGTCGATGACAGTAGATAGGAAGGAATCGGTCGAGGACAGTAGATAGGAAGGAATCGGTCGATGACAGTAGATAGGAAGGAATCGGTTGATGACAGTAGATAGGAAGAAATCGGTCAGAATCGGTAAATGACAGTAGATAGGAAGGAATCGGTCGAGGTCAGTAGATAGGAAGGAATCGGTCGATGACAGTAGATAGCCTGCAGCATGTCGTCTAGGAAGGAATCCTACAGCATATAACCACAAGGAAGGAAACCTGCAGCATATAACCAAGAAACTATATAAGGAAGGAACTTGCAGCATATAACACTATAAAGGAATCCATCATATACAACGAAAGGAATTTCAGCATATAACCACGATAAGGAAGGAATATTGTAGCACATAACCACGACATGGAAGTAAACTGGCAGCATATAACCACGACATGGAAGTAAACTTGCAGCATATAACCACGACATGGAAGAAAACTTGCAACATATAACCACGACATGGAAGTAAACTTGCAGCATATAACCACGACATGGAAGAAAACTTGCAACATATAACCACGACATGGAAGTAAACTTGCAGCATATAACCACGACGTGGAAGTAAACTTGCAGCATATAACCACGACATGGAAGAAAACTTGCTACATATAACCACGACATGGAAGTAAACTTGCAGCATATAACAACGACGACAAGGATTGAAACTTAGGGAAAGGTCCAATACAATGATAACCATGAACAAAAGTAAGGGTAATCGATGACAGAGTGCCAATACCAACGTCTTCAAGTGTAATCAATTAAAGGCAAGGTCAACTACAGGCAAGGTCAACTTCAGGCGAGGTCAACCACAAATCAAACATTCTGTTCAGATTGGACGGAAGGGGAAGTTACACAAGCATCATGCCCTGACAGTGCCTAACCTGGATGCACACCATTAGCCTCCAACACACAATCCAAAGAGGTAAATCAATCACATCTATAGTAGTCACTGAGTCAAGTGGGTTACAAACAGACGGCTTAGCCACCAGCCGCCAAGATGATGCCAAAACACTCAAGTCGACACTCACGAAACTTACCTCGGAGATTGGGCGCTGCTTGTCTGTGACGTTATGAGCAGCTCACTCAACGCAAGTCAATTATATACAACGCCTGAGTACACTATACACAACTATGAGGCAGCCTCACAACCACAGCTTACAATCACCACAAAGCAAGGGCAACATAGCCACTACGATGGTGTATCAAAGTACATATTTAAAAGTATTTAACCCAGAACTTCACACGGTATTCATCAGTATTCATGTCGATTGCATCAGTCGATCGTAGCCCCGTATACATATATACCCAGACGACCTGTAGGGCTTCAATCGATCCCTGGACATGACAGCTGTAAGGAATTCAAACCTCTCACGAACACGAATGAAGAGATAGATGATGTGACGCATCCCGGATGCTGCTGATACGCGCACAGGCCGTGAGAATGCGAGAGCGAGGGTGAGCGGAGGTCGTGTGCTTGCTATGGGCGCCTGTTGTTTGTGGGAGAACAGATTACACACACAGTCATATGGTACACGACTCGCCAAACAATAGTTCGCTTGGTTCTTCAATTAGCAAACCGAAACAACGCTTTGTTACACAATACGTACGAAATAGGTTATGAGCAATGAAACTGAATGTCGTCACTGCTCTCTGGCAAGTACCGGTTGTCAAGACAGGCGGGTCAATTCGGCATTTGGCACAGACTCGACACCTGAAGTTATAGAATTTAATTTTATAAATTATGTCGTCTCATCCCAACCTTTATTTACTGTCGGAAAAACCGCTACAAATCCCATAACTCGCTTGTACCTGCTCCTAGGACGCGGCTTCCATGCCGACTGGGCATATCATTGTTTAAATCTACGTATCAACAGGAAGTCGGGACAGGTGCGGACCTGATCACACCAGCACTCATCTCAGAGTACCCCCGCAGTTTTCACTGTAAAATAGATGAATCCTTATCTTTCTTGACAAAAACGTTTCCCGGTCCAATGAAGCGCGGAATGGAATAAGGATAATTACATGACGAGCAAATCACAGAGACATCATCGTGTCGGAAACAGGACATCATCGCGTCGGAAACAGGACATCATCGTGTCGGAAACAGGACATCATCGCGTCGGAAACAGGACATCATCGCGTCGGAAACAGGACATCATTGTGTCGGAAACAGGACATCATCGCGTCGGAAACAGGACATCATTGTGTCGGAAACAGGACATCATCGCGTCGGAAACAGGACATCATTGTGTCGGAAACAGGACATCATCGCGTCGTAATCACATTTGGGGGCAAGATCTCGTATTGTTTGTGGCTACAAGTTGATGGGGCCACGAAGGGACCAATCACCGCTATAAGCGTGCTGCCGGCATTGACTGATTACCTCTCGCTAAGTGTGCTGCCGGCATTGACTGGCGACCTCTCGCTAAGTGTGCTGCCGGCATTGACTGATTACCTCTCGCTAAGTGTGCTGCCGGCATTGACTGATTACCTCTCGCTAAGTGTGCTGCCGGTATTGACTTGCGACCTCTCGCTGAGTGTGCTGCCGGTATTGACTGGCGACCTCTCGCTAAGTGTGCTGCCGGTATTGACTGGCGACCTCTCGCTAAGTGTGCTGCCGGTATTGACTTGCGACCTCGCTCTCACTAAGTGTGCTGCCGGTGCCGGTATTGACTGGCGACCTCTCGCTACTATTGACTGGCGACCTCTCGTGTGTGCTGCCGGTATTGACTGGCGACCTCTCGCTAAGTGTGCTGCCGGTATTGACTGCGACCTCTGCGACCTCTCGCTGAGTGTGCTGCCGGCATTGACTGGCGACCTCTCACTAAGTGTGTTGCCGGTATTGACTGGCGACCACTCGCTAAGCGTGCTGCCGGTATTGACTTGCGACCTCTCGCTGAGTGTGCTGCCGGCATTGACTGGCGACCTCTCACTAAGTGTGCTGCCGGCATTGACTTGCGACCTCTCGCTGAGTGTGCTGCCGGCATTGACTGGCGACCTCTCACTAAGTGTGCTGCCGGCATTGACTTGCGACCTCTCGCTGAGTGTGCTGCCGGCATTGACTGGCGACCTCTCACTAAGTGTGTTGCCGGTATTGACTGGTTACCTCTCGCTAAGCGTGCTGCCGGTATTGACTGGCGACCTCTCGCTAAGCGTGCTGCCGGTATTGACTGGCGACCTCTCACTAAGTGTGTTGCCGCCATTGACTGGCGACCTCTCACTAAGTGTGTTGCCGCCATTGACTGGCGACCTTTCGCTAAGTGTGTTGCCGGTATTGACTGGCGACCTCTCGCTAATTCTTATATGTTTCCAGGCTTGATTCAAGCGAACATTTTCTTCAGATAATGCATTTCAGTCAATACTTAATTAACACAGTGATTTGAGCTGTGAATGAACGACTCTCGGACGAAATCACTACCAAACACATCCATAAAGCGCGCGTAACCCCAGACGCTCGGTTCTCGATGCCAAGCTTCCGAACGCCGAGCCGATTCCGGGCGCCGAGACGGTATCTATATATAACAAGAAGGTATGAAACCAATGAATTCGATTGGGCCGCCCTTCCCTCATTAACATGCGAAATATGTCTTTCATGCTTAGCGTATGGTTTTTCTAGTGCTTAATATAATATTTTCGACAATTGAGCATTCAGCCTTCGGTGAACGACTTTCAAACACCAAACGTAATGTATGATGTCCCGACATAGATTGTGCGTTTGAATGAGGAGAGAGGAGGCAGAAGTGCCGGTCTTGAGCGTAACTTGTATCATATATAAATAGTGGCTCGGCGCTTGGAAGCGGCTCGGCGCTCGAAAGTTTGACATCGGAAACCGATCGCCTGTGCGCGTAACCACAATAGTACAATCACACGGATATATCGAGTGTGGGTCTCGTCGTGATCCGTGCCAGACGTCATGTCAGCATGAGACTGGAGTGTTGTGGGCAAATACCGAACAGGTCACAAGACTTCCTGTGCAGAACAAGTGTTTGTGTATCACCAGTCATACACACAACTATCATACACACACCTATCATACTCTCACCTATCATACACAGCTAGCATACACATAGCTATCATACACACAGCTATCATACACACAGCTATCATACACACAGCTATCATACACACAGCTATCATACACACAGCTATCATATACACAGCTATCATATACATAGCTATCATACACACAGCTATCATACACACAGCTATCATACACAGCTATCATACACACAGCTATCATACACACAGCTATTATACAAACAGGGACACCCGAACAGCTCATCCTACACACAGCTATCATACACACAGCTATCATATACAGCTATCATACACAGCTATCATACACAGCTATCATACACAGCTATCATACACAGCTATCATATACACAGCTATCATACACAGCTATCATACAAAGAGCTATTATACACACAGCTATTATACAAACAGGGATCTCACCCGAACCACGGATCCTGCATCACCACCGTGTTGTGTATCACACACCCACGCATCACCACCGTGTTGTGCATCACACACCCGCATCACCGCCGTGTTGCCTATCACACACCCACATCACCACAGTGTTGTCTTTCACACACCCGCATCACCGCCGTGTTGTCTATCACACACCCGCATCACCACCGTGTTGTCTATCACACACATCACCACAGTGCTATCTATCACACACCCACATCACCACAGTGTTGTCTATCAAACACCAGCATCACGGGACCGCTGTTATTTTTATCTCACCCTCAAACCATGCGTGTTTTCCCTCCCTCATAAGTCATTCAAGGGGGAAAAAAAGAAAAACATCCGAGAAAAATCCACCAGGATGCCTTGTGCCAAGTACATGGCTACATACGTCAAAACACAGCACAATCAAAGGGCTTTTATTGTACACATACTTGGCAGCCGAGACCGGAATATCAAGATACGTGAGAAGGTCGTAAATATCTAGAGGTAGATTACCTGGCCGGACTGTCAGAGTGTAGTTCTTCCAGGCACGACCATGAAGGTTTTCTGCCATACATGAATACTGTCCGGAGTCCGCCATCAATACAGGTTCTATCTTCAAAGCATACTTCCTAAAAACATACCTGGACGCAAACACGTCTTCTATAAGTAGACTATAGACGGGAAACAATGTTTAAGTAACATTTATTTTAAGTTACATAGATCAGCATCATTAAGATTGCCCCTATGGATTAATTGCACCAATACGCTCAGCAAGTATCGTAATATACTTATCAAAATGACCCATGCTCCGACAAGTGCCTGTGGTTGCTTGCACGAATTAAACTCTCTAACGACCGTTACTGAGTAAACCCACGAAGCTCGGTCTCGTAGGCATGGTAAGGCATGGGTTAATCGGGTGCAGGTATTAATACACTGGATTGATGAAGCAGGTAACTGAAGATACAGGACCTCGCCTGGATGTATGCAGTTGTTGCTTAGTCGATATGCAGAAGTTATCAGTCATGTATACAGACCCATCAACTCGGCGAGGAAGTCAGGCTTTAAGTGTACCTTAGCCAGACGACGACGTTAAGTGTACCGCAGCCTGATGACGACGTTAAGTGTACCGTAGCCAGACGACGACGTTAAGTGTACCGCAGCCAGACGACGACGTTAAGTGTACCGCAGCCAGACGACGACGTTAAGTGTACCTTAGCCAGACGACGACGTTAAGTGTACCTTAGCCAGACGACGTTAAGTGTACCGCAGCCTGACGACAACGTTAAGTGTACCACAGCCAGACGACGACGTTAAGTGTACCGCAGCCAGACGACGACGTTAAGTGTACCGCAGCCTGATGACGACGTTAAGTGTACCGCAGCCAGACGACGACGTTAAGTTTACCGCAGCCTGATGACGACGTTAAGTGTACCGCAGCCTGGTGACGACGTTAAGTTTACCGCAGCCTGACGACGAGTAGATCGAGGTGAAGTGGAATAGTTGTTCTAACCAGAGTCGGACATTAAAGGAGGCAGACGGGGAAGAGATTGTATTTCCTCAGGGCACCTTTGTCATCGACCCCCCACGAAGCAGCCGTTGTGGAAGGGAGTCAGGAGAAATCAGACTCCCAGTCAACTCGCTCTCTTACCGTCATCAAAATCCAGCAGGGCTCAGGAGTGAGATCACGTGACGTCACGACCCGGAGCTACTTCCCGACTTGATTAATCAAGGAGAATAAGTCTGGCATATTGGCCGTCATCCCAGACCTGCTGACAGACTTCTTCCTTGTTTACTCACGCACTCTGTAATACATAGCAGCTTCTTCTTGTCGCAGTGTTCTGCCCCATACCACTGTAGCGAGGAGTTACCAACGTCTCTTCCATTGTAGAACTCTACCCAAAACCCCACTTCCATTAACAACAGAAAAACCAGTGACAGCGGTTGGATCGTGTGACGTAGGCTATACTTCAATCCCAGAGGACTTTAGTTATTATGCCTTCGCAGCACGCTGGGTGTTAAGTGGAATACAATTTGTGACTGGCATACCCCCCACCCCCTCTAGATGTCAGCTAATGAAAAAACATATTTTGCGATAAAGCTCGTACAGCGACCTAGATGTGATGCTGATTCTGGAAATGATCTCAAATGGGGTTTTAGGTAGAAAATACGCGCATTGATATGACGATAGACCTATGATGACTTCCACCACCAGGAATGAAGTTGAGCGGTGAGTTGTTCGGCTCGGATGTGAAATAGCAATCTAAGTGAAGCAGGACTTCCCGCAGTAACGTGGCGGGGAGGACGACGAAACATGTGTTACAATTGACTGGAAGCATTGCAGTCTTGGATTTCAACGTAAGCCGTAATTATAAAGAATTTTGCGAATCAATACATTGATTCATAGTTGAATGTCGGCAATCTGTAATATCTGACGTCAAAAGAAACAAGTTGGATTCCCACCTTGGTCGTTCAGCATCTCGGTCAAGAAGCGTGTCATTCTGATACCATGTGATGGACGGCCGTGGCAACCCCGGGGCAACCCGACACATCAACTTGACCTTGCTTCCCTCTGTGACCTTGTCAGGTACGATGTGGTCATCTATCACGGGTGCCTCACCTGGGTTTACAGGTAAACAGATCAATGACTTTAATCAAAATAAATCATACGAGAGACGAAGTATAACCGCGGTTATGCAGGTGTGATTAAAAGAGCATAACAGCTCGACCTAATTAAGAATCATTTTTCATCCAGGTTTGACTTAACAGTATGGGATGCATGTAAACCTGACCTAACCGGTACAAGTCCCTGATGCCACCCCAAGACCCCGATCAAAGCTTGAGAAGCGGTAACGTGTCAGTTCAGTGCGCATGCGCAGCCCTAGTGTAGTGACATGCGCTAAGTAAAATGGACAACCTTATCGATGTATCTGATTAGTACGCCGCCTGACACTTGCTCATCATTTTGCGGCCATGTCAATGACTAAAAGCCGCTTTTACATCCCAACCGCGTCGTTTCCTTGGTCATTAGGTATTCAAGGGCACTTTTACTTTTATCTTGTGAATAGCCAACTTAGACCTAAACACTTCGGGAAATGACCTATCTAAACAATTTAGCACCTGGCAAGGTCATTACTAACATGAGTTATCCAATGGGCGTAAATAACTGTTCCACTGGATAAGCTAGCAGCCCACAGTTCGCTAGATGGCGTGTGCTACATCCGTTCTGACAGCGTCCGTTTGTCAGACGAGCGTTATTTGACCCATAGGTCATTAGCAGTTATTTACAGCTGACCAAGTCATTCAGGAAACTGAGATTGAACTGTTTTTTGTTTCACCCTGTAGTCTGCAAGTTGTCATACTGAATGTTTACAGGACGCCATTTTACCGTATAGCGAAAAACTTAATATATCCCCACCACAGACATTTCGTAGTCTTTGAGAAAATCCCCATAAATACACACCCTATAAATCAATTACCGATATCTAAAAGTCAGCGCCCACAAAATCCACTACCATCGCTCATGAAAGCGAGCAATCCTTTATACTCCTCGGAGAATTTACAATAAATTACTGATCGAGTTTACCTCAATACTGACGTAGATAGAGAAAAAATGGCACCTTTTGGTAGAGACGGCGGCGCCGCCGTAACTGAGGCCACGGCGCACACTAGCGCCGCGAGAATCAAACGTACCCTCCTGTGCGTCATCTTAACATGCTTCCATCAGATGCCCAGAGTGGTCTCTGAAAAACAAATATTGTATATCACAGGGCCATGAATCATTACATAATCAACATCACAGTCTATCAACTGTCTCCGCTTTCAATTGACTTACTTCGTTGTGAAACACTTATTGAGGGGAAATGATAAATAGATTGTCAAATTTTCCCCTATCGAGTATCGGGTTCCAGGGTACTAAGACAAACTCGATTATTTGGAGATAAATGAACGAAAAAACAATGTTTGTCAACAACATTCGTACAGTCCAGGTTATGCGCTTATCAGTACATAATGTAATTTAGAGAATTACTCAGGTAACCTTAGTTTGCGGTGTGCATCAAATCAAACAGGAATCGACGTAGATCCTTCGCCTCGCATAAACCAATCACTGTCGATATACAAATCCATACAGACACGCCTACTGTGGTGTACATAAACACCCGCCAACATCAACATATGCACCTAGGCTATTTCTATTAGATGAGTTCATTACATATTCATGAACTCAATCTCTAATACATATTCATGAACTCACACTTGTACACGAGGTCATATATACTGTATAACTGAATACTCTAATACACAACGCCAAATCCAATTCAGCATACTAACGAGGGGGAATACCCTTTGTGCCGGAAGTGTTATATCGCTACCAAACCTGTTAGAGAAGGTTCTAACAAGGTCGGCACAAGACGAGCTTCAATTGGACCAACCCCTAATGCCAGCATCATTAGAGGCACTCTGGTTTGTAACAACATCGCCTTCCCTGCTTCTACAGAGCATCGGATCACCACGCAACAACGTGAATATACATCGTGAATGACGTACTCAAACACGTATAGACTAGAGGTAGAACAACGTCCGCTATCTACAGTCATTGCCGCTATATACAGGGGTAGAGATGAGAGATAGAACAACGTCCGTTATGTACAGTCATTGCCGCTATAAACAGGGGTAGAGATGAGAGGTAAAACAACGTCCGCTATGTACAGTCATTGCCGCTATAAACAGGGGTAGAGATGAAAGGTAGAACAACGTCCGGTATGTACAGTCATTGCCGCTGTAAACAGGGGTAGAGATGAAAGGTAGAACAATGTCCGGTATGTACAGTCATTGCCGCTATAAACAGGGGTAGAGATGAGAGGTAGAACAATGTCCGGTATGTACAGTCATTGCCGCTATAAACAGGGGTAGAGATGAGAGATAGAACAACGTCCGCTATGTACAGTCATTGCCGCTATAAACAGGGGTAGAGATGAGGTGCGACGACCTGCTGGAAACAGACAGAGAAAAGGTCTGCTCCATCAATCCACAGCAGCAGCAGCAGCCGTCGCCCACTAGCCAACTAACATGCCAGCATCCTCGCCAATAGATAAGAGAAATACGAGGCACTTGTCTGCTAAGATGGTTAACATGGGAGAGAGGGAATTAAGGTTGACAGGAAGATCGACCCGGGATCCGGATCCACTTGATCTGTGTCAGGAATGACGTCCAGGATCAACACAACGAGAGAAGGGATATGCAGGAGATCCAGGTAACAGCCACTGATAAATACCATACCTCCCCGCCTCACCCATCCTCAAATGAAATAGGTGAATTATGTCTGCTTCGTCCACTTGAGCAAAAACAAGATTCTGCTGTCGCTCCCCTCATTCCGTGAAGCACCCTGGCTTCCGCTTGATACTCACACTGGACACCCTGTATATTGTTGGTTGTGTCGAGTCAGCCTCCATGATGCTGTAGTCAGGACAAGGACACCCTGTATATTGTTGGTTGTGTCGAGTCAGCCTCCATGATGATGTAGTCAGGATAAGGACACCCTGTATATTGTTGGTTGTGTCGAGTCAGCCTCCATGATGCTGTAGTCAGGATAAGGACACCCTGTATATTGTTGGTTGTGTCGAGTCAGCTCCATGATGCTGTAGTCAGTACAAGGACACCCTGTATATTGTTGGTTGTGTCGAGTCAGCCTCCATGATGCTGTAGTCAGGACAAGGACACCCTGTATATTGTTGGTTGTGTCGAGTCAGCCTCCATGATGCTGTAGTCAGGACAAGGACACCCTGTATATTGTTGGTTGTGTCGAGTCAGCCTCCATGATGCTGTAGTCAGGACAAGGACACCCTGTATATTGTTGGTTGTGTCGAGTCAGCCTCCATGATGCTGTAGTCAGGATAAGGACACCCTGTATATTGTTGGTTGTGTCGAGTCAGCCTCCATGATGCTGTAGTCAGGACAAGGACACCCTGTATATTGTTGGTTGTGTCGAGTCAGCCTCCATGATGCTGTAGTCAGGACAAGGACACCCTGTATATTGTTGGTTGTGTCGAGTCAGCCTCCATGATGCTGTAGTCAGGACAAGGACACCCTGTATATTGTTGGTTGTGTCGAGTCAGCCTCCATGATGCTGTAGTCAGGACAAGGACACCCTGTATATTGTTGGTTGTGTCGAGTCAGCCTCCATGATGCTGTAGTCAGGATAAGGACACCCTGTATATTGTTGGTTGTGTCGAGTCAGCCTCCATGATGCTGTAGTCAGGATAAGGACACCCTGTATATTGTTGGTTGTGTCGAGTCAGCCTCCATGATGCTGTAGTCAGGATAAGGACACCCTGTATATTGTTGGTTGTGTCGAGTCAGCCTCCATGATGCTGTAGTCAGGATAAGGACACCCTGTATATTGTTGGTTGTGTCGAGTCAGCCTCCATGATGCTGTAGTCAGGATAAGGACACCCTGTATATTGTTGGTTGTGTCGAGTCAGCCTCCATGATGCTGTAGTCAGGATAAGGACACCCTGTATATTGTTGGTTGTGTCGAGTCAGCTTCCATGATGCTGTAGTCAGGACAAGGACACCCTGTATATTGTTGGTTGTGTCGAGTCAGCCTCCATGATGCTGTAGTCAGGATAAGGACACCCTGTATATTGTTGGTTGTGTCGAGTCAGCCTCCATGATGCTGTAGTCAGGATAAGGACACCCTGTATATTGTTGGTTGTGTCGAGTCAGCCTCCATGATGCTGTAGTCAGGATAAGGACACCCTGTATATTGTTGGTTGTGTCGAGTCAGCCTCCATGATGCTGTAGTCAGGATAAGGACACCCTGTATATTGTTGGTTGTGTCGAGTCAGCCTCCATGATGCTGTAGTCAGGATAAGGACACCCTGTATATTGTTGGTTGTGTCGAGTCAGCCTCCATCATGCTGTAGTCAGGATAAGGACACCCTGTATTGTTGGTTGTGTCGAGTCAGCCTCCATGATGCTGTAGTCAGGATAAGGACACCCTGTATATTGTTGGTTGTGTCGAGTCAGCCTCCATGATGCTGTAGTCAGGACAAGGACACCCTGTATATTGTTGGTTGTGTCGAGTCAGCCTCCATGATGCTGTAGTCAGGATAAGGACACCCTGTATATTGTTGGTTGTGTCGAGTCAGCCTCCATGATGCTGTAGTCAGGATAAGGACACCCCCTGTATATTGTTGGTTGTGTCGAGTCAGCCTCCATGATGCTGTAGTCAGGACAAGGACACCCTGTATATTGTTGTTGTGTCGAGTCAGCCTCCATGATGCTGTAGTCAGGATAAGGACACCCTGTATATTGTTGGTTGTGTCGAGTCAGCCTCCATGATGCTGTAGTCAGGATAAGGACACCCTGTATATTGTTGGTTGTGTCGAGTCAGCCTCCATCATGCTGTAGTCAGGATAAGGACACCCTGTATATTGTTGGTTGTGTCGAGTCAGCCTCCATGATGCTGTAGTCAGGATAAGGACACCCTGTATATTGTTGGTTGTGTCGAGTCAGCCTCCATGATGCTGTAGTCAGGATAAGGACACCCTGTATATTGTTGGTTGTGTCGAGTCAGCCTCCATGATGCTGTAGTCAGGATAAGGACACCCTGTATATTGTTGGTTGTGTCGAGTCAGCCTCCATGATGCTGTAGTCAGGATAAGGACACCCTGTATATTGTTGGTTGTGTCGAGTCAGCCTCCATGATGCTGTAGTCAGGATAAGGACACCCTGTATATTGTTGGTTGTGTCGAGTCAGCCTCCATGATGCTGTAGTCAGGATAAGGACACCCTGTATATTGTTGGTTGTGTCGAGTCAGCCTCCATGATGCTGTAGTCAGGATAAGGACACCCTGTATATTGTTGGTTGTGTCGAGTCAGCCTCCATGATGCTGTAGTCAGGATAAGGACACCCTGTATATATGTTGGTTGTGTCGAGTCAGCCTCCATGATGCTGTAGTCAGGACAAGGACACCCTGTATATTGTTGGTTGTGTCGAGTCAGCCTCCATGATGCTGTAGTCAGGACAAGGACACCCTGTATATTGTTGGTTGTGTCGAGTCAGCCTCCATGATGCTGTAGTCAGGAGTCAGGATAAGGACACCCTGTATATTGTTGGTTGTGTCGAGTCAGCCTCCATGATGCTGTAGTCAGGATAAGGACACCCTATATATGTTGGTTGTGTCGAGTCAGCCTCCATGATGCTGTAGTCAGGATAAGGACACCCTGTATATTGTTGGTTGTGTCGAGTCAGCCTCCATGATGCTGTAGTCAGGATAAGGACACCCTGTATATTGTTGGTTGTGTCGAGTCAGCCTCCATCCTGTAGTCAGGATAAGGACACCCTGTATATGTTGTTGTGTCGAGTCAGCCTCCATGATGCTGTAGTCAGGATAAGGACACCCTGTATATTGTTGGTTGTGTCGAGTCAGCCTCCATGATGCTGTAGTCAGTCAGCCAAGGACACCCCTGTATATTGTTGGTTGTGTCGAGTCAGCCTCCATCATGCTGTAGTCAGGATAAGGGACACCCTGTATATTGTTGGTTGTGTCGAGTCAGCCCATGATGCTGTAGTCAGGACAAGGACACCCTGTATATTGTTGGTTGTGTCGAGTCAGCCTCATGATGCTGTAGTCAGGATGGACACCCTGTATATGGTTGTTGTGTCGAGTCAGCCTCCATGATGCTGTAGTCAGGACACCCTGTATATTGTTGGTTGTGTCGAGTTAGCCTCCATGATGCTGTAGTCAGGATAAGGACACCCTGTATATTGTTGGTTGTGTCGAGTCAGCCTCCATGATGCTGTAGTCAGTAGTCAGGTATATTGTTGGAGTCAGCCTCCCTGTGTAGTCAGGATGGACACCCTGTATATTGTTGTTGTGTCGAGTCAGCCTCCATGATGCTAGTCAGTAGTCAGGATAAGGACACCCTGTATATTGTTGGTTGTGTCGAGTCAGCCTCCATGATGCTGTAGTCAGGACAAGGACACCCTGTATATTGTTGGTTGTGTCGAGTCAGCCTCCATGATGCTGTAGTCAGGATAAGGACACCCTGTATATTGTTGGTTGTGTCGAGTCAGCCTCCATGATGCTGTAGTCAGGATAAGGACACCCTGTATATTGTTGGTTGTGTCGAGTCAGCCTCCATGATGCTGTAGTCAGGATAAGGACACCCTGTATATGTTGGTTGTGTTGTGTCGAGTCAGCCTCATGATGCTGTAGTCAGGATAAGGACACCCATGTATATTGTTGGTTGTGTTGGAGTGTCGAGTCAGCCTCCATGATGCTGTAGTCAGGATAAGGACACCCTGTATATTGTTGTGTTGTGTCGAGTCAGCCTCCATCATGCTGTAGTCAGGATAAGGACACCCTGTATATTGTTGGTTGTGTCGAGTCAGCCTCCATGATGCTGTAGTCAGGATAAGGACACCCTGTATATTGTTGGTTGTGTCGAGTCAGCCTCCATGATGCTGTAGTCAGGATAAGGACACCCTGTATATTGTTGGTTGTGTCGAGTCAGCCTCCATGATGCTGTAGTCAGGATAAGGACACCCTGTATATTGTTGGTTGTGTCGAGTCAGCCTCCATGATGCTGTAGTCAGGATAAGGACACCCTGTATATTGTTGGTTGTGTCGAGTCAGCCTCCATGATGCTGTAGTCAGGATAAGGACACCCTGTATATTGTTGGTTGTGTCGAGTCAGCCTCCATGATGCTGTAGTCAGGATAAGGACACCCTGTATATTGTTGGTTGTGTCGAGTCAGCCTCCATGATGCTGTAGTCAGGATAAGGACACCCTGTATATTGTTGGTTGTGTCGAGTCAGCCTCCATGATGCTGTAGTCAGTCAGGACCCTGTATATTGTTGGTTGTGTCGAGTCACCCTGTATATTGTATTGTTGGTTGTGTCGAGTCAGCCTCCATGAGCTGCCTCCATGCTGTGTGTCGAGTGTATGATCAGTCAGATAAGGACACCCTGTATATTGTTGGTTGTGTCGAGTCAGCCTCCATGCTGCTGTAGTCAGGATAAGGACACCCCTGTATATTGTGGTTGTGTCGAGTCGAGTCAGCTCCATGATGCTGTAGTCAGGATAAGGACACCCTGTATATTGTTGGTTGTGTCGAGTCAGCCTCCATGATGCTGTAGTCAGGACAAGGACACCCTGTATATTGTTGGTTGTGTCGAGTCAGCCTCCATGATGCTGTAGTCAGGACAAGGGACACACCCTGTATATTGTTGGTTGTGTCGAGTCAGCCTCCATGATGCTGTAGTCAGGATAAGGACACCCTGTATATTGTTGGTTGTGTCGAGTCAGCCTCCATGATGCTGTAGTCAGGATAAGGACACCCTGTATTGTTGGTTGTGTGTCGAGTCAGCCTCCATGATGCTGTAGTCAGGACAAGGACACCCTGTATATTGTTGGTTGTGTCGAGTCAGCCTCCATGATGCTGTAGTCAGGACAAGGACACCCTGTATATTGTTGGTTGTGTCGAGTCAGCCTCCATGATGCTGTAGTCAGGATAAGGACACCCTGTATATTGTTGGTTGTGTCGAGTCAGCCTCCATGATGCTGTAGTCAGGATAAGGACACCCTGTATATTGTTGGTTGTGTCGAGTCAGCCTCCATGATGCTGTAGTCAGGATAAGGACACCCTGTATATTGTTGGTTGTGTCGAGTCAGCCTCCATGATGCTGTAGTCAGGACAAGGACACCCTGTATATTGTTGGTTGTGTCGAGTCAGCCTCCATGATGCTGTAGTCAGGATAAGGACACCCTGTATATTGTTGGTTGTGTCGAGTCAGCCTCCATGATGCTGTAGTCAGGATAAGGACACCCTGTATATTGTTGGTTGTGTCGAGTCAGCCTCCATGATGCTGTAGTCAGATAAGGACACCCTGTATATTGTTGGTTGTGTCGAGTCAGCCTCCATGATGCTGTAGTCAGGATAAGGACACCCTGTATATTGTTGGTTGTGTCGAGTCAGCCTCCATGATGCTGTAGTCAGGATAAGGACACCCTGTATATTGTTGTTGTGTCGAGTCAGCCTCCATGATGCTGTAGTCAGGATAAGGACACCCTGTATATTGTTGGTTGTGTCGAGTCAGCCTCCATGATGCTGTAGTCAGGATAAGGACACCCTGTATATTGTTGGTTGTGTCGAGTCAGCCTCCATGATGCTGTAGTCAGGATAAGGACACCCTGTATATTGTTGGTTGTGTCGAGTCAGCCTCCATGATGCTGTAGTCAGGATAAGGACACCCTGTATATTGTTGGTTGTGTCGAGTCAGCCTCCATGATGCTGTAGTCAGGATAGGACACACCCTGTATATTGTTGGTTGTGTCGAGTCAGCCTCCATGATGCTGTAGTCAGGATAAGGACACCCTGTATATTGTTGGTTGTGTCGAGTCAGCCTCCATGATGCTGTAGTCAGATAAGGACACCCTGTATATTGTTGGTTGTGTCGAGTCAGCCTCCATGATGCTGTAGTCAGGATAAGGACACCCTGTATATTGTTGGTTGTGTCGAGTCAGCCTCCATGATGCTGTAGTCAGGATAAGGACACCCTGTATATTGTTGGTTGTGTCGAGTCAGCCTCCATGATGCTGTAGTCAGGATAAGGACACCCTGTATATTGTTGGTTGTGTCGAGTCAGCCTCCATGATGCTGTAGTCAGGATAAGGACACCCTGTATATTGTTGGTTGTGTCGAGTCAGCCTCCATGATGCTGTAGTCAGGATAAGGACACACCCTGTATATTGTTGGTTGTGTCGAGTCAGCCTCCATGATGCTGTAGTCAGGACAAGGACACCCTGTATATTGTTGGTTGTGTCGAGTCAGCCTCCATGATGCTGTAGTCAGGATAAGGACACCCTGTATATTGTTGGTTGTGTCAGTCGAGTCAGCCTCCATGATGCTTGTGTCAGTCAGACCTCCATGATGCTGTAGTCAGACACCCCCTGTATATTGGTTGTGTGAGTCAGCCTCCATGATGCTGTAGTCAGGACAAGAGTGTGTTGTTGGTTGTGTGTCGAGTCAGCCTCCAGCCTCCATTGGTTGTGTCGAGTCAGCCTCCATGATGCTGTAGTCAGGATAAGGACACCCTGTATATTGTTGGTTGTGTCGAGTCAGCCTCCATGATGCTGTAGTCAGGACAAGGACACCCTGTATATTGTTGGTTGTGTCGAGTCAGCCTCCATGATGCTGTAGTCAGGATAAGGACACCCTGTATATTGTTTGGTTGTGTCGAGTCAGGTTGTCGAGTCAGCCTCCATGATGCTGTAGTCAGGATAAGGACACCCTGTATATTGTTTGTTGTGTCGAGTCAGCCTCCATGATGCTGTAGTCAGGATAAGGACACCCTGTATATTGTTGGTTGTGTCCATGATGTCAGCCGAGTCAGCCTCCATGATGCTGTAGTCAGGATAAGGACACCCTGCTGTAGTCGAGTCAGCCTCCATGAAGGACAGGACAAGGACACCCTGTATATTGTTGGTTGTGTCGAGTCAGCCTCCATGATGCTGTAGTCAGGATAGGACACCCTGTGTATTGTGTTGGTTGTGTCGAGTCAGCCTCCATGATGCTGTAGTCAGGATAAGGACACCCTGTATATTGTTGGTTGTGTCGAGTCAGCCTCCATGATGCTGTAGTCAGGACAAGGACACCCTGTATATTGTTGGTTGTGTCGAGTCAGCCTCCATGATGCTGTAGTCAGGATAAGGACACCCTGTATATTGTTGGTTGTGTCGAGTCAGCCTCCATGATGCTGTAGTCAGGACAAGGACACCCTGTATATTGTTGGTTGTGTCGAGTCAGCCTCCATGATGCTGTAGTCAGGATAAGGACACCCTGTATATTGTTGGTTGTGTCGAGTCAGCCTCCATGATGCTGTAGTCAGGACAAGGACACCCTGTATATTGTTGGTTGTGTCGAGTCAGCCTCCATGATGCTGTAGTCAGGACAAGGACACCCCATGTATATTGTTGGTTGTGTCGAGTCAGCCTCCATGATGCTGTAGTCAGGACAAGGACACCCTGTATATTGTTGGTTGTGTCGAGTCAGCCTCCATGATGCTGTAGTCAGGACAAGGACACCCTGTATATTGTTGGTTGTGTCGAGTCAGCCTCCATGATGCTGTAGTCAGGATAAGGACACCCTGTATATTGTTTGTTGTGTCGAGTCAGCCTCCATGATGCTGTAGTCAGGACAAGGACACCCTGTATATTGTTGGTTGTGTCGAGTCAGCCTCCATGATGCTGTAGTCAGGACAAGGACACCCTGTATATTGTTGGTTGTGTCGAGTCAGCCTCATGATGCTGTAGTCAGGAAAGGACACCCTGTATATTGTTGGTTGTGTCGAGTCAGCCTCCATGATGCTGTAGTCAGGATAAGGACACCCTGTATATTGTTGGTTGTGTCGAGTCAGCCTCCATGATGCTGTAGTCAGGATAAGGACACCCTGTATATTGTTGGTTGTGTCGAGTCAGCCTCCATGATGCTGTAGTCAGGATAAGGACACCCTGTATATTGTTGGTTGTGTCGAGTCAGCCTCCATGATGCTGTAGTCAGGACAAGGACACCCTGTATATTGTTGGTTGTGTCGAGTCAGCCTCCATGATGCTGTAGTCAGGATAAGGACACCCTGTATATTGTTGGTTGTGTCGAGTCAGCCTCCATGATGCTGTAGTCAGTCAGGACAAGGACACCTGTGTATTGTGTCAGGATGTGTTGGTTGTGTCGAGTCAGCCTCCATGATGCTGTAGTCAGTATAAGGACACCCTGTATATTGTTGGTTGTGTCGAGTCAGCCTCCATGATGCTGTTGTCAGGATAAGGACACCCTGTATATTGTTGGTTGTGTCGAGTCAGCCTCCATGATGCTGTAGTCAGTATAAGGACACCCTGTATATTGTTGGTTGTGTCGAGTCAGCCTCCATGATGCTGTAGTCAGGATAAAGGACACCCTGTATATTGTTGGTTGTGTCGAGTCAGCCTCCATGATGCTGTAGTCAGGATAAGGACACCCTGTATATTGTTGGTTGTGTCGAGTCAGCCTCCATGATGCTGTAGTCAGGATAAGGACACCCTGTATATTGTTGGTTGGTCGAGTCAGCCTCCATGATGCTGTAGTCAGGATAAGGACACCCCCTGTATTGTTGGTTGTGTCGAGTCAGCCTCCATGATGCTGTAGTCAGTATAAGGACACCCTGTATATTGTTGGTTGTGTCGAGTCAGCTTCCATGATGCTGTAGTCGGGATAAGGACACCCTGTATATTGTTGGTTGTGTCGAGTCAGCCTCCATGGCTGTAGTCAGTAAGGACACCCTGTATATTGTTGGTTGTGTCGAGTCAGCCTCCATGATGCTGTAGTCAGGGATAAGGACACCCTGTATATTGTTGGTTGTGTCGAGTCAGCCTCCATGATGCTGTAGTCAGGATAAGGACACCCTGTATATTGTTGGTTGTGTCGAGTCAGCCTCCATGATGCTGTAGTCAGTATAAGGACACCCTGTATATTGTTGGTTGTGTCGAGTCAGCTCCATGATGCTGTAGTCAGGATAAGGACACCCTGTATATTGTTGGTTGTGTCGTTGTGTCGAGTCAGCCTCCATGATGCTGTAGTCAGTCAGGACAAGGACACCCTGTATATTGTTGGTTGTGTCGAGTCAGCCTCCATGATGCTGTAGTCAGGACAAGGACACCCTGTATATTGTTGGTTGTGTCGAGTCAGCCTCCATGATGCTGTAGTCAGGATAAGGACACCCTGTATATTGTTGGTTGTGTCGAGTCAGCCTCCCATGATGCTGTAGTCAGGATAAGGACACCCTGTATATTGTTGGTTGTGTCGAGTCAGCCTCCATGATGAGTAGTCAGGATAAGGACACCCTGTATATTGTTGGTTGTGTCGAGTCAGCCTCCATGATGCTGTAGTCAGGATAAGGACACCCTGTATATTGTTGGTTGTGTCGAGTCAGCCTCCATGATGCTGTAGTCAGGATAAGGACACCCTGTATATTGTTGGTTGTGTCGAGTCAGCTTCCATGATGCTGTAGTCAGGATAAGGACACCCTGATAAGGACACCCTGTATATTGTTGGTTGTGTCGAGTCAGCCTCCATGATGCTGTAGTCAGGACAAGGACACCCTGTATATTGTTGGTTGTGTCGAGTCAGCCTCCATGATGCTGTAGTCAGGATAAGGACACCCTGTATATTGTTGGTTGTGTCGAGTCAGCCTCCATGATGCTGTAGTCAGGATAAGGACACCCTGTATATTGTTGGTGTGTGTCGAGTCAGCCTCCATGATGCTGTAGTCAGGATAAGGACACCCTGTATATTGTTGGTTGTGTCGAGTCAGCCTCCCATGATGCTGTAGTCAGGATAAGGACACCCTGTATATTGTTGGTTGTGTCGAGTCAGCCTCCATGATGCTGTAGTCAGGATAAGGACACCCTGTATATTGTTGGTTGTGTCGAGTCAGCCTCCATGATGCTGTAGTCAGGATAAGGACACCCTGTATATTGTTGGTTGTGTCGAGTCAGCCTCCATGATGCTGTAGTCAGGACAAGGACACCCTGTATATTGTTGGTTGTGTCGAGTCAGCCTCCATGTGTAGTCGAGTCAGTTGGTTGTGTCGAGTCAGCCATGATGCTGTAGTCAGGACAAGGACACCCTGTATATTGTTGGTTGTGTCGAGTCAGCCTCCATGATGCTGTAGTCAGGATAAGGACAAGCACCTGTATATTTTGGTTGTGTCGAGTCAGCCTCCATGATGCTGTAGTCAGGATAAGGACACTCTGTATATTGTTGGTTGTGTCGAGTCAGCCTCCATGATGCTGTAGTCAGGATAAGGACACCCTGTATATTGTTGGTTGTGTCGAGTCAGCCTCCATGATGCTGTAGTCAGGATAAGGACACCCTGTATATTGTTGGTTGTGTCGAGTCAGCCTCCATGATGCTGTAGTCAGGACAAGGACACCCTGTATATTGTTGGTTGTGTCGAGTCAGCTTCCATGATGCTGTAGTCGGGATAAGGACACCCTGTATATTGTTGGTTGTGTCGAGTCAGCTTCCATGATGCTGTAGTCAGGATAAGGACACCCTGTATATTGTTGGTTGTGTCGAGTCAGCTTCCATGATGCTGTAGTCAGGACAAGGACACCCTGTATATTGTTGGTTGTGTCGAGTCAGCCTCCATCATGCTGTAGTCAGGACAAGGACACCCTGTATATTGTTGGTTGTGTCGAGTCAGCCTCCATGATGCTGTAGTCTGGATAAGGACACCCTGTATATTGTTGGTTGTGTCGAGTCAGCCTCCATGATGATGTAGCCAGGATACAGACCCTCATACATTTCACAAGACTTTCGGGACCTCTAAAATTACGTGTCGTATTCACAAATCCTTTTGAAACAAACAGAACGTATTTCGTGGTTTGACACTTTGAAACTGCACGCTAGTGCAAATAATTGGGACAAAGGACAAAAACTGGGATTTATCCCGTGTTTACTGGATGACCCTGCTAGATCCTGGTAGCACACCCTATCTGATTCCGTTAAAACGGACTTACAGAATCTGGAGAACGCTTTCAAGAGTCGTTTTGACTCTATCGACGGCCTAAGACACACGTACATCAGACGTTTTAACAACCGTCAGTTACAGCGAGGTGAGACACTGGACGACTACCTCGATGACATCAAAAAGAGGGGAAAACTTTTGGGTCGTTCAGACCAAGACGTGCTGGACACTTTCATCTGCGGCCTACCGGATCACATTAAACCTTTAGTGCTTCAACACGAACCCCAGAGCATAGACATTGCATTAAGGCACGGATGCTTGTGTGTCTCGGGCTCCGCAAACCATGCCAATAGTGAACAACCGTCACTTGCCTCAAAGGAACCCCAACTCATCAGTTTGGTGGAAACGCTGATTAACTAAATCGAACTGTTAGGAACCAACATAGCAGCTGCCTTACGCCACACCAAGACAGCGGCAGAAAAGAGAGAGCAGGCTAACTCAAGCGAACCACCACAACTCAACAAAGTATGCGCAGTACAACGGTCAGTCAGTTTAATGTAACAGGTGTGGTAGTAGCAATCACAAATCACATCAATGTTTACACATTACATTCATTTGTGATTTTTGTATTCGTACTGGGCACATCGAAAGAGCATGCCGCAGCAAGCAATTTTCGCGTCGAACACCCCGCTCGACGACAATGACATTCATATATGGGCAGACGAAGTTAATGTTTACACCTGTAACGCCGACTGTTCAAGTGGCAATTTCTAATCTGATACCGGACGTAAAGCACACGATGAAATTTTATTGGTGATTTGTCAAGCTCCCTATTCGGGACAGCTAGGTTAAAGATGTTAAAACAATATGTCAATGCCATGGTGAAAATGTCAAACAGACTGACACATGCGTTTGAAACTCACGAGTTCCTACATGCCGCTTGTTAACGGTACACCAGACAATGCCCTCACTCGAATACAGCCAATCATGATGAGCTAACCAAACTGGCTAAGGGAATCGAGAGAATTATCTATAATGTTCAAGAGAATTGTTATCAATAACCAATTTACTATTTTTATACAGTAGGGCTGTTGATTTAATTAACAAGCAAATTGACCAGTCCAGAAATGGTGTTAATGAATTACTTAAAATTAGTACCGCATGCATTTATTTTTTTGGGGGTTGACAATTGCTTCAACACATCATTGGCATTTCCCTCTGACAATTATAATCCAGATGCCCCCATAGCCCCATCCTGTACCCCCTGCTCGAAAAAGCGCACCGACACTAATAGCACCAGTTCAAATCATCTTGTAGTGGGATACCAGTGCTAGAAATTAGCCAGATTATTTACCGGCCAGGAGGGCCGGTAACCTTGAAATTCTACCGGCCCTACAAATTTTCTACCGGCCCTACAAATTTTCTACCGGCCCTACATTTTAAGTTATAAATAATGGTAAAAAATAAAAATGTACGAGTTTTTATTGTTTTTTAATATTCTATTTTATATTAAATGCAACATTTAAATCAATATTTACAAACTTGTCAAAACATACAAATTTTCATGATCCTTGACACTCTCCAACTTGTAGTTTCTATTATTCTATTTCTATTCATATGCTCCTTTACGTTGACCATTTTTTATGGCAAACAGTCTTCATGCAGAACAGAACATCACGTCCTTCTCGTTGTCATGCGAAAGCCATTCGCGTTTTTCTCCTCCATTAATTAACCAGGCAGGATTCCAGCGTCTGCAGCGCTTCTCTTTTTCATACAGTGCTCTCTGAGTTTTTCGTTCTCTTCAAATTTGCGTTTCAGAACCGTGAACATAACGCCACATCGACATCTTCAGAAATTGTGCACTGTTGAAAAATCGCATGCCCCATAATAGGCTTGCTTACCGACTGCTTGGAAGTCAACTCGCAAGAAACGCTTGAAAAAACATGCCACGCGCGTTACGTAAGTCTTACAACTAACTGTTGGTGGGCCTATCGTTAAATGGGGAGATTCGTTGATTCGTTGTTGCCAAGTAACCGTTCGACTTATTCAAGTCAGTAGGTGCATGTTGTATTTAGATATGAGAGCCTGCCATTAGATAGCTTGGGAGGGAGTGGGGTGGGCCATTGTTCATGTTCTTGTCCAGGGGGGGGGGGCACTTAAGTGTATAGAGGTAGTATATATGTGCCGCGCGACGGGGTATGTTTTTTGGGCCTCTCGACTTGTACGACGGGTTTTTGGGCCTCATACTTGTACGACGGGGTATGTTTTTCAGGTTCAATGTGTACGACGGGTTATACATTTGCATAATACCTTGTACGACGGGGTATGCTTTTTGGCCATTTTGACCTTGTACGACGGGTACGGGTTTTTGAGGTCCCGAGGCACACCCCTATCCAGAATAAGGCCAATTGCCCCCCCCCCCCCGGGGGTTCTTGTCTTCACGCCAGATATCGTGATGGGTCCAAAATTTAACACCGACTGCAGCCAGCTGATCCCTGATCTATGAATTATAAAGTCCTCACAAACAATCGAGGCACGTTAGTTGTATAATTTTTTATGTGAGCCCATCTATGCCATCGGTTTATTCAACAGTGTACATACTATGGGTCAATAAATTACGTAAGACATGATAGTATACAGCCGAGAAGTTTCTTATCACGCGATTCCCGCTGCTGTTGTAATGAACTGGGTGCGTCGTGTTAGCGCGGAAAAAATCTACCCGCCAGCCGAGCGGCTAGTTGTGATTATTTACCCGCCCAACTCAAATTTCACCCGCCATTGGCAGGCGGGCGGGTGGTAATTTCGAGCCCTGGATACAGTCTCGAACGATGCTCAGGTTTGCCGAAGTATAGACTGAATCTCTTTAAATTAACAAAGGAATCGTATGTTTATAATGTAATTACTGTTTTCTTTAATGTTAAATGCTTGTATTTCATATATTTTGAATGAATAATATTGTAATTATATAAACTTAGACGTTAAAAAAACCAAACCCATGCTATTTAATGTGACATTTAATAATATCTACAGTTCGCCGTATTAATTACTCGCTACACCTCTCGCAAGTCCTCGTCATATCCCGACGGCCACAATATTGTTGGTTGTGTCGGGTCAGCCGCCATGATGCTGTAGCCAGGATAAGGAGTTTGGCGATCACCACCAGACGACGTGTTGTACCGTAGTTGTATCCAGACCACCGTCTGTTGACGATAGTTAGAGGTGATGCTTACGTCACTTCCCGTACACTATTGCAAGGTGAGGATGCTGGTCCATACAAACGCTGCCAGATAGCACACTAAGTCTTCTGCGTCCATTCTGCGGGACTACTCACTAACAATGGTTGACCACTACTGGACCACTCACTAACAATGGTTGACCACTACTGGACCACTCACTAACAATGGTTGACCACTACTGGACCACTCACTAACAATGGTTGACCACTACTGGACCACTCACTAACAATGTATGACCACTACTGGACCACTCACTGACAATGTATGACCACTACTGGACTACTTACTGACAATGTATGACCACTACTGTACCACTCACTAACAATTGTTGACCACTACTGGACCACTCACTAACAATGTATGACCACTACTGGACTACTCACTAACAATGTTGACCACTACTGGACTACTCACTAACAATGTATGACCACTACTGGACTACACACTAACAATGTATGACCACTACTGGACTACTCACTAACAATGTAAAACCACTACTGGACCACTCACTACTACCACTGAATATTCATAACAAACTAATGGCAACTACTGGAACACTTCTAACCAATTAATGACCATTAATTGACGACTCCTAACTAATTAATGCCAACTACTGGAACACTTCTAACCAATTAATGACCATTAATTGACGACTCCTAACTAATTAATGCCAACTACTGGAATACTATAACCAATTAATGACCATTAATTGTCTCCTTCTAACCAATAAATGACCTCTAGTTAACTAGTTATTTATTACCAATTCATAACAACAACTGAACTACATAAAGTCATTTATTCATGACCTCGACTGGGCCTTAATAACGAATAAATGACCACTACTGGTCAACTCATTGTCAATTAATGACAACTACTCGATTACTGATCACTAATTAATGACAACTGGATTACTCAAAAAACCCTAAATGAACCCAACTTGACTACTCATGGTTAATTAATAACCACCGCAGAACTGCATGATATCAGTTTTAGGCTATTTTATTACTAAACTGTATCATTGATGTCCACTACAAGACAGTGGAATATTGAGTATAATTGTATGACAGCCCCAGTTGGACATTAGTGCATCCTCAACAATAGGCCTACAAGACTGTCTGGACGCGCCATCAGAGCGGTTTGTGAAGGCGGACTGCGCCGAGCCACTCAGGGAACGTCGTACCTCAACACGCTGCACAGCGATGTTGCCACATGGTGCACACTTTGGTATAATAGTCAGTAAATAAACCTCAGTAAATGCCATCCCGATGTAAATGCGTAGATTTCCCAGCAGGGATAAATAAACACAGAGCCAACTAACAGGTCATGCTCGCTTCCTTCCTGCATGTGACCCGATCGGAGCTCGCTGTGACATCATAAGCTGACCCTCCCCGAGAGCTGAGGCAACAGAACATTCCTTTGATCTGCTGACACAATTCGCGTTTGACGACTGGCGTCTGCTCCAGCGATGATTGTTACCAGCGATGTGACGTCACATTATAATGCCCAATTCAACATATAAAATATCCTAGCTCAATATGAATTGGGTTCACCCAATATTAGACTTCTAAACAACAACTACAGGTGAAAGAAGAAGACAAAGCAAACATGTACGATGTTCGCCTGATAAAACAACCATTAGAGGTCCAATAAGAAACACCTGGAATTCTCACCTGATACTCCGCACCTGCCGTCTATACACCTGTAATCAGTTATGATATCACATAACTCGAGTATCAGGCACAGACATCACTGTGGGAATTATTCCATGAAGCAGGACTTCTTGTGACTGCGCGACAGATTACAAGGACTTCAAGTCTCCCATATTATTCCAAATTGACCAAGTTCTTAATGGTGCTGAAATGTTTTTGTGGCTGAGGTTATTTGACTACTCGCTGGTACCTCCGAAGTTCGCCACAACAGCACAAAACAGACGCTAGCCAAACAATGCTTCTAAAGAAGTCGATTGCGGCCGTGAAAGCGTAAATACTTGTTAGAGAAATAGGCGCCAACTTCGAAGCATTTCCACACTGGTCCGATCGACAGACGGACCGTGATACAGGTCCGGGGATGCGGTGGAGAAGAGGCGCTCGTCAACAGTTAGGTATGCCTTGTGAGTGAGCTGCTCATCCATACTACTCCACTCAATGCTCCCCATAAGCACACCCCTACTCCGTGTTATACACTACTTAACCGACTACCTACCCCCGCACCCGACATCCGTCGTTTTGTAAGACCTCCCCCACACGCCCTTGCGCGCTGGCGGCAACCTGACACCAGGACAGCTTCCGTAACCTTGCTGTTGATGCTAGCATCTGGTGAGGACCAAGCATGACGCAGTTATGTAGCACTAGAAGATGAGCCTGATTGGAAGAGATATCCTACTTCCTACGTCTCTATCGGCCGCGCCCTCAACTAAGCCTCTCTCTCCCTGTAGACCGTTGTTCTTTTCCTCTCTTTCATGTAGTTCGGCAAGGCTCGGCATGAACAGATGAATTCCACGCACTGTTTTGCGGCTCGATACGGAGTTTCAAAGCGGGTAAAGTATTTTCGCGCATCGTAAAGTAGATAAAAGACAAATAAACGAAGGCTCTTTTAGGAGGAAGTAAAAATGATAGGGGGATGCCTCAAATGCGACAACCTCAGTGTTGGTCGAGGGGCGGAAAAATAGCAGAACATTTTATGCTGTCTACCAGCGATGGTTGCAGTTGGGCGGGGAGGGGTGCTAACCTCATGAGTTAACAGGATTTTATTTTACTTGTTAATTTGGGATTTTGACAGGGGTCATGGGCTTGTTTCATTTTATATATTTTGTAAACCGCATCAGAACGTAAAGAATACACAATAGAACTTGAGCAAATGAAACCATACTTACGCTTACAAGTGACACGACTTGGTTAGAGGAAGAGTGATTGAGATATAAAAACCATTTGTTGACCAGACGTGAAGTGAATGGCCCCGACTTGCATGAGTAAAGAACACTTTGAGACGTCCCCCTACGAAAAAGCGAGAGTCGGTCCATGTCAAGGAATCACGGCGCACATTCCAGCTTGTTGACAAATGCTGTTTCGTTAATCTCAGTGGATGGGTGCAGATGTTCTTATAATTCTTATAAACAATAAACAGCCCTAGAAATAGCAGGGCTCATAGATCGGGCTCGATTTTATGAATATCATTTCCAAGAGTATGGGAATCGGTCCATGAAGTTTTTGTCTCTACAGAAGTTTCATGATTTTTGATGAAGTGCACCTTAAGATTGACGCCATTGTTTCAGTGTCTGTGTCATATTCATCCTTTCCCCACATATCTAAGATGACATTTTGAGCGGTTTTGATGCAATTCATATTTAGCTTCCAGTTTTTGTCTTGTTGCCTTAAAGACTCGACTGTTAGCCTTTCGTTGTGTAGGGAGCGCCAATAGAAAAAAATGTAAACGAGCAGTTAAGAATAGCAATATCCAACGTACACCAATAATTAGTAATTATAAATTGCTATAGTTAACATTAAGTCAATGTTAAGCAAGTTTTCTACGAGTATTTTCTTAGCAATATAGTTTAAAACTCAAAATGATTGCTCTCTGATGCAAAAAGGAAATCACTACCATCATGATGACAGCTTTATGTTGCCATCATAACGTTAGTAAGTTGTTTCATTTCAGCAACCAACCAGAACACAATTTATATGATTAAGAGTTAATAAAACCACGCGGTGTGCTGCTGGAAAAATGATACAACTTTGATCTATCCGTACAAGGGGTTAAGTTGATTGCTTATGTTGAAAGATAAAACACAGGATACGGACTTGGATGAAAACTGGCGCCAATCACTTCGCCTCTTGTCAATGTCCTAGCACTGTCAGACGACTTGTTGGTATTGACTACTATATCACCGACAGACTGCGGCTGTCAATGTCCCTGTCCCGGGGTCGCTACATGGTAGATCTTCAAAAACATAACACAGACAATTAATCCATTAACCATAGATCTTTATATTCTATTTTGCCGTTGTGGATTATGGTCAGTGTATTCTGTCACATAAGTAGCTAAAGTAACAGTCGAACCCAATGGGACAACTCCTTAATCTACAATCACTAATTTATTAACCATGTCATCGTGAATTCGATATGATCACTTGCTCCCTCTAAACCCTAAAGCGTTGTTTGTACAGATTTTTTGGGGGGCGTCTCATATTTCGCTCTTCTGCAGAATCCAAATAAGCTTGTATGGCAGTTGGATATTCGTGTATGTGCTGTGGTGTTACCTGGACCACATATCGGGTCTGCAGGTGATCGCGATGCTGTGCTAATGTAGTGCTGCTGAATCAACCTACGTCCTTTCGGTAGCGGTAAGTACTATTTGAAGGAAACAATATGTTTTGAAATTGTGTTTTGAAGAAGCAAAAGCGGGGTGGGGTAGGGGCACCAGGTTGGGGTGGGATGTTAGGGTGAAGGGGTAATAGGAGAGGGAAGAGACACACGTTTAGATAGGGGCAGTGGCTGAGGGACAATGGAAAGGTCCCAATAGATGGCGAGAGAGACACAAGGAGAGACACAGGGGAGAGAGAGGAGATACAAGGGGAGGATGGAGAGATAAGACGAAGAGAGACATACAGTGGGGGAGGGAGATGAGATGGAGAGACACGGGGGAGAGATGGGGGGTGGGATATGAATGAGAGATGGAGAGACACAAGACGAGGATGGAGAGAGACATTAGTGGGGGGATATGGGGGATATGGATGGGGAGATGCATGGGGATGGAGAGACACAAGACGAGGATGGAGAGGATGGCAGATACAAGGGGGGAGGAGACACAAGAGAGAGATAAGACGAAGATGGAGAGATACATTAGTGGGGGATGGGAGATGCAAGGGGAGGATGGAGAGACACAAGACGAGACAAGAGGAGATGGGGGGATGGATACATTAAGGGGGGGTGGGATATGCAAGGGGAGGATGGAGAGACACAAGACGAGGATGGAGAGATACAAGACAGAGGGAGGAGATACATACATTAGGGGGGGGAGATGCAAGGGGAGGATGCAAGGGGGAGGATGGAGAGACAAGACGACGATGGAGAGGATGGAGAGATACATTAAGGGGGAGTGGGGGAGGATGGAGAGATGACAAGGGGAGGGGATGGAGATGCAAGGGGAGGATGGAGAGAGACAAGACGAGGATGGAGAGATACATTAAGGGGGGATGGGAGATGCAAGGGGAGGATGGAGAGAGACAAGGGGAGGATGGGACACCACAGGTAGGTGGATAAGTCACACGCTAGGGAGGAGTTTCATCTGAGGATGGTACCATTAGTGGTTGGTGAATAAAATTTAAAGTTCATCTTTGAGCCCATGAATTTTGAAGGTTTCTTTTCACAAAATAAAACTTTAAAAATAACTTTTATTGTCAAAGCATAAATTGTCCTGTACAAAATAATACAAAGGTCATGTTCAAGTGAAGCAACATATGATTGTAAATACCTGCTCAGGTGCAGACATGCCACCTGCCTCATCAACACTTGAACAGTAAGGTAACTTACAAAGAAGGCACCTGTGGCCTAGCTATGCCAAACTCTTATATATCACATATGCTATGAAAATTGTCATAAAAAATAAACAAATGAACATCAACATTATAAATGAACACAATTTGAACACAAAACAGAACAGTTTGAAAAATGTTAATATCGTAGAGGTACAGGGGGAACTTGGAAAAATAGTTGTTTGCAGATGTGCACAATATACTGGCTCTTGTACGGTGAATTCTGTTCATAACAATAGTAAGTAAGGATATGTATTGGTTGATCTTGATGGTACACAGATGATATAAGACCTGGTACTGCAAGGCACATTGGACATGGAAAGACAAGTTCCAGCCGAGGTGCAATGCTGATATTCTATAAATATCCTGTATCAGTAAAATCAATAAGTGAATATGTCAATGAACCTGAAACACTTTGAGATTGATAAAAAAAACAGTGCTATGGAAAAATGCAGTAGGGTTATAATATGTACTGGCTGACACAGGCCATGAATATCCTGAACAGAACAATCTGGTTATCTGGGGAAGTAAGCACTGTACGACAAACACAAATATAACAAAGAGCACCTTTTACAAAGGGGATTACAAGCTAGTCCGTATTGACCAAGTGAACACACAAGGGGATTCTCTTCTGAACACAAAGATTGATAATCAACACGCTGACATAACTAAAATAGCAACTTGCATAGCAGAAAAAAATGCATATATCATATGAGCACTCTAAGTACGTGTTGAAAAAATAGTGAAGACCGTGACTTTCTGCTAGGTGTCTGTGTTTGCCATGGACAACACAAGATGTAAAGTGACTTGTCTAAACACAATACTCAACACAAGCTACGCGGTCTCCGTTGTAAACAACGTTAACTTTCTGGCGGAAGTCCTGCGAGCGAGGAGAGAGCAGAGCGAAGTTTTCATCATCGGACGGGCGATGGATAAAATTGTTCATTTGTGTTTGTGACTCGATCAGCATGGGACAGCGATCCGAATCTGACACCTTGTAGTTCACCGACTCATCCGAGTTTACTGTCGAGTCGACTTCTGAAACGAGGAAACTGTGAGGATTTTCCTCCTCATCCTCTGACTCGGATGCACTTGTTATGTTTACTGAGTCATCAGACACGCCATGGCGGCGCTTATAAGACTTGTCAGAATCTAGGCAAGGACTTCTAAATTCTGCCCTGTTAGCCAGGTCCGTATCTGAATAAGAACTCCTGAAAGACAGGTGTGTTTCTGGGTACACTGGGCAGTCACAGTCACGATCACATTCATTAACGACAGCATCCAATGGAGCTATGTCTATCACTGCACATTGACCGTGATCGTAGGGTAAAGCCGAGTCAGTGTTTGGCGTCTTGGTGCGAGGTGGTGTGAGGTGAGGCTTAGAGTACAATGATTTGGCTCTCATTGAAACAATACCTTCTTTGGAATGTTCAGGCTCGCTCGGAACCATGTCAATGTAATACGGTTCAGGTTTGGCATCCTTCGAGTGTAATGACATAGTAGGGAACGGTTGTGAATCCACGTGATTGCTGTTCAAGGAATGCATTGACTTAGTGTTGATATGGTGACTTGCATCCTTGCTACGACACGACAGCAAACTCTCCTCCATCACCTCATCCTCCTCCTCCACAGACGACAACGCGTGTGCCAGTCGAGTAGAGGTCGTGGGAAAGAGGGTGAAGACATGAGCATCCATGACCTCCTCGTTCTCCTCAAGGTCGCTCTCCCCGCTCTGTACACCCTGATCCGATGAGGAGGTTGTTTCGCTGCCCTCCAACGAAGCTTTGAGGTCTTCAGTAGGACTGTGTCCACCAGGTATCATGTCACGACGCATGGAGTAGGTCTCGCTTGACATGGATGAGTAGACGCTGTCAGAACCTTGTGAGTAACGGGGTCGATGTAGGGCAGTTGTTATGAACACATCGTCATCCCCCTCATGGCCCAGCTCCAAGTAAGCCTATACACACAGAATGTCCCTCTCAATACACCAACAACATGTCTACAGGCAAGAATTACACACCTCTCTAGACACTATAATAAGATCTATAAGTTAAAGATTTATCTAAAATAGAAACAGATGCAGGAAGAATTAAGCAACCCATATTCAAAGTTGATTTTCAACTTTATACTCACAGAATTCATGCTTTCAGAGAGCATTCCATCAAATATGCGAACAAGGTCAGTGAAGGAAGGCCGTTGGCAAGGAGTATATCTCCAACAACGGGTCATAATGGTATACCTGCAACAACATAAAACACCATCAACTATCAACCCACAACAACAGCTTGAGCTTGAAGGCTAAGGTGTCTAGCGAGGGGGGAAGCAATGAATATACTGGGGAATCAGTCAATCTACAGTGACCTCTTGTCTTAAGCACTGATATGGGCTAGTTTCAAATAAGTCATGAATTTGTATGTTGGATTTGGTAGCTTTTTAAACAGAGTTGAGTGATTTCTTAAGCCATCGAGGGAAGGCTGTGTGTGAGGGGGAGAGGGGGAGACGTACATTTCGGGTGAGCAGTGCTCCGGCCTGGCCATGCGATGTCCATCTTTCAGCTGCTGTATCAGACTGTCAACTCCCATTGTCATGTAAGGCGTCTCCCCGTAGGAAAACACCTCCCAGATGGTCACTCCAAACGACCACCTACAGACACACACATGCAATACCTGGATGAGAGACACGTGCCTCAGGTCAATCTAGGACGGTTAAGACCCCCAATTGGAGTGGGTGATAGCAACTCAGGTAGACACAGGTTAGCTTGTATTTCACTTACACATCGCTCTTGGAAGTGTACCGTTGTTCCAACAGGGACTCTGGGGCCATCCATTTCACAGGTAAACGACCCTGATACAATCAAACACATGTTCACCTTCAGCAAACATCATCTTCCTTCTCATAAGATAAGCATGAACACATAAATCCACATCAGCAAGCTGGGGCTTTCATCATCACTCACATCAGATCCTAGCTTGTAGTAGTTGTTCTCCGATACATCCCGAGTCAAACCAAAGTCGGCAATCTTCAACACGTAGTCCTCTGCCACAAGTACATTCCTTGCTGCCAAGTCTCTATGGATTATCTGCCACACAAACAAAGCATTTCACTCACACTGCTAAACAATAATCTTTAAAACACATATTATTAACGTTGATAAAACATACCCTTGTATCCAAAATAATGACCAATATTCACCTTCTTGGAAGCCAGGTAGTCCATGCCCCTAGCGATCTGATAGCCAAACTTGATGAGGTCCTTGTACGTGACGGGTGTAACCTCCTGCTCGCCTATGATTGTTCCTCGGCGAGGCTGCTCGTAACCTGATGTATTGGCCAGCGGGGGGCGCTGTTTCTGCATGAACTCACGCAGGTTGCCGTAGGGAGCGTACTCGACCAACATGTACAGAGGTCCTGTCAGTGAGCAGAGCAGCATGTCAAGTCATGATGGCGTCATGATAGATCAACACTGATTTTAGTTATTGGAGGAATGCAATACTTGTATCCCAACTGTTTGCTGAATAGAAACACAAATCATGGTGCTATGTGTGGTCGATTATGCAGGGCTAAAGCTAATCCCCAGATGGAGGAAAATGCACAAGAGGGAAACTTAAGTTGACCTCATCATTCATATGGTGTGATGTGCCATCACGGGGCACACGCGGCCACGAGATGAGGCTCGGTCAGCCAGTACTGACCTTTCTGGGTACAACACGCCTCCAGATTGATAATGTTCTTGTGTCGTCCAATCGTCTTCATGGTCTTCATCTCCTGAATGAGGTCACGGAGCTCTTTCTCTGAAGCGTCCTCTGGTCAGAACAAACAAGTACGTTATTGTATAATACAACAGACTAGTGTTTTAAAGCAAAATAAGACAAACCACTGTGTTATAGCATTTCACAAGGCTTATTCAGCTCATTCACTATGATATAAGATCATATTCCAGTAGAAGTCTTAACTGAAGTGGATTTTTAACCCGAGCTTTTAACATATGGATGTTAGCCAGCCATTGAATGCCAGCCACATTATTAGACTGAGCACATACCCCAAACAGCTATTTACCTTTAAGCATTTTGACAGCAATGATTGTTGGTTCCATCTTGCCATCCAGTCCCATGGCATAGCCCTTGTAGACTTTACCAAAAGCTCCTTCACCAATATTCTCACCAAGGGTCAAGCTATCCACACATAGCAGTCACCATGCAACAACAGTCGAATTGAATAACAGAGCAATTACAATTATTGCAATCAAATGTGACTTATCAACAGTAACATAGTACAGAAAAGTCAACTGTAACAAGAGTCTTTTGAATCCAGATTCTACATGATCTCACACGAGATGACATGCACTGCAGCCCCCTGTCAATACCAGAGAAGCGTACCGATTGATACGCTGGATGCCCCCCACACTCACTTCTCTCTGGGGAACTCAAAGTTGTCATCATACGGGATATCCACCACTTCCTTCATGACGGCCTGCAGGATGTGCGGGTAGATGGGGGAGAAGACCGACGGGGGCTTGATGATCAGAGTCTTTGGTTTCCTGAAGTGACACGCTATGGAGACGGTTACTATGACAATGAGACACAGGCCCACAGACACGGCGATGATGATGACTTGATTGCTTCCCTGGTGAGCTACAACTGGTTGTGTTGTGCTTCTGTTATCTGTTGACAGCCATTGGTTCGGTGAATTTAATAAAGCAGTGGAAACAAACAGAACATCGTTCGACTTATTCACAAGTAGGCATCCGGCTAGGTATCATTCAAATATAGAAAGCAAGATTGGAAAACTACTGTAACCTCTATTGGCAATGACCAAGCCTTTACGATATTGATAACATAATGATGCCTGCATTGATAATCACCTCAATGATGATTTGAAAAGCTTGTCAATTTACAATCTGTCTCCACAAACAAACTCTATATATGCAGTCACTTTTCTTTTCCAGATGGGCATTTATTTGAGTGGAGGTGGTGTGTGTGAGTGAGGGCTGATGCAGTGAAGGAATTAAGCTCACCTGGTAATACTGTGAGGTACATTTTAAGTTGGTTATGCCCGTAAGCATTGGCTGCAATACACGTGTAGCAACCGGTGTCTTCCATTGACGCGTTCACAATCACTAACATGTCGGCATTCTTTCCACTTCCACGCATCGCCTGAATCACGAGTCCACATACACTGATAAAGCAACCCTCAAAGGCTAGATGGTTCATAATACTCCAAAAGTCATCAAACCTTCCCTTACCATAAATATAACTATATGCTATAATCCATGAAACCGATCTCTCTCAAATCTCTCACTTCTAATAACTAAGAATATTTGCTGCATAAAGACAAAATCTTGATCACATATCCTGTTAGAGACTAGGAGCCCTCACCTGGTTGTAGAGGTGACCTGTCGCGTTCTCCCACGAGCCGTTCACCTTATACTGTTTGTTCCAGTTAGTGGAATAGGGCAGATCACTGATGAATTTACAGCGGATGGTGACATTCTCGCCTTCCATGACGGTCTGGTTCTCCGGTTGTAGAGCAGTCAGTGGAATGTCCTGAGTGACATCTGCCAGCATCATCAACACAATGTCAAGACATCCGCACCAAACAAAGTTAAATCCTTACGCAGGCAAATTTATCTAAACAATTACCCTAACAAACAATTCTGAATTTGATACACGGATATAACCTGCTCGTCTCTTTTGAGCATGGTCCCAAATAAGAATGCGACTCGAATAAATCTCTGCAGATTACAAGTCCAGTGTGTGTAACTCACGTTGCACTGTCAGCTTCACCGTGTGGGTCAGATGGCCTAGTGAGTTGCTCACGTTGCATGTATAGTTGCCGCTGTCTCCCTGTTTGATGTTGTACACTGTAAGTTTGTTCCTCCGAACACGATACTACAGTACACAATACAGTATTAGTTATAGACTGTGGTCCCAATTACCATTAACAGTAAAAGTTACAATAATGAATGAATAAACAGGATACTTATATATCAATCAATTCAAACAAATGGATAATAAGTAAAATCAAGAATTGAGTTGGATTACTATGCCGTATGTATGTTAAGTTATTCTCAATGCATCACATGTCATAGAGAAACACAATCAACAACAACTGGTAAATTTAATATGGTATCCATGGCACTGGAGAGGGGACATCATTCCGTCTGTGAACATATTTGTTTGACAACAATCATCAAAACAAACAAACAAGTAAAATAAAGAATTAAATACCTTTTCCATATCAGAGAAGTCATAGAGTTGCATGTTGCGTAGCCAGGTAATAGTTGGGTTAGGGTAACCTTCCGCATAGCAGCCAAAAGTAGCTTGGTTGCCGTACGGTGTGACATACACCTCACGAAACTCCATCCGTTTACTCCAAGATGGCGCTGTTCACACAGGGGTAATGTTGCCGTTGAATTAGTTACTCCCAAAGAAGGCGGTTTTACCAAGGAGTTACATAGCTATTGGTTATAATTCCTTGGTTTTAGGAAGGAGTGGAATTCACATTGACCAATGCTGTTTTCGTCATATTAATGTCAAGCGATAGGCCTGTAATGCTGTATGACGTCATTCACGATAGCCCTATAATAGGCTATATTACCGTCCGACCAGGCATAGTCATGTGACTGCTCCTCGGTTTCCATAGTTATTCAACAGCGCATAAGACATGGAATACCGATGTGTGAGTTCTTATAAGTGCATTTTGGGGGATAGTGTCCAGATCCCATCATTGAGTCAAGTATCTACCCAAATGAATAATTTACTGCAAGAACCACTGTTGTCCGTCCACTCGAGTGCTATATGGCAGACATTCCCACTGGGAACCCTGGGCTGGGACCGCGTGGCCGAATCCACGCCACAGCAGCGCCGCCTATCGCCACTAATTCTCCCGCAACATTTCATCCATAACACACACAGAACGCCTTTTCCGCCTAAGTGAGCAGCTAACTATTCCAGCAGCCCCATGAGAATGTCTCAATCGGTTTACGCGTTCCCTTCCCTGGTTACAGTGATTTCGCGCCTAAAGTCTCTCCACAACGAACGAACGTACGGTATGGAACACCGATTCAACAATAACCCAGCTATTCAGCTTACATTAGGCATTCGTCAAGAGGCGGCAGCGTGAGGCGATTGACGGAGAGCAAAAGTGATCGACTTTGATGTCGAGTCAGTGAATGACTGATGGCTCAAGCGTCTCTTTTGTGACTGACCAGAGCGTTATTTGAGTGGCGTCTTATTGTAGTCACAGGCCAGTCGTCCGACACACGGAATTAACCCCGAAAGCGAGACCTGTCGACCTTTGAATGGGATGTTTGAAGTCTATATTAGGTCTCAGGCAGCTCAACTTAGTGTTGACTACGAGACACAAAGGGAAGCGAGATATTAGTATTTCAGACCTACCAGTCTTAATAATAAATAAAACCCAATCTATTCAAATGCTCATCGGTTGTATTTAAATTATGCTAAATTTAAACTCCCAACAAAAAATTATACTTATTGAATATTTTCGTAGAACATGCGTCGTAAAAAGATATTAAGCCAGAAGCATTGATAATCGAGAAATACATCATAAGGTGAATGCTTGTGGGGTGTTTTAATCACACATACTTGTTATTGTGACCACCGTTACTTCTCGAGTTTAAATAAACTCCATCTTGAATGAAATTAGCATGTAAATGCGCGACTCGACGGTGCTTGTATATCCGGTTTCAAGTAAAGTAAGAAACATGAAAGATGATTCATGGATTAAATCGACAGATGTGAAATGAACTGATGTGTTTCTAAAGGTAAAAACAGTTTTAACGACGCACACCTGGAATGTGTATTGTCCAGTCCGTCTTTGTGCGGAAATTCCTAACAAATGAACTTGAGGCGACCACAAGAAGTAGTGTATTAAGTCTTTAGTAAATTATGACGCTGAATAAAAACCCGTAATCATCTCGATAAACTAGTGGAAATGAGGAGGTGTGGCGAAACTTAAGAGTAAGGCACATGACTTTTGGCGCAGTGATTAGGTCCCTGTGAAGGTCGCTGGTAACCCACAAGTCTCATCTGTCATATATATCCAAGGCGTATAGCCTGAGGTTGTGGGATCGTTAAGGTAGAATCAAGTCCCCCATCGCGATATCTACATGGGGTCATTTAGTGCTGATGTCTTGTCTGTGCGTGGGCTTGTGGAATATAATACCAGGTGATTAACAAGAAGCCCAGCGGCAGACAGTGTCATCACGTTCAGTGCTTGATCCTGCTGTTAAAAGAGCTACCTTCTGGGAAAGGTGATATCGAATAATGCAGTCTAAGTGGTGATGAGCCACACCAAGTTGAAATAGTGTTCTTGTCGAGTCAATAAAATGTCAAGCGTTCTTGTCGAGTCAATAAAATGTCAAGCAAGATATAATGCCAACAAAAACCTCAGTGACCACTTTGTTTTGTTTTTTAAATTCTATAATGCACCGTCTGATTCCACAATTTTTTTTTGTCTGTTTGATTTCTATTGAACCATCTGATATGGAAGAGTTTATAACACATCAAAATGTTTAAATGATAACACATACCATGCATAAACTCGCCACAATATTAACAAAGACACAGAGCCAATCTTGAAGGCGAGTTCGACCACACAGAGACAAACGAACGGAGCACTCTGCGCATGCGTTATCCCTGGGTCAACTAGTTCTTCATCCAAAACCTTACTTACATCTTCACCCCGCTCACCTGCTCACCGCGACCCCATCACCAGTTTCATAACCATTTAAATGGTACTTTCCCGAGTTACCAGGATGCCAAGCGGTAGACTCAAGTGGCATTCTTTATATCTAAGTAATTCATTCGGAAATCCTGTACACTCTAAATCGTGTCATCCGATGAAACGATTAATTTGAATGACTAAAGACGACACGAACCCGCTACATGCATTGCCAGTTTGGCGAGATCTCGACACTGGAAGTGTTATTTCGGAGTGAATGGATAATGTGGAATCATATGGGCGAGTTCATCTCTTACAGCTTTCACACGTGAATAGTTCGCGCCTTTTGAATGAGACGAAACCAGCAATCAAACTTGAATAAACGCCAGAGAGAACTTCGACAACAAATTACTATCTATAAACTAAAAGCAGTAGTGAAAATAAATAGACGTTGACATAGAATTCCTCGTCTTGATGTCATAGTGAATATATCGCTTCACACCACTGGGATTAGAAACGAACACCACTTGAAAAAAAGACCTGGGAATTTGAATCGGACAGATCCTCACCTTCCAACGGCCCTGGACTGGCACCAGCGGCAGCATTGACGTCGCCATTATACTTCCGCCGCCTTCCGGCTGTTGACGTCACAAGCCCAACCAATACGATGAGTAGGACAATATGGGTTTCCATGGCAACTTTTGCCAGTCTCATGAGCTCCACATAGTAAGTTTACACCGCACCTGGAACCAAAACAAAACAACCACTGCATTAAATATCACGGAATCAACAGTAATTGTGCACACACTTTCGTCTAGTTTCAGATCCAACAACAATTGACAGGGATACGGGGGGTGGGCATGCCGGGTAAACGCCACTCAACTTGATCCTCAACGCTCGTACCATACGGTCGAAGGTCACAATTTCCGGGCCTAGAGGTCACCGATAAGAACTGAGGGAAGGATCTAATATTGTCATGTCATATTGTCTAGCGGGACTTACATGACACATGTATGACATGGGCTGGGTATGATATGATGTCATCGTTTATAAAGGAGCTTACGTAAGCTACTGTTATAGGTCAAGCCCAGGTTCGTGCTGCTGCCAGATTATCCAAAACGCTCCGTGATTTGTGACTCTTATCTCGGAGCTTAACACCTCATATTTTGAAAGACGACGCGCTTCTCTCGCGAACGAATACCTGATATGCCCTGCCACATGTTGGCTGGAATTCCACCTGCGTCATGCATGTGCTCCCCAAGTACTTCTCTGCCACCGATGCATCTTAAATTCCTTATAGCGCCAAGTTATCAGCTCTATGCCATCAAAGCCCGGATGTGATCGTCAATCCGGTTGGCTCAATCAATACTGTCAGCCTGCTGCGTGATACAGCCTTGAATTAAGACTCAAGGTCTGCATCAAAGTCAGAGGTCACATAAAGCTGTATCAAATTATCCTAATCCAAGAAAGGCTTAACAGGTTATCTTTGATAACAGATCCAATTCATCACGGATATTGGCGACAATCATTTCGCATTGGAATGTCTATCTGCGATTTGTGAGCGATTCATGAAAACGACACAGCAGAATGCAAAGAGCAGGCGTCTAGTCAAAGTCACCTTATTACCTATCCGGAATATTCATGGTTTCTACCTCTAAAGGGACAACATTATCACTCCGGTTGCAGGTTCTATAATATTGCGCGTCCTAAATCGCTTGTTGGCCATTACCGCATTGAAACTACCAACAGATTTGGAGCCGGTTGTAATTGCTGTATATAACAGTTATAAGACTACATTTGATGAGGATAAGTTCTGCTCCCGTATATAGCGAGGTCCTGGAGTAGTGAAGAGCCGACACCGTTACTAGGATCACGATAAGCCTCCAACTCAAACCACCATCCCTGTTTACACCGATGCACTTGAACTCCCGTATCTGACATACGTTTCCGGCCCTTCAAAGATAAAGGGGTTTGAAACCTGTTGTCACGTCAGAACGAAGCTAATATATTATAAGGACAGTTTCCCCTGAAGGTGACAGAGGATCGCAAACAGCCCCGTCACACCCGCACAAAAACATGCACTGCTTCATGCTTAGCGCACTAGAGGGCGCAACAAGTGGCTGCTCTCTAAAAGGGAGTCGTTATGCTCAAAATATGTTTCAAATTCGAGGTTTTTTTTATTCAACACACGTTTGCTTGAGATCTTATATAGTTCATCTTGAAAGTGTGCTCGTTTCAAGACGAAAACGAACCCCTCCCTCCCTATGATACAAAAGATCCCAATTCACGCGTAGAGCCTGTCTGGTGTAAACGAGGGCTGGAAGAAATAAATCTCAAACTGCAGGTGAACATGTCAGGTGTAAATTTGACGGAATGGCAGGTAATCACGGAAACACACGAATACTCTATGTTGATGTGTATATATCACGTGGGAGGGCGTTATGGTTTAAATATAGTCAAACCTGTCGTAAGCGACTATACCTTATAGATAGTCAAACCTGTCGTTAGCGGCTAAACCTTATAGAGAGGAGTAGGCTTAACACAGCGACTATTCCACTCGGCATTTTATGACACTCAGAAGCTTCAACCGGAGAGACATATATAAAGTGAGAATACAAGGGGCTAGCAGGTGTCAAAACTTAATCAAATGCCAGAGATTATTATGCCAGCGGCTGAAAATGCGACCAACAAATATATCGTTGAAAATCTGAAAAATAGTCGATAATCAGGTTTTTATTAAGGAACAAACCACTAAACCCCCATATATGGACATGAAGCGAGCACGCGGCAATAAGCCTCGTTTTCATGTCGTCTGCCGGAAGTTGTCCCGATCAAATTACCCGAGGTAAACTTTCAAATCACTCAGTCAGAAAAAGACGATGAAGAAGAACTCCTCAACGAACACGACATTTTCTTACCACAAGACCACTAGAGTTGGTGTGCCGTTAAAGTCTGTACTTACTTACTACAAGACCAGTTGTAGCAGGCACAAAAAAATTACACCATGGTCATATCCGCGGTAAATTTGTCAATTTTGAGACCTTGGAGATTATAAAATTTACTGCAGTTCAGCTCTAACAGTCAGAAAAGCATATATTTTTTCCCACCCGTCAACCAAATTGATGCGTAAGTTTTTGATTAAGAGTAGTTGTTACTATCAAAAGGGTTTAGCTGAGGTGCAAAGGTCACAGAGGCGGGGTTAATTTATTGAAAAAAGACGCCTATCTCCATAACAGCCAATAACATCGGTTTCGCGGAGTATACGGCGGACACGGATCAGACGGTAACTTACAATTTTCACCGCCCCACATCTACAACCAAAGTCATTCATTCACGATTCATGAATGGGCACTGCACGCTCTCTGACTTTCAACGTCCATTCATAAGTTAAAGTTGAAACTTATATGTTTCAGGTGAATGTCGGCGAAGACAAAGGAAAGGAAGTCGATGTTTTTAGAAGATATATCTTTCCACTGTCAGGAGATGGAACAAGGAGATACGCGATTGTCGGCCAGTTGGGATTGCCTATCAATTCAATACCTCTAACTTTCACTTGTTGATGTCCTCTTGAAAACGACTTCTTTACGAGAAATGAACACTTCATTCCCGCACGGGATGCTTTGGTGAGTGTGAATGCATTTGTGGAGCCCTGACCAGCCCTCGACAATGGTAAAGTAAAGGCAGGAACTCTATGAATTATCTTCAATGGAGTTGGCAATGATTAAACCCACTTATGGCGAGGCAATCTCCATCCACACCGTTTTTGTAACTACCCCTCCCCCAACCACCTTAACTGTCATCGTCCCCAGTAAGCAGGTAAGGCACATTACAGCGGTTACATCAGCTGCCTGAGAAGAAAACACTCGATACGACTGTATATCCTGATTGTAAAAGTCAGAAAATATCTATTTAACCCTTCGTTTACTGCACAACGTATTTTTTTTGCAAACCCTCTTTTTGCGAGGAAGGAGTTCAGCATATTCACGTATTAAAACAGAATATCCCACCAAGAAATAGTCTACCAAGTAACCTGATACCCGAGTATCGCGAATTCATCCGTGATTTGGCAATGATATCTTGAGCCATTATGTTGAGCGAGCCACGCTGTGGCCTCATAAGCCATCAACGAGGCGAGAACCCGCGGGCAAACATCCACCCTCATATATCATTATACTCCAACTCCCCCACAGAGCCCTCTAATTACCTCTCCACCTATGGAGGTACCAATCTACCCTCTTTGTCGTGATGTAGGGTGATAGGGATGAGGTGAAGGAGGGCGATTAGGGCGAGGCAGAGGCGGTGCCCTGCTGGCCGGGGACAGGGAGCTAGGGCCACGCCATATCATTTGTAGTTAATTTTTTTCTGATTAACCAAATCATTCCAACTATACCGAGACACCTGCTGAAATAAGCTTGACACTCGGCGGTTGTCAGATCCTCTTCAAGTAATACAGAATAGTCACATGGTAAGTAAATTGAGGGTTTTCTATCCCACAGTGGCTCGAGGTGAAATGCTACCGGTATATTTCAACCTGTACGTTAAGAACACTACACAGGAAGATTGCTTTTAAGGGTTTCATCAACATCGTGACGTAACTTCCGTCATTTCAAACGCCTTTATCAATTCACAGAGTGTTTAGTTAAGACATTTTACTCACTGCATTTCGGGGTAAATTCCACCAAGAGAGAATGGTGAATGAAACTCAAACGTGCATCGTAGCGCAATGAGATATAAAGGGAAACGACCAGTCGTTTACACACCATGGCGACGAATTCATCCCACAAATCAACACAAACAGCGCTCACTTTCTCCCATTGAGTTTTACCAAGCCCCATTTCCAAATTTGGACGCGTGAAGGTCGCAGAAGACAAGCCCTCTTTTTGTTTTCAGAGCGTAGAAAGGGAATTGCCCCTCGGGGTGTGGGAGCGTATGTTTAGCCAGCACAGGGCTCATAATGTGTCTGGTTCATTTCGGTAAGAAACCGCGCATTTCTGTAGTTTTCACATCCGGAAAGAGAGGGCGGCTGAGATGGCTACGATTGGCGTATAATTGCAGGGGGTAATAAGGTTTAGCTACTGACGAGGAAGTATCCTCTTCAAGGCAGGGCTTCACAAGAGGGACAATTATTGAGCATCAGACGGGGATGGTAGAGCTATGACAGAGGTGAGATGCTTAGCGGGAGTGAGGAAACCTCTTACCAACCACATCCCCACCCGGCCAACACAATCGCACCAGAACACTTGTCCCTTTCAATATATTGTGTCACTTTCTATTGATCAAATCTTATCTCCCCGCTGACACTGTTCACGTAATGCGAGCTGGATTCCACGCCCGTATAAGCCTTGCTGGGGTGAGGTGTTGACGAGAAGGTCCAAGTTACCAAGCAAATAGAGAGAGGAACACAAGGGTTTAGCTTAGACACAGCCGACTAAATTGTGCGTAAGGCTATGATGAGACGATGAATGAATTCGTCCAGTCAGTGTTACCGCGTGTGACTTAACAGTCTTTTGCAGTTTCCTAAGAGGTCCCTGAGCGACAATAGAGGGATGAAGGCCACATTACTACACAAAGATGGCTAGAATAATGAAGGGCAAAATGTATAAACCCCAGATAATCACAAGGGGGCGCTATAGTCTACTCGATTGACTACGGGCACACGAGTGGAAGTGAAGTTGGCCCGGATACTCGATACCTGTTGTCTTCTGTTAGTCATCTGTGTCTTGATGGGTAGGTTTGTTGTCAGCACTCAACACTTCTCTCAAGTCATTGTACTGAATAGTCACCGCCCCCAATTAACGTAGTTCATTGATATGTCAACGAGCGGATTGGCTTCAGATAAACACATTAATGAATATGGAGACAACTAGCTGGTAAACCGGATTCTTTGGAGACCAGATGCACGACGTAACCCCTAACAACTACAATCGCTAGTACCGACTTCAAGATGGTAAAATACCTGACGGCTGGGTGTCCGGTTGGGGCGAGCGAGGTTATAATGACACCAATCTGCGCACCATATCTCCACCAAACAGCTCTACTTATTTCCAGTTACAATATTTACACAAGCTGTCGCTGTCTGAGGTTAAGACACTATGTTTTCGATATGTTACTACAGCAATTATTTCATGTTGTTCAAGTCTCAGACGATCAATCGTAAAGCACCCGCGGTATGGGAACTAATTATGATCTGTACCGGTTGACTGGGTCCAGTTCCCTGGACACCTTGGTTGGGGGTGGAAGTGGGTTTGGGGTGGGGGGGGGGGGGGGGGTTAAATGATGAGGACATCACTCCTAGGGAGACGATGACACCCAAGATATACCAAGACGCGTCGTCATGTCCCAGAGAGGAGTGAGAAGCAAGTCGTTCGCTCGCGAATGACGCCCATTATTTGGCGACCACCGACTTCCGCTCCTTTCCCTCGTGAATTGACCAAAGAAGTGATAGGAAAAAAGAAGAAAAAATGAATGAGAAAAAAAAGGCGTTGATGTCGAGCAATGTTACCACATAAAGGGGCGCGTGTAATGGTACTGATTTTCTTCACGATATCTCCATACCGTTTCTTTGATTCATTTTCGCGCCACTATACAAGAGTCCTATGTATACATACGCCTCGGTGTTCGGCGCAGATGTTTTGCCCCAGAAACCAACCACAAATCCAAATTTCGACATAGCTTCACTTCAACAGGCAGCAAATCGAAATTGCTACCTATTATTGAGTTAATATATGACAGAAAAAGTTGAATAAGCGAGCATCAAAAGTTGAGAGGCGTTCATTTACAAGAGATCACGTGAAAGCAGTGGCGAGGACTACCCAGCCCGAAGTAGTTTATCATTGGAGAAACTGGGCCCAATGAAAGTCAAACGAGCCTGTTATTTCATTTTTACCGCTGCTGCAATCAATGTCTAGCATCAAAAGTCCGCCACTTCTGCAAGTTACCTTAATATGGTTCTCATAAGATATATTGCACGATAGCTTTGCAGTAAAAACTTGCCGCGAGGAGACTAATGTTGTGCTTAAAGGACATAAATAACTTCTAAAGACACCATTTAGAAAGTTCATTTATATTTCCATGCTAAGAGGGAGAATGCTCTGGTGTGAGCTGATATTCGATAGGTCCTTGCTAATGGCCTGCCAGGTGACGTATTTACCCCCCGTTCTAGTGGCCTGCCAGGTGACGTATTTTAGTCATTTACGTTCACCCGAAAACAGCTCTTAGGAATGACCGAGAGAAGAAAAACAGCTCTTAGGAACGGTCAAGAGCAGATAAAGAGCTCTTATGAACGGTCAAGAAGAGAAAAAGAGCTCTTAGGAACGGTCAAGAGGAGAAAAACCAGCTCTTAGGAACGACCGAGAGAAGAAAAACAGCTCTTATGAACGGACAAATATATCAATACATGCATAAAACATTTTAAACAGGAAATGACAAGAATCAACAGGGATCAAAGTTATGTACATTTTGAGGTTGTCATGGCGATAACAATGCGAGAATACACGGCAGAACAAATTAATCACAGATTGCTGTTCAGATATTCATTAAACGATGAACACGCTGGAGTCCTTTATATATTACATTCGCGGTTCAGGGAGGAGAATCCTACTGCAAAGAGGTAGCAAAGCGAGAGACCATTCAATATCGACTAACGAGAAAGTGTCATTGTGTGCGTGTTGATGCCGTACAACGTAACATCTGGTACGCGGCGTGATCCGTGCGTCAACTGTCCCAAGCACGAGAGCCAGAAACAGGGATCAACGAGTGCACAATACCAAACGACTGACTACGTACATCTAACAGATATAGCATAACATGCTTCACGGTCAGTAGCGAGAGATCGCATGAGATATCCTCCCTTGAATAGCATCGTGATGTGACGCTGTCAAACATCTCAGTCGTGATGTGACGCTATCATACATCTCAGTCTTGTGGCACGTGACAGAACACATAGGAAGAATTGAAGAGCTTGACACTCGAGGATGGATGGGAAACTGAGGGAGAAAACTAGCATTGACATGCGAGAGGCAAATTGTAGGTAGGCATTCTCGAGGGAACTCTAAGACGGGATACTTCTCACAAGCCCTCGATCTTAGAGGCCCTCGTCACGCCAAGAGCTTGTCGTAGTAACAAACCACGCCGCTCACCCGGTTAAAGTTCACTCAAGTCTGACGGAAAGTTGGGTTTGTAATTTTGAATTTACTACAATCAAGCTGTCGCTTGTGGTTCGAACCATATAAGCTGTTAGCACACACGGTGATTCGGTATACACGCGCCGTGTAGCTAAACCAATCACTTCCCTTCACTGTACCTCTTAGGCCGTTAAGTAAATACAGGTGCACCTTACATAGAACTCATTAAATCCACCTGTTGCATGTTCTACACGTGCATGCGTACACATACAACTGATTGATAACAAATCCTACCTGTAGGTATGTCTGATCTGCGAACACCTGGATATCTTATCGCGAGATATCCTCTCGTCGGCAATTCTTGACAATGCTATCCCAAATCCGAGCAGCGTTGCCGGGGTCTGTATTTGGGTAGATGTACCAGGCTGACTTCCTCCTTAGCTAGCGGTTACCTGTCTTCTAACCGCCTATCACTGGAGGATAGTAAAGTTACTTTCCGTCAAAGCGAGCGTTCCTGTTGCGTTCGCGCTATTGGCTGCCCTTAGTCACGTGGTCTACAGTGGGACGCTCTGTCAACTCCCCGCGCCCCGCCTCACGCGCCACTGGCCAGGTACTAACTCCAAGGCCAGGGCTGAAGCAGAAGCGCATGCATGGTGGCTCTAACGTGGTTTTGAGACATAAATGTAGATATGTTGAAACTTGATAAGGGTGTGTGTATGGTGAAGCTAGTGTTCACAGCTAGGGACATGATCGAGTGACTGCTTCAATTAGTTATACAAAGTAAAGACTGCCTCTGGTCAGGCTATGTTGATGCTTACATGAAGCGATTAAGCGACCTTAATGCGTCCGACTGAAGTCTGTTTAGGTTACGGGAAGGAGGCAGTTAACACGAACTGGTGATAAATGGAGAATTAACATACTTGGTGATTAACACCGCGTTAAATGCGAAGACGTATATTTGAAGCTTGCAAACGCTCCTGACTGATGTGAGCGCGCACATTCTCGCAGCAATCACTGAAGACTACCTCAAAATATTAGGTCATGTCCAGCTGATGATGATGATGATAATGATAGTGGTGGTGATTATGAAAGGTAAGGTATGGTAAGTATAGGGGATAACGGCACACCAATGATGTGTTATTTGGTGCCTTCAAAAGTAAAATGAAGAGATAAGATTGACCTGATTGAGCAGCCTACAGGTTGCCCCTATAAGTCGCCTATTACGGCATGCACGAGGATACAGTGGGCCTACTACGGACCCACAGGGGGAGTGATGACGATGTATGATGCCACCCTTTGCCTAGACTAGGGTTTGACCAATAAAGATTGTTCCAGCCTATAACTGCCTTGACTAGTACACCAAACACGGCGCTCAGCGGCCAGAGTCACTAGTACACCAAACACGGCGCTCAGCAGCCAGAGCCACTGGTACCCCACGGCGCTCAGCGGCCAGCCAGAGCAAACACGGCGCTCAGCGGCTCAGCGGCCAGAGCCACTAGTACCCCAAACACGGCGCTCAGCGGTCAGAGCCACTAGTACCCCAAACACGGCGCTCACGGCCAGCTCAGGCGCTCAGCGGCCAGGGCCACTAGTACCCCAAACACGGCGCTCAGCGGTCAGAGCCACTAGTACCCCAAACACGGCGCTCAGCAGCCAGGGCCACTAGTACACCCAACACGGCGCTCAGCAGCTATAGCCTAGTCTGGTGCCCTAAATACGGCCCTAGAGCCCCATTAATATGTCCAGGTCTGACGCGGTCTATATAATTGCCTCCTAACAAGTGTTTGCTCTCGGAAGTTACGAAAATACGCCTCAAAATACAACAATTGTTACAGACGCTTGAGGCACGACTTTAACCGCTACCGTACAAATCCCATAAAGCGAAGCACACCATATGTGGTGAAGCACTACTTACATCCATTGCATAATCTCCTAAGCATCATCTGTAATCTAAGTCAACGTTCATTGGCAAATGTTAAAACTAACGCTTACAGTGAACGCACCCTCACACGCACGCACAAGTCAATATCGACAAAGCAAATCTCAGTCTCGAGCACGAACAACTTGAGTGCAATCCAGTGCAGTATTCAAATTTGAACAAAACAAGCGAATGAAGGGAATGGCACAGTGGGCAAACAGGACCTGACCTAGACTGATATGTTACCTGGGAGAGCCCTCCAAACAATGACGCTCCAATTCTGACTTGATCCTAAGCTGGCCGCATGCTACACACTCACGGCGAGCTGGCCCAGGATTTGTGGTGCATAAAATGTGGCGAGAAAGGACGTATTGAAATCCGACAAACCTTGACAACAAATATATCTTTACGAACCACACACGAACTATGTCAATATCAGCGATGTCACCAAGTGCACAAATCGCTTTCTTGATCAATTCTTGCAAAGTTAGCGGATTGAAATCGGAAGTTTTTCACCACCATAAATTTTAGTAGCAGTTCACATGTGGAGAATAAGCCGACCAGAACAAATAAAAAATACCCAGAGGAGCACGCCACTAAGTCGCGCGAAATGTTGATGACAGACAATTAATATTGTAGTTATGATAATGGAAAGTATTTCCCATTAACGTCTCAAATTCATGAATATAATATGTTAAAAGTCGATAACAATTAAAAAAGACAACACGAATAGCATATTCCAAATCGCTGGTTAAATATAGCCACTATTTCAAGCGGAAGATTCACGAACGTGTAAATTACCCGAAAAAACCCCATTTAATTAACGAGATCTATTTAGTTTCACAACAACTACACATTTGTAATGCCTGACCTAAGATTTATTCAAGGTCATACCCCCAAGGGCACCCCATTGCCTTTATGCCACACAATAAAGCAGAGAAGGGCCGCAGCGAACGAAGACCAGAAGACAGGGTGCGTTTGTTATGAGCTGGAGTATGGGGACATTTTATCCGTATGGTTCTATTTAGAAAAGTTAGTGAGTAGTTTGTCGTTATATCCACCTTTCCCAGCCGCTGAGCTGCGAGGTTTGGTTCTGAGCAAGGTTGTTTATTTAAGGGTTTAAACCAAGTGAGGTGTGTTATAAAGCAATCGGTGTAGGATCGCCAAGACATCGCAAGACCAGCGGGGATGTCGGTCACAAGACCACATCAATATGCCACGGGACCACGCCATGAGGGCACCATCAGAAAGAATCAGGAATCGAAATTAGCTCAATTTCTGCGCTGGTTGGTGAACGAACAAATGTGTGCGTGTGAGTGCGCACGAGTTATAATAGGGCTCAGGTCGATGCGTAATCTTTATATAAGAGGGCTCACCCCAACAGGAGAACGACCCGGGAGTTCGGGGCTTTAAGAGCAAGGACCGGGGTCCGAAAACGTCTCCGGAAGCGGGCTACGCTCCACTCCAGTAAGCGACAATTTACGATTCATGACCGTTTCGATCTTAACCCTTGATAAATGAACCCAAACGAACCCCCAAAGGCCTATCCTAATTCCGGATGAAGGCACCCACCTTAATATCTGATAAAGTAACCCACCTTAATATTTGTTAAAGGCACCCATCTTTATCACTGACAAAGGTACCCCCATTACAGATAAAGGCACCCACCCTAATCCCCAATAAAGGCAAGGCGCAAATCCAAATATCTGACGACTCCCATTTAAAATCTTAAGACCTCGTCCAATATGGCAAAAGCGGAACCACCCAAGAAGACCCAGACTGCAACACGAAAAACCGATAAACCTAGCGACTCGGTTGATATCCAAGCGATTCAACCCCGAGGCACAGCCCCCCGCGGCCTCCCTCTACCGATGGTGGTAACTCAGGGCCATGGAGGCATATTGAATTCAATCCCTTTCTCCACCTTTTACCAGATGCTTTCATAAGGGATGACAAAACAGAATATTGGGTGATTTGCTAATATGTAGGAAAACAGCTTCTTCTCTTCCAACCCATTTCACGCGCATGCCGCCATCTTGGCTCGCATACGGGTCCCTCCCAGGCACGAACCCCTGTTGTGTACATTTCTTAGACAACAATTGGATGAAAACTTCGTCTCGAGTAGCTTGTTATTTTCCGAACATCTGTGCCTTATAAGGGCGAGTTAACTACACTCTTGATCAAGATTAATTCAGCTCAAAACTATTCCGTGAACTCGCGCGAACTTAGAGAATGAAAGTTTAGAGGTTGAATTGCCTCGTATTGGCGGATTCGGACAGAATTGTGATTTAAATATCCTGTCGTGAAAATTCGTGAGGTACAAAAAATTACGTATGATTAGTTCAGACAGCTTTAGTTATTCCTATGAATCAATGCGAGGATCGTATATATCTGACGAAGCGTTGGATCTTCAAAGACGGTGGATATGTACACGAAATCGGCCGGGCTAATTACAAGTCACCAGGGGGCGCTGTTCGATGGAAGATATCAAACACGTCACGTGTTACACTAATACATCTGTTCGTACGGCGGAAGTGATAGTTTATAAAATATATATATTACCCACAATATCGAGACAAAACCCTTCCAAATTGCTTCGACTTCAGACTATCCATTATATTACATGTCAACGCTCGCCCGGCGATGTGTTATCTCGGGCGGCCAGGCGAGTCATATTTTAGCCTGTTTTCCTCGACTTCTATTTGGGAGTTTTTATGTCGCTTCCATCCGGTCCTTTCAAAGAACCGAGCACGAAATTTGGTGTGAGGAGAAATTTTAATGCAAGTTGACAAGTCATTTTGCGTGGTGGGCTTTGATATAACATATTCGATTAATCCCTCATCAACGGAGAAAGGAGGGAATATTACTTTTCCAGTAGCGGTTTAGATTGGGACATTGAAAGTTGGAGTGGTATAAGAATGGCTGGCGAGGAGTTAATTGTGATAAGCGTGGATTCAAGTAACCTTTATAAATACATAAACATTTGTGAAGGCAAACATGAAGCGTTATCGCTGGCGTTATGAGGGTACCAACGGGCAACGACTTTCTCGCTCGTCGCTCCCCTTAAAATGAGAGACATGACAAAGCCGCGTTATTAATTTCATTTTCAAACCCTTCACTGTGAGGAGATATGGAGGCCCCACGGTTGAAGGAGCACGAGTTTTGTGCTCGTTACCCTAGGACATTGGTGCTGTGTTCGATGTGTACTGCGATATAATTGCAGCCTATCGTGACTCAACCCCATTATGACACAGACTCATTCTTCCACAGTGACATACGCGCTTCAAATAAGCTCAAAAATAAGTTCTGATTAGGTTATTTATGGCTGCGCTTTCACAAGTCCCCGCCAGGAAAGCTAGACGGGCACAACTGTGCATAATTTCAAAATGAAATAGCCTTAATATTTCTTGAGATAGATCGGCGGCTATAGACACGAGAAAATGTCATGCTAACAAATTGGACGCGTTTTCGTGGCGAAGATGGACGGTTTTTGACCAGAGGTCATTGTAGTAAATAACAGAGGTCAAACAACCCACGCAAAACGACTCAATGCATCCAAATTTATTACTGAACCCCAACAATGAACGCCATTACTCTCTTTGTCGCGACGAAATTCGTCTAATTTAGTAGCCGAAGAGAAGACAGCCAGTTCATTCAAGTCTCGTCCGTTGGCGTGATGGTTCGTACGCGCGCGAGAAGACGGCTGGACACGAGTGTCACTCATCCTTTCTTGAGGAGGTGTGACCAAGCACTAGCGTAGTTTTAGGTTTTAAATGTCCCTCCATTAGAGGACCATTCATTAGAATACCGAGTTATATGTAATTGAGTGTTTATTGGATGCGTTCATCGAGTTGAATACGGTGATTGTAACATCAGTGTGCCGCTTTATGGGTCGATTCGATGCTTTAACAGAAGGCACCTCATTTCAGGTCTACTGTTTTGTCACAATACAGACGTGTTATATATCGTTCTATAGTGCTTATATAGCCCAGGCCGAGTAAGTTGACCAAACTGATATGATCACAGAATATGACAGCGTATAAAGCATCAAATTAAGGGGGAGTTTGTGCCTTAAACAGCTTCCCACCTATGCGTCAAAGATGCACTTGCATTCATACCCTTGACGCAACTATTTATGAGGCGATGCCTACGACAGTCACCATGCTAATGTATCTTGTAGGCACTTTGTCAGCGGCACGCCACCTTAATCAATTCAAGACCAGGATCGTCCGGAAATGGCAGCTTTTGTTGATATAAACCCACATCCATCAATTAAAGTTTCTGTTACAATAAGTGACGCCTTGGCCGATGATAGTTGATTTCGCCTGTGTCGATTTCTCACCAACATACCATCTGTCAGTGACCCCCCTACTGCTCACTAGATTGCTTCCATTGTGAGATAGCCAAGCATCTCCTGTCCTCAGGTGTGCCTTCATTTGTCACCATGGTAGCGCAGGTAAATATCAGGTGGCGAGGTTGACGTTTGTACCAATCATCGCATGTGTTGTCAGCAGGACAATGAGACGCGGTAAGGATGAATCTTTATGATTGGCTAACGACCGAGGGCACTTATAATTCAATTTCGTATTGGAAAAGTCACGGCGTTTACTGAGGAGAGAGGGACTTAGTATGGTGATGTCATTGTCAAATATAGGAAGTCGACTTCGACGAGATCCGTAGCTGGTGATATCCGTGTGAGTCTGTGGTAATGTGTGCAGTTATCAGGTAATCGCAATTTACAAAGCACTCCACAATCAACAACTGAGCTTACAATTAACAACCCAGTCTGCCATCAAAACTTATCTCGCCATCCTCCAGAATAATTAACATCACAATTCACTAAGCACTTCGCTATCAACAACTAGCATCACAATTCACTAAGCACTTCGCTATCCGCAACAAGTGTCGTACCTCACAATGAGGTCCACAATCAACAACAAGCGTCGTAACTCACAATGAGGTCCACAATCAACAACAAGCGTCGTAACTCACAATGAGGTCCACAATCAACAACAAGCGTCGTAACTGAGGTCCACAATCACAATGAGGTCCAACGTAATGAATCAACAACAAGCGTCGTAACTAACAATGAGGTCCACAATCAACAACAAGTCGTAACTACAATGAGGTCCACAATCAACAACAAGCGTCGTAACTCACAATGAGGTCCACAATCAATCGTAACTCACAATGAGGTCCACAATCAACAACAAGCGTCGTAACTAACAATGAGGTCCACAATCAACAACAAGCGTCGTAACTCACAATGAGGTCCACAATCAACAACAAGCGTCGTAACTCACAATGAGGTCCACAATCAACAACAAGCGTCGTAATCAACAATGAGGTCCACAATCAACAACAAGCGTCGTAATTAACAATGAGGTCCACAATCAAATCAACAACAAGCGTCGTAACTAACAATGAGGTCCACAATCAACAAAAGCGTCGTAACTCACAATGAGGTCCACAATCAACAACAAGCGTCGTAACTCACAATGAGGTCCACAATCAACAACAAGCGTCGTAACTCACAATGAGGTCCACAATCAACAACAAGCGTCGTAACTCACAATGAGGTCCACAATCAACAACAAGCGTCGTAACTCACAATGAGGTCCACAATCAACAACAAGCGTCGTAACTCACAATGAGGTCCACAATCAACAACAAGCGTCGTAACTAACAATGAGGTCCACAATCAACAACAAGCGTCGTAATTAACAATGAGGTCCACAATCAACAACAAGCGTCGTAATTAACAATGAGGTCCACAATCAACAAGCGTCGTAATTAACAATGAGGTCCACATTCAACAACAAGCGTCGTAACTAACAATGAGGTCCACAATCAACAACAAGCGTCGTAACTAACAATGAGGTCCACGATCAAAGCAACAACAAGCGGTCGTAACTAACCACAATCAGGTCGTAACACAATGAGGTCAACAGCAATCATCAACCGTCCTCGTCACTGAATGTCCATTAGACAATCATCAAAGCAACAGACAACCAAATACATTACACGGAAAATAACCATTTGTTTAGGCCACCTTTGATATACCAATGAAAGCAAATTCGTATTCCGTACTCTTAGGTCATGAACACGTGGTTTTTTCTTCAAGCCCGATATCAATCATGTCACGTGGAACAAGAAATCATTAACCTGCCCCACATTCGAGCCTTTATTATTTCGTCAAAACGAATCCTTTTTTTACAGTAATAGATAAACCTACTATATCATCATCTGTTCTTTATAAGCACAGGCTACTATTGCAATCGCATCCTCCGCTTAGGATTCGACAACGAACCCTTTTTGTGGAAAGCAAACATAAACTTTGACTGACGTATGTTAGCAATAAAAAACGGCGTAGTTTTATATGATAGGCAGTTCTTTTTCTTCATGGTGATGCGGGTTGGGCATCTATATACATATAAAAGAGTTTGTAATATACAAACTCTTTGATCTCATGCATACGGCAGCTGCGACGGACCTACAGGATGCATGGGGTGAACCTCGAGGTACGAATTTACAGTTTTTAAGTTCCAGGTGCTGGGAGACAAACAGGTTCTTGTCTGGCACTAAATGACAACCAGGTGCTAAATGACAATAAGGTGCTAAATGACAACCAGGTAATAAATGACAACTAGTTTCTGGTTTGGTACTAAGTGACAATCAGGTTGTTGTCTGGTGTGGTTCTCAGATTGTGATCCGGTGTTAAGTGGAAACCCGGTCAATCACAAGTTTTCTATTACTTGTTAGCTAGCCAGCTCTTGTAAGCTAGCCAGCTCTTGTTAGCTAGCCACCTCTTGTAAGCTAGCCAGCTCTTGTTAGCTAGCCACCTCTTGCAAGCTAGCCATCCCTTTCTTAGCTAGCCAGCTCTTACTTACAGGGATAATTAGCCTCAGATGTTCGTCTTTGAAAAAAACACAAACCAACAAGAGAATGCGAAACAAACGAGGCAGGCTCGTACTATGGACCAGTTGATATTTGAGAAAACTACTGATGTCTGGAGTGTCAGCTGGTAGGCCTACGGCTGCAGCTGGTCGATGGGGTCGGCCAGGTGTAGTGGACATACCGGCACATATGCTCCAGATGCAATATACAACACTGATAACATACATAGGACGCCAAGGGACTGAATCCTATTTTCATGACATCCCACGTGGCAGTTGGATATATGTGTACCTCTCGAACCAACAGAAACATCAGTTCGTTCACAAATATGGCAAAAAGTGATTTTTCGGCGGATAAAGTAGATCTTTGCTTTTGAAAAATGCATTTTATCCGGTGCCAGGTTCATATTTTAATTAGTTTCCCTTTTGTCAAGTCGCTGAAATGTCCCGTTTTTATGACATTTTCCAAGCACTGAGAACACCAAATCGTCGATAATCTTCTATTTTCTCTCCCATTTCTAGACTTGGGTGTTCAGTAGCGCATACCACGTATCAAGTATTGGCAAAAAATTCACTTCCCGTCCAGAGGAATCGATCAGACTTAAAAACGGTCTTAGAAACAGCTGAGGTTACAGACTGAATTCAATTTCACGACAATATTTTCCAAAAGCAGCATGGAATCGGTCCATGAAGTTCTTTTCACAACATGATTGTTGATGAAATGTACCTTTAAGGTTTTAATATCGTGTACAGAAATGACAGCGCTTCTCGCAAATGGAGGAATGGTTTTGTTAATCAAAAGATACACATATGGACTAAGTATACCGAGGGGAAAGAGTCCTTGTGAAATAACGCAGGCCGAATTACCGTCATTCTATAATGCTCGCTTAGTTTGTAAGGATATCATCACCGAATGACTCTCAGCAGCAAATACGAAATAGCTTAAAGCTATGCCACGAGGCCTTACATCGACTTGCTTATGTGGTGAGTATGTTAATGAGTGAACAGCATGCCCATCGTCAGGTGGCGCTGCCATAATATCATCAAAAGCACATTGGATCCAACGCGAATCTGCGCCTTGTGATAGACCTCATGACAAGTAGCGTGGTGCACATAGTTCACATATTTTGTCGGGCGGAAGAGGGAGTGAGCCTTCTCAGCGTTTGCTATACACTCTTTGGTTATACGCCAATGCACAAATTGATCGGAAACAAACGAACACTATGATAACAAAGGCGTGCAGGTAATTTATTACATCATAATGTCTTTTTCGGTGGAAATGGTAGATGATATGGCCGTATATAGCCCATCAGACAAACCTCCGGTTCGTTTACCGCATTAAGTGGGAGCACGAAGGCACCAGAACTAGGTTTAGACCAGCTAGTCAACAATGTAACAATAAATGAAATAATGCAGTTTTAATTTCGTCTTTGTGTAATTGCTTAAATGACTTGATTGTAAACCTGTCCTGGCATTGAGAACGCCAAATCGTCGATAATATATTGATAAAGGACCCTTCAAAACAGCATCCGAACTTTGTTTACAAATGAATAGCGACCTTGACCAGTAACTGCACATTCGCATCTCCGCCCGCTTCGGAGCATCTAGCATATGTCATATTTGCTCTAAAATTCAAATTATAGCTACGAATGGAATAGAAAATTATTCAGATCGCATGCAGACACACTTAGATGACTCATTAAGTAATTTCAATCGCAGCGGACCAATCAAATGATTCCGATCTTTAGTCCTTGCCCCTAATGTATGTTTTACGACAGATAAGGCTACCCTTATCAGATAATATCGCCCTTCGCTGGGCAGATGAAACTTGTTCACATCTGTCCATGAATCGTGTTGCCAAAGCAAGACGAGGTTCGTGTGCACAATACCTTCATTATCATAGTTACCGTGGCAACGACAATAGAACAATTCGCCATAATTGTCGTCATATATAGATAGACACAGGCGCAAATATCGTACACCATAGCACATGATATATTAGCCATAGAATATACCACGTAAGCTAATGGAATAACACGACACATTGGTTCGCCAACTGCATTAGTATGCGGATTTACCGGTAGGAGAAAGCGACGCAACGCCTCCAGAGACACGCACCATGTGAAAGCGAGGCTTGTTGCTTGTACAGAAACTGAAGCCATATCAGGCTCTTTCTTGCTGCTCCGCTTCAAATTTTGTATCCGTTTTCTGAAAGCCATTTACACATTCAATTCTTGCTATACGGCATGGCATCCACTTCCTGCTCTTCCGGTCAGAAAGCCATAACGAGGCTGCGAGAAGCTTGTCTGACCCGCGGAGCCGTCGGCATCCGTGGCATCGGCAGACAATTCCGGATTTATGATGATGACGGTGATAGGAGACTGGACTTCGCGGAATTGCGGAAGGGGTTCCGGGATTACGGTGTCGACGTCACTGATTCTGAGGTGAAAGCAGCATTCGATATGATGGATATCAACAAGGATGGTTCTGTATCTCTGGGGGAGTTCCTACGCACATTACGTCCTCCCATGTCACAGAGTCGCCTCAAATTAATCGATCTGGCATTTGACAAACTGGACATGAATCGCGATGGTTTCATAACGGTCGAGGATCTCATGGAACGTTATGATGTCACAAGACACAAGAAATATCTTTCCGGGCAGATGAGCAAGAAAGATGTTCTGAAGGAATTTTTGGATCAGTTCCAACCATCGGATGTATCTAAAGACGAGACGGTGACGCGGGAAGAGTTTCGTGATTACTACGCCGGGGTCAGTGCGTCCATTGACCAGGGATATCTACTTCGACTTGATGATGCGTCAGACATGGAAGTTGTAGACGTTCAGCCACTGATCTTAACGCGCACGTTTGGACCTTCGCTATTGTAACCCATCGTATGTTTTCGATCTCTGTTGATCATAATTGTCATGTTTTTTATAATATGGAACTACTTGCTACGCCAATGTTCGTAACGCCGAATACGATTCATTTATAGCAGGTTCAAGCATTCTTTCTGTTGCATTGGGTATGAGGATAAATTCAATCTATACTTTACATGGCGATTGCATCTTTCAGACAGAAGCGGGGTTCGTACCAACCCCCGAATTTCTCATCAAACGTCCACGAGCAATGAATTATTTAGTAACATGACTATTATTAACATGCAATCATGCTATCTCGAGTATAAGGTACAAGGCAGTAAGCTGAGGGGAAAATCAATGCAAAAGAAGGGGTCCGAGGGTAGATTCACGGAGTTGCCTTATCAGACTGTCTTATCATATTACTCACGAAAGCAGCCCCAAATTAATTAAGACCAATAGAATCTACCTTAAACCGATGCAAACGGGAGTGGTTTAATTGATCATAAGAGGCAGATGTACGCTTTTGGCAGTGAGCCTGGTGACGCCTTTCGTCTGTTCGCTGAGGTAAAGCATGAAACGAAAGTTTCGTTAAGCAGAGGTTATGACAGGTTCTATCCGTAATCATCCGTAATCTACAACGGAATTAGCCCCGGTAGAATGGGGATATTTTTATATACCGTTCTGAATCTTCAATTTTCACGTGAATGGGCAATGTGTTTTGAATGTTTTACGGGGGATTTAGAATCTAGAAAAGAACATATATCAAGAGCCTGTGAAAAAATATGTCGTGACGCATCAAAAGCTTACCCCGGATCGATGCGGTTATTAAATAAATGCCATTTGATAAAGATTGTCGAGAAATCTAGATGCGATGTCCATCATTTTGGTAAATATAAGGTCACATGGTGTTTGTTTGCTCTCCGTTCGCTAGGTGCGCGCCATGTTTTTTTAACTGTCATATTTGAAATAGTCCGGACTGCGCCTGCGCGCAGCTACTACCGCCTCGGTTTAAAGATAAACATGTCGATGTGCTCATCGATGATGTCACCACGACTGCAATCGTAATGGTAGTCCATGTCAGCTGAATACATCCACTCGTGATTATAGGTGCAAATTGTTCATTACCATCGAAACATGCGATGAAACAAATAACTCGACGTTATAGGGGCCGATGATCGATCGTGTCTGACCTGCTCCATGGAAACTCGATATTTTTTTTTCGGATCACAGAAAGCGCGGTGAATTGGCGTAGTTGGTTGCAGATTAGCCTAACGACCAACATAGACGGTATTTCCATTTTACCATGTTATGAACGCAGCTTGGTCCATAGAGCTAGCTGCGGGCGACAAGAGAGAAAATATAATAGAGATACAGTTGACATCAACTTGTTATATGGCACATGATTTCCTTCGAGTCAAGCTGGTCCTCCGCATATATATGTCTGTATGGCGTAACAGCCGAGTAAACCACAAGAAATTGCATATTTTTCGACGTGTATAATGAAAAGGCACATAACGTCACAATCAATGATTGAAAGTAGACCTAAACTCGTATGCAGATATGTATTGATATTAATAAAAACAGTGGGAAATAGTAGCTCTTTCGAACCAAGTACGGGTGTGCTGCACTCCCTCTTAGGTGATAAAATCTGACGTTGGTCTGTTGGGCTTGGAAATAGAATAGACTATTTGGCGTTATTCATATTGTTAAATTCATTCTACATATATGGAAAAACTTAAGCACTGAAAATTTGGAAATATCTCGCAAAATTTTCGAATAAGCTTCTGACATAATTTTTACACTTACGTTCGACGTATCTGGTAGACAGCCTATCGATCCAACTGAAACTGTACACCACTTTCAATTCCGCTATCCAACAAATCACAATATATGACGCTATTAATCCATAAATCGTTCTCTGCAACGCTGTAGCTTCGATGCGAAGAGACACTTGTTACCACCAACAACTTCCCCCTCAATTCAGTTAGCAACAAGTAAATGCCCCGTTGCTATGGAGCGTTGACGACTGAAATCAACCAGCCGGCCATCAACGTCAGCAATCTAACTGTCACGAGGAGTGGGAAATAGATATTGATGTTGTTCCCCGCTAGTCGTAGCCCATAGCAGCTGGGGTCGTCGTCAGTGCGCCAGCATTTATTGCAAATTGTGGTGTTATTCGGGAATGATTTCGGGTTTTAATCCGCTATGAACTAGGCGGATCACACGCTTTATTGACCACCTTACTGGTCCGGTCAAGATAAATCCTACACAAAATTAATAGTTCAACCGATATTCAACATCTAGACGACAGATAATGAATCGCATATCTCTTCATTATGATTGGTTAGGATTAAATACACTTATTTGCAACTCACAAACCGTCATAAATATGATTGATTTAAAACATTGATTTATATTAAGTTGGGATCTTTGAGCGTTCATACGGTGCTAGACCTATGAGCTATTTATGGCATTCTTAACGCGGTGCTGTGAATTCGTTTTGTGACACTGCAACTCACTCTCCATGGCAGACATGTTTGACGCAAGGCTATCATAACATCTCTGCAATAGTTCACGGAGCGCATGCGATTTGATCCGGTTGTAACCTCTGATCGGGCGATAACAAGCAGCGCTCGTCGAACATAAACAAACAAGAATGGTCAACATGAATGGAGCTTATCGGGGAAGCTCGGAAGTAAGCGTCCGTGGGAAATAAAGCTGTGTTTACTATCCACGAGGGCCGCATTTTGATGTCTTTGATTATGAACTTTCTTTACTTTATACGCTGCAGTTATTAAGGTTATATGACCAAGGCCTTGCAGTCACAAGTATTAAATTTTGGCAAATCTTATTCTAACATTAGCAGTAAAATTTTTTTTATTTTGGTTGTGTGTCTTTTTATTTTTTCCATAAAACATGTGAACTCCCATCAGGGCAGGGGGGAGCAGCAAATATGGGAGAAAATGGTATATCAGGCTTTTCCCATACCTCGTTGGTAGATTAGCAACAACGTCGTTTCCCAAGAACAACTTCTCCAAACACTATCGCTGCGTGTCTGTCATTTCAAATCCCGGCTTGAAACTATTGCTTTTTTCAGTCGATTTTCGCTAACAAATTCTTCTCACATCTGACTGCCGCCATTTTTAAAAACGTTTTACAGCCAAGAAACGTCCGCGGAACTATGTTTTCCGATAAATGCCTCATATTGGGCCTATAACATGGTTTTTCATAACAAAATGATTATTATTATTCTAATCACACACAACAGAAAATGTTTTTGTAACATTTAAGAGATGACATTTCGTAATAATATTTCGTCGCGCAATGGTCCGAATTTGCCCCAAAGCGATCTGAGTATTGCAGAGGCGAATCCCAGCCTGCGCAGAAGCCGATGCGCTGGAGATCGACTGCAACTGCTAAAACTATAACGAATTGACTGCGCCTTAGCAATCTACTTCCCACAATTGGCCGGATAAGCACTTTCGTAGTCATTCTTTGGTTGGTGCTGTCGGGGAAAACATTCAAGCTGGGCATTGTGACCTTCATATTAGCTTGTACATAGACTGTATGATGGGGCCTTGTAGAAACTATTTCTTACTCACAATATGTCATGCATCAACCTGGTTTTAGTGGCGCTGTCAAGTTATGAGGTATCAGAGAAGTTATCTGGACATATGAGTGACAGAAAGATGGAAAGTAACATTTCTCTTGCTTCTCCTTGTGAGGTGTCAGACTGAACTGACCTTGAAAGAATAAGGAGGAATTATATGAACTTGCCGAGTTAAATTAAATGACCTTCTAACTGACTTACATGAACTAACCTACTTACTGAATGAATGAACTTTATGATTTACATGAACTGGCCTACTAACTGACTTACATGAACTGACCTTGTAGAATTACATGAACTGACCTGTTTACTGAATAGAATTAACTGACCTACAAACTTAATTGCATGAACTGAGACTTCTTTTCACTGAATCACATGCACTTACCTACTTATTAGATTTGAAGTGAGGTATGGACAGTGAGACACGGCTACTCAGACTGTATGATCGATATCTTCTGCGGTTAACCATTGTAGTCATTGTGTTACCATTAATTGTTGTTATAAATATTGAGGAAATAGGTAGATAAATATGACCCTTGCTTCAGCAATAAACGGAAGATAAAATAGTGCAATGAGAAACAGTGCACTGAGAGATGGGAATGTTTGTGAAATATAGTGTCTGCATTGGACTATATCAATCAATAGACTCGCATGTGTGATAATTATGCCTTAAAACTAAACATTCTCTGAAACAGAGATTCAAAGGTGGTTTATTACTCTAAGCGTTCTAAGAATTCTGCGGTTAAAACCATCGGGAATGGATAGACAGGAAATATTACATAACACACCACGAGTAGTATAGAACATAGCGGTACTGGCGCACCAATCTTAGTCCGACCCCCAACAGGCCCGACTCCGCGCTGGTAAATTAACGTTACCATAGACCAAGGTGTCTACGCCGTTCGTTGCTATCCACCACTTTGGGTCAATCGGTGAGAGTGACACCTTGTTGACGTGTAGATCGTGGCCCGCACCTCACCACTGACACTCGTTGCACAACGTCCTAAAGGGACTTTGTTGTGAGTTTGGTGTACCACAGACCACAGCCTGGCGCCAGAAGGCAACAGATACCAACGAAGGGCTTGGGGGTGCAATATGCATATGGTTACGGAAGGATCGTCAAGGTTGCTGGCTGGGACGTCCGTTATGACCCTACATGGATGGCCTTTGAGGCAGAAAAGGCTTAAAAGTCAGGGTTTGGCCACGCGAGCAACATACAGAGCTTTTAGGTGCAAATGGGCGCTGTTCTACACCTAGCACATGGCTCTGAGGCAAACGAGGCCAGGAGTACCTCCATCCTGGACACGTCTGAGGGCTTCACACAGCCCGGCGTTGAGTGCATTAATGACAGCATTAGAACCTATGTCTTGGCACTACTTGTAGGGCACAAGCACAGACTTGTAGCCGAATACTGGGTACCGGCACTGCTTTTGACGCCATGAAGCAATTCTCTGCCAACATTGAAGATGCGATTGAAAAGGGCTGTTGACTTACCAGCTGCAATAAAGCAGTAACAAGAAGTCTTGAAGTTTGCAGGGTCCAGGGTGGACTTTGTCCTTGGCATTGGGTTCTACATGGTGCCTGCGGCTCACACATGGCCTGCCATCCAACCAGCCACCTTTGCAGACACGATACGATGGAGCCAATGATCCATGGAAGGGCAGCTACTGCCTTACTGGCTAGGCCCTTTTGGGCGTTTGCCAAGGAATTCAGCTGTTTTTTATCCACGCCTTAACACTGCCTTTGTCAGCAGAAGCCAGTGTTGCTACCGATGTACTTGTCCTCTGCCTGTCAGAGAAAGTACCAGGGTCGAGATTGCCATCCCAATCGCAGTGAGGATGGAGGTGATTGTAATGCCCTGCTCCCAAAACAGGGTGCGTACACGCTAAGCTAGCGTTTTGTCTTTGTTAAGAAGCCTGTTAATTGTCTACTTGATGCGGTTGATATGAGCTCTCATTTTCAGCCTTGTCTGGCAGTTCTGCCAGCTTACGCTCCCGACTGGCGATATGCTCATCAATTTCGTTAAGCTGCGCCAGTTCTGCATAACCGTGTCAAGACCCATAAGATCTTGAAAAGGCAACCCAGCACTACATCTGCTCTCAGGTATTGCTTGTTTGTTACTTCGGATGACACCAGAAAACCGACCAAAGCTAGTTGCAGAACTCGAGGCTGACTAGTTTGTTGGGCACTCACTACGCACTTCTACTTGTGAGCTATATCACCTCTATGGCATGTACTTAGCTCCCATAACCGCTACCTTAACAACAGCCAAGGACTGTCAAATTAGACAAGCAAGTTTAGTAGGCAAATATGTCATCGGAGGTAACAAACCAACCACTGGCTATTGTAAAGGCATTGCAGTTATCAAGAAGCTTGCAGCAGTCTCAGGAAGTTGCCAGGGGTTGGCTTACAAAGCAAACTATATGGCAAATCTACCTGCCAATACTGAAACACATTCCCAGGCAAAATGTTGTTGTGTTTCTCGTTTCTTCCTCATGACGCGGACTTAAAAAGTATGCCCTCACAGTTGTGAACGTGGCCTCACGCTACAAAGCAGCAGAACCATTGACTACAAAAGAGGCTACATAAATTGCAGGTGCAGTTGAAAGGATATACAAGCGAGGACCACTGCATTGGCCTCAATTATTTCAGGTTGAACCCAGATGGGAGTTCATGGCAGCAGTGAACCAGCTGCTGGCCAAGCATGGGTTCTCCGTCAGGGGTGGCCGTGTGGATGTCCATCGAGACCAGGCTATTGTGGAATGCTTTAACTGCACTCTTGCTGAGCTGCTCTTTGGACAAACTTCCATCTGGGGAACGATCCACCGTGTGGGTTTCTCGGCTGCAAGCTGTTGTTTCTGCAATAAACAATGAGGTGACTTGTTTGACTGGAAAACAACCTAAAAATGTTATAAAGGCAAAACAAGTTTCACAAAAGCCCTCTTCCGTGGTCCCATGGCACTTGGTAGGGCTCAAAGACCAAAAGTTTCCCTCTGGTGTTGCCGTTGCTACCTCTACCAGCCTGGTGAGCTGGAGCATGGCCGCCGTCGTGCCACTTACCCAGTGTGGTAACTCAATTTCTGCCGGCTTGGACGCTCTGCCACTAAGCCCGTTGAGCCTGTGCTCTACTATTTGTTGGATGGACCACTGCCTGACTTTGAAAAGGAGGAGCTGCTTGTGCCAGAAAATGTTCTCAATTAGACATTTAACATCTAGAATATATACACAAGAATAGTCGTATTTTTAAACAAGTGCCCTTGGATATTGCTGGAAATAAGAGACCCTTGTAACAGACCCTGTACACAAGATATAATAATAACAGATATAAGATGAGATATGGAACGTTTACATCCTTTGTGGTGTGTGCAAGAAGGGTATATAAAATAAACTGGGAGTGTGCATGGATTGTGGGTTTGACAAAATCAACCTCAGGCTTGCGAACCACCAGAACCCCCCCCCCCCCCCCCCCCCCCTCCATCCCCACAATGTCATCCTGATTACTACATAACCCATGATCAGTATGAGAGTTTTAGAGCAATGCCTATCACATGCCCCGCGCTGGGAGACCCCCAATAAAAAAGCCCCGTGCCCTTGACAGCCCAAACCTTAACACAATGTCATCCTGATTACTACATAACCCATGATCAGTATGAGAGTTTTAGAGCAATGCCTATCACATGCCCCGCGCTGGGAGACGTGAAGGGCCGCTCAATAAAATAGCTTTGTTTACTGAGGCGTGCCATACTTGACAGCGTGCCAAACCTTAACACAAAGGCCCCTATTAGTCACCTCTTACGAAAATGCTGGAGAATACGGTGGGCCTATTCTACACCCGGACCCACAGGGGTAAAAAGGCTAAGGGAGTGCAGAAGATTGAAGTGAAGAAGCACAACGCGCAATACATAGAGTCTCTGTTCACACAGAAGCAGTTCCGCCATGGGATGACCATGCTACGCAGTGATGGTCACATGATATATGAGCTACACGTCCACAGGGATAGCCGCGAACGGTGTACACACCTTAGCCTATGGTCACGGTAATTTACCAGCGTGGAGTCGGGCCCTTTGGGGGTCGTACCCGTTCCGCCTTTCAGACGCGTAGCTCTCTTGGGGGTCATCTTATAGTGACAGAGAACAAACATAGAACACCCTGTATAAGCGCATCTGGTGCCCGTTAGTTGAATATTAAGTAAGGTGCGCCAATACCGCTATTATCTATACTACTCCATGGGCCCTGAACATTATGAAGAGTTGAACATAAACAAGAATCAACAAGCTTTATTCAACAACAAACAACAATGGAATGACAAGCGAACCAAACAATCAAATAACGCCCTTATTTAGACGCAATTAACATGGGTCCTTTGAGCATGTTTCATACAGCTCCAGATTCATGGCACAATCTACCATTGAATACAACAGCACTTTTATTAAGAAAATACACTCATTATTACAAAAGAAGTTGATGAATCTAATCAGAACAGGATGAAGCGCAACAAACGTATTTCAATCTAACTCAGATCAAATCTGCATGCATGATAACCGTTTCATTACGATTTAATTGATTTAAGGTTTTGACCAAAGAAACCCGTGTTAGGTTGAAAACTCAATGGAAACTTCCCCGTTATGATCCCATACATATTCACATGGGTTGATGATATGCATCGGTTTATATGATCACAATAGAAACATAATGACCAATGGAACCCCCAGTGTCTGAAATGCAGGCAGCTCTAGACAGTTACTTCAATATGCAACTCAAATCTGAACTTGTAATAGGATAATTTTGTGCGTATAAGGACCTACACCCTGAGATAGTCTTCGCCTGGCTATGAGACTCATTACATCAACAGGGACATGTATTTAATTGTATACATCAGAAACAAAACTAGTTTTCTCAAATGTATGTGAAGATTTATGTCTTGCCAGCATCAGTGAACACAAAATTAATCATTCCAAACACTTCCAGTCCACCAACGCCTCATCTGCCCAATGACACAATGAGAATCCTACTTGTAATAACAAATCAATACCATTCCTTAATTAAATAACTTTGAAAAGAAAAGGCACTGAGTTGCAAATTATGACCTCTGAGAATGAATTGCTAGAGGTCATTTCACATGATCTAGAGGTCATTGCAACATTATGTTTCAGGTCGCGGAGAGTGGAATCCATTGGTGTTTGGCAGAGTCCTGACTTCAACTGAACCGTCTTCTTGACCGAAGTAAGCCTTGAACGCCATGTCAACAAAGAGGCCGGTCTCCACCACACCTGTTCACACCAATCAACAGGTTCCACATCAAACAATGCACACCTGACACTACATATCAATGAACAGTTGACACAACAAACATTTGTCAAAACAGGTAGATAGCACAGTATTGAGCCATGATCAGCATCGCAGATACTGAGGCTGCCGTAAAGAAACGTAAAGCTTTCATGCTGCCTGGTCAAGAGACACAAGCCAGCCTGTTCCCCGAGATGCTACAGTACATTGCATTTAGCAATGACAACACCATTTTATAGTTGTCCCTTACCTGGGATGAGATTGATAGAAGCGTTCACCTCCTTCCAATTCCACACACGCCCTGTCTCAAACAGCCAGTCCACGAGGAAGTTTCCGTTGTCTGTCACCACCGGGCCCTGTATACAGACACAGAGTACATACGCTGTGATCAACCAGAATGTAGCTATAACAATGGAGTGTGGCACTGATGTGTGCACTGCCAAGTGGTGGGCACTGCCGAGTGGGGGGGCACTGCCGAGTGGAGGGCACTACAGCTGCTGATCAGTGGAAGGCACTACAGAATGTGGAGGGCACTAACAATGGGGGGTACTGCTGTGGGGGGCACTGATGGGGGGTACTGCTGAGTGGGGGGGCACTACAGAGTGGGGGGCGCTGCCGAGTGGAAGGCACTACAGAGTGGGGGGCACAACAGAGTGGGGGGCGCTGCCGAGTGGAGGGCACTACAGAGTGGAGGGCACTACTGAGTGGGGGGCACTACAGAGTGGGGACACTACTGAGTGGGGGGCACTACTGAGTGGGGGGTACTACCGAGTTGAGGGCACTACCGAGTGCTGGGCACTGCGGAGTGGGGGGCACTACCGAGTGCACTGCCAAGAGGGGGCACTACCAAGTGCACTGCCAAGTGGGGGGTGCACCAGAGTGAGGCAAGGCAAAGGACAACAAGAAAACAATCACACACAATCTGCAATGTTGGAATACCCAAGCTACGTTAAATGCCACAGCACTATCAAGCACAGCCGGGAATGAGTGACATACAGCCTTGTTCTTGGCCATCCTCAGTACAGCCTTGCCTCCGTGCATGGCGTTGATCTTCCTACAGACGGGAACGTGAGCTAGAGGGATGACCTCGATGGGGACGCCATGCTTCCAGTTCTCCCCCAGCTGGCTCGCTGATTTCCTACACACACAACACAGCCACTCAATGACCCCTGAGCACAGCATGGATTCTACATCATCATCATCATCGAGGTTTTACATCAATACCAATATGGGCATCAATGCTAACAGTAATTTTTTTGTTGGGCAATTCCAATTTTATGTGGTTGTTAAAAACATTCCATTTATAATACAATTTAGAGTATTTACAGTACATGGGTTAAGACAGTGATGGAGGGCCATGAATGATTGTTGGAAGCATTAGCAGAATAGCGTGGCAATCGCAAACCAAACCCCAATAATGGTAAATAGCAATGGCTGCAGAACAACAATACACACAATTATCAGATATCTTCCTTTAAGAGCCCATCAATTCAAGACTCAAATGTAATTTCTTTTCATTTGCTGAGCCACTGAACAATCAACTGTCAGGTGTGAGCAAGCGCCACCTGTAGTCAGCGACCAGGGTGAACTTCTTAGCGCAGCTGGCAACTATCTTCTCCTGAGTGAGGCAGCCTCCGCCCCCTTTGATACAAGTGAGATCGAGATCCACCTCGTCTGCCCCATCTATAGCCAGATCCAGCTGCACAACAACCAATGATGAACAGCTCAGATACATACACACGAGTGCTCACAACAATATTCTATGCTCAAAATACTATCACAAAATGAACACTCTCAGGTTGAGAGAGGGCACTATGATTATAACCGTGTCTTTAGTGGTGCGATTCACTGGCGCTATGTATCACGTCACAGGCCATTCCATTATAACATTAGAAACACTCAATATCACTACTTTGGTGATCGTTGATGTTACTTTGACTGTTGCCAGCATAGATGTAAGCGTGTTCTGACCTCGGGGTGACGGTCCAGGTCAGACAGGACAAGGTCATTGGAGACAATCAAGTCCCGGGCCTAGACATAACACAGAACATATGAACATATTACAATCAATTCCCCTGTCTGTAAATCATCACACTGGGATCAAATAAAGTAATGAAGAAACAGTCCCTGCATCCAAATGAAATGGTTAAACCGCAAGTGAACTTAGCAAGTGACATCAAAAGTCATAATTTACTGCGATGGGTGAGGATGATTCAGTAATCAGGACAGCCCCTTACAATGCCTCTGCCCAATTGGCCTAAAACCAAAACTGACCTTTCGTTAACCCAAGAGAGTTTTAACAGAACAATGGGATGCAATTGATCGTGGATGTTGACTGTGTCAAGCAATGTATTGGATGTGGGCAGGTAACATAAGAGCATAAGAGGGGCTTGGTTGCTGAGGAAGAGTTACCTGGAAGGATGTGGGTACACAGACCAGCCGTAAGTTCTCACTGCGAGCCCGCTCAGCTGCAAACATAGAAACACAGGTGAGGTGAATGATAACAGAGATCTGTTAAAGGTGTTAAATCAGAAATTGCACAATGTAGTAATTAACAATGATTAATGTCCAATGAGGGCTGTTTCAGGGGTGAAGTCAGATATTGGATAGTTAATGAAATAGACAAAGGCATAAAGAGGGACTGTGAGGGCTTCAAGAATTATCAGATATTGGACAGTTAATGGAGGTGATTAAATTCTAGTGAGGGGTTTAGGAGAGATATTTCAAGGGTTAAATGAGATTCAGAATGGGACATTAATATATATATATATATATATATACGTGTAGTGAGTGTGAAGAAGTGTATTCTTGTAATCTGCTAAAAAAACAGAAAATATCTACAAAGCGGAATTCAGCAGAGGGCATGATTGGTAGGGGATCCAATGATACGTTTTAAAGTAAATACGAAGCACTGGAGATGAACTGTACATTGGCAATAGGGAGTAAAGTCTGGTGTGCAAGGCATTTATATAAAGAACAGATCATTGATCTTTGTGAGGACTTACAGATCCAGTAGAGAGGAAGAATGTAAAAGTCCCTAAAATATTAGAGTACATGGATAGCCTAGATGGTTATGGGTGTCAACCCCCCATGACAGGAAAGGGGGATGAGATATGGTACCAGGGAGCGCAACAAGCCTGGGATGGCACTATGCTGGGTCGTAATGATATTATCATTAGGAAACTGAGTTACCCCCACCTTCCACAACCTTCAATGGATGTGTACAACTCAGGAACACAAACCTCCACCCTGACCCTTCTCCCCGCTAGCAGATCCCACAACGTAGCACCGATATAGTAGCCATTGAAGATTGATCTATTTCTCCTCCTCACTCACTAGCAGCTTCCAAATAATCACTTGCTTACAGTCTCGTATCATTTCTTAACGTTTCACGTTATTTAATCACAAATTCCACATTTCAAGCCGATGGCAATCTATCATAATGATAGCAACACATGGAGAAGCCCCCCCTCCTCTCACTTCACTGATAGCCATGATGTAGTTTCCACCTGACATACCTTATCACATCATCTATCTACCTGCCCTGTAATCACCCCACTGATCGAGATCGAGATCACATGGAGGGATACAGTGTGAGATAAGGTAACACCCTGTTCTACTACGTGTGTCAGCATGTGTAGTAACTGTACAGAATGCCATCCTAAAGTACATTGACTGAGTGTAAACAATTAATCAGCAGACAGCCATTCTCAGACTTTGCTGTGATAAATTTGTTCAGGTATATTACGATATGATTTTAAATACATTTAACAAAACCATATAGAGCATGTATATCCATTCCCTGAGGAAAAAATTATGTTTTATGTACCTAATTAAAATAAATTGGCAGGTGATTGAAACAGTGATGCAATAATGACTTGGGTCTTTGGAGACTACTCGAATAGGAATATAGGCTGACAGAATGGTTCCTCCCATAATAAAGAGGCAAGATACAGAACTGAGGATCAACTTACCAATTCTTTGTACAGCATACACTATGGTTGACCCACTTCCGATGCCAAGCACTTGTCCATCCTGAAAAAATACCTAATATGATAAAATCAAATCAAATCACAGCTGTCACACTCCAAAGAGTGTCTGTGTAAAGGAGACTAATCTATACACAAGTTTAGACCACATCAGGCAGAAAGAAGGAAGAGATATGAATTGTTTAAAACCACGTCACTTATTGAAAAAGGCAGTTGATCATACAGGGTAGAAAGTGTTATTTATTCAGCACTCAAAAATAACTGTCAATTGTGATGATATACAAGGATTTTTCTGGCACACAGTTGGGAGTAGAAGACATTATGGAACTTCGCTCTTGTTGGTGATTAAGTGCAACTGTATCCCTTTTTGTCAAGATTTTAAATTGATCAAATGTGGCGTTTTCCGACCTACAGTTGGGAGTGGAAGACATATTATAGAACCATGCTTTTGTTGGTGCTTATGTGCCTTTTGTATCCCTTTTTGTCAAGATTTTAAATTGATCAAATTGTAACTAGCTCCTTGTTTAAGGAACTCTACTTCATTGATAATATATTGATATCAATGCTTGGAAAGTCGCTTTTAATATTGTTTACAAGTAAGTAGCAGAATGGTCAATTATCAGGTAGACTATAAATGATAATTTCAGCTTCAAATTGACTTGAGTCGTCTTTCACACTCTGGGCTCTTGGAATTGGACATGCCAACTCAGAATCATAGCAGATGTGCCTTCCAGTTGTCAGATCTTAGCATCGGTTCTCAGCCAGATTCTCTGATATCATGGTCTCGGACCCGGGAATGTGTCACGCAAGACAGTGGAATAAAAGTCGGTTCGACGAGTCAGTTTTCTGCTCCATTAACTTCGCCTCTGACAGTGTCCGCGCCATTTACAACTTTCAATCTCTCACATCCGTGCTGTAGAGGCGAAGAGCCGCCTGTGAATTTCTAAGGTTCCCAGGTCAAAGATGAACTCGCTAGGCAGTAAAATTTGTGAAAAAATGAAAGATTATATCACAAAATGACACGAGGACTGTTTCTATTAGTGCAGTATTGTATTATAGTTAAGTTTCATCACAAAAGCGCGGCACGTTGAGAAACTTTGTTCAAAACCTCAACATGGATGACTCCCACAATGCAACATAATTTGGTGGAGCTCGTGATTTCCAACCGAGAGCCTTACCAATACAGGCCATTGTAATATTTACACATGCAGCATGAAACAGTATTATATCATCTCTGACCCATTTTCATCGTACATCACCAGTAGACACGTGCCCAATTGAAACACGCGAGTTGCTGGCTGGCTCCTCCACTCGACCTCGACCCACAGACAACACGCTGCAACCTCTAGATAATTTGCTGTGATATCGGTCTTGTTTTCGTAGCCATGTTGGACAACAATTCTTAAAATTGGGTTGGATTTCGTTGATTCTGTTAATAAAGGAGTATGACTGCTGTTTCACTCTAGGCAAGATTGATGTTAAGAATAAGACATTTATGGATAAGAAAATGTTTGTTTTTTAAACTGTCCCTTGTCTGCATTGTGAGAAGGAGCATATTTGCTTATATGCTTAAAGATTCTGCCATACGACCCCTCGCCCCTAAGGTGGCATCAGATCACCAAAACACCAGGGGCGAGTGCCTTGCCTTACCCTGTTACCTGGAATACACCTCTTCAGCACTTCATTGACAGATTGATTATATTAAGAAGGGATTTGTTTTGGAGTCGGAAACTGTCCATGATTAAGTTGGGTGAAACCCACGATTTAATCTGAGGGTGATGCTTTGTTACGGAAATAACTGTCCGAAAACAGATGCAGGTCGGATCTAACACTAATGCTTAGCCCCTGTTGAGATCGCCTGACTAACAGCAGGCGAAATTCGCTACGAGCGTCATTGCTCAAATGAGAACTCATCGAAGCTGAATGACATTAAAATCTTCCTATAGATAATGTCGTATTGATATGTTAACGTGTTTGTCTTTAACTATGCATCATCTACTTCCTTCTGCGTCCGAGTTGTAGAAGATTATCGCCCACCTTAACATTGTCATCAACGGCAGCACGCTGCGATACGCTTTCCTTCTTCCACACCAGTCATCTTCTGACTCAATGATCGGTCTCTGGCAATGAGGTACCTCGGCTGCCTTGATGACAACAAGTCAAATCGTCGATGACATGAACTCCTCGTTAAGGAACTGACAACTGCGGCTAGACTCCTCGTGACAGAGAACATAATCAACAAACTCTACCCGCGTCCCCGTATGACTCATATGGTGTACTCTTTGGGACAAAATACAAATATCTTCAACTGGCGAAAGGAAGCAAAAATTAATTTTAAGAGATAAATTACATTCGGTAGTTGGCCGACCAGGATCGTTCGATTAAGGATGTATAGGACTAGAGGGCCCATCGGTCAAGAGGTACTCTTTAGGGCTAAGAAACTCAAATCAAATACAAACCCACGTGCACACACACATTAAGACTTTAATGACTTTCTTACCCCCGCCCCATAACATAATAATGAAAAAAACCGCTACTGCACATCCACAAACATTTTACATACTGAAATTAACAAATTAAAATTACTATTGTAAAAATAATTAACATGAAACATACCTGGCTGGTATATTTTTGATATTTGTTCCAGCAATTATATCATATTAAAAAACAACAAATAGTGATCAAGTATCAATATGAAATGAACAATTTAAGCACCGTAGATAGTTATGATGAACATACATATACATTCGACACAGGATTTGTAAACAAATAATGAACATGGGATTGAGAATTTTCAACGAACAAACGTTTGCTCCAATTATTCAATATTTGAGGGAATCAAAGGTACGGAATTGTTTAGACAAATACAGAAGACGTAAGCAATATATACATGTTATAGAAAGTTCTCGTTACATTGGCTGTATTAACATATTTACGAATGATTTGGGCAGCAGATTATATTGATGTTTATTCATGAAATACACCACGCTATAGACTATAATATGCAGCTCTTTTTGGTGTAATATAGTCGGGCGTTTTATGAATTTTGGTTTTATGATGCCCCATGCTAATATGACGTAGGTTAAATCTGGATGAATTACTGCGAAGTATATGGTTTTGAGGTTTTAAGGTAGCATATATCAAACTTGTCTCAACACAAAACATCTTCGGCATATTTTTGTGTTAATGTTAAATTACGACAATAGATTAACAACGGGCGCGTCACAGCAGGACACCTTCACTAAAATGCTGATCATTTGCTTAACGTCATTCATTTTCTCTTCATCGTCTGAATCATCTATCATAGTTCTCATAATCTTTAACGATTATATTGCCACATCGGTTTTAGAGCTTATTATGAGTTGTTTACGGAAGGGTACCTCCTGAGTTAAGTAACATTTATGGGGCTTTGAGTTAGCAAAAATGGCTCGAGCTGGATAAGGTTCCGCCAAAAACTTTATAGCCACAAATACAGACTTTGGTGTGAGTAGCACAAACAATTTACTGTCCTATCTTGGTAAATTCCCCGTTGTAGGACGTTGAGCTATGCGTTTGAGCTGCTCTGTCAACACTTTTTAATCGGATGGCTGGTCATTGACAAGGCGGATGGTGTGCGACAAAACAACAAATGGCTACAGGGTTCTCCGCAGAAATAATTTAAGGAGTAGGGGCATATGACAGGAGGTGGGTACGGGAGGGGGGGGGGTACGCCCTTCCGTGTAGCGATTTTTTTTTAAAATCAGTATTTGTAGACCTCATTTCCTGCATTTTAATGTCTTCTTTACCAAGTACCTTTGGGTAATTTATTTTAACAATATAAGCAAAAAATACTAAAATACTTTGGCCGCCTCTGGTGCATCTCATGCCTGAAATTGAAGAAAAGAACAAAAACAAATTATTTTTTTCAAACATACATATCCAGATATATTTCAAATAAGTAAAATAAAATTATCTGAGCTTTAAATTGTTATATAATTACCATTTTCAAACTTTCTTCCAGTCAGGGTTAAACCCAGTTGACCGATGCTTAGACCACTTAGGAGGTGGCAGAATTGGTTCTGCTGCTGAGGGTTCAGCACATTTTGATGAGCCAGTTTTTATCACAAACTGATCCATAAGCCCAGCAGGGCGTTTCACAGATTACTTAGACATGTTTACAGAGCAAAGTACAATAATCAGGGATGAAAGTGGCCTGTTTAAAAAAAACCCTGAAAATTACATTACCGATTGCGGAGCGGCAAGTGCCAAAGGCGCTAAGTCATAACGGGGGGTCAGGGCAATATATGTGTGTCGAGCCTCGTTCTGATAATGACCTTCAAAGTCGAGATGAGAGTAACGCGCGGCGGTCTCAGCCACGCTTACTACAGACGCGCACCATACAACCACCCCGGCACAGTATACCAAAGCGTAGCGGATGGAGTTTAAGGCATAGCGCTGTATTTAAGAGATAGCGGCTTATTTATGACTTTGATGAAGGCGTAGCGGTGTCGCGACGCTTAATGGCCCTGCGGAGAACCCTGCCGGCTAAGATTGAAGTGAACGTGTCCTCTTATCACTATTCATTGCTGCTTGCTATTAAGAAAGCAAAATTTTGATTGAATGCATGAAACTTATGTTCTGCTGCCAGCCCCATTTTGCTTAGCAATCAATAATCTGCGCGAATTTTTGAATATTATTCATCCACTGCTGAGCCCGATACTCGTTAGGTTTCTTTACTATGATCAATTACCCCAAGCAAGTTAAAGCTCTCGATAAAGCTTATGTTAATACACTCATCGGATACAACTAGACATGTGTATGGTGTGATGGAGTCACCCCATAGTGCCAACAGACTTATACCTGACACAAATTTGCTTGTATCCATGTTAATACAGTTGTTTCTGTTCCACTGATCTATTAACGTAAATGTGGTATAAATGGGATTACACTTGATCTTCCTACGAGTATTCCTAAACAACACGAGACAATATGTGCTATATTGTTATACATCATCAAGAAAATCAGTCACATGCAACATCTCACACTCAAACTCACACACACCACCTCATCAACAACCCCCCCCCCCCCCCCCCCCACCCCACACACACACACACACACACACACACACACCCCCCCCCCACCCCACCCACACACACACACACACACACACACACACACACACACACACACACACACACACACACACACACACACACACACACACACATGCACACCTCGTCAGGCTCTGCATTTGACAACACATAATTGGCCAGCCATACAAGTTTATCCACCTGAAACTGACTTATCAGCTGCTCATGCTACGCTGCACAGTTCACTTGCCCCGAGCATTGGTTCAGCCTAGCAGACGACTCCTCCACGAAAGTATCAATATGGCAGAGTATAAGATGGGGTACCGCTTCCTCGGTAGATCTGGACTGAAGGTGTCTGAAATTTGTCTAGGTACAATGACATTTGGAGCCCGTGAAGTAAGTCGTTTATTGTTACCATTTAACGGCGCTTTAGCCTTTACGCTGCAGGCTTTACACCAAACCATCGAGTGTGTCAGTAGTCTGTCATTGTGAAAAGCCAATTGCTAGAGGGAAGTTTACGTTATATGGAGACACAGAGAGAGCCCTACGCGGCTTTCAACCAGGTGGACTTTCATACACACCAAAGCGAATCGATAACGGAATACGAATATAAGCAAATAATGTCAAACAACACGGCTATGACACAGAACTAAGTCGAGCGCGATATATATCTGATTCACCCAGCGCTGCTTAATTTAGGTCCCCTAGCCCCTTGGCTGCGGGCCCTGTTTACCATGTCTACTGTTATTCAATACTCGCGCCAGGGTCTAGGCTAACAAGATTTCTTGAACTGGACTGGCATCCCAGATTTGGGATGCTCCAATCAAAAGCCGTGTCTCTCGGGTACTTTTGAGTCATCGTATCTCATTGGTCAGTGTCACATTTTCCGAAGATTCGGCGCCGAAAGCATTTAAATTGTATTTGACAATGCAACACCCCATATTTGTTGTTATTAGTGACACGCTGAGTGGCACCCTTAATCACACAGTCGGGGAGAGAAGCAGACACACAATTGCATGGTCTCTTTACCAATGACTGTAAAATACGTAAAGACAATGCTATCATGCAACTTAGCGATTAAAGCACTTGTTGTGGTGCCAGTTTTAACTTGTGAGACACCCCCTAATTCCAGAAGACATTCAGTATGTTCCCATTGGACGCAGACCACAACAATGTACATGACGTCACATAAAAAGAGGGTGCGTATCACAAGCCGGTTTCAAGAGCCAGAGGTCAAGCAGGGGCTGTCACGAAGATTAACGAACATGTCTTATGAATATTCAGACGCACCAGTTTACGACTTTGTCTTGTCGTAGACTTTAGGGCGAGAGGCGTAGCGGAACCCCTGAAGTCTGGGATGCAGACGATGCCAACTTGGTTGTCACTAGGTTTTCTTTCCCCCTAAAAACTGTCACAAATCCGGGCAAAAAACAATTGAACACTTGATATCAGTGGGTGGATACTGGCGTTGGTAAAAAAAGCCCTTATTTATTGATATAGTCCAGATATCGATCAATGTTCGAGTGATATTAGTTGTTTGAAGTGACTAACTGCAATATATCACCTATCATGCGCTAAAAAATGTCATTGATTTATCTTATATTATCTCGTCTACCTTTGCTGTTTTGTAATATCCTAAATATATCGATTTTATTGATAATCATTCTCTGTACAATTTTCTTGGATAAGGTGTAAATGATTGTACTGGGGGCCTTGCTTATATCATCATCATCAACATCATCATCATCATCATCATCATCATCATCTTCTTCGCTGGGGTCGTCATCATCATCATCATCATCATCATCATCATCATCAACACACTATCTTTGCGTTCCTATGACAGCTGAAACCTGATTATATGTCGGTAGGGAGGCCCAAAACAATGCTCGGAGGAGGAAGCTCACGCTATCCTGGATAGATTCGTGGAGATGGGCGGCAACTTTATTGATACAGCTGACATATATCAAGATGGCAAATCTGAAGAGATCATTGGCAACTGGTTGCAAAAGTTGGTCGATTCTAGCAATCATAATTTCATAACGGACTTTTACGTGTGTTTGATATGGTTGATCCCACCAGCATGCCGTGTTGATGATCCGGTTGTTCAGATATTATGGGTCTGATCATTTGAAGAGTTTTGTTTCTTCTCCCGTTACGTGGTAATGTCGAATATCTTCATTCACGACACCTAGACCACGTCCCCTTTTTAATAGCATTCATTTGCTAATAGCTACTTATGATCTGAGGTTATTTGCTCACTAGTCTTGTAGGTTTAGTTCTTGCACAATGTCACCCCATAGTTTGTTATTCATTACATTGTTGTATACACTGCACTGTTACTGTCAATTGCATTTTCCATCTGAATTGTTGTTATCGATCGGCTTAACCAATTCAATATATAAATTGACCACTGTCCTAGACAGAAGAGAGATGAACTCGTCATTGCAACTAAAGCACGGGCCGCCATGGGTTGTCATCCCAACGCTCTCGGTCTTAGTCGTGTGCACCTGATGCAAGCTGTCGACGATAGCCTGAAACGTCTCCAGACCAACTATATTGATCTCTACCAGGTTTTATAAACGCTATATCTGTACTATTAAGCCATTTTGCTCGTGGACAAACATGCAATTATTGTACTGGCAGATTATAAAGTCAGCTAACCAGTTGTGAATGATGCTGGCAGATGCATTGCTGGGATGATGGTGTTCCTGTTGAAGAGACTATGAGTACACTTAATGACCTCGTTACACAAGGCAAGGTGCGCTATGTTGGCCTCAGTAATTATCTTGGATGGCAAATTCAGAAGGTGGTGGATGTCTGCAAGAGCCGCGGATGGCATGTGCCAATTGCTCTCCAGGTAATGTATTCATTCGCACCATGGCCATAGGTGTGCGGAAATGTCATTCTTTGAAATTACATTAATATGACTGGATTATTAATATCCTGAAGTCTTGTTCACCATGTAAAAATCTCAAATACACAGTAATACTTATACTTTTGCCGGCAGTTGATATTTACTTGATTAACGGGTGATGAACAAAACAACCATGGATTGAAACCATCGCACCTGGAATATTTTATAGAACTGATACTGAGACGGATATCATACATTGCTCCCACAGATCAAATCGTGTTTATATGCAATATTTTACTTTATTACACATGTACATAATAAAGAAACATATCTTTGTGTCCAGCAACAATACAATCTTCTCGTTCGCCAATCAGAATTGGAGCCGTTTTGGGTTTGCAAGAATGAAGGATTAGGTGTTCTCCCTTGGAGTCCTCTCAAAGGGTAGGTGCTGATTGAAAAAGGTTTAATAAACATCTACCACAAACGATCGGATATGCTGTTGGCCTTTCATCGATTAACAGCAAATGAACGTCAATTAGAAGTTTGCTATTAAACACCATCTGACTACTTACGGTTTCACATAGATCATAAATCAGGTAAGTCGTAATTTATTCTTTCTTCCTGCTGTTAAGTGGATGGCTGTCTGGTAAAATCCGCCGTGAAACTCAACTGAGTGCTCTCGATAAGAGCGATCGACTGTCGTGGACTTCACAAGAGAAAGGCAGGACCAATCAAGCCCATCCAAGTTACGAGCAGTACGCTAATGACAAGACATGGCAACTTCTCGACCTGATGGAAGAGGTGGGGACAAAACACGGTATGTCTGAACATTTGGAAGGCTGTAATTCTATGTATTGTTATATTTCTCATTGTAGTAATATAATAAATATTGACCTGCCTTGATGAATATATGGGGCAGAAGCTCACAGTGTCGATTCCATCCGGGTAGTTTCATTGAGTTGCCAATCCTTTTTTCATTAGGCAAGAGCATAGCCCAGGTAGCCGTACGCTGGCTGCTGGAAAAGCCATTTGTACCATCCGTTGTGATCGGTGTCAAGACAATTAGTCAGTTAGAAGACAATGTAGGGGCGTCAGGCGGCTGGTCGCTCTCTGCTGAAGAGGTATGTTACATTAAGATATAAATAAATGATATATTGGGTAGTCTTGTTTAGTTTCGATCATTGATTATTTTTTACTTGTTATGCTTTTGATATCTTGTTGCATATATATTGAGAGGTATTGGAGAAAATTCGAACCTTGACCTTTCGAACGTGCTGCTTATTTGTCCGTTAGATGGCCCGACTGGACGAGGCATCGGTGTACGAGGTGCCATACCCGTATGAAATGGTGTTCAGGTTAAACTCCAGCCGACAGAGAGACAACTGAGTTTCATCTGGTGTTCTATGTAGTTATATCACACTTGGACAGTATTCATCCATTGCATTAAATGTTATGACGATATTTAGAAACTCCACACGTTAATTATTCAGATTGCTGGCGAATTGCAGCGCCCAGTATATACCGTGGATCTCTTTAATCTAGTTCATAACCAAACTTAACCTTAAACAAGTGAATGACCGGGAATAGTTCAACCGAGTGAAAGAACCGTGAGATTTAGTGTAAAAACCAGTTTTATTAACTTCTAATACTGCACAAGTTAATAATGACCGATTCCAACAAAATCGCGACCCCAGCGACACCTGTCCATCCTGAAAATACACCTAGTATGATAAAATCAAATCAAGAAGACAGTTGCCACATTTCTTAGAGTGACTGTGTTAAGGAGACTAACCTACATACAGGTGTAGACTGGATCAGGTTGAAAGACGGAGGAATTATGAATTGCTTAAAACCATGTAACTTATCGAAAAATCCCTTGATCATTCACGGTGAAAATGATTTACTCGGAACTCAAAAATAATTGTCAATATGACAATTGTGATGATATACAAGGCTTCTTCTGACACACAGTTGGGAGTAGAAGACATTTAATGGAACTATGCTTTTGTTGGTGATTATGTGCAATTGTATCCCTTTTTGTCAAGATGCTAAATTGACTAAATTGTTACTAGTTCCTTGATTGAGAAACACAACTTCACTGATAATATATTTATATCGACGCCTGAAAACCGCCTTTAACGCTGTTTCCGTGCAAGTAGACAATGGGTCAACTGTTAAATATCATTCACACGCAGGGCTCTTGGTATAGGACATGCCAACTCCGAATCATAGCCGATATGCCTTCCGTTTGTCAGATCTTAGCATCGATTATCAGCCAGGTTTTCTGATATCATTGCCTCGGACCCGGGAATGTGTCACGCAAGACAGTGGAATAAAACTTAGCAGTTGGTTCGACAAGTCAGTTCTCTGCACCATTAACCAGTTTAAACTTGGCATGCAGTAACGGTAATGCTTAGCCCCTGTTGAGATCGCCTGACTTACAGCAGGCGAGATTCGCTATAAGCGAGATCCCTTAAATGAGAACTCATCGAAGCTTGATGACATTAAAATCTTCCTATAGCTTAAGTCATATTGATATGTTAACGTGTTTGTCTTTAACTATGCATCATCTACTTCCTTCTGCGTCGAGATGTAGAAGATTATCGCCCACCTTAACATTTTCATCAATAGCAGCAATCGATGCGATTCCTTTTTCCACACCAGTCAACTTCTGACTGATGTCAAATCGTCGATGACATGAACTCCTCCATACAGATAACATAGTCAACAAACTCTGCACGCGTCCCCGTATGACTCATATGGTGTACTGTTTGGGACAAAATACAAATATCTTCATCTGGCGAAAGGAAGCCAATATTTATTTAAAAAGATAAATTACATACGGTAGTTGGCCGACCAGGATCGTTCGGTTAAGAATAAACAGGACAAGAGAGCCTATCGGTCAAGATGTCGTCAAGATCAACTTGGGATTAAGAATTTGCAGCGAGCCAACGTTTGCTCCAATCATTCCATATTTGAGGGAATTAAAGGTACGGAATTGTTTTTGACAAATACAGAGGACATAAGCAGCATCTACATGTTGTAGAAAGTTCTCGTTACATTTAATTTGTTAACATATTTACGAATGATTTGAGCAGCAGATTATACTGATATTTATTCATGAAACACACCACGCTATATATTTATGAAGGTCAGTAATTTAAAAAACTATGAGTCGCTTTAAGTCGGTATGGATGACTATAATATGCGGCTCATTTGTGTGTGTAATATAGTCGAGCCTTTTAAGAATTTTGGTTTTACGATGCCCCATGCTAATATGACACAGGTTAAATATGGATGAATTACTGCGTATAGTATATGGTTTTGAGGTTTATTAAGGTAGCTTAAATCAAACTTGTCTCAGCGCAAACAACCCTCGGCATTTTTTTTTGGATCATGTGAAATATGAGACTTTGTAGGTTTAATGCTTTGAATTCAAATTCAACCAGCAAGTAGTACTAAATAATAATGACAGATTTACAACGGGCGCGTCACAGCAGGACACCTCCACTAAAATGCTGATCATTTGCTTAACGTCATTCATTTCTCTTAATTGTCTGAATCATTTATCCTCGTTCTCATCATTTTTAAGGTTTATATTGCCATATCGGTTTTGAAGCCTATTATGAATTGCTCACGGAAGGATGCCTCCTGAGTAAAGTAATATTTTTTTCGGCTTTGAGTAAGCAAAAATGGCTCGAGCTGGATCAGGTATCGCCTAAAAAACGAACTTTATTGTCGCAAATACAGACGCTTAGCGTTTGGAATGCTTAGCACAATCAATTAACTGTCATATCTTGGTAAACTACCCGTTGTAAGTCATTTAGGTATGTGAAAGGTACCTTCGAGCTACTCTGTCGACACTTTTAATCAGCCAGCTGGTCATCGACAAGGCGTATTGTTGGCAATAAAACAACAACAACAAATGACTAAGATTGAAGTAAACGTGTCCCGCTGTAACGCATCCGTTGCATTCCTCTTATTTTTATTCATCACTGCTTGCTGTTAACAAAGCAATATTTTTATTGAATGCATGAAACTTACGTTCTGTTGCCAGCCCTATATTGCTTAGCAATCATGAATATTATTCTTCCACTGCTGAGCCCGATACTCGTCACGCTTCTGTACTATGATCATATAACCCAAGCAATTTCAACCTCTCGATAAAGGTTATGTTAATACACTCATCGGATACAACTAGACATGTGTATGGTGGAATGGAGTTACCTCATAGTGCCAGCAGACTTTTACCTGACAGAAATGTCCCCAATTTGCTTGTATCTATGTAGATACAATTGTTTCTGTTCCACTGATCTCTGATTGTAAATGCTGTGGTATAAATGGTATTTCACTTGATCTTCTTACGAGTTTTCCTAAACAATATGAGACAATATGTGCTATATTGTTAAACATCATTAAATTTACAGAACATCAGCCAGGATATCACACAAGGATGAATCCTTGGTCCCACATTAGTATCTTTAATATAGATCCCAAGCCACTGATATATTGAATATATTGTACATCGTGCATGACACAATACCAGCAAACTGTTTAATTTTTATTCCGGAAGTAAAGAAACATCTGCAAGTAAAAAAGAAAGTCGAGCTCCGAGCAGAATGCTGGAAGTTTATGGCTGAATCTGAAGAAAATGTCGATTAATAGGCATAAAACAGCATACCATGAACTTACTTCACAAAATATGGTAGCGAATATATATTTGAAATGGCGATGGGTTGGTACATTTTAAAGAAGCTCATTTATCCTACTTCCGCGCATTCTTAATGGCAGGTCTTCCGCAACATTCGCTCTGCGCATGCAAATGGTGAGCGACGGCTGTGCATTCATAGTATTGGGAATAATTTCTGATAATCAAAACGATCGTGCAAGGCATTTACCTGTTTTGAATTGTGATGAACACGCACAACTCACACACACACACACTCACGTACACACTCACATACACTCACACACACACACACACACACACACACACACACACACACACACACACACACACACACACACACACACACACACACACACACACACACACACACACACTGACCATGCACACCTCGTCAGGCTCTGTTTTTGACAACACATAATTGGCCAGCCATACAAGTTTATCCACCTGAAACTGACTTATCAGCTGCTCATGCTACGCTGCACAGTTCACTTGCCCCGAGCATTGGTTCAGTCTAGCAGACGACTCCTCCACAAAAGTATCAGTATGACAGAGTATAAAATGGGGTACCGCTTCCTGGGTAGATCTGGACTGAAGGTGTCTGAAATTTGTCTAGGTACAATGACATTTGGAGCCCGTGAAGTAAGTCGTTTATTGTTACCATTTAACGGCGCTTTAGCCTTTACGCTGCAGGCTTTACACCAAACCATCGAGTGTGTCAGTAGTCTGTCATTGTGAAAAGCCAATTGTTAAACAGGGAAGTTTACGTTATCTAAGAGACACAGAGAGAGCCCTAAGTGGCTTTCAACAAAGGTGGACTTTCAAACAAAACAACGCGAATCGAGAACGAAATACGAATATAAGCAGACAGAAAGCAATTAAACACTGGACATCATTGGGATGGGGTGGGGGGATACTGGCGTTGGTAAGAAAAGCCATGTGCCATTATTCATTGAAATAGTCTAGACATCGATGAATGTTCAAGTGATTTTACGTTATCTAAGAGACGCAGAGTGAGCCCTAAGTGACTTTCAACCAGGTGGACTTTCAAACACAACAAGGCGAATCGAGAACGAAATACGAATATAAGCAAATGATGTCAAACGACACGGCTATGACACAGAATTAAGTCGAGCGCGTTATATATCTGATTCACCCAGCGCCGCTGGTCATCGCAGATTTTTATGACCGCTGAACGCTACCTACTTGGCAGTCACTGTGTTTTCTTTCCAACGAAACTGTCACAAATCCAGGCAGAAAACAATTGAACACTTGACATCAGTGGGTGGATACTGGCGTTTGTGAAAAAAAAAGCCATGTGCCATTATTCATTGATATAGGCTGCATCGATTGATGTGATTTTAGTTTGAAGTGACTAACTCCAAAGATTATAGAATTGACAAGATAGGCGACTCGCAGCCACCCTGTGGTTATCGTATTCTCACAGCGCCATCTAGCGGATGGTGTTTTTCGGTGAAGTAAACATGGCCGGGATAGGTTCCGCGCTTTGCGCTGCTTTTGGATGCTCGAATAAACACTCTGCTCAGCCTGACCTGTCATTTTTTAGGTTTCCTAAGGAAAGGTAAGTACACTCGAAACTTTGATGGTTTTTATGGAACATTGTCAAATTATAGATTTTGATGTCTTTTTGAAATCCTACTGATGGACGATAATATGTGTGTTTCGCAACTGACCGATATTTGCAGTAATGATTTCGAAGTCGTAGAGCCATTCTTTAAACAATTTGCCATTAAAATAGTGTTAAGTCAGTCGCTTCTGTGGGAAACTATATCTATGGTATCATAGGATCATATTATCTGGGTAAAGTTTGTCAGCCTAGGTGCCCTCCCATACACACAACATACTGCAAACCAATAACCCAGATAAAGGTGTGATGGAAAAGGCACACCCTTATTTGCCATGATTATGTTTGCAATTAAATTCACTGTGAAATGTTGACCACAGATTATATGTATCTAGGATTTGTACTTAAATATAAACTTGAAATGTATTTGTTGTCAGGCTGTATTGATCTAAACTCTTTTCTGTCTGTTTTTCTATTGCTGACAGATCTACCGGGGGTTCAACAGAGAAGTCTTTGAGGCTCTCAAGATCTATGCAGGCCAAGTCCAAGGTGTGTGCCATAATACTGTATGAGATGGCAAACAAGGAAGGGGTTTCCTACAACCCTGGGAGGGTGGAGGGTTTTGGTCTTACAGTGAAAGTCGTCATTGGAGACCAAGGCTCGAACAACAGGAACATGTTGCAGGTGCACATGGGAGCCATTAAGGAGCCTTGGTTCCTACACAACAATAATAAAATTATTGTCATGTATGATTCACCCCATCTGAAAAGTGTCCGCAACAACGTGAAAAAACAGCAAAGCATATTGAGCTTCCTTCCTTTTCCACACTCTGCGTTAAGTATGCAACACAAGTCTTCAGCCATTCAGTGGCAGCAGGCATCACCACAATGGTCAGCCTAGGTGCCCTCCCTGAAGAAGCACAACATACAGCAAACTTTATTTAAAATATGGATAATCTGTTCAACCGTTTCAACAGTCAAACCCTTCATAACTCTGCCCCAATGCACAGTGCAATATCTACAAACTCAACCCATATGGCTTTCCTGGCTGAGATTAAGGAATGGCTGCAAACCGTTAAGCCCAGCAAAGTCAGGGCTCTGCCTTGCCTAGAAGGGTGGACTTTGACCATCAACTGCCTTATGCAACTGTGGGAGAGCCTCCAAAATGAACGTGGTTTTGCCTTCCTCATCACAAATCGCCTTAACCAGGAATGCTTAAAGAACCTGTTCTCAGTCGTAAGAGGGAAAGGCGGCCAGAGGTACAACCCTGATACTCAACAATTCCGAACAGCATTTCGACAAGTACTGGTTGATGCCCTGTTGTTGCCAAGCAAATCAGGCAATTGTAAAGAAGATGTCGATGCCTTTTTGTTCTCCCTTAGCAGTAAGAAAGGGGGTGCTTTGGCTAGGGCTATTGCCTCAGTGCCAGGTCCCACCGATGTGACAGAAGATCACGAATGGGCATCGATGCTGGACCTCCCTCCATCAGTAAAGGACTTGATGTCAGTGATGGTGCTCCCCCAGGCAGTGAACCGTGACACCAAGATCTCTTTGCAAGAGGGTAACATTTTGGCATACATAGGAGGGTATATGTGCAAGAAGATGAAAGTGAAGGCATGTGAACAGTGCTTTCGGCGAATTGCAGATGACATTAATGAAACCGACCCTGAGCATGTGCTACTTGCCAACAAGAGGTACAATCAAGCCACAAATGGTCTTCATGCACCAAATGTTGACTTTCTGGGGGTGATCAAATTACTTGAAACCGCCTATAGGGATGTGGTAGCCACTGCCATTCACCAAGATAGGGTTCGAGCCAAGATTACCACGGCTTTATCAAAACTAACTTGCTTAAGTAACATCATTTGTTCCAGTAGCGGATCCAAAAGGTGCAGCCTTGACAAAATGGTGGTCAATCTCTTTGTGACTATGAGACTTCATTTCACTTTAAAGTTAGGTTCAAGAGACCTGTCATGCAAAGGGGTGCGGAAAAACAGGAAAACAATGAAATTCAGTCTCATATGAGTTTTGTATTTGCTCATACAGCATTTTGTTGATTCTTACTAGCCAGATATATCAGGCCCTGTATCTGGATTATGGGACAGAGGTCCCTCTGTGCACTTTGTTGGAGAGGTCAATTTAATTGAATGGTCAATTGTAAATTCGCTCAAAACCTGGCGCCATCTTGTATAATTAGTCGTTTATTCATTTATAGAATAAAAACGAATTCGCAATTACCAGCAAATTGTGCTTTCGAGATCGAATTGCTTCAATTTATTGTCTGATGGTAATATGTGCGAATTCAGGAGCCTGACATTTCCCATAAGGCTAGAATAGACCACACCAGCAAATGTGCTTGTGATGAATTCGTGTTCAGGGCCTTATGGCTAGGTGCGATTGCGATGCCTGGTTGATTAAATTCTGAAACCATGCAGAGTGTGTCATGATTCGTTAGCCTTCATAGTTTTGACCCAGATTATGAGCAATGCTTCCGCCGATTAATATCAGTGCTGTTACGATTCCGCGCCTTATTTTACTGAACATTTACCAGTGTTCATTGATTTCTTGATATTTCGTAAATAGTAAACGCGAGAAAGGTTAGAAGAGAGAACAAGCACTAAGTTCGCATCAATTGAATCTAACTTTAGAAGTTTATTAGCTACGTTCTTTCGTCAAACTGCACAGCCCGTCACTCTAGCCACAGCGGGCCGGCTTAATGTGAACGCCAACCGCATGGTGGCGCACCAATCGCTTGCATAACGGAAGTGCCATAGGCAATGCGGCGAGTCGCCCACCTTGTTGTTCTATAATCTTTGCTAACTCCAATATATCACGTATCATGCGCTATATATCACCCATCATCTTCTTCATCATCATCATCTTTGCTGGGACATTGTCGTCATCGTCATCATCGTCATCATCATCATCATCATCATCATCACTATCTTCGCGTTCCTTTATGAGCTAAATCTTCATTATATGTTGGTAGGGTGGCCCAAAACAATGCTCGGAGGAGGAAGCTCACGCTATCCTGGATAGATTCGTGGAGATGGGCGGCAACTTTATTGATACAGCTGACATATATCAGGATGGCAAATCTGAAGAGATCATTGGCAACTGGTTGCACAAGTTGGTCAATTCTAGAAATCATAATATCATAACCGACATTGACGTGTGTTTGATGTGGTTGATCCCACCAGCATGCCGTGTTGATGATCCGGTTGTTCAGATATTATGGGTCTGATCATTTGAAGAGTTTTTGTTTCTTCTCCCGTTAAGTGGTAATGTCGAATATCTTCATTCACTAGTCTTGTGGGTTTAGTTCTTGAACAATGTCACACCATAGTTTGTTATTCATTACATCGTTGTATAAACTGCACTGTTACTGTCAATTGCATTTCCCATCTGAATTATTGTTATCGATCGGCTTAACCAATTCAATATATAAATTGACCCCTGTCTTAGACAGAAGAGAGATGAACTCGTCATTGCAACTAAAGCAAGGTTCGCCATGGGTTGTCATCCCAACGCGCTCGGTCTTAGTCGTGTGCACCTGGTGCAAGCTGTCGACGATAGCCTGAAACGTCTCCAGACCAACTATATTGATCTCTACCAGGTTTTATATACGCTATATCTGTACTATTAAGCCATTGTGCCCGTGCACAAGCATGCGATAATTATACTGGCAGATTATAAAGTCAACTAACCAGTTGTGAATGCTGCTGGCAGATGCATTGCTGGGATGATGGTGTTCCCGTTGAAGAGACGATGAGTACACTTAATGACCTCGTTACACAAGGCAAGGTGCGCTATGTTGGCCTCAGTAATTATCTTGGATGGCAAGTTCAGAAGGTGGTGGATGTCTGCAAGAGCTGCGGTTGGCATGTGCCAATTGCTCTCCAGGTAATGTATTCATTCGCACCATGGCCATAGGTGTGCGGAAATGTCATTCTTTGAAATTACATTAGTATAACTGGATTATTAATATTCTGAAGTCTTGTACACCATGGTAAAGTCTCAAATACACAGTAATACTTATACTTTTTGCCGGCAGTTGATATTTACTTGATTAACGTGTGATGCAAAAAAACAAACAAAAAAACACGGAATAAAATCAACGGATATCATACATTGTTCCAACAGATCAAGTTTGTGTTTATATGCAATATTTTACTTTATTGCACATGTATATAATAAAGAAACATATCTTTGTGTCCAGCAACAATACAATCTACTCGTTCGCCAATCAGAATTGGAGCCGTTTTGGGTTTGCAAGAATGAAGGATTAGGTGTTCTCCCTTGGAGTCCTCTCAAAGGGTAGGTGCTGATTGAAAAAGGTTTAATAAACATCTATCACAAATGATCGGATTGCTGTTGGCCTTTCATCGATTAACGGCAAATGAACGTCAATTGGAAGTTTGCTATTACACCAACTGACTACTTACGGTTTCACATAGACCATAAATCAGGTAAGTCATCATTTATTCTCTCTCCCTGCTGTTAAGTGGATGGCTGTCTGGTAAAATCCGCCGTGAAACTCAACTGAGTGCTCTCGATAAGAGCGATCGACTGTCGTGGACTTCACAAGAGAAAGGCAGGACCAATCAAACCCATCCAAGTTACGAGCAGTACGCTAATGACAAGACATGGCAACTTCTCGACCTGATGGAAGAGGTGGGGACAAAACACGGTATGCCTGAACATTTGGAAGGCTGTAATTCTATGTATCGTTTTATGTCTCATTGTAGTAATATAATAAAAATGGACCTGCCTTGATAAATATATGGGGCAGAAGCTCACAGTGTCGATTCCATCCGGGTAGTTTCATTGAGTTGCCAATCTTTTTTTCATTAGGCAAGAGCATAGCCCAGGTAGCCGTACGCTGGCTGCTGGAAAAGCCATTTGTACCATCCGTTGTGATCGGTGTCAAGACGATCAGTCAGTTGGAAGACAATGTAGGGGCGTCAGGCGGCTGGTCGCTCTCTGCTGAAGAGGTATGTTACATTATGATATATATAAATGATATATTGGGTAGTTTTCTTGTTTAGTTTCGATCCTGTATTCCTTTTTACTTGTTATGCTTTTGATATCTTGTAACATATATATTGAGAGGTATTGGAGTAAATTCGAACCTTGTTATGGTTTTGATATCTTGTAACATATATATTGAAAGGAATTGGAGTAAATTCGAACCTTGACCATTTCGAACGTGCTGCTTATTTGTCCTTTAGATGGCCCGACTGGACGAGGCGTCAGTGTACGAGGTACCATACACGTATGAACAGGTGTTCAGGTTAAACTCCGACCGACAGAGACAATTGAGTTTCATCTCGTGTTCTATTTAGTTATATCACACATGGGCAGTATTTATCCACTGCATTAAATCTTATGACGGTATTTAAAAAAATTACCATATCAAGGGTCTTATTCCACACGTTAATTATTCAGACCTTTGTGCAGCGTGAACCCTGACAGATTGCTGGCCAATTGCAGCGCCCAGTATATACTGTGGATCTCTTTAATCTAGTTCATAACCAAACTTAACCTTAAACAAGTGAATGACCGGGAATAGTTCAAACGAGTGAAAGAACCGTGACATTTAGTGTAAAAACCAGTTTTATTAACTTCTGATACTGCACAAGTTACTAACGACCGATTCCAACAAAATCGCGACACCAGCGACACCTGTCCATCATGAAAACACACCTAGTATGATAAAATCAAGAAGACAGTTGTCACATTTCTAAGAGTGACTGTGTTAAGGAGACCTACATACAGGTTTAGACTGGATCAGGTTGAAAGACGGAGGAAATATGTATTGCTTATAACCATCGTCTCGAAAAATCCCTTGATCATTCTCGGTGAAAATGATTTACTCGGAACTCGAAAATAATTGTCAATATGCCAATTGTGATGATATATGCTTTTGTTGGTGATTATGTGCAATTGTATCCCTTTTTGTCAAAATGCTTAATTGACTAAATTTTAACTAGTTCCTTGATTTAGAAACACAACTTCATTGATAATATATTTAAACCGCCTTTAACGCTGTTTCCGTACAAGTAGACAATGGGTCAACTATCAAATATCATTCACACGCAGGGCTCTTGGAATTGGACATTCCAACTCCGGGTCATAGCCGATGTGCCTTCCGTTTGTCAGATTTTAGCATCAATTATCAGCCAGGTTCTCTGATATCATGGTCTCGGACCCGGGAATGTGTCACGCAAGACAGTGGAATAAAACTTAGCAGTCAGTTCTCTGCACCATTAACCAGTTTAAACTTGGCATGCAGCTCTTTTGTACTTATTGACAGCATAATTATAACAAGAAGGGTTTTGTTTTGGAGGCGGAAACTGCCAATGAGTTAGTTGGATGAAACCCACGATTTGATCTGAGTGTGATGCTTTGTCAGGGGAACAACTGTCCGAAAACAGATGCTGGTCAGAGCTAACGGTAATGCTTAGCCCCTGTTGAGATCGCCTGACTTACAGCAGGCGAGATTCGCTATAAGCGAGATCCCTTAAATGAGAACTCGTCGAAGCTTGATGACATTAAAATCTTCCTATAGCTTATGTCATATTGATATGTTAACGTATTTGTCTTTAACTATGTATCATCTACTTCCTTCTGCGTCCGAGATGTAGAAGATTATCGCCCATCTTAACATTGTCATCAACAGCAGCAATCGATGCAATACGCTTTCCTTTTTCCACACCAGTCATCTTCTGATGTCAAATCGTCGATGACATGAACGCCTCGTTAAGGAACTGACAACTGAGGCTTGACTCCTCCTGACAGATAACATAGTCAACAAACTGTGCACGCGTCCCCGTATGACTCATATGGTGTACTGTTTGGGACAAAATACAAATATTTTCTTTTGGCGGAAGGAAGCTAATATTGATTTAAAAAGATAAATTACATACGGTAATTGGCCGACCAAGATCGTTCGGTTAAGAATATACAGGACAAGGGAGCCTATCGTTCAAGAGGTCCTCAAGATCAACTTGGGATTGAGAATTTGCAGCGAGCAAACATTTACTCCAATTATTCCATATTTGAGGGAATCAAAGGTACGGAAATGTTTTGACAAATACAGAAGACGTCAGTAGTATATACATGTTTTAGAAAGTTCTCGTTATATTTAATTTGTTAACATATTTACGAATGATTTGAGCAGCAGATTAAACTGATATTGATTCATGAATTACACCACACTATTGACTATAATATGCAGCTCTTTTTGGTGTAATATAGTCTTTATGAATTTTGGTTTTATGATGCCCCATGCTAATATGACATAGGTTAAATCTGGATGAATTACTGCGAAGTATATGGTTTTGAGGTTTTAAGGTAGCATATATCAAACTTGTCTCAACAATATGGAGGAATTTACAATTATTGATAATGGATTGTGTTTGGTTATTGGTTAAGGCATTTGTGCCGCTATCTGGTCAAACAATACAACATAGTTTTTGATTAATTTGAAAAATTCTGGAAGCTTAAGATTCGACTAATTGTTCGAATTCAAGGTATTATCGCTCACGTATTTAGCTCAATACAATAAAAGTACGCATTTAACAGCTTAATAAACGTGACAATTGGATTTGTCTTTGTTCACTCAATGAATACCAACAATATTTTTATGTGAATATTTCACAAATTTCAAGAGATTAAAAAATATATGTCCAAGTTCCAAGCCGAAAATATGGCGTCTCGATGCGGAATAAACGCTTGCAAACTTTAATCGAATAAAACATATTGATTACCCCAAAAAGGAAACTATGATAATCAGCGTGTTTATTGATATATAATTAATTACCTCGTCGGGCAAATCCATCAGGTTTGGTGATACTGGAGAAAGTTTTCGAAAAAGAAAATGAAGTTTCTCACACAGCAGTTAACGCCTAAACTAGCCGAACTGAAATGTGAGTGAGACACGTGGTGATCTCGCCGAGGCAGGCACTGCGCGCGTGATATCTTTGATCTCGGCGTCGTTTCCACTCCTGCTATTGGTTATAACTCCTTGACTGGACAAGTGACTTGCCTAGTCAACTTGTCCAACCTGAAGAGTGATTTTTATGAGCCGGGCACGCATTCTGTAACACCCCAATTTGTTGTTTTACGCTGAGCGGCACCCTTAATCACACAGTCGGGGAGAGAAGCAGACACACAACTGGTCTCTTTAACTGACTGTACCACGTAAACATACTATCATGCAGCTAAGCGATTAAAGCGCTTGTTATGGTGCAATTTGAAATTGTGAGACACCCCTTAATTCAAGAAGACATTCAGTGTGTTCTCATTGGACGCAGACCACAACAATGTACATGACGTCACATAAAACCGAGGGTGCGTATCACAAGCCGGTTTCATGAGCCAGAGGTCAAGCAGGGGCTGTCACGAAGATTAACGAACATGTCTTATGAATATTGGTTGTGACAAATCCGGGCAAAAAACAATTGAACACTTGACATCAGTGGTGGATACTGGCGTTGGTAAAAAAAGCCCTTATTTATTGATATAGTCTAGATATCGATCAATGTTCGAGTGATATTAGTTGTTTGAAGTGACTAACTCCAATATATCACCTATCATGTGCTAATCTTACATCATCTCGTCTACCTTGCTGTTTTGAAAAATCCTAAATTAATCGATTTTATCGATAATCATTCTCTGTACAATTTTCTTGGATAAGGTATAAATGATTGTACTGGGGGCCTTGCTTATATCATCATCATCATTATCATCATCATCATCATCATCATCATCATCATCATCATCATCATCATCATCATCATCATCATCATAATCATCATCATCTTCTTCTTCGCTGGGACGTCATCATCATCATCATCATCATCACTATCTTTGCGTTCCTATGTCAGCTGAATCCTCATTATATGTCGGTAGGGAGGCCCAAAACAATGCTCGGAGAGGAAACTCACGCTATCCTGGATAGATTCGTGGAGATGGGCGGCAACTTTATTGATACAGCTGACATATATCAGGATGGCAAATCTGAAAAGATCATTGGCAACTGGTTGCAAAGTTGGTCGATTCTAGCAATCATAATTTCATAACGGACTTTTACGTGTGTTTGATGTGGTTGATCCCACCAGCATGCCGTGTTGATGATCCGGTTGTTCAGATATTATGGGTCTGATCATTTGAAGAGTTTTTGTTTCTTCTCCCGTTACGTGGTAATGTCGAATATTTTCATTCACGACACCTAGACCACTTCCCTTTTTAAATAGCATTCATTTGCTAATAGCGTACTTGTGATCTGTGGCTATTTGCTCACTGGTCTTGTAGGTTTAGTTCTTGCACAATGTCACCCCATAGTTTGTTATTCATTACATTGTTGTATACACTGCACTGTTACTGTCAATTGCATTTCCCATCTGAATTATTGTTATCGATCGGCTTAACCAATTCAATGTATAAATTGACCCCTGTCTTAGACAGAAGAGAGATGAACTCGTCATTGCAACTAAAGCAAGGTTAGCCATGGGTTGTCACCCCAACGCGCTCGGTCTTAGTCGTGTGCACCTGATGCAAGCTGTCGACGATAGCCTGAAACGTCTCCAGACCAACTATATTGATCTCTACCAGGTTTTATAAACGCTAGATCTGTACTATTAAGCCATTTTGCTCGTGCACAAACATGCGATAATTATACTGGCAGATTATAAAGTCAACTGACCAGTTGTGAATGCTGCTGGCAGATGCATTGCTGGGATGATGGTGTTCCTGTTTAAGAGAGACGATGAGTACACTTAATGACCTCGTTACACAAGGCAAGGTGCGCTATGTTGGCCTCAGTTATTATCTTGGATGGCAAATTCAGAAGGTGGTGGATGTCTGCAAGAGCCGCGGATGGCATGTGCCAATTGCTCTCCAGGTAATGTATTCATTCGCACCATGGCCATAGGTGTACGGAAATGTCATCCTTTGTAATTACATTAATATAACTGGATTATAAATATCCTGAAGTCTTGTACACCATGTAAAAGTCTTAAATACACAGTAATTCTTTTTGCCGGCAGTCGATATTTACTTAATTTTCGGGTGATGCACAAAACAACCATGGAATAAAACCATCGCACCTGGAATATTTCATAGAACTGATACTGAGACGGATATCATACATTGCTCCCACAGATCAAGTCGTGTTTATATGCAATATTTCACTCTATTACACATGTATATAATAAAGAAACATATCTTTGTGTCCAGCAACAATACAATCTACTCGTTCGCCAATCAGAATTGGAGCCGTTTTGGGTTTGCATGAATGAAGGATTAGGTGTTCTCCCTTGGAGTCCTCTCAAAGGGTAGGTGCTGATTGAAAAAGGTTTTAATGAACATCTACCACAAACGATCGGATATGCTGTTGGCCTTTCATAGATAAACAGCAAATAAAAGTCATTTGGTTATTTGTTACTACACCATTGACTACTTATGGTTTCACATAATTCATAAATCAGGTAAGTCGTCATTTATTCTATCTTCCTGCTGTTAAGTGGATGGCTGTCTGATAAAATCCGCCGTGAAACTCAACTGAGCGCTCTCGATAAGAGCGATCAACTGTCGTGGACTTCACAAGAGAAAGGCAGGACCAATCAAGCCCATCCAAGTTACGAGCAGTACGCTAATGACAAGACATGGCAACTTCTCGACCTGATGGAAGAGGTGGGGACAAAACACGGTACGTCTGAATATTTGGAAGGCTGTAATTCTATGTATTGTTATATTTCTCATTGTAGTAATAAATAAAAATGGACCTGCCTTGATAAATATATGGGGCAGAAGCTCACAGTGTCGATTCCATCCGGGTTGTTTCATTGCGTTGCCAATTTTTTTTTCATTAGGCAAGAGCATAGCCCAGGTAGCCGTACGCTGGCTGCTGGAAAAGCCATTTGTACCATCCGTTGTGATCGGTGTCAAGACAGTTAGTCAGTTAGAAGACAATGTAGGGGCGTCAGGCGGCTGGTCGCTCTCTGCTGAAGAGGTATGTTACATTATGATATAAATAAATGATATATTGGGTAGTTTTCTTGGTTAGTTTCGATCCTGTATTCCTTTTTACTTGTTATGCTTTTGATATCTTGTAACATATATATTGAGAGGTATTGGAGTAAATTAGAACCTTGACCTTTCGAACGTGCTGCTTATTTGTCCGTTAGATGGCCCGACTGGACGAGGCGTCGGTGTACGATGTACCATACCTGTATGAACAGGTGTTCAGGTTAAACTCCGACCGACAGAGAGACAACTGAGTTTCATCTCGTGTACTGTGTAATTATATCACACTTGGATAGTATTCATCCACTGCATCAAATGTTATGACGGTATTTTCAAAATGACCGTATCAAGGGTCTTATTCTACACGTTAATTACTCAGACCTTTGTCCCCTTTCGATCTGTATAAGTTCTTAGAGCATAAACATGCGTTAAAAGTAATGGATTAATTATATACCTCGAAATAATGTGAAATTATGCATGTGGTTGTGAATTAGATCACCCACCAGTAGCAAACTATCTGACTATTTATGGCGTTTAAACCAAATCATTGAATATAATTATGCACCTTATGATTAATTTCAGTTCCCTGAGGAAAAAATATGGTTAAGTAATTCTGTTTTATTCATGCAATAAAAATACATCGACAGAGGTGATTGAAAAGGTGATGTAATAGTGACTTGGGTCTTTGGAGACTACTCGAATAGCTCTAGGAATATAGACTGACAGAATGGTTCCTCCCATAACAAAGAATCAAGATAAAGAACTGAGGATCAACTTGCTATTTCTTTGTACCACATACACTGTGGTTGACCCTCTTCCGATGCCAAACACTTGTCCATCCTAAAAACATACCTAGTATGATAAAATCAATCAAGAACACAGTTGTCACATTTCTAAGTTTGTCTGTGTACAGGAGACTAATCTACATACAGGTTTAGACTAACATGCAGATTAAGACTAGATCAGGTGGAAGAAGGAGGAAATATGAATTGTTTAAAACCACGTCACTTAACGAAAAATCCCTTGATCATACACGGTAAAATGATTTACTCTGAACTCAAAAATAATTGTCAATAAGCCAATTGTGATGATTTACTGACACAGAGTTGGGAGTAGAAGACATATTATGGAACTATGCTTTAGTTGGTGATTATGTGCAATTGTATCCCTTTTTGTCAAGCTGCTAAATTGAATAAATTTTAACTAGTTCCTTGTTTTAGAAACACAATTTCATTGATGACAGAGAGATAAATGAGTTTCATCTCGTGTACTGTGTAGTTATATCACACTTGGACAGTATTCATCCACTGCGTTAAACCTGTGTTGAATGTAAAGGAGTAATTATTGCCCTCAAAACAATGTGCAATTATGCATGTGGTTACCAGTAGTAAACTATCTGACTATTTATGGCGTTAAAAGCATATGATTGAACAAAATTATTCACCTAATGTTCAATTTCGTACGACATTCAGTCCATGAACACGACTGCCGATACTCATGGCGTTTTGCGGTATCGATGTTTGCAAGATTTCCACAAGGTCAATTTCAGTGAGCTTATGACTAAGTTGTATGCTTCAATGGTTTATACAGTTCTGATGCTCCACCATGCGTAGTCATCATCTCTGGTCACTCTCCTAATGTAGTGATGTAGAGAGGAAATCACCTTCTCCCAATAATTATATGCTGATGAGTGACCCTGATAGCTAACTAACCCATTTGCATTTAGCAGTTGAAAGACGATTCCGTTGTTCGGCATTCCAATAAATGTTCACCCGCAAAGGATAAGAGGCATCAGTTTGGTTAACATTTTGACCGAATCAAAGATATGATACCGATAAATTACAGTCACTAGGCTACCATTGCAAGAACAGTTATCAAATTGTTTTACGTTTCTCTTGGTTCTTCTGAGTATGATGTTCCCATTTGGTTGAACCCATATTTCCGTGGGTCATCGGGATTGCCATACGATAGCGTTTGTATACTTGGAAAACCTAGCGCAATATAGAACAGCTCTGTATCTGTGGCTTGGCGACATTTAGTTGCCAAATCCCACACATCAGTATCTATTGCGTAATATGTAAAAATGAACGTATATATATATAGGTTTGTGGAATCCACAATGAATCCTGGCGAGCAATCGATTTCGCTTTACCTAACCCCATGGTGGGTCGATCGCTCTGCACAACGACCAGTGACGAAAAACAGACCTCTTCTCGCTTCCCAGCATTACCCAGCAATTAAATCACGAAGAAATCACACTTTTGTAACTAAAAGGATTTTATAAACAATAAATACATTGACAATAATTTGCATAGCACAATACATTGAACAACATTACATTATGATCACATACATTACATTATGCTCAGGAACGGATCACCCTCGCTAATGGGCGATCCCAACTCGCTCTTCAAGAAGTCCTCCACGACAGCATCTGTGTACGATAGATCCTGATTCACGTCTTCACTAATATACAGGGCCGGGGAGACAGACCCGAATAGAAACTCGCTTGACCGGACGGAAGTGGACGAGGCGAGGGGTTCCTGTGTCTGTGGAGAAGACGCTACAAAGCTTGAAGTGGCAACGCTACACGACACGCTGTTGTCAACTGGGCTCTTTTGAGATGACGTCACAACCGACGGCTGTCTGGCCTTGAGCCATCGTCTAGAACCTTCTTTGTAGCGGTACTTCCTGCGAAGCATACTTCCGCTGTCGAACATATCCTCATATGACGGGTCGAGAGTCCACCGACAACCCTTCTCGCCCTGTATTTTAGGTTGCTTGACGAAGCAGTCGTTGATGGTGAGATTGTGGCGAATCGATGCCTGCCACTGGTTCGATCGACGATAGTACGGAAAACGGTCTTGGATAAAGTCGATGATATTACGGAGTCTCGCGGCGCGATCTGGCTGACTGCAAATGGCCATACAGATGAGAGCTATGTAACTGTAGGGTGGTTTTCCGCTCTCCAAGGGACGCTTACGTACGCGTCCTCCGCTACACACGTGGAGGGTTGCGACGTCACCGGTGGCGGGGGATTGCTGGGCAACATCCGACAAGCTCGGTGTCTCTGAAGTCGTATTGATAACGCTGTCTGTGTCCGATGCAGCCGCTGGTGACGCCAAAAATGTGGTTGCTGGTGACGAAAAGCGCTGAGGTTCTGATTTCTCAAACAAGGCATTCATCGACTGCAGCCTGCTCTGCTGGTGACCATATGCTAATGGTGGCTGTGGTGAAACAACTGGACTGCCGTGGGACAATTCGAACACAGGTTCCTGTTTGCAGTAGTTGCCATTGTTAGAAATGTCCACGCCCCAGTGGTGTTGTCGGTGATTGAGTTGCTGCTGTTGCTGCTGCTGATGGTGGTAATACTGCATGGCCGCTGGATAGGTAGAGTACATGGCGTACGGGTTGACGGACGCCTGCCCCGCCGGGCTGGTGGTTGGGTAGGTACAAGGTTGGTAGGTAGTCGCGTAGTTCATACCCCAAGCTGCAGATGCTTGTATACCGTACAAGCTGTTTGCCGGATTAAGCGCCATTTGTACTGGATTCGAAGGTTCACGAAATCGTTTAGACGACAACGAATCTAAATGTTGATTCAACAAATTCTTTGAGGAGACTGAATATTCAGAGGCAGGCCGGTTCTAAGTTTGACAGGAAAGACGCGCGTCCCGACGAACTCGTCGCTCGAGATGGACTCAAGACGGACGCGCGAATGGCAGGCACGCGTCAGTGGAGCGTCATGGCCGCCGATCGCCGCTCCCACGTTCAAAGGAAAGATCAAGCTGTCGCGCGTCTCTTCCACTCGTAGGCGGCTCGGCGCGTGACTGAAGAGGCCTAGCTTTCGCTGGTGTCGATTTTATATCGCCAACATCGAGAACAAATATTAAAATCAGACAATCTACAGGCTATATTTCACATAACCCAACAAATCGCACTAAATCCTATTAGTCTTTGCAATAGATGGCGCAGTTGCATGATGCGCCAGTGACAATGATATCAATTACTACTGGGTTGAGCGAATGAACCACAATGTTAAACAAACAAAAAATATCATTCGAGTTTGCCAGATCGATGGGGATCTGATACAGGTATAAGCCAGGTACACACAAAGACCATTGAGTTGATCGCACAGTCCTGATAACTTATAACGCCAGGGACATCGTGTTGGTACCTAGGGATTGGACAAATCTAAGAAACACGGAACCAATCACCGGACAAAATAACTCTAAATAGGCAGCTCACGGAAGTATCTCGATGTGTTGTTCAAGTATATTAACAATGCGTTTGGCCGGTCTGTTTTTCATGGCTACAAAGAGAAATTCACCTTACGGTCTTGGGTGGCTGTCTATATAAATATTTGTGAAATGGTTCCAAGATTGTTTTAAGAATAGGATCAACCACCTCATTTGTCGGTGACGAAGATGTAACCCTGCCCCGCGACACAAGAGCTCCAAAATGTAACATTAGAGAGAATAACGGACCATCATCGTGAACACGACACTCGAAACTCTTATTTGCTTGTTAATAATTTATTGTCATGACGTTTCAATCTGCCCGTTTCCTGTGGCGCTACAATACATACACAGCTGAAAAGGGACGAAATTTGAGGGACGGTACCATATGATGATGGTATCGCGCATGCGTAGTTACTTGACACGGTCGCCATAAATTAGCATAGTATGGTAAACAATGTTTGGAGGCTGTTTGAAAAACATCGATATCGATTTATTTTCGATGGTTCGATGCTCCCAATACTTAGGAGATTACAATCGAGTCATTTCAGAAAAAAACGGAAACAAATTTAAAATTGAACCTGGCGCCGAAAAAAATGCATCTTTAACTGAGGGCCTTATCAGTGTTAGCAGACGGTCGATCGGTGAGAGCGCCGACGCGAGGCCTAATGGCGGTGGTAGCGCAGGTGTGGGAATCTCATTCAGAGGTTAGTGCGGCACTGTCATATTCGTTTTTTTCTTAAGCTACTTCATTAAATCAATATAGGTAATATAGCAAGTTGATTTTCATTACTCTAACGATGAACAACAACTTTAAGTGGCTAAATTGAGGGGTCCAGACTATCCCTATTGTTTTAAGTATAATAGCTATAACCAAAACTGACCAAAATTTAAAATTCAAACACTAATAAAATTATAACCGCTTACCCGATTTTCAAAATTCAAATAGCTTTTTGAACCCCTTGCTGGGCTCTAGATTCCTATCATCTTGCATTGCTTCTTGAAAGCAGCCCTAGAGGAAACGGGTTGACGCATGGGGAATTCAAACATTTTCCTGGCATCATGGTTCAAACTCCATTAATTTCGCACCTAACTAGTGGTATTTTGTCAAAATCGTTTACCACGTCCCATATGAGGTTTATTTATAACGGCCCGTCAAATATAAGTTAACGGGAATTACAAGCACCTTAAACATAACCAGGGTCATCGATTGGACTCAACTTTGGAGACTTCAATATAAAAAGTTGTAAAGAATAAATCACACAGCGATTCATTGTACAAGAGTAATGGTGACTGGTTCCAGTGTAATGGAGACTGTGGCTTTGGTACAATATAAAAAATGACTGGGAAATGCGTAATGGTGAATGGTTCCAGTGTAATGGTGTCTGTTATCAGATTAACGGTGACTCTCATCAGCGTAATGGTGACTGTTGTCAGATCAATGATGACTGTCATCAGTGTAATGGAATCTTAAGATAGGTCTAAACAAAATTGTGACATTGATAGCCGCTATATCATATTTTAGATGAAACCAGTTGTTTGTTTTCAACGAGACGCCATTTAAGACGCTATATGATCGTTCTAATTGCTATGTATAGTTGCCACAACAACATCAAAATGCCGTCACGTGGTTTTGACGATGAGCATAATCATATTTTTGGCTACGAAGCATCACCAAGAAAGAAACCAAGTACACTTTTCAACTTGAAGCCTTTTATGAATAAATAACATATTGACAAGATTTTAAACAGCACAAGAGATTGTCTTGAACAACAAAACACGATATTGTCCTTCATACTTGTGGCATTACATTATGGTTGTTAGTGCGCTTGCTCTTCAAGAAGTCCTCCGCGACAGCAACTGTTTACGACAGATTCTCATTCGCATATACACTAATATACAGGGCCGGGGAGAGGCTCGTTTGACCGGACGAATGTGAACGAGGCGACGGGTTCCTGTGGAGAAGACGCGAGCTTGAAGACGCGCTGTTGTCAACTGGGGTCTTGTGAGATGACGTCAGCACCGACCACAGTCTGGCCTTTAGGAAAGTGATGTGCCCAAGGCAGCCTCCAAAATAATTGACCCCAGGGTGCGGCCAACAGATGAATCCTTAGCAACGTTTGGCCATGCTGAGATTCGCACAATCGTGGAACATTCTGCCCCAGTGCTGATGAGGAATGGCTGCGACACGAACGCCATCCATCAGAGGGAATGGGCAGACGCTAAAGCATACATACGACGACTTCCACGGTGTCGCCTCAACATGTTTTGGTCTGACATTTTTGTGGATGTAGAACTCAGCCCGATATCGATTTAGGAATATTCTGCATCTCATTAAAATCGTGCAAGTATTCCCTCTGGTCACTGCAGCTGTGGAGAGGGGATTTAGCTGCATGAAGAATGTAAAGTCTGACTGGAGGTCATTGGGGCCCCAGTGCCACCGAATGGCATACAGCCGCAACACCAGACGTCAGCCATTTTATGTAACTTAATTTCTCTGCGTATGTATTACTGTAATGTTGTGCTATTGTTCACTATTGCTGGCAGTATTTTTGTTTGTTTTTCATTTAAGTGTATTTTAATATATTTTTAACATTTGTGTTCAGACACTTGGCTAATAAAATGAATCAAACATTTTTCTTGTCATATTTTGTAATACATATATTTCATCAGTAAATAGCACAACAAATATTGACTTTGTACTCTGAATTCTTTTGGGCCAGTGATGATCAGGTTCCAGCCAGTGATGATCGGGTTCCAGCCAGTGATGATCGGGTTCCAGCCAGTGATGATCGAGTTCGGGCCAGTGATAACAGGTTCGGGCCAGTGATGATCAGGTTCCAGCCAGTGATGGTCTGGTCAGGTTCGGACCAGTGATGATCAGGTTCGGGCCAGTGATAAACAGGTTTGGGCCAGTGATGGTCAGTTTCCAGCCAGTGATGATCAGGTTTCAGCCAGTGATAAACAGGTTTGGGCCAGTGATGATCAAGTTCCAGCCAGTGATGGTCTGGTTTGGGCCAGTGATGGTCAGGTTCGGGCCAGTGATGATCGGGTTCGGGCCAGTGACAAACAGGTTCGGGCCAGTGATGGTCAGGTTTGGGCCAGTGACAAACAGGTTCGGACCAGTGTACCAAACTGCTTACTAGCCCTAACAGGAAATTTTGAAACTTGTAAAGACCTGCAGCCTGTGATAAAGTTTGAATCATATATGTATGACCATGTTGTAACCTTCATCCTTCATGTACAAAAGGGTTATTCGTCTGAAAGATGCTGCTTGATGTGGTAAGCACATGTTAATTTGGCTTGTGAGAGATAGTCACATGTTAATGTAGCATGTTAGAGTAAAGCATTCGGCCTGCTAGAGTAAGGACGTGTTGATTTGGCCTGTTGGTGTTAAGAAAGGTAATTTGGCCTGTTAGAGTAAAGCATGTGTTTATTTTGTCCGTTAGAGTAAAACATGTGTTAATTTGGCCTGTAAGAGTGAAGCATGTGTAAGTTTGTCCTGATAAAGTAAATTTCCATGACTAATGCGCTATTCTATGACAAATCGATATCAGTGTCATCTTCTGGAACTGGAACATACTCACTTCGTCGCATAGTGATAATCAGGGATATTAAATTACAGCGTAAGACCTGTTGCGTGCCAAATTCATACTAAACCTACCCTTCATCATAACGTACCCTCTCAGTCATCAGTTGATGGAGTAACCCCCTACAGCTTATATTAATTATAAACCCCAGTTTCCCAGATCCACGAGTGACCTACATGTCACCTGCCACTTCCCCCCTCTCCTCATGAATACCCCATATTCCGGAGCCACATTACCTTCCTGACCAGGCAACGCCCGATAGCCCCAACCCTCACAGACCTGGCTACGGCATGTCCCATGAGAATTGGGATGGCGTGCCTTAGTCGTTGAGGGAAGCAACTTATATTTCAAAATCAGTTCTCTCCTGGCCTCCGAGCTCAACACTTCTCTCTCTCTCTCTTAAATTTAGGCTAAGTAACATCGGAAATTCGAAAGTTGAAAACAGTTAAATAAAGTTCAAGTTGTTATAAACCCTACACCTGGAGTTCGAGTCTTCATTATTACAAGTGTGTATCGTGTGCATCTCAACACCACAGATCACGTTACGACAGATCACTCTTGACTATTACAAATTCAAATTCTTTGCGCCTATCGCAGAGGTTCACGAGTCACATATAATTCCAGCCTACAAATATTTAAGGACTTAAATATCTTTGACTACTTGCGAGCGGCGTATCAAGACTCGAGAACCTTTGCGATCGCATACAGCCGGCTGCAGGGAAACACCAAGACCGAGGCTGGAAATATTTAAGCTTAGAGTGGTCTCTTCATGGCTTTATGGAACACCGTCAATGCAACACCTAAGTCTCTCTGCACCAGGCCTCATATTTGGCCAAAGGATGAGAGGATAAAATCTATTATAACAATGTTATTGACATATATGACTTTCTTTAATAATCACATTCTCTTATGTGCAAGGCATGCCTTCACTATTACACAGGTCACATTTAAAGACTATCAGAATACTTCAACTCATATGGTATAATATTCAGAATCATACGACACGATACGTGGGCGGACACTGTCTGGAGTAGAATGACTCGACAGTTTTTCGACCGCGTCCAGTATGTGGCACATTACAACCTCTGGTTCGTGTTATTCGGTTCTTGAACACATGGTCTATTTGTTTTAGAAGAGCGCTCGATAATCCGGCGAGTATGGGGTGGGGTGGGGTTCAATGTATGGGGTGGGGTTCACGTCAAAACGAAGGTCAAATAGCTTCACAGGTAATTCATCTCAAACGCATGCGGTCAAATATAACGGGCGTTGATGTACGCTGTGAACGATGCTGTAAACAGGAAGATATCGGTACTTGTCCGCCATGTTTGATCAGCAAGATGTTTCGTTGCCTCTACCAGGAGACTACATCACATGTTACTGTTCATTGGACTGGGTTTAGGACTGAGCTTATCAGCTTCAACGAATTGTTATCAAGGCTTTAAAATCTTATCAAGATCTTTTATGCGTTAAGAATTATCGTTTTTTTAAAACATACTAGAACGAATATATTTTTGAAAGGCTCATGGATAAATTTTCTAAGCGAATCTTTAATTCTCATTTGGCCAACCACAGCCTAGAGTACTTAAGAATCCTACCGTGAACAAGCAGAGGTCTTTGAAACCCGACAATCAACACATCCACTGACTGAAGCAAACCAGAGAGGTTAGACAAAAACGTCGAAAGAAGTATAAAACAATGGCCGAATTTAAAATGGGACACCGCTTCATGGGGAAATCTGGGTTGAAGGTGTCCGAACTTTGCCTTGGAACGATGACATTTGGCCTTAAAGAGGTATGTTCACTGTAGCATTCACAGGTGTCTAAATATAATATGGTAGTTTATTGACAACTGTATTACGTCACTTAAAGTTGCTGGGACAAAGCCCTCTTAGCACTTCAACCCTCTTGGCACTAACTTACAATGGTTCATTTCCCTTTTTAAGATATGGCAGCGGATATACACTTCACAAATCGAGTACTGTCATTATCAGCCCACGTGACATTGACATGTCCAAGAAGGGGCTTAAACACTTGGACTATTAGCTCTGTTAGCTGGGTGATGGTTAATGGCTAACGTAACGGTTGTTGTTAGCGTTGTTATGTTTAATGACCGACATAACGGTTATTGCTAGCAGTGAAATGGTTACTGGCCAACGTAACGGTTGCTGCTAGCTGTGTAAGTGTTGCTGGTCAACATAACGGTTGTTACTAGTTGTGTAATGGTTAATGGCCTACGTACCGATTGTTGCGAGCTGTGTAATGGTTACTGGCAAATGTTACGGTTGTTACTAGCTATGTTATAGTTAATGACCTACGAAATGGCTGTTGCTAGCTGTGTAATGGTTACTGTGCCAGAGTTATCGGTGACTGGCCAACATAACCGTTGTTGCTAGCTATGTAATGGTTAATGACCAATGTAGCGGTTGCTGCTAGCTGTGTAATGGTTACTCTGCCAGAGTTAATGGTGACTGGCCAACATAACGATTATTGCTAGCGGTTTTATGTTAACTGACCAACGTTAAGATGTTTGCTTACAGTGTAATGGCGACTGATCAACGTTAACATTTTAACCAGCAGTGTAATAGAGGTTGTGGCCAACATAATTATTGCAGCATTACTGTGTAATGGTTGCTGTAACCGACGTTACAATCACTGCACTAATTATTTCGCTGTAAATAAGCACTCGAACTCTCTCCCTGAATTTTCTGTCTCTGTCTGCGCACCCCATTACCTTTTTTATGTAGTGTGTCTTTGGTCGCATACAGGGAGGCCCAAAACAATGCTCGGAGGAAGAAGCTCACGCTATCCTGGATAGATTCGTGGAGATGGGCGGCAACTTTATTGATACAGCTGACATATATCAGAAAGGCAAATCTGAAGAGATCATTGGCAATTGGCTATGCAAGTAAGAATCAGATATAACCTAAGTACTTATGCATATGCACACTCACAAGCACGCACATGCACACACATCTGTATGTATATGTATATACGTATATATATATATATATATATATATATATATATATATATATATATATATATATATACAAATACACATGTGTATTTATATAAATGAATATATATGTATGTATACGTTTTTATATATATATGTATATAAAATGATATCTTTATAATATATATATATAAATACTTGGAGGAATATATATATAGATATATATATATATATATATATATATATATATATATATAGATATATATATATATGTATAGATGATGATGTATGTATGTATGTATGTATATATATATACATAGATATATATAGAGATATATACAGAAATATATGTATATATATAAATATACATATATACCTAGATATATACACATATATATATACATATATATATATATATTTATATATATATGGATATATAGAGAGAGAGAGATAGAGAGAGAGAGAGATAGATAGATATATCTCTAGATAGAGATCTCTCTCTCTCTATATCTCTCTATCTATCTATATCTATATATATATCTATATATATATATCTATCTATATATATATATATATATATATATATATATATATATATATATATATATATATATACGTAATTGTGTTATGGTCTGTTTCTCGGATGTTCATCTTCAACAGACAGCAACGAGACACGCTTGTCATTGCTACCAAGGGATGCTCACCTATGGGGAGTCACCCCAACGCCCTGGGTCTTAGTCGAGTACATCTGATGCAAGCTATTGAGGACAGTTTGAAACGTCTACAGACCAGCTACATTGATCTCTACCAGGTCTGTAACAATCAATTTTTTTTGTAGTTTGTTATTCCATCATATTCACGGAGTTGTAATGTATATTATTGACTAATCAGGTGTTAATTATGCTGGTAGGTGCATTGCTGGGACGATGCTGTACCCGTTGAGGAGACGATGAGTGCACTTAATGACCTTGTTACACAAGGCAAGGTGCGCTATATTGGTTTAAGCAACCATCTAGGCTGGCAAGTTCAGAAGGTGGTCGAAGTATGCAGGAATCGTGGATGGCATGTGCCAATTGCTCTACAGGTAATGCGGTGCTTGACAGGTCATTATTCAGTCGACTATGAGTACTACTGCGGCAGTCTATTTAATCGTGGTGTATAACCTGGAGCATAACGATAACATATCACTGGTGACTGTTGATGGCCATGAGTTCCTTCACAATGATATCATCAATGCTAGATGATAACTCAATATATGAATAATACTGACAACCACGCTGCAATAATTCACATAGCGGTATATTCTTGATTGTGTTCAGCAACAATATAATCTACTCGTTCGCCAATCAGAATTGGAGCCGTTTAGGGTTTGCCAAAATGAAGGATTAGGTGTTCTCCCTTGGAGTCCTCTCAAAGGGTAGGTGCTGTTTTGAGGAACATTTTCTTTAAACTATCGGAACTACTGTATGCATTTCATCGATAAACAGCAAATAAACATCAAATGGTCGTTTGTTAAGTGAGTAAGTTATTAATGTTCTTTTCCTTAATCGCTTTTACAACCTTTGCCTATTTCGTCCACGTGATGTTAGAGGATGGCTCTCTGGTAAAATCCGCCGCGATACACAACTGAACACAATGGATAAAGGGGACAGACTAGTCTGGACCTCTCAGGATGGGGGCAAACCTGACCAAGCCAACCCCAGTTATGATCAAATAGGCAACGAAAAACTGTGGAAACTTTTGGACCTGATGGAGGAAATCGGGAAAAAACATGGTTCGTCTTACTGTTTGTATTGTCAGCTGCCAGGTGTATATTATATGTCTGAATAATAATTTTTCTATGTATTCATATTAAAGACGAATTTGTCACTTTTTTTAATGTATCATATAGCTGCCATTTGTATATTCTTGGTCTCAATAATATATTTGCTATGTATTCCCATTAAAGATGCATTTGTCACCTATACGATGTACTCCAAATAGTGATAATTTATTGGTATCGGTGCCTTGAAAACAACACCCGTTCTTTGTTTACAAAAGTATCCCAATCAGTAGCGATCGTGTCGAGCTACCACGCTTGCCCAACGTCTTCCACGTGCATAATTTAGTTTGTAATTGACGTCCCGCCAAAAATAAGGAATTGAACTGTTGTACAAGGCCATAAAATTTGGGGTCACGTATTGAATTCGATTTTAGAGACACCAATTCCTAAAGAAAAAGGGAACTAGTCAATTTATTTTTTTCACAGCATTATTGTGGATGATTTTTGTTTGGATGCATTTTCAATTTCACATTGATTTGTGTTTAATAGCTTAATGCATAGACGTCAATAATAGCTCGTATAATATTCTAAAGCGAAGTTGATTAGTGTATTTTATTATGAAATACTGTTACGTATTTGTTTCAGGTAAAGGCATTCCTCAGGTGGCCCTACGTTGGTTGCTGGAAAAGAAATTTGTGCCGTCTGTGATAATTGGGGTAAAGACAATCGCCCAGCTAGAAAGCAACATGGGCGCGTCTGGTGGCTGGTCACTCTCCGGTGAAGAGGTGCGTTTATTGCGATTTTATATGCGTACACGTACCAAATAGCTACGCTAAGAGGGTTCACTCTGACCGGCTATGTGGTGACCATTTCCATAAGTGAAGAACACGCCCATTGTCTGGTGATGCTACCATATAATCAACAAAAGCGTATGCGAAGATTGTACTGGGATTACCGCATTGCGGCATATGTTGAAAAAATTGCTACATCTATTTACTGGAGGCGACCTTTTCTCCAAATTGACCCACAATTTTTTATTTAAAATAAGATTTATGACATGCAGCTTGCTGAAATCAGGTGGCGTGTTCACGTATTTTGTTAGAGTGATTTCTCTTAGTGTAGCTACAAGCTCTTTGGTCATACTGTATATCATCCCGATAGTTTTGTTTTCTAGCGTGACTTAATATCATGACGGTTCTCTTAAATCATAATGTGATTTGGGGTTCTCACATATTGGACAGAGGATGCCGTATAACTAGGTGCGTTATATACGCTTTGTCACGGAAAGATGTGAACGGCATTATTTTTTTCCTCGCACTAAGTATTGACACTAACGCACTTTTCAGATGACTCAGCTAGATGAAGCCTCTGCATATGAAGTGCCTTACCCTTATGAAATGGTCTTCAGAGCTAATGCCATCCGACAAAGACCAAACTGAAAACGGCCGTGTACATGTAAATACTATTATCAATAAAATTCTGTACGCTGAATATGATAACAGTTGACAATATGGATGCATTTATTTTATATAGTATCATTTTACAACAAATCAATAAGTTGCGTGTTGGTTGAGCATGTCCGCACAGCAACGTATCAGCCTCGTCTTACACAATCTTGACTAAAAACAATTGAGTTTCTCTGAGCCTTTCGCTCTTGCCTTAAACGTGCCTGCTGGTTGAAGGCAACCCCGATGTAAGGCCGTGCTGCTATGGAAATGGACCGTTCCACGGAGGTAGACATGTTTTGAGTCTGTGCTGTTTTACATGGCACCATTGGGGTCTCTTCGCTTTAACGCCTTAACTGGAGGCTACTTCATGAATCCAGGTGTTTATTGCTCGCCCACCAAAACGATATTGTATTATAATTGGATGCTACTTGACAGATGCTAGCACGCCTTGACCAACAAAGGGACAAACGCGTCATAAGTACACCAAAACCAACGAAAACACAAATACGTCATTACAAACCGAGGAGTAAATTCGATATAGCTATGCCATTACGGACGGAGGAATGAATAATTCAAAATAGGCCCATGGGTAAATGGGGGAACTTGACGAACTATAATGATCTTTTTTTTTTACAAAAGCCGTCATCATCATCACCATTATAATCATCAAGGTAACCTGCAGAATAATCTTCACCACATAAATCGTCATTAACATCAGTATTATCCTCATAACCCTTATCGTCATGGAAATCTTACAATTAGGCATATAAATATATATATATATATATATATATATATATATATATATATATATATATATATATATATATATATATATATATATATATATATATATATATATATATATATATATATATATATATATATATATGTATATATATATGTATATATATATATCATATTCATTTTGAAGCCGAGCAACGTGAAACAAATAAGTTTCCATTTCAATAAGGCTACAATAATTTGTAGATGTTTTTACAATCGAATCATTTTCCAGGAAGATATTGATGATTCGATATTCCTTTCGATAACCTTCACCTTAGTTTTGTACATCAATTACGCCATTCGTTTAAAAAAATTATTTCTGAAATATATTGAAATTTACGATCTGTATCAGGAGACAAACAAACTCAAACATTTCTTTAGACGCTAACCAGCGTCAAACGTGAGACAACTATCAATAATTTACAACACAAGGTATGTAGTTATATGTTCAGAATTGAACGGGCCTTCAGATTTTATACCCGTTTTGACGTAGCAGCAAGGTCCCCCCATGGGTGGAATGATGGCAACCGCCCTTCCTTACAGCTATGTGTTGTCACTGAGCAAGGTGAAACTCATATGCTACACCTATTCAAAGATGATTGACGCAAAACTCAAACAGGACTAACGATCAATCTAAGAGACACAAAACTGACCAAAATTTAAAATTCAAACACTAATAAAATTATAACCGCTTACCCGATTTTCAAAATCCTAATAGCTTTTTGATCCCCTTGCTGGGCTTTAGATTCCTATTATCTTGCATTGGTTCTTGAAAGCAGCCCTAGAGGAAACGGGTTGACGCATGGGGAATTCAAACATTTTCCTGGCATCATGGTTCAAACTCCACTAATTTCGCACCTAACTAGTGGTATTTTGTCAAAATCGTTTACCACGTCCCATATGAGGTTTATTTATAACGGACCCGTCAAATATAAGTTAACGGGAATTACAAGCACCTTAAACATAACCAGGGTCATCGATTGGACTCAACTTTAGAGACTTCAATATAAAAAGTTGTAAAGAATAAATCACACAGCGATTCATTGTACAAGAGTAATGGTGACTGGTTCCAGTGTAATGGAGACTGTGGCTTTGGTACAATATAAAAAATGACTGGGAAATGCGTAATGGTGAATGGTTCCAGTGTAATGGTGTCTGTTATCAGATTAATGGTGACTCTCATCAGTGTAATGGTGACTGTTGTCAGATTAATGGTGACTCTCATCAGTGTAATGGTGACTGTTGTCAGATCAATGGTGACTGTCATCAGTGTAATGGAATCTTAAGATAGGTCTAAACAAAATTGTGACATTGATAGCCGCTATATCATATTTTAAATGAAACCAGTTGTTTGTTTTCAACGAGACGCCATTTAAGACGCTATATGATCGTTCTAATTGCTATGTATAGTTGCCACAACAACATCGAAATGCCGTCACGTGGTTTTGACGATGAGCATAATCATATTTTTGGCTACGAAGCATCACCAAGAAAGAAACCAAGTACACTTTTCAACTTGAAGCCTTTTATGAATAAATAACATATTGACAAGAATTTAAATAGCACAATATTTTGACGATGTCTTGAACAACAAAACACGATATTGTCCTTCATACTTGTGGCATTACATTATGGTTGTTAGTGCGCTTGCTCTTCAAGAAGTCCTCCGCGGCAGCAACTGTTTACGACAGATTCTGATTCACATATTCACTAATATACAGGGCCGGGGAGAGGCTCGTTTGACCGGAGCTTGAAGTGGCAACGTTACAAGACGCGCTGTTGTCAACTGGGTTCTTGTGAGATGACGTCAGCACCGACCACAGTCTGGCCTTTAGGAAAGTGATGTGCCCAAGGCAGCCTCCAAAATAATTGACCCCAGGGTGCGGCCAATAGATGAATCCTTAGCAACGTTTGGCCATGCTGAGATTCGCACAATCGTGGAACATTCTGCCCCAGTGCTGATGAGGAATGGCTGCGACACGAACGCCATCCATCAGAGGGAATGGGCAGATGCTAAAGCATACATACGACGACTTCCACGGTGTCGCCTCAACATGTTTTGGTCTGACATTTTTGTGGATGTAGAACAACGAATATTGACTTTGTACTCTGAATTCTTTTGGGCCAGTGATGATCAGGATCGGGCCAGTGATGATCGGGTTCCAGTCAGTGATGATCGGGTTCCAGCCAGTGATGATCGGGTTCGGGCCAGCGATAAACAGGTTCGGGCCAGTGATGATCAGGTTTGGGCCAGTGATGAAACAGGTCTGGGCTAGTGATGATCAACTTCGGACCAGTGATGATCAGGTTCCAGCCAGTGGTGATCGGGTTCCAGCGAGTGATGATCGGGTTCGGGCCAGCGATAAACAGGTTCGGGCCAGTGATGATCATGTTAGGGCCAGTGATAAACAGGTTCTGGCCAGTGATGATCAGGTTCGGGCCAGTGATAAACAGGTTAGGGCCAGTGATGATCAGGTTCCAGCCAGTGATAAACAGGTTTGGGCCAGTGATGATCAGGTTCCAGCCAGTGATAAACAGCTTTTGGCCAGTGATGATCAGGTTCCAGCCAGTGATAAACAGGTTCGGGTCAGTGATGATCAGGTTCGGGCCAGTGATAAACTGGTTCGGGCCAGTGTACCAAACTACTTACAGGCCCTATCAGGCAAGTGGAAATTTTGAAACTTGTCAAGACCTGCAGCCTGTGATAAAGTTTGAATCATATATGTATGACCGTGTTGTAACCTTCATCCTTCATGTACAAAAGGGTTATTCGTTTGCAAGATGCTGCTTGATGTGGTAAGCACATGTTAATTTGGCTTGTGAGAGCTAAAGTAAAGCATGTCTTAATTCGGCCTGCTAGAGTAAAGCACGTGTTGATTTGGCCTGTTGGGTTAAGAATGAGGTAATTTGTGTTTATTTTGTCCGTTAGAATAAAACATGTGTTAATTTGGCCTGTAAGAGTAAAGCATGTGTTAGTTTGTCCTGATAAAGTAAATTTCCATGACTAATGCGCTATTCTATGACAAATCGATATCAGTGTCATCTCCTGGAACTGGAACATACTCACTTCGTCGCATAGTGATAATCAGGGATTTTAAATTACAGCGTAAGACCACTCTCGACTATTACAAATTCAAATTCTTTGCGCCTATCGCAGAGGTTCACGAGTCACATATAATTCCAACCTACAAATATTTAAGGACTTAAATATCTTTGACTACTTGCGAGCGGCGTATCAAGACTCGAGAACCTTTGCGATCGCATACAGCCGGCTGCAGGGAAACACCAAGACCGAGGCTGGAAATATTTAAGCTTAGAGTGGTCTCTTCATGGCTTTATGGAACACCGTCAATGCAACACCTAAGTCTCTCTGCATCAGGCCTCATATTTGGCCAAAGGATGAGAGGATAAAATCTATTATAACAATGTTATTGACATATATGACTTTCTGTAATAATCACATTCTCTTATGTGCAAGGCATGCGTTCACTATTACACAGGTCACATTTAAACACTATCAGAATACTTAAACTCATATGGTATAATATTCAGAATCATACGACACGATACGTGGGCGGACACTGTCTGGAGTAGAATGACTCGACAGTTTTACGACCGCGTCCAGTATGTGGCACATTATAACCTCTGGTTCGTGTTATTCGTTATTCGTGTTGTTCGGTTATTAGCTATTTGTTTCAGAAGAGCGCTCGATAATCCGGCGAGTATGTCAATGTATGGGGTGGGGTTCACGCCAAAACGAAGGTTTAATAGCTTCACAGACGATTCATCTAAAATGCATGCGGTCAAATATAACGATGTACGCTGTGAACGATCAGCAAGATGTTTCCAAGGCTGGACTCTTGAAACACTCTCCTTCCGGTGTCCAAACAATCGTTGCCTCTACCAGGAGTCTACATCACATGTTACTGTTTATTTATCCAGGTTTAGGACTATGCTTATCAGGATTGTTATTAAGGCTTTAATAGTCTTCTAGGCGTTATGAATTATCGTTTTTTAGAAAACAAACCGGAACGAATATATTTCTGAAAGGCTCATGAATAAATTTTCTGAGCTTATCTTAAATTCTCATTTGGCCAACCACAGCCTACAGTACTCAATAATCCTACCGTGAACAAGCAGAGGTCTTTGATGGCCAGACAATCAACACATCCACTGACTGAAGCAAACCAGAGAGGTTAGAGAAAAACGTTGAAATAATTAAAATTATGGCCGAATTTAAAATGGGACACCGCTTCATGGGAAGATCTGGATTGAAGGTGTCCGAACTTTGCCTTGGAACGATGACATTTGGCTTTAAAGAGGTATGTTCACTTAAGCCGTACTCTGTAGCATTCACAATGTCTACATATTTTATTGTAGTTTATAGACAACTGTATTACGTCACTTATAGTTGCTGGGACAACGCGCTCTTAGCACTTCGGCCCTCTTGGCACTCACTTACATTGGTTCATTTCCTTTTGTAAGAGATGTAAGCGGTTGATATGTCCACTGCAATGTAGATATACACGAGTACTGTCATTATCAGCCCACGTGACCTTGACATGTCGGAGAAGGGGCTTGAACACTTGGAGCAGTGAAATGGCGACTGGCCAACGTAACGGTTATTACTAGCTATGTAATAGCTGTGTAATGGCGACTGGCAAACGTAACGGTTGTTGCTAGCAGTGTAATGGTGACTAGGCCAACTTAACGGTTGTTGCTGGCAGTGTTATGGTGACAGGCCAACGTGAGGTTGTTGCTTGCCGTGTAATGGTGACTGACCAACGTGACGATTATTACTAGCTGTGTTATGATGACTGGCTAGCATTACGGTTGTAGCTAGGCGTGTAATGATGACTGTGCCAGAGTTAATGGTGACTGGCCAACGTAACGGTTGTTGTTAGCTGTGTAATGTTGACTGGCTCTGCAAGTAAGTATCAGATATTATCTAAATACTAACGCATATGTTCTTACATACACACGCATACACACACACACACACACACACACACACACACACACACACACACACACACACACACACACACACACATACACACACAAACACACGCATACACACATACACACGAGCACACACACACATACACAAACGCACACACGCTTATGCACACACATGTAAATATATATATATATATATATATATATAAAATATATGTATATACATAAACATTTATTATGTGTGTATATATTTGTGTGAGTGTGTATGTATGTATGTATGTATGTATGCATGTATGTATGTATGTATGTATGTATGTATGTATGTACGTATGTATGTATGTATGTATGTATGTATGTATGTATGTATGTATGTATGTATGTATGTATGTATGTATGTATGTATGTATGTATGTATGTATGTATGTATGTATGTATGTATGTATGTATGTATGTATGTATGTATGTATGTATGTATGTATGTATGTATGTATATAGTACATATTTCTGGCTTTGCTTTGTATTACGATTTTAGGTACCATGTTATAGCTAGTGCAGCTTGTGTTATGGTCTGTTTCTCGGATGTTCATCGTCAACAGACAGGAACGAGACACGCTTGTCATTGCTACTAAGGGATGCTCACCTATGGGGAGTCACCCCAACGCCCTGGGTCTTAGTCGAGTACATCTGATGCAAGCTATTGAGGACAGTTTAAAACGTCTACAGACCAGCTACATCGATCTCTATCAGGTCTGTAACAATCAAATTTATTTGAAGTTTGTTATTTCATCACGTTCAAGGAGTTGTAATGTATAGTATTGGCTGATCAGGTGTTAATTATGCTGGTAGGTGCATTGTTGGGACGATGCTGTACCCGTTGTGAGTGCACTTAATGACCTTGTTACACAAGGCAAGGTGCGCTATATTGGTTTGAGCAACCATCTAGGCTGGCAAGTTAAGTCATGATTAATCGTATGATTTTCAAAAGCAAGGCTGTTTAGTGTATTTTATTAGGAAATACTGTTATGTATTTGCTTCAGGTAAAGGCATTCCTCAGGTGGCCCTACGTTGGTTGCTGGAAAAGAAATTTGTGCCGTCTGTGATAATTGGGGTGAAAACGATCGCCCAGCTGGAAAGCAACATGGGGGCGTCTGGTGGCTGGTCACTCTCTGGTGAAGAGGTGCGTTTATTGCGATTTTATATGCTTACACGTACCAAATAGCTACGCTAAGAGGGTTCACTCTGACCGGCTATGTGGTGACCATTTCCATAAGTGAACAACACGCCCATTGTCTGGTGATACTACCATATAATCAACAAAAGCGTATGCGAAGATTTCTGGGATTACCGCATTGCGGCATATGTTGAAAAAAATTGCTACATCTATTTACTGGATGCGACCGTTTCTCCAAATTGACCCGCAATTTTTTATTTACAAAAAGTATGCGTCATGTCGAGCAGTTTGCTGAACTCAGGTGGCGTGGTCACGTATTTTGTCGGTGTGATTTCTCTTAGTGTAGCTACAAGCTCTTTGGTTATACTGTATAGTTTTGTTTTCTAGAGTGACTTAATATCATAACGGTTCTCTAAAATCATAATGTAATTTGGGGTTCTCACATATTGGACTGAGGATGCCGTATGACTAGGTGCGTTATATACGCTTTGTCACGGAAACATGTGAACTGCATTAATTTTTTCCTGCACTAAGTATTAACACTTACGCACTTTTCAGATGACTCAGCTAGATGAAGCCTCTGCATATGAAGTGCCTTACCCTTATGAAATGGTCTTCAGAGCTAATGCCATCCGACAAAGACCAAACTGAAAACGGCGTGTACATGTTAATACTATTATCAATAAAATTCTGTACGCTGAATATGATAACAGTTGACAATATGAATGCATTTATCTTATATAGTATCATTTTACAACAGATCAGTAAGTTGCGTGTTGGTTGAGCCTGTCCGCACAGTAACGTATCAGCCTCGTCTTACACAATCTTGACTAAAAACAATTGAGTTTCTCTGAGCCTTTCGCTCATACCTTCAACGCGCCTGCTGGTGGAAGGAAACCCCGATGTGAGGCCGTGCTGCCATGGACATGGACCGTTCCAAGGAGGTAGACATGTTTTGAGTCTGTGCTGTTTTACATGGCACCATTGGGGTCTCTTCGCTTTAAAGCCTGAACTGGAGGCTACTTCATGAACCCAGGCGTTTATTGCTCGCCCACATAAACGATTATGCATTTTAATATGATGTTACCTGACAGAGGAACAACTACGATGTAAACACGCCTTGACCAACATAGGAATAAGATCGGCCCATGGGTACACGAGGGAACTTTGTGTACTTTGATGGCATGTGTTTATCATAGTCATCATCATTACCATTGGAATCATCAAGGTTATCTTCTGAATTATCTTCATCACAAAGATCGTCATTAACATGGTTATCATCGTCATAACCCTTATCGTCATGGAAATTTTATAATTAGTTATTTAAAAAAAACGCTTACAATTCAACTACAATAATCTGTAATTGTTTTTACGATCGAATCTTTTTTCAGGAGATATTGATGATTTAAATTTGGTTTGGATGACCTAAATTTTAGTTTCCGATCACTATCAAAACACAACCTCTGGGTTTCGCGCATCAATGACATTTTACATTTAAATAATCATTTCGAAAATACATTGAAAATTCTGAACTGTATCACGAGACAAACTAAAGCGTTTAATAAGAAACTACCAAATGTTAAGCATATAGCTAAAATGATTGGAATTAATTTAGCAAATCAATAATTTGATTACATTGTTTTTCTATAAATATATTAAGGTCAATCCTGCATACCCCATGGATACTCTTATGATAGAATTATCAACTTACCGAGTTTCATAATCACAATACATGCACCCTTATTATAACAAAGACAATACAGTCCCAACAATGCGCTGATGAAGGATGATTGTGATGTAAATTCATAAGTTCAAGAATAAGAGCTTTGATAAATTAATGTGATGATGGTGATGATGACTGTGACGATGATGGCACCATGACCACAATATAATAATAATGACGATGGTAGCAAGTACATGTGATTGTTAGGATGATGCTACGAACGGCAAGGTCGATGATGATGACGATGATGATATTATGATGATGATGGTGACAATGATGATTATGCCATCATGACCACGATTGTGAAAACCGTTAACGTTTTGAATAGAGGATTCTGTAAATGGTACTGAGAAGTTTTTATTTAGGACTTATTATGGGGAGAACTGGAGAGAAATTTTTCAATCTTTATCATCATCATCATCATCATCATCATCATCATCATCATGGTCATTGTCCTCTTTATCACCATGTTCATCATCATCACTGTCATCATAATCATCCTCATAATTATCATCAAAAACACCATCTACATCATATACATTGTTATCATAATCCTAGCATCATTGTCATGATCATGATCCTAATCATGATCTTAACCACAATAATCCTAACCATCATTATTATTGTCATCATTGTTGGTAAATTACCACCGTAATAAACACCACTCCATTGTCTTCTCCATTTTCATCATCAGCGAGGAGGTTATGCTAAACGCAGCACAGTTGAATAATACTGAACATAATCATGCTGAAGAGCTCCAAGGTATGATGGAAAAAGATATATCCCCTGTATGTACCTAATGTACGTATTGCACAATCATACAAAAGATAACTTGAAACTATATCAGCGGCGATCTTTGTACAGCAAATCATCAAAGTTTGTATATTGAATCAGCTTTAAGAAAATATAATTTTTTTAACGATGGGACTATAATAACTCTATTAATTGAGAAATTAAGAATTTTTCTACAATGCATTATTTACAATTACATATTTGGAACAAGGTTTACAATTAAATTACTCTTTCATGATATGTTTTAAAATCGAATTATTATCCGACAAGCTACACATAGCAACCGTGGTATGGTCGAATCATCTGGGTCATGACATAATGGCTATTTGCTTTAGAAGAGATGTATGGGATGGGATTTATGGCAAATCGATAATGACATCCACGCTTATCGCCTCGTCTGGAAGCAGCATTTTGGTGGTTGTGAAGGTTGTAAGAAAATCTATGATTAAGTGGACATCTGTGATGCTTAATTGATTGCTAGATGTTTCCAAGTTTTCTTGCTGGACTGGACTTCGTTTGAGACACACCCAACATGTCCAAACCTGTCTTACGGCAAATAGATGATTATTTGTAGCACATTGGGACAGTTAGAAAATATTTCAGAATGTTGACCACAATATGTCGAATACTTTACTTGTAATCAAGGTTTATCAATGTTTACCACCTCAGTTTAATAGCAATTAAAGCGTCAAAAGCTGGAATAGGCCTCTTATGCGGCTTGATGGTCTTTAATACTAAAACAACCTTAGTTTAATCCGCGTTAGAATTCTTTACTGCCAAGACTAAATATATGATAAGTCACTAAGGCTGTCGGCAGGCACAATTTAGCAGAAAGTATTGGCATAAGTAAGAAAAACGGACGAATTTAAAATGGGATACCGTTTCATTGGGAGATCTGGTTTAAAGGTGTTCGAAATTGAGCATCAAAGAGGTTCTTTTATTGCCTTTACGGTAAAAAAGTTGATAACAAAGGCAACTAAAATTAATCGACTCCGGTAGTTTATTAGCACAAGATTTTTACCTCTTTCATCCCATTTTAAAATTGATTAGTATGAAGATTTACGATGACGCTGATAAAATTCAAACCATTTAGATTATTGCAGTTTAAACATTATCACAACGCAGGTGGTAACACAACTACAAGATAGAGGAGGGATTGAGGGTGACTTAGAGGGGGGGGGGGTGGGGGTGGGGGTAGTTTCCCAGCGAAACTTTGACAGTGCCTCTTTATGGTACATTTTTCGACGATGATGTGTTAATCTGGTTCCGTTCTCGCTTTTACTTATTTGTATTTGTTCTATCTTAAAATCAGCCCGAGAGAATACGGATTGACTAGTAACGCATGGGTTATTAAAAAATTACCTGGTATCATGGCTCAAACTCCGCCAATATCGCAGCTAACTACTGATATTTTGTCGAAAAGGTTTACCACGTCTGATATGAGGTTTATTTTAACGGCCCATCAAATATAAGTTAACGGGAACTACAAGCACCTTAAATATAACCACGGTCATCAATTGGACTTAACAGACTTCAATATAAAAAGTTGTAAAGAATAAATCACACAGCAATGCATAGTACATGAAGTAATGATGACTGTCCTCAGTGTTATGATGACCGTCCTCAGTGTAATGGTGACTGTCCTCAGTGTAATGGTGACTGTCCTCAGTGTAATGGTGACCTAGAATACACATCAAAAATATTTTGACATTGATAGCCATTATTGTATACATCGGTAACCTTGGTTATATTTTGGATGAAGCCGGTTGCTTGTTAAAACAACGAGACACGATTAAAGACGCGATATGATCGTTCTTATTGCTATGTAGCACAATAGATTGACGATCCCATGAACAACTAAACACCATATTGTCCTTCATACTTGTGGCATAACTTTATGCTCGTCAGAAGCGTTCGCTCTTCAAGAAGCGATTCTGATTCTCATATTCACTTATATACAGGGCCGGGGAGAGAGACCCGAATTGAGACTCGTTAGACCGGACGGATGTGTACAAGGCGACGGTATCCGGTTCCTATTGAGAAAACGCTAAATGAGAGCTTGATGAGGCAACGCTGTAAAACGCGCTGTTGTCAACTGGGGTCTTGTGAGATGACGTCACAACCGACGTCCGTCTTGCCTTGAGGAAAGTGATGTGCTCAAGGCAGCCTCCAAAATAATTGACCCCAGGGAGTGGCCAGTAGATGAATACTTAGCATCGTTTTTGCCATCGTTTTCCAAAGGAGCCTAACACGGTATGACCGTGCTGTAACCTTCATCCTCCATGTACAAACGGGTCATTTGTTTTAGAGATGCTGTTTGATGTGGAAAGCACGTGTTAAGTTGGCCTGTTAGAGTAAGGCGCGTGTCAATTTGACCTGTTAGAGCAAGGAACTTGTTAATAAGGCCTATAAAAGTAAGACGCATATCAATTGGGCCTGTTAGAGTAAGACGGGTGTCAATTTGGCCTGTTAGACTAAGACACTTGTTAATTTGGCCTGTCAGAGTAAAGCACTTGTTAATTTGGTCTGTTAGGGTATAACACGTGTTAATTAGGCCTATTAAAGTAAGGCATGCGTTTAACTGGCCTGTTAGAGTTCAAAACGTGTTAATTTGGCTTGTTAGAGAAAGGCTCGTGTTAATTTGGCTTGTTATTGTAAAACACGTGTTAATATGGCCTGTAAGAGTACAGCGTGTGTTAATTTGGCTTGTTAGAGAAAGGAACATGTTAGTTTAGCCTGGTAGATTAAAATACTTGTTAATTTGGCCCGTTAGAGAAAAGCACGTGTTAATCTGGCCTGATAGTTTTAAGCACGTGGTAATTTGGCCTGCTGGAGTAAATCATGTGTTAATTTGGGATATGCGGCTCCCTGATGCCTGAATGTTCCTTGTGAGCTATGGAGCAGCCGACATTGATCGTGATCTGACCGATGGTAGTCATCTACGGGCTGCGTTATCAATAAGCTGACCAAGCCTAGCTATCTTGCATAATATTCAGAATCATACGACATGCGGGCGGACATTGCCTGAAGTAGAATGACTCGACAGTTTTTCGACCGCGTCCAGTATGTGACACATTACAACCTCTGGTTCGTGTTATTCGGTTCTTGAACACATTGTCTATTTGCTTTAGAAGAGCGCTCGATAATCCGGCGAGTATGTCAATGTATGGGGTGGGGATCACGCCAAAACGAAGATTTAATAGCTTCACAGGCGAGTCATCTAAAACGCATGTGATCAAATATAACGGGCGTTGATGTACGCTGTGAACGATGCTGTAAACAGGAAGATATGGGCACATGCTGCCATGTTCGATCAGCAAGATGTTTTTTCAAGGCTGGACTGTTGAAACACTCTTTCCGGTGTGCTAATAATCGTTGCCACTACTCGGAGACTACATCATATGTTACTGCTCATTGGACGAGGTTTAGGACTGAGCTTATCAGCTTCAACGAATTGTTATCAAGGCTTTAAAATATGACCGAGGTCTTCTATGCTTTATGAATTATCGGTTTTTTTTAATCAAACTGGAACGAATATATTCATGGATAAATTTTCTAAGCGAATCTTTAATTCTCATTTGGCCAACCACAGCCTACAGTACTTAAGAATCCTACCGTGAACAAGCAGAGGTCTTTGAACCAAGACAATCAACACATCCACTGGCTGAAGCAAACCAGAGAGGTTAGACAAAAAAGTTGAAAGAAGTAAAATAATGGCCGAATTTAAAATGGGACACCGCTTCATAGGGAGATCTGGGTTGAAGGTGTCCGAACTTTGCCTTGGAACGATGACATTTGGCTTTAAAGAGGTACGTTCACTGTAGCATTCACAGGTGTCTAAATATAATATGGTAGTTTATAGACAAATGTATTACGTCACTTGAAATGGCTGGGACAAAACCCTCTTAGCACTTCAACCCTCTTGGCACACACTTACATTGGTTCATTTCCTTTTGTAAGAGATGTCAGCGGTTGATGTGTCCACTGCAATGTAGATATACACGGCACAAATCGAGTGCTGTCATTATCAGCCCACGTAATATTGACATGTCGAAGAAACACTTGTACTATGAGCTCTGTTAGCTGGGTGATGGTTACTGGCTAACTTAACGGTTGTTGTTAGCGGTGTAATGTTAAATTACCAACGTAACGGTTGTTGCTAGCGGTGTACTGGTTAATGACCGACATAACGGTTGTTGATAGCCGTGTAATGGTGACCGGCCAACATAATAGTTGTTGGTAGCCGTGTAATGGTGACCAGCCGACGTAGCGGTTGTTGCTAGCCGTGTATTGGTGACTGGCCAACATAACGGTTATTTCTAGCTGTGTAATGTTAACTGACCAATGTTAAGATGTTTGCTTGCAGTGATTAACGTTAACATTTTAACCAGCAGTGTAACAGAGATTGTGGCCAACATAATGATTGCAGCATTACTGTGTAATGGTTGCTGTGACCGACGTTACAATCACTGCACTAATTATTTCGCTGTAAATAAGCACTCGAAATCTCTCCCTGAATTTTCTGTTTCCGCCTGCGCACCCTATCACAGTGTTTTATGAAGTGCGTCTTTGGTGGCATACAGGGAGGCCCAAAACAATGCTCGGAGGAGGAAGCTCACGCTATCCTGGATAGATTCGTGGAGATGGATATATATATATATGTATGTATATATATACGTAATTGTCTGTTTCTCGGATGTTTATCTTCAACAGACAGCAACGAGACACGCTTGTCATTGCTACCAAGGGATGCGCGCCTATGGGGAGTCACCCCAACGCCCTGGGTCTTAGTCGAGTACATCTAATGCAAGCCATTGAGGATAGTTTGAAACGTCTGCAGACCAGCTACATCGATCTCTACCAGGTCTGTAACAATCAAATTTTTTTGAAGTTTGTTATTTCATCACGTTCACGGAGTTGTAATGTATATTATTGGCTAATCAGGTGTTAATGATGCTGGCAGGTGCATTGTTGGGACGATGCTGTACCCGTTGAGGAGACGATGAGTGCACTTAATGACCTTGTTACACAAGGCAAGGTGCGCTATATTGGTTTGAGCAACCATCTAGGCTGGCAAGTTCAGAAGGTGGTCGAAGTATGCAGGAATCGTGGATGGCATGTGCCAATTGCTCTACAGGTAATGCGGCGTTTGACAGGTCATTATTCAGTCGACTATGAGTACTACTGCGGCAGTCTATATAATCGTGGTGTATAACCTGGAGCATAACGATAAGATATCACTGGTGACTGTTGATGGCCATGAGTTCCTTCACAATGATATCATCAATGCTAGATAATATCTGAATATATCAATGATACTGACCACCATGCAGCAATAATTCAACTAGTGGTATATTCCTGATTGTGTCCAGCAACAATATAATCTACTCGTTCGCCAATCAGAATTGGAGCCGTTTCGAGTTTGCCAAAATGAAGGATTAGGTGTTCTCCCTTGGAGTCCTCTCAAAGGGTAGGAGCTGTTTTGAGGAACATTTTCTTTAAACGATCGGAACTACTGTATGCATTTCATCGATAAACGGCAAATAAACGTCAAGTGGTCGTTTGTTAAGTGAGTAAGTTATTAATGTTCTGTTCCTTAATCGCTTTTACAACCTTTGCCTATTTCGTCCACGTGATGTCAGAGGATGGCTCTCTGGTAAAATCCGCCGCGATACACAACTGAACACAATGGATAAAGGGGACAGACTAGTCTGGAGCTCTCAGGATGGGGGCAAAACTGACCAAGCCAACCCCAGTTATGATCAAATAGGCAACGAAAAACTGTGGAAACTTTTGGACCTGATGGAGGAAATCGGAAAAAAACATGGTTCGTCTTATAGTTTGTATTGTCACATTTTTTAATGCTTTATAGAGCTGCCATCTGTAAACGCTTGATCTCAATAATATATCAGCTTTGTATTCACATTAAAGATGTATTTGTCACTTATACGATGTACTCTGAACAGTGATAATTTATTGGAATCGGCGCCTAGAAAACAGCCCCCGGTCTTTGTCTACAAAAGTATCCCAATCAGTAGCGATCGTGTCGAGCTACTACGCATGCCCAACGCCACGTCTTGCACGTGCTATATTTAGTTTGTAATTGACGTCCCGTCATAAATAAAGAATTGAACTGTTTTACAAGGCCATAAAAACCGGGGTCATGATTAATCGTATGATTTTCAAAAGCAAGGCTGTTTAGTGTATTTTATTAGGAAATACTGTTATGTATTTGCTTCAGGTAAAGGCATTCCTCAGGTGGCCCTACGTTGGTTGCTGGAAAAGAAATTTGTGCCGTCTGTGATAATTGGGGTGAAAACGATCGCCCAGCTGGAAAGCAACATGGGGGCGTCTGGTGGCTGGTCACTCTCTGGTGAAGAGGTGCGTTTATTGCGATTTTATATGCTTACACGTACCAAATAGCTACGCTAAGAGGGTTCACTCTGACCGGCTATGTGGTGACCATTTCCATAAGTGAACAACACGCCCATTGTCTGGTGATGCTACCATATAATCAACAAAAGCGTATGCGACGATTTCTGGGATTACCGCATTGCGGCATATGTTGAAAAAATTGCTACATCTATTTACTGGAGGCGACCGTTTCTCCAAATTGACCCGCAATTTTTTATTTACAAAAAGTATGCGTCATGACGAGCAGTTTGCTGAACTCAGTTGGCGTGGTCACGTATTTTGTCGGGGTGATTTCTCTTAGTGTAGCTACAAGCTCTTTGGTTATACTGTATAGTTTTGTTTTCTAGAGTGACTTAATATCATAGCGGTTCTCTAAAATCATAATGTAATTTGGGGTTCTCACATATTGGACAGAGGATGCCGTATAACTAGGTGCGTTATATACGCTTTGTCACGGAAAGATGTGAACTGCATTAATTTTTTCCTGCACTAAGTATTAACACTTACGCACTTTTCAGATGACTCAGCTAGATGAAGCCTCTGCATATGAAGTGCCTTACCCTTATGAAATGGTCTTCAGAGCTAATGCCATCCGACAAAGACCAAACTGAAAACGGCCGTGTACATGTTAATACTATTATCAATAAAATTCTCTGTACGCTGAATATGATAACAGTTGACAACACAATTGAGTTTCTCTGAGTCTTTCGCTCTTGCGTTAAACGTGCCTGCTGGTTGAAGGCAACCCCGATGTAAGGCTGTGTTGCCATGGACATGGACCGTTCCACGGAGGTAGACATGTTTTGAGTCTGAGCTGCTTTACATAAAACTATTGGGGTCTCTTCGCATTAACGCCCGAACTGGAGGCTATTTCATGAATCCAGGAGTTTATTGCTCGCCCACCAAAATGATATTGTATTATAATTGGATGCTACTTGACAGATGTTAGCACGCCTTGACCAACAAAGAGACAAACGCGTCATAAGTACACCATAACCAACGAAAACACAAATACGTCATTACCAACCGAGGAGTAAATTCGATATAGCTATGCCATTACGGACGGAGGAATGAATAATTCAAAATAGGCCCATGGGTAAATGGGGGAACTTGGCGAACTTTAATGATCTTTTTTTTACAAAAGCCGTCATCATCATCACCATTATAATCATCAAGGTTACCTGCAGAATAATCTTTAACACAAAAATCGTCATTAACATCATTATTATCCTCATAACCCTTATCGTCATGGAAATCTTACAATTATATATATATATATATATATATATATATATATATATATATATATATATATATATATATATATATATGTATATATATATATATATATATATATATATATATATATATATATATATATATATATATATATATATATATCATATTCATTTTGAAGCCGAGCAACGTGAAACAAAAAAGTTTCCTTTCGATGACCTTCACCTTAGTTTTGTACATCAGTTACGCCATTCGTTTAAAAAATAATTTCTGAAATTTTTTAAAAATTCGATCTGTATCACGAGACAAACAAACTCAAACATTTCTTTAGACGCTAACCATCGTCAAAAGTGAGACAACTATCAATAATTTACAACACAAGGTATGTAGTTATACGTTCAGAATTGAACGGGCCCTTCCGATTTTATACCCGTTTTGACTTTGATTCGTTTCTAACCGGATGTGAGATAACCGATTTCATTAAAATATGCGGATTAGATATAAATATATGCCATAAGACGTTGTGAATGACTAGGGCTTCTGAGACACTAGGCACTAAGAAACTTTGACTCATACAGCTATAGTATGAGGATGACTGTTGCATGCTAGGTAAGATAATGATAAGAAAGTTTTGGATTTGAAAAGCAACTGTTGTTTTTATTGCGATTGGGGGTATACTTGCTTATAGCCTTGGGAATTATGCCTCATGGTCCCTCGCCACTATTGTGGCATCACATCATCAAAACCACCAGGTTTGAGGTGCCTTTCCTACTTGGACACTTGCCCAGTCCGATGCTAGCCCTCTCCAGCAGCCACATAACGATAGTTACCCCACCCCCGCCACAAAACCATTCAGCAGGCACTTCTTTCTCAGTGGTATGCTTAATTTGTTATGGCCCCAGAGTGCAGTGACTCATGTTTTACAAGCCGGCCTGGCGAACTAGCCCAAAGGGCTTTGGGGGTCGTTCCTGGCGATTTTCTCTCTGTTTGAAGTCCACTTGCCTGCCGAACGGGCATGTGATGTCAAATATTTACTTGCCCAAATAATAAAATACATTAATTCAATTTATCATATCGGTACATTACACTCAATATTACAGAGAGACACAAACAAATATACTCAGATATACAGGTTTATCATCGGTCATTGTCATAATCTTCTATTCTATTTACCACTTTCACTTGCATATGCATGTTCTATAGTTCATTGTATGCTGTTGACACACAGTGTGATACCTGGTCATGCCAACTGAGACTGTCTATACATTGACTTTTGAAGACAACTAATGCAACATTGCACCCAATCTGAGGAGAAGTCTGTGTCAGTAGAGGTAGAAAGGAAGGAGGAACTGGGTCGCAGATACAGGGGTTGTCAAGTTAGATTATCCTATAACCAAGGGCCGATTACTCAGGAATTTAGACCTGTGCACTTCCCTGTCAGTGCCTCCGATCAGGCGAATGCCATTTATCACTGTTGTGCTACTTTGATTGCTGAAGACGTGTATTTTGCTATGACTGAGCTCTGGTAAATAAATACTTGTATCAGATTTGTAAGGAATATTGATTTACTAAAACCTATACGGTGGGAACGATTTACTCGCACTCTGGCTTAATTAACTGTTTTAACATTCATTATGTGTGTTACATTTGATGTATAAGCTGCACTCGGAGAGATTATAATGGCACATGGTGCATTGATATATATATAACTCAATTCTATGCATTCTACCATGTGTGATATTGAATATCTGTGCCATAGTTGAACGAACGTTGGGATAATTTAGGATGTTTTCTGTGTGACGCGAAGAGCCATTATCCCTTGTGGTCCCATATAATTATGGAAAATCTCACGAATATAAAAATCATTATCACTGCTCTGGAAAAGGCTTTATCAAGACTGTGCACAATTAAATTTCTTTCATTGGTAATTACAAATGTGTCTTGGGATACATGCAAAGTTAACGAATTTCTACCGCCAGTTCCTTCAGAGACCGCGGGTAGAGTTCATCGTGGCCATATACCAAATGGCATCATTGAATGTGTTATGTAACAGCCGTTGAGGTGTTCTTTGACATAAGGCTTTCAACAGATGAAGACAGGGAGGTGACGGCAGCCTTGATGTCGCCAAACCCCACTTCTCTTGCAGACCTCCACATCGGCACGACTGTATGCGTCGTTGGCAAAATTGACACAGTAAGCAAACAAATGTTTATTGATGTTCAATACAAAGAGTTATTGTAGATTTAGCTCCATATCTGAATTAAATATTGGGATACACCTGTAAATATAACAAGTCATTTTTCAAACAAACTATTGTGAATTAAAGTCACTAAATGAAGGGCTGGCCATCAATTTTGCTTAATTGTAACTTCACATAAAAACAGATATTTGTTAGTCATTTTGCTTGTGCGTGTCTGTTGAAAATAGTTAAACAGCACGATAGTGATTCATGTAAAAGGTTTGCCAACAAATGTCCAGGATATGAAGATATCTGATGCAGTTCGCACCACCGCGGGTTTGTAGCAGCAAATTTAATGCGTCACTAATTATTATACCTTTGCATGGGATAGAGAAAGAAAGGCATCAACTATGCACAAAACCAAGTGGTTTTGTTTTCAAATTGACCTTTAACTAACATCAAACTCTTAGTTAATATGGAAAGTGTATAATCCTTATTAACTCAGTCAATAATGGTCTCAGAAGAAATTCTCAAAATGTTTCTAATAGCTCTGAAAATATTTGTGAAAATATTTGCTTAATTTAGCTAACTTTTCCCAGGGGTGATCATCAACATGCTTTGTGTGACCTTCATGAATTACATTGTTTTGTACACTACGTGCATAACTTAGTGAGCCGTGTTTGTGTGTAAAACGTTATTGATTTCAAGACCTATGTTACATGATGGGGTGCGCAGTGCCTCTGCGCGACCAACCCGAATGGAAAAAGGGACACAGTAAACTAATTTCACGTAGCTCTACTATTTTTATTCAACTTAGAGCTTCCAGGAGGAATATTCCTTAAATCAAAATTACAATCGGACGAATGACATGGACCCTACACGCCCTCAACTCGCCGGAGGTCAGTTGGAGGGGGACGGTAGTTATGTCTGTTCTATCGCAATTACCCTTTTCCCAGCAAAATAGTATGCTCACTTTAGATCCATTTAACACACACACCTACACCTAGTCGTATACCTACATGTGGGAGCCGCTAGGCGCCAATACCAAGATCTGTCAATCCCTCGATCCCTCCGCGCCACATAATGGCTGAACAACCTGCGAAATAAGTGTTTACATAATCATTAAATACTACTTTGAATGTTGGTATTGAGTTATTTTTAAGACACTTTTGTTAAACTCGTTCTGATAAAGATTGACTTAATTAAGCAGCCGCCTTCTAGGATAAATGAAAATGGAAGTTGGAAAAGATCAAATGGAAACGATTATCTAGGGCAAGTCACCACCAGCCTCTCGTCTAGGCGAAATCCGGGCCAGAGTAGTGTCTTGCAGATATGGCTCTCAAAAGAACCGCTCCACTCAACCACTTGGATGCCATTGTCCACCGACACGAGTCGCAACCCATGGTCTACAGGTTGCCCCCTATTAGTAACTAATCCTACATGGCTTACGACATGCAGGAGGATACATTGGGCCTATTCTACCCACGGACCCACAGGGGACAAATTAACAGTGAGAGGCACTGTATCAACTGTAAATAAAGTGATTATACAGCTATTCAACTTGAATAACAAAATAACCTAAGTTCTAGTAACTAACTTGGATCTACCCCTTTAACAATTTGTGCCTACACTTGTCGGGACCAGCAGCCAAAGTAAGGCTCACCCTGTGGGAGTCCATCACTGGCCATGACCTGGCAACTAGCCAACAAGTCATTGTGAAAGATGCTTCCGTCAATTACAACACCTTCCATAAGCAAAACAAATTTGCTATCAATTTGATGGAAAGCTAGAGGTAAACAACATTCATAAACTATTTCCACCATAGAAAACTTTTCACTATCAACGTTGTGATTCAGTGTTGTCATAACGTTAAATTGATCATTGCATGTAAACTTGCATGCAACATTAGGAGATTATGCCCACCTAACACCAACATCTGCTGTGAACCCATCTTGCACTTGATTGACCATTGTATTAGCTCTGCTGTCTGCTGCCCAACTCAGAGCTTATTATATATCCTTACACCAGCAACTGTCCATCCCATCCTATATCTAATAGGACGATAATTTAGAGAGTCGTCTCATTTTCATGTCACCCAGCCGCAAGTAATGATTGTGTAAATCTCAACTTTGGTCAATATCGCTTGAAGAATACCTTGCAAACATTTCATGGCCATTTCATGGCCATTATAATATTATTTGAGGACTGTGTAACTCTCAAATCATGCGATTGAAACAATGAGAGACCTAAACGTTATAATTCACTGTTGATCAGAAAATGTTAACTTCTGTACAATCAGACGATGGTATAATAGTTATGTATCTTAACCTCCGCACACCTTTATAGGATTACGCTCATCAATTAAAAACATCCCAATCTTAGAGGTTTTGTATCATAATAAATCACATCAAGCCAGGAAATCTTCGAGGCCTATTAGACACTTGTTAATTTGTTTGATATAGTTCGACTTTTCATTACTACCTCACACATCAACGTTCAGCAACAATTTGTGATGCAGTGATGCTTGAAATACTCCAATTATTAAATTAAACTAACAATCGGTTTCTCAAGTTAAAAACATGGTACTTGCATAAAAATAAATCATTGCGTTTAAAAGTCCCAAACAAAATAATGCATTTTCTCAACCCATTGTGCTACCTTTGTTAGGAGATTCAAAACTCTTCAACAGTACACCATCATCAGAGTACTCAATGATGAACTGGAAGACTAGCTGACAGCCCTTGTTGAAGAAGGTGATAAAGTTGCCCAGATAAAGAAAGCTCAACTAATGACCCAAATAGACACTGCAGGGACCACAATCGAAGACGTGCTGATGGTTTTACCTCTTAACTCTTTACCTACCACTGACGTATATATCAGCTTGTTTTATCTTGCTTATATACATTGTTCACATTTTGAGTCAAAATGGCGGAAAACGTACTCATTTATTTCAATCGGATCACGATGACAATGAATTTAAGGGGATTTACACCATCGGATTTTGATGAATCGGAGACAAGAAGTATTGGAAGTGATATTTCTTTTTCCGAGTAAGTAAGTAAGTAAGTATAATGTTTAACGGCACGTCGACACAATAGTGTCATATTGTGCCAGGCAAAGATGGGTTAATCTACTACATTAATGGGAGTAAAATTTAATTCAGTTGAAATAATAAGTCAAAGTTGAATTGAATTAAAATCTGTAGAATAGTTCTGTTTGTCTTATATATTCAATGATTGTTGATGGATTTACTGTGTCAAAGAGTTCCTTTATATCTCTCACATTGTAATATCTTTTCCGTATATGGCTAAAATCTACTAAGAAGTGTTTTACTGTAAAAAGTTCATTACAAGGTATGCATTGTGGCATGGCTTCATTTCTTAGCATGCGTCAAGTAAGTATGGCCTATTCGTGAACGAGCCAGTACAACTTCCTCTCTCCCATTATCACGTTTGCGGTGTTCCCATTCCACTATATTTGGCTGGAAGTTTGTTGGCGGCACAGCCCTCCCACAATTCTTGCCAACTATTTTTCTGGTGTTTGTTTATCTGAGAACCAAGATCTGTAAAGGGGATCTTGGTCTAACTGGTTCATGTAGGGCCCCTTTCGCAGTCCTGTCGGCTTTTTCGTTGCCTGGGATACCTATGTGACTAGGTACCCAGACAAACTCAACCAGCATGGATAAATGAGTAAGGTCTGCTAAAATATGCTCAATGCACACCAAACACTCACTCACTCACTCACTCACTCACTCACTCACTCACTCACTCACTCACTCACTCACTCACTCACTCACTAAATCATTCACTCAGTCATTCACTTACTAAATCACTCACTCACTCACTCACCCACTCACTAAATCATTCACTCACTCACTCACTATCACTCTCTAACTCAGTCTCAGAATCACGCATTCACCCACTTACACATTGACCCACGAACATGCTTTCCTGTGCGCTTTTCCTTTTGTTCTGCGTAAATGACTCAACGAGATAAAACGTGGCTATTTGAAGTGTTGTCACATACGTAGATTCATCGCTTCCGTTAAATGTTTCACATGCTTCATGTTATATCGATATATACTAACATGCTTATCATATTAAGGTTACCTATATGTATATGTTTGATATCTAGAAAACACAAGATATTGAAATAATCAAGCATTTCGGGCGCAGTTTTGGGGCGCTACTTTGCCTCTTTATATATCTAAATCATGTTACAGCAAGATTCTAATCCACCCGCGAAGGATAACTAAGACTTGCCGTGAAAAATTTTGATAGGAAGGATTGGGATGGATAATGCATGAATTATGATATTGAACGAGATCGCGGTGGAGCTGGACGGGGAGGGAAATCACATAACCAATAACACCTTCCCTTCTCTCTGCGGTACCCACGCGCTCGCCTACCGTACCATTAGTTGTAAAAATAATAGGCGCCACAGGCAAATATCATAGAGACATTGATTGCGCCCATTAACTGCTGACACTGATACAGCAGAGAATAATTCAATGACTATGCAGTACACTCTCCTATAAAACATGCATCCCCCATATATTACAAATCTACCATACCACACTCTCCATGCATTGATTCTCTATTGCAGACACCTGTTTTGCTAAGCCCATGTATGGTGATATGCCATTGCTTTCCACATTACTCGTTATGTTCAGTGTGTATTGTCAGCCATACGTTTGCTTGAACCCTTAATTATGTTTTAAAGTTACTCAATGCACATCCCGTAATATATTGGCAAACGTCTGTTCTTTGCGCTGCACCTAAAACCCTTCACGCACGGTTACAGCAGAGCGACCATGGCTGTTGACGACGACTGTGCAAAATAACAACGACGGTCGTCATTTAGGAATAAATCAGGTTCTCACCGGTGACGCAAGTCCGGTACATTTGCTCCCGTCTCTTCTTTCTACTTCATATTTACGCTTCCATGTCAAATTTGCACTAAGTGGAGTTACATAATGCAGAGTGGGGTCTGAAATATGCGCGATGTTGACAACACCTAATGCTTGAACGATACGTTAATAGCTACGTCATATGCCTTGATTGCGCGGGTGCCTGATAATCAATGAGCCGGTAATTTCATCTTATTCAGGTTACCTATATTTCAACGCTTGTTACTAGCAAGCACGATAAAATGAAATGTCCAAACATTTTGGATGCATTCGTGTTTCTCTTCTATAACATGGGGTGGTGAAAGATTGCCTCTAACGCAGATTGTTACAGCGCAAATATGCGAGACAAATTGTATTCACCAGATAATTCATAATGAATACTAAGACTAGCCTTGAATATGAAAGTTTTGGATAGGATGGACTGTAATGGATCCTGGATCAATTATGAGAATGATCGATGTCGCTGTTGAGATGGAACACTGGTTGGACAGGGTAGGGAATTCAATTACCCAGTACAATTCTCCACGTCACGCATGCGCTACGCGTTACGTGCCATTAGTTGTAAAACAATAGGCCCACAGCCAAACGTCGTAAATAATTCAATTCGCCTTCTACTGACACTGAAACAGCTGAGAATAATTCTACGCTTAGGTTATTAGCTTTGAAGGTTTCCCCATTAAACCTTAATTCTTCGGCATTTTCATGTGGTGTTATTGTGGTTTCATGTGGTGCTCGAGCAGTCATATGGTAATCATGCTTATTATATTGCATCCTGAACAGACTGGCGTCGAAAGCAAGATGTGGTTGGGTGCGTTTCCCTGACATTATGATACTTATGCCATCAAACACTGAATGATAATGGTCATTTTAATCACGAATTGATCGCACACAACATTGCCATCATACACAGTGGATCAACATAAAAGTGCAAATTAAAACATCAATACATCACAAACAACATAATACACCACAGATTCGCAACAAATAACACACCCACATTCATTCAAACGCACGTCCATCATATAAAGCACATTTTGCACATATCAGAGGAAGATCGTAAAGACATTATGTACCACAAAACCCATATTTACTGCACAATGCAGATCCACATTGTAGTACACATTCCCTATAAAACGTGCATTCACCACATAATACAAATTTACCATGCACTGCACACTCTTTGCATGTACTCTTTGTAGCAGACATCCGTCTTGCTCAGTTCATGTAAGATAGTATGCTTTTGCTTTCCACTATATTCGTAATGTTCAGATTGTTCTGTTAGCCATATAACTGATAAAACCAATCCAGACAACAGATAGAAAAAATATAAACGCGTTCGTAGTTGATTGCCAAGAACGCATTCGACTGTTGTATCCGCAGCACCAATACACTAAAAGTACGACCACAGCTGAGGTACCGAGCGTCTGCGCTGATGACGACGTGTGGCGTTAGGAATAATTCACGTTCTTACTTGTGATGCAAGTTGGGTACATCATATTTACAGTTATATTTGCAGTGTGTACTGTTTTGATGTCAAGTATGCACTAAGTGAAATAATGACAGAATGCGTTCTCACTGTATACGCGATGCGATGGAAGGGCTACAAATGTTGACAAAACCTACTTGAAGGATGTATACACATGGGTCTAATGACAGAATAGACTCACTGTATCCTCCTGACGGCCGATAGTGGTGTCCTTGCAAACGTCATAGCTGGAACACACCACTTTGGCATAGTTAATCGGCAGGTGGCGACATGCCCTAGGATAATCGTTTCCATTGGTTACATTCATCCGCGTGTGCTTTCCCATTTATTCCATTTATCCTAGAAGGCGGCTATTCAATGAGGTTGATAATATTCACCCCACCTTTTGTAGGCGCCATTATGGTTGGCGTGCCATTAAACCCTATTCTTACCATACCTTACCTAGGCAAGTGATGCAAACAATAATTGATCCTAATTCATGAATATGATGTTAAAGGAATACAATCGCTTATATTTCAACTGAATACGGCATCCATTGATCATGTTGGTTTTATAGACACAGGGGGATAACTTTGTGTGTATGGCTGTATCTTTCTTTATGGGCATTGTGTGGCCCTTTGTTGACATCATTTGTCTGCAGTATATGCGACTATTGTAACGCTCGGTTATCTAGCAACGATCCAGTGATGCTTTAAACTAATATGCCAATTCAATAGATTGCTCCTGATCAACATTGCGCCACTTTAAATAAATACGACAATATTTGACTTCCAATGAGCAATGTAAAACCCCACAATGACTATCAATGAGAGCAGGAAAAAAAGTCTGGGTTGTAATAACCACTTGTTGTCCGTGCAGATAAGCAATGCATTTGTCATCATTTAATGTACTGTTCTTCCGAGTCGAATAACTTCGAATTAATTCATGCTGATGTCCAGTACCAAGAGTTCTGCGTTTTGAAAGCCATCCATGTGATGTCCAGGATGTATTTGACAAAGAAAACCCAACAGATATAAGACTCGTTGAGCTGCGATGTTCTGCTGGACGCAGGCGTGTGTGTGTTCGCGCGATGCGACCAATATGTACTTTGTCTGGAATCGATGTCAAGCGGACATAACACATTTCCATCGCAGCTCTGAGAGCCACTCAGTAATGTGACAAACCCAGCCGCAATGCATACAAGAGGGCATTGACATACCCATTAGATATATAACGCCTGGCTAGATCAATCACTACCTCCTCATCATCCCAGAATATTGAGGACTGTGAATGTGCTAGTCGTGGCAAAGTTTGCGTCATCGGCCTACTGCATTACTATATAACATAGTGCGAGAGTAAATCCAGACACTGAGTGCAGTGAACAACCATACACTTATAGCACAAACCATACTACCAGTGTTAATCACCCAACATGCGATTTGTTCTTGTGATTGTTGGCATTTTGTGCTGCTATTATGTTGACACAACGTTTATTACGCAAATCCATAAAAATGTCCAGTTCCAACTTACAGGAGTGTTACGCACACTTAAAGTTGATTCGACTCTGGGATGCGCGATAGAGTGTTCCCTGGTGGGCGACAGCTGTGGGAGCTTCTCCGTCGATGAAGAACATATTTGTAGGATCAGCTTTCTCCGGCTGACGTCACCTGTACACAGCACTAGCCTGGTGTTCAACGAAGACCTTGGAACGATGGTATTTGGCAACATGTCGGGTAAGAATAAAATGCTTTTCCAATATTGTTGCGAAAAGAGAAATTTATAAAACCATTGGCAAATAAGATGCGGACATATGACTATGAATCACCACCCAGAAATTTCTTATTGATATCGTGAAGTCTAATCGTCAATATCTACATCAGTGAACACAAATTTAAATGACTCCTTCTTTTTGCTTATGTCAACATTTCCGCTGTTCATGGGATTGCTCCATGAGCAGTGCCGATGCCAAGTGGGAACATTGCGCTGTTAGACACCCAGGAATCGTCGTACATCATTGGTCTGAGTCCTGCCACGTGGCACACTGCTCGTGACCTCTGTCCTTTGTACGGTCACGGTTTCCAGTTGGCATCCATTACTAGTGCTGATGAACAGGACTGATGCGATCCTGGCTTCAACCACTTGTTCAGTCGGTAAGTCTTAAACTGAAGTATGAATCATGTCTACGGCAGATGAACTTCAATACCGCCACAAATATTGCAATAGCTACTGGTGTCATGCCAATAACAAGGAACGCAGATAGTACTGCTACTTTTATGTATTCTGAAGTAGTCTGATATTCTATGTGATATGCTTGGTTGGCACAGTATGTCTTCGTGTCAGGAACTGACGAGCGGCACGAGGGATGCTGGTTATGGGCCAACCCGCAAATCTCAAGACTGGATGCTGACTTCGCTGATTGGAGTCCTAATGAACCTAACAACAAGTGGGCTGACGAGCACTGCCTGACCTTGAATTTCTATTTGAAGTTTAATGATATACCATGCCATTATCAGTATCCGTACCTCTGTGAAAGGTCGGCTAGGGATGGATTAATAATCCAGCCTAGTATCGATGACGTGCACAGGGGCAGTCTGTGCTAAATCCTGAAATTGAGTTCTTTAGATTAAGTAGCCACAGCATAAATTAAATGTGTAACCATTTATAGACCGGGTGACATTTTCTGTACTGCTTGTGCCAACAACCACATATTCTACTAGTCTCATGATATCAAATTGAATCTTCAGGCTTTGCTGCATTTTATATATTAAATAGAGAACTAATGTATTAACCGTTGTATAATTCTCACGCCTCAAATGTGTTTATTGTAGACGGTATTAACTTATGCACCATGGTATTCTCATCTATTGTATCATACTCTATTTGCGTAATTGGTAATTTACAAATCTGATATATTAAATACCGCGCAATCTTTCCGTGAATAAAACTTTTCGGTGTAAGCATGGAAATATCTTACAAACTTTATCCCGCACAGATAGACAATCTGCTGTAGCACCAAAGACGATTGGCCATGTAACATGCCATTGTATGAATGCTTGAAGCAGTTGTTGTTGCAGCTGATAACTCTCACATTGCACTGTGATTCAAGGACATAATTCACTTGCACAATAAGTATTAGAGCATTTGTCTTAGGCATCGTTTTAAAAGCATCGACAATCTGGCGATATGGATTCAATGCACGTAAATTGCCATGAGAAAACCACAAAACACCACGGCGACATCGCGTGATAAATCAATGACCTCGCAAAGCGCTTTTGCAAAACGAAGCTTAGAAATCCCCAATGACCACATGAATCATTCAAAATAATTTCATGTAAATCGGCAAGAATATCAGAGCAAGGGATAAATTTTAACGACAGCAATGTGCACTTGTAGTTCCATAACAGATGTATCAGGATGTAAAAGTGATTGGTTGATGGTCAGACTGGATTAATCTCAGGAGAACTATTAATTTGCCTGTAAGATCGAGAATATATAAGAGCTACATTATCTAGCCTTAATTGTCTATTCCTCTCCATGCATCAGGAAATGCTGGAGCATACAAAATGTCATGGCCGCCTTACATGCCCTGTTTTGTCAAACAACGAATACTGATGGCTGTCACAGCTTTTGAGGGTTGGTTAAGCGCGACCTGCCCCAAATCGGGTTTTTCATACAACCGTACAAGTATGGACTCATTTGTAGGTGCCAGTAGTATAATGTAGCTTATACGTTGCATATAAACATTAATAAAGTGATATATGAGTGTGATTATATGACTTTGGGGAGATAAGCGTCGCCCTGGTTCCACGAGCGAATAAATGTGTTGCTCGCTCCCTGAGATTAATAAGTAGTTTGGTAGGAGAATGTATTTTTAACCAGATTTCCTAGTTATGCAATACCAAATTAATCATATCATGAATTACCAAGTTTGTACAATAATGAACATTATGATAAAGTGTTCGACATTATTGTGCAAGGGGGAGAAGATAAGCATGCCACAATGAAGATGTTGACGTCTGAATCAATAATAGTGATCATGTCTATAGTATCAATGTTCACAAAATGTACACTCAAAGTTGATTTTACTGGATAAATGTAGGACATTTATTATACAAAGCCTACCTGTCATGAGTATTAATCTAAGTTGTTTTCATCATTTATAGAATGGTGACGGAAAAAAAGAAAATGTAGAAGAACAAAGGCAGGTAGAATAAAACCTCAAAGTCTGTTAATGATTCAATTATTAAGGAAGAAGGAACAATGCATGTGCATATTTGTTCTTACATTCATGATATATGATATTATATCCTATACCTGAAGCACATTAAATAAAATAAACATGTTTAATGCAGTATATTCTGATTACTATTGGACGTGTACCAGTAATTGTAAGTTTTTACTTTCAGTGAATGTGCTCCAAAAACTACCCCCAGGTAAGCCATTAATGTGCTGAATGTACCCGCATAAAATAATCGGTAAAGTCAGCTCTTAATAATGACCAGAGGTTCATTATATGCAATCATTCCTTAAAAAGTGTTGTTAAAAGAACAGTTACTGATGGAAACACCACTTTTATTCAGATTCATCATCAGGTAAGACTACTGTTAAGGCTGCTGCAGTAATATAAATGTGTACACCCTGCACCATTGAGAACCAAATATTGTATTCATCATACTAATTTCTGATGGATTAACTTTGGTGAAGCCACCTGATATTCCAGAATTGCCAGGAATGCTGAATGGTATTGAATGTTATGTTCTGCTATTCTTCACCTCTTGATATTGGTTGTTGTTCCTTGACACTCCATCATTGCAAATTTATTCCTGAGCTGAGGCATTGCTGACTTCAGTTAACCATTATCATCAAATATTTCAATAATGATATAGAAGACTGGACAGTGTTTATTTAAACCCTAAATAGAATAGGATATCATGGTAAGTTGTTGTCAATTGATCAACAGCTCAATTGAAAAGCATTTACTGTAGTATAATGTACCCTTGATTAGAAGTGGTGCTTAAATGTAAATCTATCAGATAATTATATCTATCTACATGGGTCAATGTACACTTAATGTACATAATCATGATATCAAATTGTCTTAGGAATGCCTCTAGTAGGCACCTAGCATGAGCCTAATGTAGTGCTACAAGGGCAACCCAGTATCAACAGGTGAAGAAATGTTCAGTAATGAAGTTACAGATACCACCCATTATTTTGAGAACCACATTTGAGAAAGTTGTAAAGTTTGATTATAACACATTTAACCAATTGCTAACCATTATTAAGCAATATGTATGGTACACACATATAAAAAAACATATTATAAGTTCGGCTTTTATACACTTTAGTCTATCTGATGAAATAAATTATTCTTATATATTGACTTGTTTCAGCCATGCAGCTTCAATCTATATTTACTGAGATGGTAAAAAATGAGACACTGCAGCTTTTGGCCTGCAGAGTCCATGGATATACAGAAACTGCCTCAGATATGGCTAAGACCCTGATGCAGTATCACAGGGGTGGAATACAGGCTGCAACACACTTGACAAAGATGTCCTAACTACTTGAGTTGCAGATAGATACAAGGACTTGGGATTATCACTTAATGAGTCATTCAGGCTCTCACAGCTGATCATCTGCAATAATTAAAGTGGATTTAATTAAGATCAACCAAGATTGAATGCTTGTTAAAACTGTATAATGCCTGCTGCAATGAAACTGTTATTGCATTGTTGTGTGAAATAGCTTGTCAATTACCATCTGGTATTCATTCATCTAACTACTGATTGCTCATAATGATACTAATGTGTGTCCACAGCTGAACATTTATTTTCCTCACTGACATATACATGTGGTGGCTTTAACATATTTATGAAGTGTTTATAACATATGTATATGAAGTGGTATGTGATGTGGTTATCAGAAGTAACTGGTTATGACATACGAAGGATTTTTCAGCAATCCACTAGTGCTGGTATGTGTACTTGATGTATTGACCAGACAAGTTTTACAATTAACTCTATAACATCACCAATTTCCTATTTCAGTTTACTTTAACAAGTAAATTAGCTTGAGAGCCGATCCTTTATCTTTTTACATCAGGGCTCTAAGTACATGTACGAGCCTTCGTAACTTATTTTACAACACTTGTGATTAGCAGAGGTGAGTGAAGAACCCACAGCTGAAGAAAATGGCTTTCGATGAAGAACCTACAGCCAATGCAATAGTGGAAGAGGACAGTGGAGAGTCTTTTGGGTGGCTTAATGCAAGGGATGCACTTATATTGGTAAGAACATTCCTGGAATATTTTATGTTTTGTAGCTTCACATACAAAACAAATATCTATAAGAAAGTAATCAACAATTTTTCTGTTTTATGGAGTATTTCAGCATTTGTATACAATATTTGGTTTATTACTGCTTTAGGCAATGGCTGCTCCAATGGTCAAGGGCAAAACGTTATATTCCATCGTAGTTTATCCACAAAGCAAGCCAATTTGGCAGCGAGGGTACTACATTGAAAGGTGTCGAGATCATGGCAGAGGATGACATCTTTGTTCAGTACCTGAACTTCAAATGGCCCAAAATAAGGGAAAACAAAAATACAATATACCAGGCGTCGTGATATACTGAGAAAGATGAGGCAACCATTGATTTGAATAACGCAAACTCAGAAACTAGAGTGCACAGACTAAATGTACAGGCCACATAATTCATTTTTTTAATGGCAGATAAACATATTCAGAATTTTGGTTTTTGGTAACTGGCAGTGAGAGATATTGCAGTATGCAATATTATGTTAATCCCTTTCCTTGCATAACCAATGACAACTCCTTTCCCTGTGAGTCCTTGACTCACAATTAGCGAATATTCATATATATATATATATATATATAGGTATATAGATATATAGAGATAGATATATATTATAGACAGAAAAAGATATATAGATATAGGGATATATAGATAAATATATATATATAGAGGGACATATATAGATATAGGATATATGTATAGAGATATATAAAGATATATATATACATATATCTATATCTATATATATAGACATATATATAGAGATATATATAAAGATATATAAAATAGATACATATATATATATATATGTATATAGATAGATATATATATAGACATATATGGAAACATAGGGAGAGATAGATATACATATATACATATAGAGAGAGACATATAGATATACATATATATAGACATATGTAGTATATATATATTTATAGATAGGAATATATATATGGGATGATAGATATATATATCCTATATTACATACCACTTCATATACATATGTTATAAAACACTTCATAAATATGTTAAAGCCACCACATGTATATGTCAGTGAGTTATCTGACGCAACGTTAATCGATGGCATATTTTTATAACTATCAACCAAACAGAGCAGGTCTAACAGGTATTTGCTGCACCGATATCAGTGATCTTGAAAGTAAATGAAAGCCTTCTCCCGAGAAGGTAAAATATAGACAATGTTTTGAGGAATAATAAACAGATTCAGAACAGCGTGAACATGCATGAACTGGGATGATGCTATACAATCTGACAAATGCGGTAGCTTCATAAACTCGTTTTCATAACGTATTGAAGGACCACTATGATAGATGATTCGGCGTACAATTCGTTATGACAACATTCCAGAGAGTGTTTTATGTCACACATAACGTTATGACATACATATTACTACGCTGTGGAAGCTTTGAGATTGCCAAGTGAACAATGAATGCTCCCTAATGCCATCATAATGGTTGCTCCTCTCTGGGATTGTTCCTGTGGCAGATGCTGCAGGAGGACATGTTGCCAACAGCCAATACTTCAACAGCCCCAACATCCAATGCCTCAACAGCCCCAACAGCCAATGCCTCAACTGCCCCAACAGCCAATGTCTCAACAGCCTCAACAGCCACTGCCTCAACAGCCTCAACAGCCACTGCCTTAACAGCCTCAACAGCCACTGCCTCAACAGTCTCAACAGCCTCAACAGCCACTGCCTTAACAGCCTCAACAGCCACTGCCTCAACAGTCTCAACAGCCTCAACAGCCAATGTCTCAACAGCCTCAACAGCCAATGTCTCAACAGCCTCAACAGAATTCAAAACAACAAGATAAGTATATTTATCATCCCCATAATTAGGTCAGGGGTTCATTTTATCAATATAAGTTAAGTGTAATGCTTACATGATTTTTGTTACAGTCCCGGAAACAAGGCGCGGAAGAGAGACACGTGGAAGCAAAGGTAATCCGATCTGTATCGGGTACAATACTGTATGTAACTATATGTGGTGTGGCATTGTTGCTTCTAGTCTCATATACATGTATACACAAACTGTCGTACTGTGATTGTTGGTTAATAATATGTGTGTATCTGTAATTTGTAGGGCCTACTAACCTGGCTTTCCAGAATGCAGGCAACACCTGCTATCTATATTTATCGCATGGCATCTTACTCTCAGCCAATCAGAGCTCGAGAAAAAGCTCGGTCTTTTTCCCATATCGCCTCAAACGCACAGTTTGCCGTGTAGTAACTGCGACCGTGTCGATATATCACCAAGCAGTAATCAGATTTGAAAAGGTCCCTCACAGAGCACCACTGCTCTAACATGGCAACAATACGAGGGTCTTAATGTCAAGCACACCTTGCAAGTCGTAAAACGACGGTTTTCTCAAGAGTCATTTGCTTGTCAGCCGCTAATTTTAGTTTATGGCCAGATTGAATCTGGTCACAAAAGTGCATCTCCATTTTGTCTTTTTGTAAGCAATCCACTTAGTTATGCATTGATTTCTATCACTAGCCGATCAGCAGGAATTGGGGGATTGTGTGCGTTTGTTTGTTTCATTACCTAATTACGAAAGAAAGTACTTCCATGTATGCATGCATGTAATTTGCCAGTTTCAAGCTTTTATCAAACTTGTGCGGAGTTAGCTGTGCTCCAATTTCATGTCTGTATATTATGTATCACATCACGAGTGCTGACGCTTGCTTTTTGACAGATTCAACCACTACCTGGGTGATTCAGAGGCATGGTAAGCTCGGATGAAATGATCAACATCGATAAAGTATTTCGAGAGTTGGAAATCAGTGGGTCAGTATGTTTGGATGCAGCAGCATCAATTTTGTTTATGTGTTAGCCAATGAGTCCAACACATAGCTAATACAATGTTCACTGGATGTCTCAAACACACACTGTCAGCATACCATTAAATATGATTAAGGTTCTATGTGCATGAGTGAGAGTTGTGGAACTTTTCTTGTGACAACAATTGGTTAATTTAGAATGAATTGGTTTCAGTGGTTCTTTGTGAATATTGCGCTCCCATTATTAAAGTCATAAGGGTGTTTCCCATATTTAATAATTTCAGGGTTTCAAAAGAAGGTTTTTATATGCATCACATAGTTGGGTGCTGTCACAGAAGAAATGTCTCACTGACTTAGTGTATTCTCCACATGGGACTTGGAAGTCATATGACAAATATTCAGCAATTCTTGCTTTATCGTTTCAGGTATTTGTACTATAAACAATATTGCTTGTTAAAAATCTGTGCATACAGCTTTATGAAAGTAACAAAGATCGCACAGGGGGTGATATACATGTATTATCTGTCTGTATTTAGATAAAGAGCTTAAATGCAGATCAATAAATGTCGTCCGCTATGGCAACATACTCGAGAGGGACAATAGTTGTTTATGTTAAGCATAACAGATGACATGGATTGTGGATGCTGCCATAGGGTGTAGGAGGCTATCCTGAGGCTATCTGACGTGCAAAAACAATCCGTTATGACAACATCCCAGAGAAAGACAACAGTGTTTTATAGCATGCATAACGTCATGACATAAAATATCACTCCGTTGTGGAATTGAGATCACCTAAGTCAAGTGAACAATGAATGCTCCTTATTGCCATCATAATGGTTGCTCCTATCTGGGATTGTTCCGGTGCGAAATGCTGCAGGAAACCATATTAGCAACAGTGCGGGTGCCAACGCGTGTTGCGCATAATTTATTGATGCACAGAAATCAAATAGGATTACTACCACTTTCTTTATTTTACTCGACATTTGATTGTGAAATCAAAGTCCACTGATATCACAAGTAAGAGCTTCTTCGACGCTCATTTATATTTTATTTTGTAATATCAAAATTTCTATTGTCGTGAGGAGAAGAGAGACATATTGTGAGTGGGTCTATCACCAGTTGGTTTGCATGTGTGTTTACAGGGGGCAGTAAGCTGTTGGTTTCTGTGACAAGGGACAGGCGTCTGTGTGAAAGTGAGAGATGTGACATATTGGTAGAAGCATTCGGACCAGTGAGATGCCTACAATCATTCTTATCATACCAACGTTGATCAATTTTTGTGATTAAACAGTGATGCAGGCATATATTTTCCCACTGTTTATTCGCCTTATCTGGGCAGTGATATCTTGCACCGTCAATAAATCTTTCTTCACCGGAAATGGAAAAAGAAGCTTGTCGGCTGGCAGGTATGTGTCGTTTTTCCGTTGTTTTGGTGCCATTCAATCCAACTTCGGTTACGATTAATATGAAAGCACACAGCTTTGACCACCCCAGAGACATGTATTTTTATGTATATTTATAAAGATATATTAATATATATATATATATATATATATATATAGAGAGATAGATATATATATATAGAGAGAGAGATATATATATAGATATATATATATATATGAGGAATAGAAATCTATATATATATATTTTTTACATATATAAATTTAAATATATATATATATATGTATATATATATATGTACATATCTATATATTTACATTAATTCATATATATACATATATTCATGTATATACTTAAACATATATATATATATATATATATTTACATATATATATTATATATACATATATATATTATATATGTGTGTATATATATATAAATGTATATATATTTATATTCACTAATATATTTACCACTTAAATATTACAAATATACTTATACTACATAAGAATAACCCCTGGCAAATCTATCGCTTTAATCCTTGCATGCATAATGAGCCGCTTATGTTTTGTATTCATTGCTCTTGAACCATTTCAAACTATGCAGCTAGTCATTCATTAAGTTGTACAAATTATAGCTTAAAAATTCAAACGAAGTGGAACAATATATCCGGTGTATGATGGGGGATGTTTTTTGGCACCCACATGTAAATATTAATGGATTACCCCATCTGATTAATGCAGTTTGGTTCTCTTCGCGGCTATGGTCTTACCACCGTCTAATTAGAGATTACAAAAATATGTTTTCGTCCTTGAAGCCATTCATTCTTGTTTTAGCCATTAGAGGGAATATTACCATTAATTGCAACGCATTGTGCGAGCGATAATGGTGAATATGAGTAGACGTATCGAATGCAAGTTAAAGGTTTCAGCAACACTCCCTAGTTGGTACGGTGTTAACACTTCTAGACTTATTAGCATAATTAACACCTTCACAAATTATGTCACCAGCTTCAAAGTGACATGCGACTCTGCTGAAAGCGAATGATATATGATTTGTTTTTGAAGACAGTGTTGGCTTACAAATTATGAGGTCAATGCCAATGCTGTTTTTATATGCCGGGCTTTCTTGTTGCCATCATTTCCTTCAGTACACTACCACACTATTTATAGCCAATCCGTTCAAGTAATCATTATATAATAGCAGTCAACGTCTATTTTGTTCTCCCTATACGGTTTGAAATGTAGAAATATCATAATTATGTCTTATTCACGGCAGACTTGGCGTCTAAATATATTATTACTAGCGCATGTTAACGAATGGATGCGTGCAAGAATAATCGATAATTTACTCAGCTGTAACATTGAACGCAGCGAAATATATGGGAACGACAATCTGGATTTGAATGCAATGTATTTCCGCCGATTTGAAGGTCTATCGCCCGCTGTTTATACTGGCAGTTGTAGCTTAAGTTAGCCTGCGTACGAAGCATCCGGACTCTATTATGCCGCAATCACAAAAGTGTGTATATCGTGTAACTAACTCTAAGGGAGGATATAAAGGGTGGCTTAAACAAAATTGAAACTTACAGCGCACAAAGCAACCCTAGATAACACCTATCGCCTTAATTGTGACCACATCGCGTGATTCATTTACATCTTGCAACACCAACGGGTGTTCATTGGTGCTGAGCAATCATAACGCCTTGATATTGTTCATACAGAACAACACCACAGCACGGATGTTCTTGTCCAGATCATGATGAGAATCGGTCGAGATGAATAGTACGGCTGGTGACATATACTAGTAAATATGTCCGTCATTGTGTTACTGCATGGCATGACGATAGCGTCGTCTTCATGTGCGATATTTATATATATATTTTTAAGTCTTGAATACAATGCATTTGAGATGGTGTCATGCCTAACAATTATTCGTTCGCCAGATGCAGCTGAAGAAGCAGACTGCCTTACGATATATTATGTGCTGAACTATAATGGGCAGGTTCGAGTGACTCATTCAGGAAAACCATGCCAGTAGTGGGTATTTTTATCCTCAATTTGTACACTGTGACCGATAGTTTGTCGGTTGTCACGCATTGAAACGGTAAATTGTTGTTCGTCAACACTTACTATGGACATGTAGGATGTATTTCAAGGTACTTATTATACCCTTCGGATACTGTTTTCACGTCATGAAAATCATTGCTTCTTTGTAATATATGTACATGTGTCAATGGCAATTTATTAAACACTACGCCTCTTATTGCTATGTAAAATCTTTGAAGTTTTGAAACATATTCTCTTCTTTGTTTTGTATATGCTATAATTGAACAAATTTGCGACAATACAAATTAACTGAATCACGAATTGGGGAAAAAACATTGTCTAATAGCTGTGATGATTTTGTTATGCTGCAGCTGGACATCGAATACACCTCATAGTCATTAATTCCATGACGATTCCTACTTCCCAGATGGCTCGGTGGAGAAAGCGGAAAATTTCTGTCGAGCGGTCTATGGCGAGCCACAAGCTTGGTGCTACACAACCGATCCCACCACACGATGGCAATACTGCGCAATTCCCTTCTGCAAGTACACCGGTGGGTATATGCATAACAAATCATTCGTCCGCATGTAACAACTAGTTAGGTGCCCTGCATATGTTGCAATTAAATCGTATTTATTTCTTTATCATCAGGACCACACGTTATCAAAGATTGCTATACACAAGGGGGCAGTTCCGAATATCGAGGCTGCATGAGCACTACAATAAGTGGACTTATGTGTCAAAGGTGCGTGCAATGCAATATTTGCTCTTGATAGCTGTTGTTACCACAATATTGCATACTCAGGTTGAAGTGCGCCATAAATGGGCCACAGGCTTTCATCGTATCCGAATCCCCCTTCGAGAAATCTTAGGGTATAGATTTTGGCTTTAAATACATTAGCATATCCGAACTCAAAGAGACTGAGATACGTCAGTAGATAGTCTTCATCATTTAACCTCGGCACTGATTTATGTGCGACGATATATACACAGTTTAGTAGTCAGATGCGAGCTAGACAACACCCATTGTACCAGAACCTGTTTGATTGATCTTTGATTGATCTCTTAAGTTTCTGTGCTTGTTCAAATATATTTTTGTAAACAATAGCATTAAGTAAATTTGTTGATGGTTCAATTCTCTGAGTGTAACTTTTTCATTTCTATTTGAATATATTTATTAGGTCCATTTTTTCAATTTCACACCTTTGATATCCGTGGAGTTTATTGGAACACCACATGACAGGTGGGACACAGACAGCCCACATGCAAAAGTGGTCCGAGCGAAAAACCCAAAAAATTATCCTGAGAAAAACCTGACGCTAGCTGAGAATTATTGCCGTGATCCCGCCAATGCAGGCCGACCATGGTGCTATACAACAAGCCAATACAAGCGATATGAATTTTGTGAAGTGTCAAACTGCTCCGTCGGCATGAACAATGGTATGGTACACCACATATGTCTTTTTACCAGCACCGTAAACATCTTAAACTTTCACAGACATCGTTACAAAAGTAAACAATTTCAATGTTACTATACACAGGTGACACTGCAACTGCTGATTGCAGTGATTTATTTCACTAGTATAATTTAAATCATTGATAGATAAGGTAAAAATGACAAAGCAACAGCTTTATCCAGAATCATTAATATCCCTTCACTTTGTTTCTAAGAGTTCAGACAAATATTCGGCAGCATTATCCATGGACAACGATATGCGATCAACCCATCAAGGACCGTCCGATTCACGAGTATCTTGGAGTGTTTGGTCCTCTGTCTAAATGCACCAGAGTGTAAAGTAGCCAATTTTCGCGGTACGTACAACCAGTGTGAGCTCATTTCCATGAATCTTTGTGCTGTGGAAATCCCCTCCTTTGACGAAGATAGTGCTGTGCTGATTCCCAAGACAAACATAATGAATGATGATAATGGATTTAATCGTTGAATTTTGTCCTTAACAAGCAATCATGTTTTTTTAAAAGGGTTCAGTAAAAAGGTTGAAACTAATTTGGCTATTAAACTATTCCACGGAGTCACGAGGCAGTCGTATATGTAGATTGAGAAAAGAATGGGTCCCAGGGCCAACTCTTGGGGGACACCATCAATAGCCCTCCTATTATTGAGCCATTTATTCAACCAGGCTAATACTCTACTGGCAATGTAAATATCACCTACATGCTCTCAAGAGACTGCCATTTAGTAAACTCCTCGAGTAATTCCATACGGTTGGCAAAGCAACCATGCTGAGATTTATTCAAGCTTTATTTGAATGAAAAGTTTGCTGCTACCAGGTATTTCAATCAATTTGCTCACAACGGATGATTAGCTAACTTGCCGCTTATTGACTAGCTGAGGACGATGCCCTTTTGATGACTGTTATATCATTTTAGCCATATGGAATACTTCCTTCATTAATGGACTGGCTGATTATGATAAAGAGTGGTAGCGATATTTCTGTAGCAAACTCCTATAGAGGCCGTGGGTAGAGTTCATCTGAGCCAGGTGATTTGTTTGGGTTTAAGGATGTTAACAATTTCAGTACTTCGACTTTTTTGATAGGTACCGTCTCTATTTTATCATAATTGATTGATCTGATTGGTTCCCCGTGACTACAGTATTGGCAATATCCAAAGGAGCACCTCTATTTTCTAGATTTAGTAGTTGTACCTTCTATTGCCATAAAATGATTGTGGTTTTGTTGTCTATGAACTGCTATAAATCCAGACTGGCATGGTCATTGGACATTGCATGTCATATGTTCCTCAGTCCAAATTAAAAGGCAAGAATATTCCTATTTCTAGTTGGATCATATACATGCTGATCACTACATTGGACCTGCCCGAAAAATGTCGTGGGCCTGCTTAATGGTCCTGCCCGTTAATATAGAAATCACCCGCAATCACATATTGTCTATCTTCAGTTGAGATGTTTGATGATGGGCATACCACTCTCTTACTTGAACTTAGCCGAATTTACACCCAATACGCACTCATCAAGTGTTACATGTGATAAACCCCCAATGATTAGTGCCCTACCTCTCCCATCTTTAGTATCCTGTCTGACTTTCCTGAAGTGCCGATTGAAGTATGTCCAATATTGTCATGTGTCAAGCTCTCAGTTAAAGTACCTACTTCTGGTGAACTCGAAACCATCTGCTGCCTCACATTCCGGGATCTTTTTACAATTATCTGTGCATTGCGTCGATGACTCCAAAACAACTTTGTACCTGCTTTATTCTTAATATCGTCATACATAAAATATGCTATGAGAGCTTCAACCCAACCCACCACTCCCCAATCCCATCCCAGCCTTCCTAGTTTAACGAAACCTGTCGCTCGTCCAAGTATCTGAGGCACTTATGCTCAAGCGCTGATGCGTCCCGACAAGTGACGTGAAGCCTGTCCCTGAACAAGTGCGGTTTATCGGTAACATAAGCAAAAAATTTCTATTTCTTTGCATACTTTCTCAAGTTTACCATTACGGGATAATATCTTCGCATTTGCGAACCGAAATTTCTCCAAACCTAATCATTTAAAGTGTAATTTCTGAACTCCAAGGCATGCAGCAGTAACAATGAAACGAGCCAACCGGTATCTGGTTACTTCTAACAATTGGGTCGTGATATGCATGCTATGAAAAGAAAATAGTGACCATCTATATCTTAATTGCATGCTTTTGATGTTGTTGCCTAGAGTAGGTTCAGAGCTATAGTACGCGTGTGAGCAATAGTTTTGGTATCATTATCCGATAGTCAAGTGTTAATTCTTTTGTACAAATAACGTTTAGCATATTTATTGAAGAAACAATATACATGTGAATATTGAAAATTATGATACAAAAGAAGGTTTATTTTGTTTTCTTTTTGGTGCATTATTTCTTAATTAACAACACCTCTGGCGTGTATAACAATTTCACCCATTGAAGCCTCGTGGCTTTGATAACGATAACATTCAAAATGAGTCCAGTCGGTAACTTCGTATCAATGTGTAGTGTTTGTATAGTTCTGTTTCTTATTTATGACTTTTCTTGATCAAACAGAATAATTGTGGCGTCTTAAATCCATTATAAGAATATTTTCTTTATAAAAGTCTCCTTTGATCCATCCGAACGATATCACCGACTAATTATTGAGCAAACGCGAAATTGCAAATATTGAACTGATGTTCGTTGGGAGCCCGAAACACATACCATGCGCTAGTTTAATCAACGCTCCATGTCATTCGCTATCTATTTGGGCCTTTCGATCAGTCAACAAAATAAATAAAGTTTATGTGACCAATTTCACGAGTTTCAGCATTACATTTCTTTGACATCTGATTATATATAAATATATATATTTATATATATATATATATAAATATATTTATTTATATAAAATATATATATATATATAATATAATTATATATATAATATATATATATATATATATATAAATATATATATATATATATATATATATATATATATATAATATATATACATTCATATACATATATTGATATATATAAATATTGATATATATATATATATTTATATCTAAATATATATATATCCTTTTATACATATGTATATATATATGAATATGCATTCATTTATGTATATATGTATATATATATATATTCATATATATATATATATATATATATATATATATATATATATATATATATATATATATATATATACATATATATATACATTTCCTAATCAATGGTTATGCATATGTATATATATTTATAAATATTTAAGTAAATATAAATCTATGGATATTTGATTATATATATATATATATATATATATATATATATATATATATATATATATATATATATATATATATATATATATATATATATATATATATATATATATATATATATATATATATATATATATATATAGGTTTAAATGAGTGGTACAATTTTGAAATACGCAATAATGATCTTGATGGCTGCCAAGTACCTTATCAAGGAGCAGTCTGAAAAAAGCTGTACATTGCTGCCGAGATTCAGGCGGAAATGAAGGTTAAATATGCTGCTATAGAATAGTTTCGCTGAGGAAAGGGAAATTTGGGTTCCCATGTCTCACAACAACACACACATGTAAGTATTCAAAACAGTCACAGCTGCTTAAGTTGTGTGTTTTAAAATGGCATCCGCAAGGTGATTGTTTACCCTTCACAAATTATCACATGCATTTCAAATGCCACCATACAACTTGCTGTATACAGTACCTTAACAAGCATATGCAATGGAATGTAACAGTACACTTTCCAATGAAGCATTATGTCTTCTAGGTTTCAGACAAACATATGACACTGTAGAATAGAATCACTCATTTACTTTGTCCTTATGTATAATTTCATCTGTGATCATTTATATATATATGGCATGTGAATCGAACGTTTAAGTGGCCACAATGGGTTTGCATGGCTTTGATACTCTTGCTGTAGTTGGGCATCAGATACACTACACATCCATTTATTCTGTAATGATTATCAGGACCCGGATTCTTCTGTAGAGTAAGCGGAAATTTTCTGACGGGCAGTCGATCAAGAACCACAATCTCGGTGTTATACAACCGACCCCAGCAAGAGATCGCAATTCTATACCGTTCCTTTTTGCAAACATATTGTTAGATAGCTTCACCAATAGCTTACATCATGTCATACAGAATTACACAAAAATGCATATTTGGTGTAAACATCATCTGATGGATTTGGAATTGTCTACTTATTGTCAAGATGGCACGCATATGACACTGTTTATTAAATCCGCTAGGATTCTGCCTCGTCAGATCATTTAAAGTGTTGCATATTAACGATAACATGGGTATTCAGATATCGACTTACATAATGCATGCCATGCGATATTTCTAGACTCACTTTCTTAAAAAATCAGCCTGTGCATTAAATGATGCGATAAAAATCAAATATGCATAAGCCAATTAATAACTAGCACATACCTATTGCCTTTTATCGGCGCATGATGATGAATTATGATATTCCAATTTCGATATCGACTTGTGCTGGTCCATTGTGATTTCTTATCTCGAGTGACGGTTGAACATGCATCGGTCATGAATGCAAATGGCAAATATGACATTAAACCTGTTCATTCTACAGCAGATTCTCCTTGAAACCCCATCTTCCCCTCGATCGACCAGTTTATATCATAGTAAATTGTGTCAGAAAGCAACGGATTGGAACAACCAGCCGGTCTAGTGCTTTCTAACCAACTGCAGTGTGCAATAAGCAATTGCATTTGGTTTTGTATCTTAGAACACAGTATGAGCGTCACTCAAAGCGTATTATCAGCAACACACGTGACTTGTTGGGCGTATTTACATTTTTCAGTGCGGTCATTTAACATGGTTTTATTTTTTGTTTTGATTAATGTTTCACTAATGGAAGCTTCACTCAACTTTATGGTATGGTTTCAAGATTTCCTTCCCTAACAGTTTCAGGAGAACGTCCAGTTCGGTTGAATGCTTTCTAAAACAAGCTGTCAATGATTAATTAACGCCATATATTTGCGTCCTCGTTTGAATCTAAACATAATGTTACGCGCATTTAATTTCATATTGGCAACACACAAAAATAGGACTACTACTTGAAATCGCACTAGACTGCTTTTCTTCACAATCCTCCTTGTTTATTGTTACACCAAATTGACGAGGACTTTATCCAAAAAGGAACAGACAATTCTCGAAATATTCCATAGTAACCAGCAAGTGTTCGGCGTGTCCTCTTGACATCATTTTCCAGAATACTCTAAGCTGATATGTTATTGGGACTGATATAGTATCCGAGTTTTGTTATCAGAAATTTTTTGAAAACTGACCAGTAATATGATAATGTGTTAATGTACAATTAAATTTGGTGACATTTGTCGAAACTGAATCCTTAATGATTTGCTTATGCTGAGATGCATTGATCAAATAACAATATGACACAATCAGCCAATCGACATTGGTTTCCGTATTTATTCTGGCATGTCAGTTGAGTGCATGGTGTTGGGTTCCTGATCCATTTGCCTGGTATTCTGGGTGCTGTAAAAATTAACTTTGTACATTAAACACTAAGCAATGTTAATTGCTATTTAGATTGCGAATTGGAAACCTCAACTTGTCACCCCTATTTAGTTGGTATTCCGTTACATTCAACCAAATGAGCGTTTTGTAGCCACTTTTCAGCACAGAGAAACGGAAAAAACAAACCAACACTGATATTATCCTATTCATTGGACATATTTTATACCTCACGGGATACCATTGTCGTACAGATTACGTAGCAAGCAATGATAAAGTCTGCACTGATTTCAGCCTTTGTATCCCACTAACAATTGAAAAATCTGAACAACGTGATTTCACAATAAATATTAAGCGCTTAATAAATTTTATTCAATTATTCGAGTTCTGAACTAAAGAAATAACCAGGAATGCAAGTATTGGGCAACATGGTTGCCGATTAAATTCTGCTTTTCTCATTTGTGTTATATCCATAGATATTCGCATTTTATTTCTAGATGCCATCTTACTTTGTCGCTATTCATATACGCCTACATATTATTTCTTACTATGCATTTGTATTCACATTCAGGGGCATAGGAAAGATGTATTATATATATATATATATAGATATATATATATATATATATATATATAGATATATATATATAGATATATATATATATATATATATATATAGATATATATATATATATATATACATATATAAATATATATATATATATATATATATATATATATATATTTTGTATATATATACAATGTATATATATACGTATATATATATATATATATACATATATACTTATATATATGTATATATTTTATTCATATGAATATATTTGAATATATGTGTATACACACATACATATGTATATATGTATGTGTATACTATATATATATATATATATATATATATATATATATATATATACATAATTATATAATTATTCATATATCTGTAGTTATATCTCTTTATACATATATATGCGTGGATATACAGCCATACATATATATATATATATACGTATAGATATATATCTATATAAATATATATAAACATACATATCGATATATAAATATATATATTTATATATATTTTTAAACATATATGTATATTTAAACATAGTCGAAAAATATTCATATATATATTTTTATATCTATTTATTTATGCATAAATTTGCATGTACATTATAAGATACATATATTATTACTTATGTACGTAATTAGATATATATATATATAAATATTTATATATATTTAATTACAAATAATTATTTCATATAATTGCATTCATTCATGTTTGTTCATATATAATTGTATATATATATATACAGAGAGAGAGAGAGAGAGAGAGAGAGAGAGAGAGAGAGAGAGAGAGAGAGAGAGAGACTGAGAGAGAGAGAGAGAGAGAACTTAGAGAGAGAGAGAGAGCGAGAACGAGTGTTTTTGTGTCCACAACGGGAAAATATTGTGATGTATGTTAATTCTCTTGTAAATTCATTCTGCATTGGTGGAATGTGCCTTTTGCCTTTATTTTTATGACACGTGGAACACAACAAAGAATATATTTGACTTTTGCTCCTCTTCTGATAAGATAAATTGATAAATTCAAACCAGACACTCGAAATTCGTCAGTTAGACATTTGGATGAGATAATGTTTGTTATTCCTTCTTCAGATATTCCAAGCATGGGGATAGATTTCGGATTCGCTCACATCTTGTTTCGCTCATCCTCACTTTTCTATCCTTATGAAAAAATGCCGATTGCAAAATAATTGATGGGCATATCTAACACCAGCGTCACTCCTTATTGTTAGCCTCTGTGTGATTACATTATTTAAATGCAGATTCTGTTCCGAACTAGATTAATTCTCTTCGGAGTGCCAAAAATGAAGGGTAATGTCCCTTTAGGGTTTTTCTGCATTGTGTGTTGGACACAGTGGCTATTTGGCGATGGTAGGTTGATACAATATTCACTAGATCATGTCAAGAACGGATGCTGGCAAGAACTGTGAAATAGTCTGCAAAACATTTGTGACGATTATCATATTATCTCTTCGATTTGTACTGAGTTCCTCCTCTGGCACCTCGCTGAGGTTTGAAAATAAACGATGAAATGGTCTCATCGACAACGAAAACTTGGAGTTCAATATTAGTTCACTTCCACACGACGTTATGAGTATTGCAAAAGCTTTAAGATTTGCCATTCACAGATATTGCTATAATGAGTGGATAAAATGCCATGTTTGTCGAACGTATTTATATGGCTTTTGGTACGTGTTTTAGATGCTCATACGACGTCGATATGCGGCCACGTCCTTTTTTACTGGAGAAATTCTTTTTGAGAATAAGCTAACGATTCTCAAGCTTTATAAGATCTATTTAAGCAATAGTCGATTTTTGTGTGCCTTGGATAAGACACGTAAGGGATAGCTCATTCAGGTGGAAACACAAATTCAATATTTTACGAACTTGCCCTAAGTCACCAAATTCAAAATATTCAGCTTTGTACTTTGTGCAGGTGTTCCTTTGATCTACCTTCGGCATCTCTTTCGCGTTTTTTTAACAGTTTCGACGGATGCTGTAGTCGTATTGGAATCTGATTCGCGTATATTAGGTTGTATCTTCATGCCTTGTAGACAGAAAACAACACATTCGTCACCTGAATTTATTGGGCGATAACTGGATAACATCATGTAACGCAGTCACCCTTATCTATATGAAGGAATACTCAACTCAGTTTGCCAGGCTAAGTGCTGCGCAAAGGAAAATCGCGATATCTCATCTGTCGCCATAGACAAATGGCAATTGTATTAGAAAAGATAGTCTCTGAACTCTGTTGTGCGCGTAGATTGCGATGGGGTGCATGTATACACTTTAAAATGTTTGGAGAATAAGGCAATTTAAGGATCATTTTAGGCTTTGGAAAGTGCAGACATGACTAATGAAGAACCATCATGGAAATATCCAA
>CM067351.1:29430268-29442768 GCA_034190875.2 Urechis unicinctus | reverse complement strand
AATTGCAATGCACGGCGAGCACCGCGACGTGATCTCGCCTAAAGCAGAATGAATTGTGTTGCCTTTTACAAGCCAAAGCATTTAATGTTTTATGGTGCGCTTTCTCTTGATAAGCCGAATATAAAACGCCACCAATAGCGACATGAACAGTTTCGCTTTGATACATAAAAAACATACATAGACATACAATATGCTGGTTTTCTTTGATCCTGCCGGAAATTGAACCTGCAGCAATCATTTATATATGAATAGAAGATAAACGGTATGCATCTAAATGCTGACCCTCCGTTTTTCAAGCTTGCTGCGTATGACGTCACAGTATGGTTTATAATCGTAAAAAGAGTCTTGCAACTACAACTCTTTTGGTTTGTTAATAATCACACTGCTTTATTATTGTAATGAAATCTGGGGATCTGGTTTAGTATGGCGTATCTAGGATATTTCGTTTACTTATTGAAATTACAAAGGCCCACATCCAGAATACCTACAACAGAAGCTGCACAGACCATGTTAGCATACATTAAGATATTTACATGTGGGCAGACAAGAGCGTCATTGGAACGGTAACGGTGGCTATTCTTGTTCGAAGTGACGCAAGATGTCTGTAAAATATATATTATACATATATTTAAGTAAATTCCACAATACATATACATGGATCAAATATACTTGATGTCTGCCGGTTGCCTTGGACTATCTGTCACTAGTATGGGTACATTGGCACACTCTATGTTGTACACTATTCTTCTTCATACAAATGACATGGAACACTATGGATTTATGTCCAATTCAACAATGGTGAGCATCGCGACTATTATTGATGAGGATCGTTGTAAGGTTTTGGTAGTGCTCTTTGTTATGATTGACGGCTTAGGTGGAGTGTAATAGAAATTTATGTCATGATGTAGCTTATGTCTCGTCATAACGGTCTAAAGTTATTGTGTTGACCCCCCGCCAGGCCACGTGACGAGTGTAAAGTCAGACCTTTGATGTTGCCGGACCCTTTCAAGTTCAGCAATAGTTGTTGAGGGTCATTCTTATTTATGTACAAGCCGTTGTAATCCGGGATACCACCACCCTCCTGAAGTTAATGTTATGCATGTATGTTAATGTTGTTGGCCAAATAAAGGCCATTTAAGTTTGAGTCACATAAAATGTCATATCCTGCGTAGTATAAACCGTATGCATATATGTTATTGTCGTGGCCAACTGAAAGGCCATTCAAGTTTAAGGCGGTTCGCCTAACATAATTTGCATGCAGCTTAGTAAACTAATGTTGAATTAATGAGGCGTCTGCCCATTAGGCCGCAAATATCTGAGGCAAAACCGGGATGAAAACCCCTAACCACCCCATCCTCCACCAAACTGCCTTCTAAATCAAAGATAACATCACCTGACTAGCTTTGCAATGCAGCGCAGTATCTTTTCAGCAGCAGTCTTCATCCGTGAGGTAATATGGCTGATCTCCATCAATGTCTAGTAATAGCCAGTGTCAACAGACACTAGTGCATTACAGCCAAAACAGAATGTTGATTAAGGAAAATAATTTTCTGTCAGTGCACATCGGCCACGCAATTATGTGGGACCCCTGATTGACCATGCAAGACCAACGTCACTTGAAACAATTGTTGGGGTGAGTTTTTGTCATGCTATAATATAGTAACGGGCGATGAATAGCAGCTCCCGACAGCCAATGCAGTCATGTCGAAGTATAGATAGACACCGCCTCGCGATGATGTGTACGCCACATATTTACCAGAGGTATGCATGGCAATACTTATTCACGAATAACGAATAAATAAAATATACATAGACCCTTGCCATGTTTTATTCGCATGTTCTCTGTGTTATAAAGGCGTGTGGTACATAGCGCCACCTATCCCAATAAACGTTACAGTGACGAGTTGTTACATGTCTCTTTGGGTTGGTAAAAAATAGCTTAGAAGCTACACGATAACGCAACCATAAGCATTTAGGGTACATGCAAATCTGTTAGCCGGTTTTGTACAGACTTATGCGTGCGTACCATTTGCATCTATTTAAGATTAGATATAGTTCAGTAGCAATCAAAGCAGAAAAGTAAACTCATTTAATGCAGTAAGTCCACAGAAGCGTGCATAATATTATTATAATGTGTACTAATTGCCCATTCGTGGATTTTGAAGAGGAATGGCAAGCGTACATTAGAAGATGATTCTTCATATATCTACTTTTAAGTAACCCTTTTATTACAGTGATAATAAACCTCCTCCTACTGCTTCCGGGAATATCACCTACCCATCGCGTTCATTGCTCGATGTAATAATATCGAGATATATATATATATATATATATATATATAGATATAGATATAGAGAGAGAGAGAGAGAGATATATAAAAAGAGAGGAGAGATATAATAGAGAGAGATAGATACAGAGAGGTATAAATGAAGAAAATATAGATATAGAGTAGAGAATGGAAACATAGAGAATATGTGTAGACATATAGTATATATATACATATATTATATATATATATATATATATATATATATAGATATATATAATATATATATATATATATATATATATATATATATATATATATATATATATAGATGTATATATATATATATATATATAGAGGGTATGAACGCGATGGGTAGGAGAGAGAGAGGAGAGATACAGACAGAGAGAGAGAGATATAGATTTAGAGAGATATAGAGAGATATATATCCTATGAAGAGAGATAGATAGATATTATAGATATATATTTATATAGAGAGATATATATAGTAGGAGGTTTTATCCACTCTCCTCTATAAATATATATATAAAATATGTAAATAAAAGGGTTACTTAAAAGTAGATATATGAAGAATCATCTTCTAATGTACGCTTGCCATTCCTCTTCAAAAGCAATGAACGAATGGTAGCAAGCAGTAGGAGGTTTTATCCACTGTAATAAAAGGGTTATTAAAAGTATAGATATCTAATGTACGCTTGCCACGCTTCAAAATCCACGAATGGACTTACTTAAAAATTATGCACGCTTCTGTGGACTTACTTAAATGAGTTTACTTTTCTGCTTTGATTGCTACTGAACTATATCTAATCGTAAATAGATGCAAATGGTACGCACGCATAAGTCTGTACAAAAAAGGCTAACAGATTTGCATGTACCTTAAATGCTTATGGTTGCGTTATCGTGTAGCTTCTAAGCTATTTTTTACCAACCCAAAGAGACATGTAACAACTCGTCACTGTAACGTTTATTGGGATAGGTGGCGCTATGTACCACACGCCTTTATAACACAGAGAACATGCGAATAAAAACATGGGCAAGGGTCTATGTATATTTTATTTATTCGTTATTCGTGAATAAGTATTGCCATGCATACCTCTGGTAAATATGTGGCGTACACATCATCGCGAGGCGGTGTCTATCTATACTTCGACATGACTGCATTGGCTGTCGGGAGCTGCTATTCATCGCCCGTTACTATATTATAGCATGACAAAAACTCACCCCAACAATTGTTTCAAGTGACGTTGGTCTTGCATGGTCAATCAGGGGTCCCACATAATTGCGTGGCCGATGTGCACTGACAGAAAATTATTTTCCTTAATCAACATTCTGTTTTGGCTGTAATGCACTAGTGTCTGTTGACACTGGCTTTTACTAGACATTGATGGAGATCAGCGAATGTTCTGAGAAGCCATATTACCTCACGGATGAAGACTGCTGCTGAAAAGATACTGCGCTGCATTGCAAAGCTAGTCAGGTGATGTTATCTTTGATTTAGAAGGCAGTTTGGTGGAGGATGGGGTGGTTAGGGGTTTTCATCCCGGTTTTGCCTCAGATATTTGCGGCCTAATGGGCAGACGCCTCATTAATTCAACATTAGTTTACTAAGCTGCATGCAAATTATGTTAGGCGAACCGCCTTAAACTTGAATGGCCTTTCAGTTGGCCACGACAATAACATATATGCATACGGTTTATACTACGCAGGATATGACATTTTATGTGACTCAAACTTAAATGGCCTTTATTTTGGCCAACAACATTAACATACATGCATAACATTAACTTCAGGAGGGTGGTGGTATCCCGGATTACAACGGCTTGTACATAAATAAGAATGACCCTCAACAACTATTGCTGAACTTGAAAGGGTCCGGCAACATCAAAGGTCTGACTTTACACTCGTCACGTGGCCTGGCGGGGGTCAACACAATAACTTTAGACCGTTATGACGAGACATAAGCTACATCATGACATAAATTTCTATTACACTCCACCTAAGCCGTCAATCATAACAAAGAGCACTACCAAAACCTTACAACGATCCTCATCAATAATAGTCGCGATGCTCACCATTGTTGAATTGGACATAAATCCATAGTGTTCCATGTCATTTGTATGAAGAAGAATAGTGTACAAACATAGAGTGTGCCAATGTACCCATACTAGTGACAGATAGTCCAAGGCAACCGGCAGACATCAAGTATATTTGATCCATGTATATGTATTGTGGATTTACTTAAATATATGTATAATATATATTTTACAGACATCTTGCGTCACTTCGAACAAGAATAGCCACCGTTACCGTTCCAATGACGCTCTTGTCTGCCCACATGTAAATATCTTAATGTATGCTAACATGGTCTGTGCAGCTTCTGTTGTAGGTATTCTGGATGTGGGCCTTTATAATTTCAATAAGTAAACGAAATATCCTAGATACGCCATACTAAACCAGATCCCCAGATTTCATTACAATAATAAAGCAGTGTGATTATTAACAAACCAAAAGAGTTGTAGTTGCATGACTCTTTTTACGATTATAAACCATACTGTGACGTCATACGCAGCAAGCTTGAAAAAACGGAGGGTCAGCATTTAGATGCATACCGTTTATCTTCTATTCATATATAAATGATTGCTGCAGGTTCAATTTCCGGCAGGATCAAAGAAAACCAGCATATTGTATGTCTATGTATGTTTTTTATGTATCAAAGCGAAACTGTTCATGTCGCTATTGGTGGCGTTTTATATTCGGCTTATCAAAATGCTTTGGCTTGTAAAAGGCAACACAATTCATTCTGCTTTAGGCGAGATCACGTCGCGGTGCTCGCCGTCCATTGCAATTCGTGTCGATTTTAACCATAAATATGATGACTGTATGTCACTTCTTAACAATGAATATGCTTGTCATTTCATTTCTGGAATAGCAACATCCACCAACATCCATAAAACCGGAAACGGCAATCATTGCCAAAGGATACTGCGTAGGTAAGGTTATATTTTACAAAGCATAAGTAGGACGTAGAGTAACAGAATCTAACGTTTATGTATTTCTGGTGCTGTGAGGATTAAAGTACCATTAGTGGCGTATCTGTAAACAATATAATATGCAAGGATATCAATGAATGAGCTAGCAGAGGAAATTGTGCCATTACTGTCTGAACGCTTTATTGTAGGAAATGATGATTATACTAGCCAAGATCTGATAAGAAGGAAATCTTCTACCGGTGTCGGTATTCACCGATTCCACAGAGGTCATGTGGGCTTCAGGTTGTTTTGCTGGAGTTAAGCAGTTACAATATCTGACGTGTTGGTCAAGTCGATAATTCTATGTATTTAATATAGCTAATCCGGCTTATCAGTTGACATATTCATCCGCAAATTGAATGGATTAATCATATCTTACTTAACAATATCAAAATACAGGGAATAATCAGACAACATGGCTGATACCTCCGCATCATAAGTCAAGGCGTGCTATTAGAAAAACTAACTGCTAGAAGGCAGCTTTGTCTCAGCACAAGAAATAGTACAGAAAGGCTATTTGCAACTCTGGGTGACAATTGTTTTCATTGCAATTTTTGTTACAGAGGCCAGAGGCGTTGTTTTCGAAAGAAACTTCAACAATATTACTTAACCTAGGCTCTTGAATTTACTTTGGATATTTGTCGTTAATGTTGGAGAGAGAAGAGTCAAGCTCGGAGACGTACGATGGATTTACTTACTGTTTTGACCACGATAGCATATTGCTCATGGTACAGTACTTTGCAGGTCTCGACCTGCTGCTGCACTAGAAATTTACTCAATGTGAAAGGCAGCAGGCAACCAAATTAATTGACTATTGTTCTCGTTTCCGATCACTGCCTCCACGCACTCTTTATAAAATTATCTATGCCACAACCTGATAAGAGGTACTACAACTGCGCATTAATAGGTGTTTTGATTGATTGCAGTGATCAAATTATGCCATTATGACATGATTCTTTGGAATCATATCAGCATTCGCAAAACCGCTACAGCAAAGTTACAGAATACAATATTTAAGTATATTGCATTATTTTCTCCAATGTTTGTATTATAGAAATGCATTATTGTTTTACTGGCAGTTAAGCAGGATAATGACAAAAACAAATCCACAGTATTCCTTCAGCTGCACTACTTGGATTGTTTCGTTGAGGTGCTAGCTGACGCTCCTAGATATTTATCGGCCAGTACTTTCAGTTCTGTAATTCTGTATTTCTTACTTAGTGGTTGTTCATATCCCGTTTGTAGTGTTGATTATTCGATTAATCTTGATTGCAGTAAGTTATTGGTAACATCAATCTAAATGCTCAACACAAACATAAATCTAGGTAGTCCATCATAACTTGCCGACCTTGTAGATGCTAGGCTCTATAGACAGACATCCTCATTATAAGTCATGTGATGTTGCTCCTCGGAGACACACGTGCGAACTGACTTTGTTGGTGTGTCGGAGACACCGTTGTTATTTCCGGTTTTGTGAACGTGGGTGGATGTTGCTATTCCAGATATGAAATGACAAGCAAAACCATTGTTAGAAGTGACATACAGTCGTCATATTTAAATGGCAATGGTTAAAATCGACACAAAGAACTATGCAAGCCGATCACCGAGACGTGACTACGCCTAAAGGAGAATTAATGGTTGCCCTTTACAAACCAAAGCATCTCTTGTTTTTTTCACGCGCTTTCGTTAGATTTGCCGAATACATACCACCCTCAATAGCAAAATGAAAAGACATAAAAGCTGGTTTTCATGGATCGTCCCGATGATTATAGCACAAGTCATCATGTATCGATGGATCAAAATACTGATATCTTCGTTTTCACAGCTTGTTTTGTATGACCTCACAGGGTGATTTAGAATTGTTAGGAGTGAGGTTGGGCTTAATCACTACCATGATACATTGAGATGCACATGTCATGTAACTCATAGGAATTAAATACCGCCGCCCAGTGTCTAGTGCATAACGTACCGATTGAGATAAGGATTGTTGTTGCCGCTAGCTCGGATCAAAAGGCGTTTTGTTTCGATTTGACGTTGCTGATGCTTGCTGTCATGATGGGTGAGCTGCGTGGTGGGATTTATGTTTGGTTGTTGTACCATGAACCATTGTACTCGCCAAGTAACTCACACGGATGTCGCCGTGGTAGTGCCACTCCTTATCAGGGGATGAGATAACAACATGCGGCCGTACATCAGCACACGAGGTAGGGTAACATCAGCTATACACGATCTCCAATGATCTAATAGCAATCATGAAGGTCATCAAGGTTGGTTAATGATCACACTGCTTTAGTATCGTTATGACGCATATTCATAAAATCATTTGGTGATTGCTGTTAGTATTACAGTACATGTTACCTCCTACTACTTCCGGGGAATGCCAACGACCCATCTCTTTCATTGCTGTATTGTAAAGAATTATGAAATACGTTAATGTCTCCAATTACGGCTGAATGGAGCCATTTTGAAAAAGTACTTTAGGGCTGTTCATCTAGATAATTATATTGGTTATGAAAATAACGATGCGAATATCGAAAAGGCTGTATGAAAATTACTTTATCGTACTAACATTTTGATGTCCAGATTCGGCTTTTGCCGCACCGACGTACGTACAAAGCTATTTAGTACCTTTTTATACAAGCTTCTATGGCAGTCCTTTATGGTCACTTGAAAAATTAAGTGTAGGTTAGCGAAAGTGTGTAAGGAGAGTTCTTAAGCTTGATAGAATAATGAGGTCTCGTTTGTTTACCGCTGCTTGTCGGCAGACCAAATATACGCACTCAGCTATTGTTACGATTAGTGAATTTTTGGGTAAAAAGCACAGTTAGTAGCAACCCAAAAGTTCGCCTTGCCACTATGCTCGCAAATGTAAGCTCGTCTGTTGTATCAAATAATGTAAGAACATGTTTGTTTTTCCTAAAGTTAGACTACCAACAACTAAGTTTAATTAATGAAGGTAACCTGAAACATGTACGTGAAATGTTTTTAAAGATTAATGAAGTATCAGCTAAAGACAGGGCGACAATATGCGTTTTGCATGAACTGTGTCAGCAGCGCGAAGGCCGTATGTTGACTTCTCTATCACTGCAATATGCCGATGAGCTTCTTGTGTTTCTGTTAATGGCAACTATTTTATATTTATATTGCTTAATTAATATAACTTTGTGTAAACTTCGATATTAATATATATATATATATTAATATAACTTTGTGTAAATTCGATTATATATAATATATATATATATATATATATATATATATATATAACATCTTTGGATATAAAGGAACCTTTTTTGCGACTGTGTGATCTAAAATTGGATCAAAGAGGGCTCAGTTAATTTTGATAAATGATTTGAAGGTTCATATTGCATTTCGAGCATAGCAAACATAAATGACGGAACGACCTACTTACTGCAATTATATACTACATAAAAAAGGCTTTGAACCTCACGACTCAAGTTTTCTTGCAACACGGTTTATGTGACTTGAAAAAGGGTATGTAAGTTGTGACTACTAATGTTTTTAAGAGCGCTTCATTACTTTGCCATATACCATTGATTGATTGTATTGCAAGTTTGACTCGGGTTCCATCCGTGGCAGACCACCTTTACAGAAACATAGCAGCCACACGAAAGTTATCCTGCTTTGAAGCAATAGATCAATATTTAATCATGTTTGCAAGTTTGCATTCTAAGATTGCAATTTCTGCAAATGATGTCTGACATCGCAGCGTGAAGGAAGTCTTTTACAAACATCATTTCCTCGCTTTGAAGCGCTCTCTTTTACACTAAAAGGTGATAAATAAATTATGCATTGTATACGTATTTTGACTGACACTTTAAACGTAAATTCTTACTTTTGTGCTGACTGACGACCCCAATTTGGCTAATATTACCATCATGATCCTATTTGATAGTCATTACTAGGTACATGATGAATTTCGTTTGATCCGCATTGGACCAGCCTAGTTGTAATTCTTTCCTGCCTTTGGTCTGCCTATTAAAGTGTCAAGAGTTCAGTTGGAAATACGAGTACAGGGTGTAATGAGAATACCTTGATACCATGCTTGCTAGGCATTACTTGTAACATGACGCCAAATCCCTTTAAAAACATGTAAATGTATGTTAGTTTTATATCATTACTGTTTGCGTTCAGTCATGCATATGGTCCTGAGCGTATACATAAAATCTGGTCGATATCCCGGTATATTGCACGGATGCTTATGCTATATTGTCTGTTCGCTCGGTTGCGTGTATATCCACATCAGAAAGTGCGAAATGGCTGCCTTTCTCTTTTAATTCAGTACAATTACGAAACTACATTTGCCTCATATATAATGTTAATGTGACCAAATGTTAGTAGTTACTCCATCGCAAGCATTGCACGTTCAAAGCATAATGGTGAGTGACAACGATGAGTTCTAGAAAGCTCCCAATGAAGGTCAATGTGCTTCAATACATATATTACCCTGTTACGTAAGAAGGCAGGGTGCTATTGTGATGCTGCTACATTGGGACAATTCCTTTTAAGTATAATATGTCAACCAATTAAGCTTGGCTAGCAAATTCTACTACAAAATATCGAAAAAGATATTGTGATATTTGTTTACCTACATCGGCAATTATCACAAGCCAACTTCATGTTTTAAGCGGCCAGGCTTGTGGTTCAAGCATAAGGTACATGAGACAATATACGCCGTGATAATTGCACCAAAGACTTTAACAAATATATCAATGATGAAACACGACAGTTAAATTTCTCTACTGTATTTGGATAAATGGCTATGCTTTAAATATGATGGATATATTTAATGGCGATCTTGTTGAGAGAGGCTACATTCCGTATTTGCCTAGCTGTGCTACGAGATCATACCACTGACGATGTTTGACCCAACAAAAGATGAATGATTTGCGTCTTTGTACCTGGGGTTCGATGAAAAGAAACGCTTGGAATATTTCCCTGCGCAAATGTTCTGTTTTTACATCTTAGCTATTTATTAACCAAAATATTTATTGTATATAAGTGTTGACAATTACCAAAACTGTCCTTATATATCCACGTTGCAATGACTGTTGGTTTAGATATGAAGGCGGATATCACGCTAGCGTCGGATACGTCGTTGTTAAGCTGCTGTTCCATACCCTCTGTCTCTGGGATTTAATTCTGAATATTGTTTCCAAGCACGATTTCATTTACAGGAATAGTGATTTAATCCAGTACATTGTTAAAATGCGACTTCCTTGCGGAATTCACAATCAGTTGTACTGTAATTTTCCACGAACATGCGATTGCAAAGAATTCATACAAAAATAACTCCCTAATTAGCTGGCACATGATAGCCCCTATTCATGTAAGCATTAAAGGTTATACTCTGGCGGTCGGGTGGAAAACACAGGTTGGTCAACACGTCTATTGTCAGGTTTCAGTCTTTTTTTCATTTCGTTTCAAATTGGCGTTAGTTTTAGAAGAACGAAAATGTAAATACATGCAAAACATGCAATGATACAATCCATCGATGTTTTCATATCGTCATTGTAAGCACTGTCATTGTGGCTCTACCTCGTGTTACCCATATAATTACTGATAATAGGTCATGCGCTTGCAACCAAATAACATGATTGGAGGAATTCAGTTTTATTTCACTTCTTCTGGTTAGATATAAATGCTTTTATGGACAAAGTGAGGTCAATTTTAATGCATGTTGACATCACTGATTATATATGTAATTTGGCAATGATTGGTAACCTCGGGAGGTGCCTATTAAAACCAAATTAGTCGGAAAAGATATTGTACATATTGTATTTGGTAGAAATGCAGAACGTTTCATTTTCTGATCCTGGCGTAACCTTGTGACGCGTATATCTATAAAATGAGAGGGAATGCAGATGATGGCGATGTCACTGACTGATAGAAAAATCTGCTGACGAAACATTTTACCTTAAATTGGCGGAATATATTTGCGAGAACGACAAATTCTGCCCTAAGAGTGCCACCACTGTAGGTTATTAATTGCGCTGGGTTATATCTTATATTAGAGAGCGTAGAGGCAACGGGCGAAAAGTAACACGATTGTAAATGAGTTTGGATAAAGGACTGCTTGCTGCCCTGTACAGCAGCATGGCGAGTCCGGGAATCATTGCAACATGAGCAATGTGTTAGCGGAGAACAAACTAAATACATCGATGTTGCCTCGAGTTGATAGCGTGCTTATATATTGTATTGTTTTGCATTATTTCATAAATAGTGTATAATTAACGGCAAGAAATTCATCGACTGCTGCTAGTATCAATACACGGCATCAGCTAACGTAGATATGAAGACGATTAGATGTGTACTCCTTAAATATAAGTCAATGGGCACGAATCAATATTTCGCTTCCACTACGCTGTGCAATATTTAATGATAAAACTCATGCTTCAGATTAATTTGCGGGATATATTTCGTCGATGTTAACAATAACTTAAATGTTTTTTTCCATACAACGATGATGAATATGCATCAACAAGCATATATATAAACATTGCCACTAGCTGTCCTTCTACTTATTAATCCAATACATCGAATAGGTGACATCCCTTCAGTGATAATAGTTTTTATTTACATCGCCTTGCTTTAAATTTTCCAAAGCGATTAATTTGTAATTGAATGCGGAATCATGCAACAAAGATATCAGTCATATTTGATGGCGAATAAAGTATTCAGATTTTGTCGGATATCACACTTTAGTTTTATGGAAGACATATTGTCTATTTTTGGACCAGCTCGACCTGTGCTCCATTTGTGTTGCGTAATGTGCATAGTCATGCAAGGAGCGCAAAAATGAATTTGGGATCTTTCATTTGCGGGGCTTTGGGTTTATAAGAAGTAGGAAAGGTCTACTTTTGACGATGCTAATGATGTTAATACGTGTGAATGTTATAACGAACCTGCAGACACACCAGCGATGCTGTATCTGTTGCCTTTTTGCATTGAATGCTACCGCGCGTTTTCCTCATTGTCGCTCACAAGATTCATTATTATAGCAGGTACTACTTTGTCCATTAGTTGCACTTACCATGAAGGGCCTCTAGGATGTATGCGTATTGAACATAAGACGAAGTATAGCTCACATAAGTAAACTCTTTACTCAGAAGGGCTTTTAGGCCACAGTCGACAGAAAGTAATGTTCCATCAACATTACCATT
>CM067351.1:29310268-29427768 GCA_034190875.2 Urechis unicinctus | reverse complement strand
GAACAAAGAACAAAGTACCACGCACATTGGTAAAATCCTTACTGAGAAGGTATTAAAGCGAAGGGAAGAAAAGCTTGATTGTTAAGATGGGGAGATCCATCAACATTTGTATGTAGATGCCAGGCATCGTCTCGCAGCACACACGATACATAGTGTTCCACATTGGTTGAGAATAATTGAGTTTCATCCACCGATGTTGACCTGCAGTGACAATTACTACGGATGAGATAGAGGTCATATAAAAACAAGTTTGGTGAGTTCCGTTTTGCAATTGACCCATGAAAGTCGATTTGCAAGAAAACAAAGGTCAAACAATCACACCCCGATGATCTTATTGCTGTGGCAGTCGTGAAAATGATTACATGCTCGGTTTCCATTAACGTAAATGCACATTACTACATCGTTGCATAAAACAATAGCCTTATTGTGTGCAAATTGTGCTTTTGTCATTCTATGTTTTATGAAATTAAAAAAACAAAAATGAGTCCACAGCGGAGCAACAACCCACCAACTGATTCTGACGAATATAAGCACAGACATTAAGATAACATCACTAACAAAGCCTTGGCTGCATCAGAGCTGTTCCTAGCATTTGAGTGCAAAATAGGAATAACTGGCACTTGTACATCAAAGAGAAGATGAATCTGCAGTTTTTACAGAATTGAAAAAAAGTTATTTCAGTAGTAGGAACGTTATTAACATGTCTCATCTCCACCTAATGCAGGAATCCACTCATAGAGGATCACGGCCTCGCGTGTTGATAATGCTTCATCATTTGTAAATTATCGTCATACCTTTTAAGCTGAGCATTAACCCCAAGCAATCCATATGAATGAAGTCATTTGACAAGTTTAATGGTGTCTAATGACCAACACATTGTAGCACATACAATATTTAACATAAGGAATCCTTAATAATGAGGGCATTTGAAAAGTTAAATGTTATCCAACGACCATTACATTGTAGCACATATAACATCTAACACTGAGAGTCTTTAGTAATGAGGTCTCTTATGGGCATCTTACACGTTAAGAGAAGAAGAGTAATTGAAGAACCTTTCAACTGCTACGTATTTAGTCTAGTGAAGTAAGCTTGTCAACTCGTGATCTAGAATATGCAGCTTGCTTGCTATGACATGCCATGGTCTTACATGCTTTGGCATCCTCAGTTCAATGAGTACAGGCTTACACTTTGTTTAATAACCCACTTGGTGATCTCAGCCAACCAACTAACCAGCTAAAATGATAACATCAAAATCGGAATATTTTGATAAAGATGGTGTCTTTGCTTCGGTGCATTGTTCGATTACAATAATTCGATATGTACAATATTCTTTGAACCGCAGACTATCTAACAGCTTAATTATTGGTGGAGAAATGGCGACTTGTGAAAGCAAAATATACTGTCGCACATAGTATCTAATTCTCAATATAGCTTCACAAGGCTTTATAATATTGGGCAACGTTTCTATTATATAACTATGTGATCTTGGAATCCATTTTAGATGTTAAAACTCTGCATCTACTTGAATTAGAAAAAAACCATCAACAGATCACAAAGTTAAGATGTCTTGACAATCTCAACATTGCGAATGATAGCGTGCTGTCTGTTTGGGTATAATAAACAACCCCATTTGAGTATCTACACCTCTCGGGTAATTTGACGGAAGTCTTTGTGATAAAGCAGCTCCTTATCAAACGTTCGATAAAGCATGTATAGTAAGGTTGAATTGGCAAAACCCAGCGCCGATTGTGTTTGTTTTGTATGGAATGAATGTCAACAATGCTAGCTCGTTCTTGCGCTCTATAATGGATGTGGATATCACCCCACATTAGCTACATCAGTTTTGGTTGAATCGCATAAACGGCTCACGGTCGGAAGCGACCTAGTTGGGTTGTTTATCCAGTAAAACCCAGGTCCCCAGCAGTTTAACCTGTAATGGCCATAAAATGGTTCAATTTGGCAGGAAGCTCCCAGAAGAAGAAGGTATCGCTAGCCATCATGGATTTAAATAATGGGTTATGTGCGTTCTTATCTGTGTTCCTCTGAACCTTAATATGCACGTAAGGAGTAAGCCAATAGGACAATATGGTATATGTAGTTACTGACCCTTAAAGACGGTAATGATCAAATGGTCTCTACCGCGCTGACGACGAACACACACATACACACCCCCCTGATCATAAATGTCTGCTCTCTGTATTTTACCCTTGAGAACATGTAAAAGATCCACGCACCATTGTCATGGTACATGATTAGGCACGTAGTAGCGAGATCGAGGCTGCGTTAGGCCTCTACTTGAAGCACGTATCAGTTTGTGTATGAACTCATTATGAATGTCATCTCACTGATTTAGCTTTGCTTGATATTCCTAATCCATTTCGTTGCAATGCCTCTCGGAGAGTTAATGAACCTTTTGCAAATGAACACAATATGTAGTAACCATGCATTAGCAATAGCAATGTCGCTAACACCAAACCCAATTCAGCATTTAAGAATAATTATCAATGAATATTAGGCCGACAAATCCAATACATTTAATGGCATCATCATGCTTTTCCTCCTCTCGGCTTAGTAGCATCTATTACATTTACTAAAAATATATATATATATATATATATATACTACAGTTGGTTGTGGATGATTAATACCATGTTAACTACACCAAAAAATGTTTAGCATTCAAAAGTAGAATCATTTTCGTTGCAATACATTTTGTTACTGGCTAATAAGTTAGAGGAACAATAATTTGATTGTTATCAAATTTATCCAGCAGTATAAATACAAATCCATATTCTCAAAACAGACCAAACACATTTGGTCTGAAGATAGGTTCACTGATAATGATTATCATTATAGTACTCCGACTATAGCATGCAAAATGTTTCGGTTGTCTGGTAGGCTGCATTTTAGTGGGAAAGTAAGTTGTAACAATAGCGCGTTGATAGGGGGCTGTATACTGTTTTTGTCTGGTTTAATATGCTGAAAGTATCAAGCATTTGTCAATCATAATCGACTTCAAGCATCGTCAATCATAATCGACTTCTCAGATTGAATCATGATACTGCTCATTATAATTGCGACCATGGGAGATGATGGGATTGCGTTGACGGTAGTGCTACAGGAAGGACTGAACCAAGATGAACAAGCCTTCTAATGTTTCTGTAGATGGCATATTGTCTGTTTAAGTAACTGTTTCAAGGATGCACCATAAAGGTAGCAGCACGCTATGCAAACTCACGTACCAGGCATATGCGTGTTTGGTAGCGCATTAACCTTTATATAGGGCTTTCAGTAACCCATTATTTTTCATTTACTGGTCCCCAATCTCCTCCAGAAGACACACAAAGATAATGGTGGTGTCACTTATTGGTTCCTGGTAACATTCAAACCCGTCATTTTTATTTCTCCATATAACCTCTTTGTCACCCATAGCAATCGCTTGACGATACAGCATTATTCTCTACCATGTGGAACATTATGTATCGTGTGTACTGAGAGATGATGCCCTGCATCAGCATATCAATGTTGATAGATCTCCCCATCTTAACGATTAAGCATTTTGTTCTTTCGGCTTAAAACCCAGTAAGGTTTTTTTTTACCTATGTGCGCAATGAAGTGTTTTCCCTATACAACCTAGAATCAACGATTATAGAATCTATGTTCTCAAATAATGAGACAAGTTTTCAAAGATGAAGTCTTATACGAACACATAAGGTACGCAAGAGCTTGTCGGTAGAAACATTATAGTGCACTGTTATCGTTTCAATCACCTGTCAATATGGAATCTTGGAACTGATAGTAAAATTCAGCAAATGTTGAGTTGAAATATAAAACTGATTATCAATTCCCTCGCTTTGTAAAAAAGTCCCAAGCGGGATGTTGCTACCTCAATATCAACAAGCTAGAACAATAGTAATTTAACTGGAAGCGAACAAATAATATGAAAGGAACCATAGTACCTAAGCAATCTTGAGGTGAGCAAGCATACACCATATATCCTTTGGGCACAATGTGATGTAATTATCATCACACAAGTCAGTTATTGTTTTAGCTAATACACCATTCTGATCAACCTGATGTAAACGTCCACATAAATAAATAGAGGTTATGCTTCTTGATGTCCAATCACGGTACCTGTCGGTGAGCGATGAGCATTCCAACCACATATACTCCATATTAAGTGCATTACGACGCACTGGCTCAGGGTCTAGGTTGTACAGTGATATTCCCTCCACTAAGTTACTGTTATGTTTCACTAAGGAAGCTTTTCATTTATATTCCATTGCCATATTTTTCCCAAGGCGAGGCTTAAATCATATTTCTGAATGCGGAATCATGCAAGGAATACATCAGTTATCTTTGTTTGCGTGCGTAGCATTCAGATGCTGTCGGGTATCAATGGCAGTTTGTTTTACGAACATGGGTTAGCTTACTTTAGTTCTATGGATGGCATGTTGTCTATGTGATTACAAACCTACATATTCTCCATTAGACTCACAATGTATGGAGGATCTATTACCACCGTGCATTAGCATTCCCTGCTACCGTGCTCTTGGAGAGTCGAAACCAGTATCTGGGATTGCGGCGCTTCCCTGCTCATTTGTTTTTCTCAAGGACATTCCATAGATAAATACACAAAAACAAGAGATAATTTTGTTTATTTTTATTTGGTTAAATATATCACGGCGTTTGTAATAATCTGATTGGGATTATTGGTATTATCATTGAAAGCATTGAAAGAAAAACTACTGCTGGCCTAAAATTGAGACAAATGGAAAGGGTTTCTCATATTATCAGCACCAAAAGAGACACTATTTTGATTTCTGGACCACTATGCATATATAAACAACAGCCAGTAAGAATGCGTGAGCAATAGCAATATTTATATCGGTACTCCAGTCTATGTTCCTTTGCAATATTCCCATCATCTATCAAGCAATGCTATGTAATAACTGGTATTATTGTGTTTAATTGCTATCTACCTGGGACATTGCCGTCACCTAGCTGAGGGACGACGAGGCCAAGAACATCAGCGCATCCCAACTTCCCCGTGCCTGCGGTAGAGTGTATGCTCCTGTGTAGTTTCATGTATGCTTTGAGTTCATATTCCTCTATTTACTTTGTATTCTTGTATTCTTGTCATGTTTATTTGTCATATATATTTATATGTTTGCATGTGTGCGCGTTTAGTTCATATTCTTTCATATTCATTCTTCGAATAATATTGGTGCACCCAAGATACTGCGATATGAGACTTATTCGTCCTGCAATATATCTAAGTTCCCATTTCTAGGTGATTAAATACCTTTCTGCACATTGTGTGTTATGATAATATTGATATTCGCAAGCAAAGGTTAATTTGGTGTTTCTTAATCCTTTTAATTTTTTGCAGATTGCTGAAGATATTCCACCAAACGATGATACAATGTAGTGATGTTTCGCAAGGTATGTTGCTTGACCACATTATGTGGCAGTGCGTTCTGACAGGATGTACTTTACTGCGTAGAGGTTCAGCATAAACCAACAGAATGTACCATTGCAATTTAGATACCACCTAACATTACCATTATTCTTGCAGCACAAGCAACGTTACAATAAAGTTATCAAAACAAGTTTTTTTCATTATTGCAATATTAGGTATACAACGTTGATATTTGCTATATTATCAATTAGCCAGTTATGGACTTAACATCAACTTATTATAATTATTATTTTATTGTATCCAAAGCAGCTGACGATCACCAGCCGCTTACTTTATTGATATCTAGGGAATGCCATGTATCAACATATAAGCATCACGTATGCATTCAGTCTAAGTGAGTTATAAACACGAGTGTTTGGTATGCTATCGAATGTATTGTTTGAATACGCCTAGTTGATTATACAAACAATCAAGCATTCATCAATCAGGATCGACGCCCCATCTCTAATAATAAAGTAATCATATTCGTCCTTAATATTGTTCGCCATGATTGCGAGTTTGTTTGATGATGGGATTGCGTACCTTGTAGTGCTGCAGGAAGTACTGTCATATTGACCTAAGGTTAAAAAAACAGTAATATTTCTATGGTAGACATATTGTCAGTTTAAGGAATTTTGTCAACGATGTCTCATAAAGGAATTACTCTATGCTCACTCAAGTACCAACCTTAAGCGTATTTGGTAACACATTGACTTTAATTGAGACTTTCTACGGCCCACTATTGCCATTATCTGTCCTTCAATCGCCTTCAGCAGACATACAATATTTGGGGGGGGGGGGGGCTTGGTTGATCATGTTAACAGTGAATGCAAACAGTAATGATATGGAATTGTGCATCTACTGTTTGGCGAGAGCTTAAGTATTACATTACGAGTAATATATCTCGTGCATGGCAGTGCTGACTGTCATATATCACACGCCAACCAGGCATATGTGGCATTGGCGACGATTGGTGTCTTTTCATAGTATACCTTTATTGTGTCAGAGACAACACAAAGCATGATATACTTCTCATCCTGTTTGTTTTGAACTGATGAGATGCAAAACATGGAAACAATTCGGTTACCTTATCTTTACAGTATGTTGCGTTATGAGACAGTACTTCGGAGATCGCCATGTTGCGTTATTTGTGGTAATATTCGGATTGAAGCCGAAAGACAATAATAGCAATCATGCATATTTTGACACAATGAGGTCGCCAATCAATGTTATATGAGCAAACTAAGGAAAACGTCTTGACATGCAATGGCGTGACCATGTCGTCAAAATGTAACAACATCTTTTAGGCTCTAAAATTCCCATAGGATGGGAATGAAGTGGTCAGAATAATCTGTGTTGGCTGCTCGTTAGAGTAAGCAGCCTCTGTTAGAGCTCATTTTGCATTTGCTTTCATGGCGATTTCAACGTTGTAGCTTCTATGACGATAAATATTGGAGCTAGTTAAGATAATTTATGTGGTCGTAAGCCGAATCGGATTAAGAGAGATGATTAAACAGATTGTCTGAAATGGAGCGAGAGATACATGTTTGCATTGATATCGCTCACGCAGTGTATGTGATGTCATCACTCCAAACACTAATGCAAGTCACATCAAATAGCTGTGGCGACGTAACGTGTTTTCAAAGATATTAAATCATATAATATACTTTGCTTGAAAGTTCATCTAGGGGTCGAAAGCCGGCTCACTTACGGTTTATCAACTAGTTAAACAATTGAGGCCGGGGCAATATTTCTTCTTTTGCATGGTCTTAAACGTCATATAGATAATATCTTTCAAGCATGGTTATTGCGGCTAGTTAACGTTGATGTTGTCTAGTTTAATTGTGTGAATCCTATCAATTTAAACACTCCTGTCATAGGGGGCCATGGAAAGGATGCTGCAATAAATTGGCCGTTACTTTGCTGATTAAATATCATACATCAATCCAATTATCACCGCTATTTAATGATTGGTCTCGTCAGTCAACGCATTAAGTAATAAATGGCTGGTATGTATGTGATAATGTTATTGTATTATGTCAAAAGCATACAAAGCGTGCTTGTGTTACATACAGTTTGTCTTGAAAAAATGTTTTCTTTTTAAATATAGCTCAAAGGTAGCAAGTAATCTATTTAGTTTGTTTTGATGCATATTCAAAACATCATGGTGCATTTTCATGTAACACATTAAAATGGACAACTGTACAAGAGAATTATATTTGGAGATTTGCATTGATTTAAAAGTCCTTTATGTATCAAGTAGTTTATAACTCTCATGAATTATGGCTTTGATGACGAGTAACAGTCATATAACATGGACCATGTCATATGCCGGAAAGTAATGGGAAATCTATATGGATCACCTGCTGATCCGTTCTCACTCTCTTTTACTATTCTATTAGTGGCAGGTGTGGGGAGTATTCGTGCACATTCGTCGATTGCCGTTATCCAGGCACTGATGAGTTCATGGACGTCATTTGGCCACATGCTTTGACGTACTTATCTCGGTGTTGACGTTGATAGGAATATGTTAAGTGCAATAAAGTCAGCTTAACTTGGATTTAAACAACAAGTTCATATTTAATGTTTTGGACAATTAAGAAAAACCCCATACAACTTATTTCATTTGATTTACATAACTGTAAGACGGGGAGTAACATTGCCCTGCCGAACTCGAACTTTTGAACGAACGAAAACTCAATAATTGGCCGAGGACCCTGATGCACATATTTGCCACGTGTCGAATCTAACTTTTACCATTCAGCTACGCTTACTGTTGAGTCAAGCATTTACCAAGCATTCGCCATTTAAATCATGAGGGTAAAGTTGACAAGCCTGGGTATTAAACCAAGCCAATATGTTTTATCATTTGTCCTAGCATGGCGAACATGACGTATTATTTTCAAAACCGTGAGTTGCCGAAAGACATTCAGCGACTTTGTAATATGTATATGGATGTAACAATATATACCTTATTTCTATATCTGGGGAAAAAGGAATCCAAAACGCAAATCAAGGTTTTCTTGTATCTGAATCTTAAGCTGCTTGTAAAATGCATGTGTGCAGAGCATATAAAATGAATATCGAAATAGTTACATACCAGGTCATTCCATTTGGGTTAAGCAGAGTGAGAAATGCTGGTGGGCTTAGGATTGTTGGTAGACTACAGATGGACCACTATTGATCTATAGGAATAACAAGATTTTCTATGCGTTTTAAAAGGCTATTCTTCAGTGAGCTTGTATCACGGCTTCGGCAATAGATGAGAAGCAATGAGGTATCTTGGATCGATGATGATGTACTTGTCTTCGAATTGTCCTAACAAATCCGGAGAATGCAGATTAGTCTTAATGTAGTCAACCAGTGGTAAAAACGCTCACGTGTATTCTATCAAGCTGAAGAAAAATAGGTGCGGTTATTTCTTTAAGAAATTTTGAGCACCACACTCATTTTGGAAAGTGACTAATTCTGCATTCTGTCGACATGCAGTGATAGCGATGAAGTCATATCGGCTCTGATTGGTCATATCAAATGTTATATCTTTTTTACATTTCGTAAATTTAATGAACAGCAGAACGCAAAGTGTTGCCAATTATATTGAAATCTTCTACCGTGGGGAAAAAAACTAGCAAATCAAGGTTCATTGAATGCTGCTTGTACCCATATAAAGCGACACCAGCCGTAAATAAATAAATGGTCAGATAGAATAATAATATTTGAGCAATCATTTGCATAAATTTGATGAAGTGTCAAAAGAGATACTATTTCAATTTTTTCACCGCTCAAGTCACAGATTATTCTTGCATTTTGGTTGTTGCAGTAAATTACATCAATAAAATGATGCTTTATGTTCTTAAGAACCGCGAACACTCATTTAACTCATTTATAGACTAAGCTAGCCTGAAGTACGGTCCATGCGTAACTTATTATTACTAGTGTGCGCATCATCAATCCCGATTACAGCTGGTAATAGAATGTGTATACTATATATATATATATATATATATATATATAATATATATATATATATATATATATATATATATATATATATATATATATATATATATATATTTACATATATATATACTCATATATATGCATGCATAAATATCCTCTACATTAAATACAAGACTTCAAGTCATGTCGTATCTTGAAATATAGATTGTTGAAGATTGCAACGATGTTCATGCGGCTGAATGTTGGACGAGCATGGGGACAGACAGACGTTGATGTAACTGCATACTTTGTTCCCGGCTTTCCCATTATCTCTCACGCAATGCATTGTAATGACTCTATTGTTTTGTCTAATAGCTTCACTAAGCCTGATGGACTTAAAGAACGTACTTCCATTAAATGCAGGACGGAGTATCACTCACATACAATTCAAACCAAGAAGCTTTCCATGCCACAGTCGACATAGAGCGAGCTGTATTTGTAAGATGGTCAGCTCCATCAACATTGATATGAAGCTGTCAGAGAGTCTCACTAGAGATATGATTTTCCACATTAGTTGAGATTTATTGCCTTTCGACCGATTTGAAAAACCAGAGCATCTCATGGAATAACCAGTATAGTTTGAAATGCTTAAAAAACAATGACTATTTAAGGTCAAAGAATAGGAGTACTGTTTGACTTGCAAGCCTCCTTGTCCACACATTGTACTGGCCGAATATTATATTTGCAGCAAAGTGTATTGTCAAAATTACACATGTAAATGTTTACCTTTTAAATGTGAAACATTTTCACTAGATGTTCTCTTCCTACTATACGGTAACAACAATGTACTAGCTTGAAATCAAGCTTCATTGTCTCAGATGTATAATGTCAAAGGGAATACGTTTGCAAAAAAATGAAATAATGATCTACAACGTTAAACATTCTAATATTCCCAGATGACTATCTGTTCAGATGTATTACCAATGGTGTAGACAGCATAGTGGTGCAGTGTCTACATTATTACGGTCACACAATTTGACATATTGGGTCCATTGGGTGTTACAGAGAGTAAAGTATGTTTCGTACGAAACCTATAACACGCTGTGATGAAGATCAAATATAGTGCCGTATATGAACAGTATTAAAGCCAGTGCATTTTATATTTGAAAAGAGAAAAGTTGATCGAGTTGTGTCCGGATCGGATGATTACAAGCGCTGGTCTGATGAAGACTCAACGTACATTACAACGTTATGATTGATACCTTATAATCAATGTTTATTGCAGGACGTAAAACGTTATGATTAGTCCCTTATGCCTTACTGTACTTGTGTTTGGCCACTGCAGGTGACCTCCGAGAAATATCAATTGTTGAAGTGAACATGACTTCATGCTCCTAGTTCGGATCATCATGATATGGAAAGTGTCTATGCTGTGGTGTTTTGTGCTCTAACAAGAAATCGATGCAACGCATTCTTCGAATGGTGTGGAGTTTAACTGGATAACAGCAAAATTGTTGATGAAGAAAAGGCGACTTGTTACATTGCTGTTAGCTTGATCATGTTCTCTGTCATGCATGTGAATTTGCCACCCGTTCCCATCCAACATCGGCTACATAAGTTTGATATGCATTGCGAAAAAATCACAACGTCGAAAACAACTGAGCCGGGTTGCTTGCCAGGAGGATCTGGCAAAATGTCCTCGGCCACATTAATTCAGTCGATTGGTCGGCGATCCTAAAGGAAGGCGCCTTGACGAGCAATCACGAATCTCAGTAATGGTTAATGTTCGTTCTTCACTGGGTTCCTTACAGCCGTTATGATCTGGGGGTCTCTGCCACACACACACAATCACTCGCACAGACACAGACACAGACACAGACACACACACACACACACACACACACACACACACACACACACACACACTAACACACACTAACACACACACACACACACACACACTAACACACACGCACACATACGCACGCCAAGCACATACAGTTACGCACGCACACAGACACACACGCATACGCGCACACCGACATACATATTTATATACATAAATATTTATATTTATTATCAAAAATATATATATATACATACATATATATATTTACATATATATATATATATACTCATATAGAGAGAGAGAGAGAGAGAGAGAGAGAGAGAGAGAGAGAGAGAGAGAGAGAGAGAGAGAGAGAGAGAGAGAGAGAGAGAGAGAGAGAGAGAGAGAGAGAGAGAGAGAGAGAGAGAGAGAGAGAGAGAGAGAGAGAGAGAGAGAGAGAGAGAGAATAATGCGCCTGGAATATATTCATGCTATTTATGAAAATTCGAAACTGTACCCGAGTATCCTTTGCAACATTTTGCATGTACGGATTAGTGATGTCGGTGTTAACGCTATTCTGATTATGCATAGGCAAACAAAGTAGTTGCTTTTTCATAAATACGTACGAACAGCCTTTTTCATCAATTGATGCGCAAATCTCAATTAAAACGTTGATAGTAATCGATTGTTATTTACTTCTTAACAAACAATTCTCAAGGCAAACGCTCCTTTACTTACAACAGAGTGTTTGTCATTCTTGATCATATATATTTCATCATATACATACATTCCAAAAGGAATGATACAGTAGGCTTCAGAGTTGACTTATTGTAAGTTAATTAAGTGATTTATTATTTTCAGCCTGATGGATAGCACCCAAGAATAATCGTATTGCCTTTGTTTTATTCTGATGGGGATAGACTTCAGCATTTTGAGGAGCACGGAAGCCTCATAACTGTCTCTTTTTTCCTCCATCCTAGATTTATATTAATCCATCTAATATGTTACGATATGAGGCATATTTGCCATGCAGCACATTTGAGGTACCATTGCATTATCAAAGTACATGGTTATTCACGTTATATCAGCAAGAATTATGACAGCAAGTTACTCCTCGTTTGGAAGCAAATATTACCCGATATCTGGCCTAACAGTACGTCAGTTCTGCTCAAACGATGTGCTCATAATGTGGCATGGAGAATAATACGTTCCCGTTTATGTGCAGATTCCAAATGTATATTGAGTTGGTAATGATAATGATGATCAGTATATTGACGTCTTTGTGCAGGTTAGGTGATGATAATGAATAGAGACAATGAGCAGATTTATCATATTAGACCACAGAGTGTATTACGCAGATAAAAGTTAAGGCTTAAGAAGTATTTGTATGACGAATCTTCATATGAATAAGCAGATGCTTCAAAGGTTGGCTTATTCCAATTCGGCTCAGGCAATATAGTCATAGGTAGCAGTTTCTATGATTTAGGTTTCGTAATTCCAAGACGTAGTCGATGATGACATATTTCAAAACGCCACAATGTTTCCCATGGCTCTGTCGTTATGCTTGGAATGCAAAAAGAGAGCCTTCCAGTTATTTCAATGACAAGTTATGGTGTACCTTGTTTTTTTCAAATCCTTGTATGACTCTGAGCAACATCTTATTGAATCCACGCAATTATCTCTGAAACCATGGATAAATGACACCTAACCGCTTGCGTAGTTACCCTACAATCAGGCTACGATTGCAACCCTGCTGTAGCGAAAGGTTGATGAAACACGAGAAACATATTCTTAAGGTCCAATGGGCGCATTTATGCTGGTCAATGATCTTCCGAATACATTTAAATATCTGACGCCACCTGCCCAGAGATGTGATAATTATGAGATGATGGCAACATATAGATCTATCGCTAAAACTTCTTTGCAACTGTCCATAATCTAATTCAGCGAATGACCCAACCTCATTATAGTGCCTCTTGTCATCAAACCAAAGAGCATAGCTTGCACTGGTGTAATCGTTGGTATTGAAAACTACTCCGTTCCGAGAGACATTCCGACATAAGCACGTCAGCAAATAGCAATATGTCCTGCAAAAAAGTCCAAACATTTCCTCCGAACAATCACACATATGATCAATTTATCAACAGGTGTTGTTGTTCTAGTACCATATGCCTTAAGTTAAAGCCCACATTAACCATACCAGATGACATTGGGGCTTCGTACGAAATATATCAAGAACGAACGACACAACCTGTCTGGCAAGCACATTGGAAATGAAACGTGAAATACTCTAACCATGCTAAAAGAGCTCATTCCAAAAGACAAAAAGGCCAATAATATATTTGCCCGCGGTAATCACCCATATCCTGCTGAATAATGAACTGCTGAGTTGCCTAGTGTTCACTGTGGTAGAATGTCATACATAGATTGGAAAAACAAACTAACCTTCACTTGAGTCATGATTGTCTTCTTCATCAAGAAGATTTACGGCTCATAATTATTGGTCAGTAACATAACATAGCTGTCCGCGTATATAGTCATATATGTTTGCTGCCCATTATTTAGTATGATAAAAATCAAATCCGCCAGCTCAGCTAAATTATGTTTTGATTAATTTCATTTAATGATAATGCGTTGCTCTAGCACATTTGTTGACATTTGTTTAGATAGCAATTTTTGGGTTTACAGTCAAGGTAGCAGTCCTAATATTGCAAATATTCGAACAGCCCAGAGATGGGCATCTGAAGAGAAAATAGGAAGTGCGGTTTGGTGTATGTACGTGTGTCGTGTGGCTTGTCTTCCTTTAAGAATACGTTTTTGCAAGTGTGCCTCATAAAATATCTAACCTTAGCTTTAATGAATCAGCATCGACATCCAAACTTGAAGCATAAAACCTTCATAATCATCCTTCAGTAACCTCCACTGTTATTGCGAGTTTGTTGATGACGGGGTATATAAGGTTGCAGTGCTACAATATGTAAATATCAGCTTATACGAAGGTCAATACGAGTTATTTTTTCCTATTGTTGACACTTTGTCCTTGAATTGTGCTAAGGATGCCGCGTTATAGTAGCACACTATGCTTACTCAAGAACCAGGCTTTAGCTTGTATGTCATCCCGTTGACCTAATTGAGGTATTTCTTGAACCCATAGTTGGCATCCGCTGTCCATCAATCAATGATCTATTTCAACAACAATGTTACTGATACAAGATATTTTGATATTTTACAGTTACAGGTTGTCTGCTTTGGCGAACATACAGGGCCAGTGAGACACAATACTACAAAGGTTTAGCTATGTGTTTTAACGATCATCGACTCATATGAAACGTAACATAACGAATTCATAGGACAGATATATTTCAGATTATATTGTTTAAGTAGTTGTAGGGTTCGTGAATCACATCAAAGTTTGTGCTGTTCCGAATTGAAATATACTGAATCACTTTATTTACTAATAACACGCTGTCGCTGATCTAATCTAACTTATGACTTCTGGTTTTGCACGATATCTTATGGCTACAACAATGTCGCTAAAACAATAAATAGCTCTGATAGACAAATCGACTCCCTAAAAATTAAACAGTTTAGCTCTTACGCATTAGAACCGACTTAAAATAACCTGTTAAGTTAAGCGTACGGTCGTTAATCCCCTGTGTTTCCATTAATTTTCAGGTGAAACAAATACTGTACTTATAACATAGCCCCACCACAACGACAGGCTGTCTAAGACAACTGGCAGATATTAAATATGTTTGATCACGTTTCTTTTGCACAATGTAGTCACAAGTGGAATATATGAAATATACAATATTTCATATTTCCGGCGTAAGAATTTTTTCCCCGGAAATGGAACTACAGGACACGTCATTTACGATGCCATGACTTTTAACGTTGTTCTAGTAACGCACTTAAATATGCCATCTACTCTTGATATATCATTGACATAGATCACCAGGGCTAGGTTCGGACAAGCAACAATATAACAATTAAGAGGTGTGTTTATTAACAAGCCATAATGATGACATTAATACAGGTTATTGGATCAAGTGAGGCTACTTACACCTGATGTTTTAATAACCCGAGTGATGATGCACAGCAAGATGTCGTCATATTATCTTAGCTCACAAGAGGCACCACAACGGCGCCAGGTTTTTTGGGTTAAAGACGAGTGATTGATGGTGCTTCAAGTGGCTGATGGTGCCTCAACCAAACGTAGCACAGGAATGATGACAGCACGCATCTACAAAATTAAATCCGAGCAAAAAGGTCTTCATCCTTTTGACCCCAGCTTACGGCAGAGAAAAATGATACATCAATAACTACATGTATTGTGACAGATAGTGGGCGGAGACTTATATTTGCATGTCGCGTGTAACAAAACGCATCATGATGGTAAAGCATAACTGCTCATATCGTTTTCGCTGATAGTATATTTTCGGCTAAACATGTTTATAGCGCAACACAGACAGTGGCTACACATAGGTAAATCAGTAGTGTGGTTTCGTTAGTACCATTACAGCTTCCAGTAAGTGTGGCACACAGCTTCCAGTAAATGTATTATATAAAGCACCTACCTGCCATGTCAAAATAAGACGAGGAAGATGACCGAATAGTCATGATTTTCCATACCACAATGAAACGAAAATGGCGGGTACACATAAGGATTAGTTTTGCAAACAATCACTGCTCAGGAGGCTTGATAATGTTGGAATGACGTGCAATAATGTTAATGCTTTGGCCAGGATGCCTGTGTAGCGTGTACGTTAATGGAACATAACCCTTCAAGATAGATACTATAACATGCCGATAGGATCAAATGTATTATTCCCTTTCATGAGGTTGCGTGATTTACAGATGTGTGGAATTAATTGGTATCATGTAAAACTAAGCCTGCTATGTTCTGCTTCATATGACAAATGATAAACTTCTACATATAAAGAGTTTTTCTAGGGAGCTGATAGCACAGCTCATTGTACTTCAACTTTTTTGCTTTCTCTCCATGAACAGCAAATGCTGTAAATAAGGCGCATTGAGATGTATAAGTATTGATGTGTATGAGTATGTGTCTCAAAAGGCGAGGCAAAAGGTTGGTCAGCTGTGAAATTGCATAATGGGTAATTCACGGGACGCCGTATAGTTAAATGGGAGACTGAAATGGAGTTTGCCTGCTGGTCTTGTTACCATTGTATAATCACTGGATAAAGATTGCCGTGTAATCGCTTGTCATAAACTGCCACTGCTTTAATCAATTACATGGCAAATGATGAACACTTGCTTTTATGTCTAAAATGGTTTGTTAATGATAATGGTCATTATTTATCACTCATTATGACTAAGACCAAAACTATGTATTCAGTATTTACTTGATGAGAGTTCCAAGATGAATATAGTGATTGCTTGTGCAATGTTGTCGTATTACATGATGTACGTTATTACGAACGATTGCATTTCGCAAGCGATATTAACCTATGAACTGATTTGCTACGAAAGGAGCGAGTGAATTAATAACAAATATTCAATATGCTACCAGTGCTGGTGCGATGATATATGTCGCCTAGCAGGGATGTTAATTGTTGACCAGTGTTTGGTTTATGTATGGTACTCAAAAACAAATGACAAATACAAATTTGTATAAGATGGTATGATATTGACGTAGGATGGATTCACTTGCCTCAAGCATTATCGTCCTACGGCAGGGGGTAGCAACACGGAACAGGCTCTCAGGCGTTGCTGTCCAAGCACCGCAATCATCCTCATCCATCATCGACATGATATGACATCGTTGCTGAAATTCACATAAGCCCCCAGCCTTTTATTTTGTTGCGTGTGGAACGAAATTACTTTTATGACATAAAGACCAATGCGATGAGCGTCCTCGTCATTACCACCGGCCAACGCAACATGCACACGTCATGTTTACTGGAATCATTCATGTGTAAAATAGTTGGCAAGTTTTCGATATGTAAGTGATGTCCTTACAATGAGAATGAAGCAGGTTTTTGCATGAATCATGTATGTACAGGATGAGAAGACCATTGATGCGCCCTCAATCTCTCTCTACACGAACTATTGACTGGTAAACATTGGAGGATCATGTTAGATTACCGTTGCCTTATAAGACATCACATCTCATTGACCATAGTAAAGGGATACAGCAATGAAGCAGTCGAGGGCTAAACAACATAAAAAATACATTTTTATCACTCAATAATATCTTCTGTCGGTTAATGTGGCATGGTCGTGTGTCATATATACAAAAAAAACTTATACCTTGTTATATTCCGGTATCTTTGGTCAGAATCGATTCGTATTGTAGCAAAGGAGGACGAGGTAACTTTATATGATAAATTTATTTCATATTTAACTTGAATGATGGGACACTTTCCTCCTCACCAATTTGCCATGTACGTGCTCATCATCCATGCATGAGAACCGTTTACTCCCAACTTGTTACGATAAAAGACCTGAGGCACGATTTTGTTGATTACCATTACTGATATCCCTGCTTATGCAAACCCGAAATCGCAAGTTTATTTATGCCTACTGGACAGTAGCCGCAACACAATAAATATAATGTGCAAAACACTGACAAATATTCCGCAGTTGTTATTCATAATCAATGGAGTCACCGCTTTCATGATCAACAGAGCCAGTCGTACAAGTTTTCACGTCAGCAACGTTGCATAATAATGCCTCTAGGAATGTGTTATGAAAATATGAGGTGTGGAAGTACACATAGTGATTAAGGATCGCCGTCCTTGTAAAAACCTGCATACTGTTAGGTATTGAATAACCGCGATATATATTACAATTGTCACTACTGTTTGTTAAACTGTTTCTCCAGACCAAAAGCATCATGAAGATATCTTCTTCTTCAAACCGGATAATAACCTCTACATGGACATCGACTGCGGCGCTAATGCATTACAGCAGACAGCAATAAGCCTATCAACAAGCAGGTGTCAACAGGTACGCTCTGATGTGCTGGCTGCCATGACGCACTGTGTCTATCATTCGACACGACCTGACACAGTGCAAATCTCATTGTGACGTAATGATTTGTATATCTTCGATCACCCGCTGAAAATGTGAAGACAATTCTTTACTTAATGGCGTACCGCAGCATGAAGGTAAGATGTGACTGCAGAATATTGTTTTTATCAATCACGGAATGCCTTTCGTTTATATTTTTTTAACAAAATGCGTTAAAAAAATGCATGCGTTTAGTTTAACGTGAGAAGCATTAATTCTACATAGTAATATTCCGACATGAAACATTGTATAATATTTGGAACGACACATATGGCTGACATAAGCATTGTACGAGGTTACTCCACACCACTGCAATGAATTGAATGAACCATAAAGATATCGATTTCAACACGCATTTATCTTTAATGGACGTTTACTTCCAGAAAGGTAACGCCGGATCATTCATGTATCACAGAACAGTACCAAATTTCGTTAATGTAAGCATGCCTGAACTGAATCTCTTGTCCAAATCGTTTTGTTTACATTAGGTTGGCAGGACCCCAATTAACGTTGCTGCAGCCTTTTATGTGCGGACAAGATAATTAGCCAATAACAAACGGTATATTATATTCCACGCGGCCCGGAATTAATATGGTGCGTGCCAGAAATGTGAAGAAGCACATAATGACATAAGGGACATGATGTTATATTGATTTTATTCTATTATATCGGGCTTGACAATGATTGTTTATTATGGTATCATGACTCGAGTAAATTGAACAAAGCATCTTACCTGACTGTTCTTTCAGCGCATAAAATCTCCCTCGCGCGTCGCTTTGCCGCCTCTCGTTTTAACGGAAATTATTTAAGCTCATAGAATGAATTTATATGCTGGTTTTGCTTTGACATCAATAAATCTAAACTGACAGTCAATTACCTCACAAACACATTACTACATCTTGCAAAACTAGTTTGGTCACATCCTGGGATGCCATTGGGGTAATTGGAGTGATGGTTGGTATTTATATCATCAGGGAATCATCAAACGGAATATTGGATTACCAGCTGTGAATGATGAGCCTATTCGATATATGTTTAATGCAGCAGCTGAAAACCGGACTCTTCCACAAGCCGTCGGGGAATACTGACGACGGTTATCCCAATATAACAGCTTTGCAGTTAAACAATTGGGCACAATAGCCACACACATTGCTGCCTCCGTTTTGTGCAAATGTTCATAATTATTGCGTCACTAAACGCGGCGATATATACCAATTTACCATAGCCGTTAACTGCGACAATAATCCGTGGCAAAATTGTCCCGGGTTATGAGAGAAGCTGGTCGCATAGCTGTCATCCTTACGGTATCATTAATAACTAAGTTTATTTCAATCACTCTAGCAAGAGTCACGAGTGGTGCTTGCTCTGTATGGGATGAGGTCAATTACTACTTCTACTACTACTCTTACTTGATCAATTACATCCTAATTGACCGGGGGTTTCCATTTTAATGCACGTTACGATTGTAGCCACTTCCTTGTTGTTTTGACCAACCTGCTCTTCCGTCTAGATCATTCTTGGAGATTTATATATACAAGATATTTAATTGGCGTGTCAGAGTCAAGTGCACATGACCCCTTGGACCATAACGAATTAAAACTGATTGCACATTCCATTAATTCAGATAATCACCATAGCGTCCATGTGGCTGATAAATACATTTGCTTCCACGTTCGAAAGTTACTGATCAAAAGCGTATCTCATCGTCTTCACATTCTGAAACAGCCGACTGTAATAACCTCTCCGCTGTCGGCCAATAATTGATCCACGACTTGTGGCTTGTCGCACATACACAGTAAACCCAGGTTATGCGAATGGATAATGCTAAATGTTTGGAGATCTCAGCGTACAGGATCACATACACAGTAAATTGATACTACTTGGGCGGGCAGCATCATGCGTCCATGTTGCTTCTTGTGTGACGTGTGCTGTCAAATTACGAGGTGGGTTTGTATACATGAGAAATAACGACCTTTGATGCCGATATCAACCCTTATCAAAATATTCAAATAGATTACCGATTGTATAGAAGGATTTAGTTACATACGTATGATCATCGGTGTGATAGGGTCCCTATAATGGGGCGCTGTCAAAACATCGCAGTTAACACATTTTGCAATGCATATAATCTTGGCAAATATATAGTACTTGGGCAACAAATATTAGGCACTTGGGACCCTTTATATAGCAATCGTAACTTTCAACAACGAGGAAACAGATTATTGTGATGCTTGGACAGCTCCCCTAAAGTACCAGCGCCCGCTTGCAAAGACCGGGCCGCGAAACCCACGCTGCCAAGACGATGGTCCAGCACGGTACCGTTGAGCTACCGGGTCGGGTGCATCCCCTTTCAGAGATGGGACCGTCATTGAACGTGATCAGGTTTTCACACCTTGGTGTAGAACCCACAACCCGGGGGGGGGAGGGGGGCTTTCATTTTGTATAGTACCGTAATAGGTTGTTTTTAAACATAAAGCACGGCATATCAATGAAATGCGGCACTCTGAAAACTTAAAAGGATGGCAAGCACGTTGATTACAATGTGTAGCGGGCACTTAGCCTACTATGTGTTGGTATGTTTTCATATTGAAAATTATGTTATGCTACAAGATGAAATGAATGCCTGTAAAGCCAGCATTATGTAATTGATGTCTGAGGCAAATGTTTTGTAGCACTGTTCCTGACCAAATGTTATCATTTAACTCGTGAAATACAGTCATGGCATCATTTCGGTCCTGGACCCGTAGCTTCCCATCATACTCGCTGCTGAACATATTTAATCTATATTCATAAATGCAGCACCTGCTTCATTAGAATACAATATATCCTAGATAATGAAATTAGATATATCACAAGGGGCAATCTCGAATATGTCCATAGGATGGATACAATGAAACAGATTATTGACGAGAAGTTGCTATTTGTGCAAGCAATTTCGGTAACAAGCATTAATATTGTTTTAACCTTTACTACATAATTCATTACTCTAGAGACAAAATGCACTATCGAGAATTGCTATTTATCACTTGGAGAAAATTAAACGAATTCCCTTTCCAACGATTTTCTAGCTATGGGTCCAATTTAGGCATTTACTTTAAGCAGGTATGAACGTAATGTTTACAATCTTCACATGGTTTTGCTAAGCACCTGTTACAATAAACCTTATTCGTCAGCTACATGCAGCGAAACGCCTTTGAGCATAACGGGCGGCCAGCATCAGCACTGACATGCGCTTTTGGATAGTATTGTCGAATTCGATATTACATATGAAAACTATAAAGAGCAAGGAAATGCCCCTATGCTGCTTGTTAAATGATGCATCAGTAGCCGACACATGAAACCGGAATCATTGTACACCCGCATTAATCAACCGGTTATTAGAACATGTACCTTTCACATTAGCTTAAAGCTATGTGCTTGAACAAATATCACTCATATGTCACTAGATTAACCTAATGAGCTCGATTATTAGGTCAACGGTGAATAAGGCAGGTTTTCATAGCCATTGCACCTGGTTGCTTTTTTAATGGCATCCCCTCTGAGTGTACACATACGGCAGAAAGCAAAATAATGATCATGGAGAATTTTTGAGACCCTAGGGTTAGTGTCAAATGTAGCCACGATAAAAACGCCAGTAAAAGAAACCTATGCATTTTACTTACTCATATTCAGGAAGATTAGCCTGAACGTATAGGAATGCAATCATTGCTTGAATCACAGTCGAACAGCATAATGAAACGAAATATATGTATGTCAGCTTTCTTGAGTTTAATATGTAATGATCAGTTACAATTAACTTATAACGTCATGAAAAGAGAACAAAAGTTGAACATGTCAATTATACAAATGTGCTCCATTTCAATTATTATGGCTATTTTCAAATTGGTTTTGCATATGTCCTGACACAGACCCCATGGCAAATTCATACTTTATCTTTCCAGTTAACTCAACATATGCCCACCTCCCAAGATCGCATTCATTGGCGGTAGTCTATGGGAGTACAATATTCGTTTGTGCCATTCCTCCCCTGTGTCGTGAGTATAGACATGAGGGTATGAATATGGCTTTGCTAAAATATGCACAAACTATGATTCCACATCGTTTAGCAAAATGAAATTATACCTCCATAGTAGTGGCATTGATCCCTGCCGGCGTGACAATGGATCTATTTTCCGTCATCATCTGCTTTCATCTAAGATAAATAGAAATCCACCAGGGTCACAATATATAGCAAACATCTTGTGGATCATATAATAACCCATAATTAGTAACTTGACACGGGAAATTGTCAAATCAAATAGAAGGGCAACGGCACTGCAACATCGTGCAGCATTTTCTACATGTGTGGCTCAGTCAGGTGCTTTTAGATAAGGTGCAGCATATGTCAAGCTGATGATATCGAAAAACCAATAGATTTAGTACTAGTCATATAATTGTTCAAAACATGCCAATTAGGTAGTTACTCATCCAGATACATGATGCTTGTTAAGTTATCATATTATAACAAGACTCCAGCTAGCGTAAAGAATGTTATGTCAACGCTTTTTTCCCTTGCAGGAAAATATTGCGATATCATCAATGATTGCGGTTTATACGGTAAGTGTAGGCAGACGTAGCTATATAGTAAATTGGATGAAATAATAATTTCACACAAACACAATGCGTCCGTCATATCTACCAAACGCTAGTATAGTTCCCGTTTTCATGACATTGTGCGGATGAAGGTCGAAGCCAATAGGGACCGACGAGGCATAGCACTCAACAGAAGGCGCGGATTCACTTGAAGAATTGAAACTAGCTAAAGACTGGAGCTCTCATTCACACTACATTCGTAGTTAACACAAGTATAAAGCACAACCAAAACCCAAAACAACAACGGCACAATGTCGGCGCCAAGATGCAAGGCTTGTCAAATATGTATAAAGAGAAATATTCCTGTGTGCAATCAATAACTTTTGTTAAATATTCTTGCTTTCGCTGTTTTGTGATCCCTTCGCTTTATTTTAGGTATTGTGATGGTAGTTTATTGAAATCAAGGCAAGAACATTAGGAATAGACGCTGTTGATTAATATTAAACTGCCAAATTACGATCATGAAATAGTATTAGCAGGATATTTGCGATCGGACATAACATCTGACAGTACGAAAAGCATAATCACAATTGGTCTGATAAAACTACAGCACGTTGCACAAATTGGGCAGCCAGTACAGATTCTTGTCAGATTGTCATGGTGATGCTTATAATTGGGTCTGCTTAGATCCGAGCGAGGAACACATTCTAGTTGTATCTGCTCGATAGATAACAGATTGTTTGGACCGCGCCTATCGTCAATGTTTCGGACTGATACGAGCGCGATGGTCTGCCCATGTGAAAACAATGTATTAGATCCGAGCCTAGCGAGATGCTAAGATGTTCACATGTATTGTATCTGCAAAGCCATCGATAGATACATCATACAGATTGTTTGGACCGCGCCTATCGTGCAGCAATGTTTCGGACTGATACGAGCGCGATGGTCTGCCCATATATACAGATATAAAAACAATGTATATATATATATAATATATAGAGATATATATATATCTATAGAGATATATATATAGATACATATGTATATATATAATAGATGTATATAGAGATATATATATATATATATATATATATATATATATATATGCGATATATGATATATATAATATCTCTATCTCCTCTCTATAATATATATCTATCTCTCTGTAATATATATCTATCTATATCTATTATATATATATATATATATATATGCATATCTATAAATATCTATAAATATCTATAAATAAACATATGTATATATATAAATTAAAATATCTATACACACATGTATATATATATACATGTATATATATGTATATATAAATATATATCTTTTACTTATATATATATATATTTACATATATAAATATAGATATATATAAATATATAGATGTGAATATATATATATGATATATATATATATGTATATATATAAATATATATATCTATATACATATATGTATATACATATATATGTTAATATATGTACATCTATATATATATAAAATATCTATAAATATACATATGTATATATATATAGATTAAAATATATATAAACACATGTATAAATATACACCTGTATATATATATAAATATATATCTATATATATATAAATATATATGTTTACATACATATATATATATATCTCTAAATATAAATATACATATAAATATATATATTATATATATATATATATATATATATAAATATATATGTATATGTATATATATATATATACATATATGTATATACATATATATTAAAATATATGTACATCTATGTATATATAAACATAACCATGTATAAATAGATATTTAAATATACATGTATATAAATAAGTGTTTATATATAATTTTATATATAAATATATATAAATATACATTTGTATACAAACATATTCAAATGGTTTGTCGATATTTCAAAACTAACAGAGTGACACTCAACAATTAAGTGCAAACATGATATCGTCTTGCTTGGAATGCTTATCTTACTTATTCTTGTTTTGAAGTTCACTCACTACAGTAGTGCCATTAATCAACGATCTTACTGCAAATTGCAATAACTTGTTACAGGGTAGATTTGTCAAATTTCACTCGTACAATTTACCTCCGAGTGAGATCAGGGCAACATGTTTTGTACTCGAGGGTGAATTTGAATAAATATTTGTTTCGCGTTGTATTATTAATGACGAAACGGTATTTATTTGTAGTATATTCTACATAGTGGTTGAGATGGTATGGTCGATGCCGTAGGGATGTAGATGCAGGGGTGCCGTGCTGACAAAATAACTGCTCCTTCATGGTTGGATCAACCCTGCCATTATGAGCCAGCTCTTATCATGACTGAAGCAAACAAAATGGTCTCAATGTCTGCTTAACGGAAAGTCTAAGATTAATGTTGCGATTTTGCATGTCATATTGACTGTGGTATTGGGGATTTTCTGACACAATGTATAAACGATTACACTGTTTAATTACTATCCCAGTGTATTGACTCACAACAGCCATGTAAAGCGAACCTTTTGATTTGATATCAAATGATCGAGTCAATTGATTTACGTATAAATATTTTTGCCATTTGTCTTTATCAACCATTTCAGCAATTGATTCATTTCTCGTTTTACGCTAAGATATCACTGACGGAACCTAAACACATACATATCAGATATAACTGTGACGGTAAGATACATGACTGGTTTTACCTGTTTTGAAATGCACCGGTCAGCGTCTTTGTGACTGCGCATATCTGTCACCGTGGATTCCACTTCTATTCCTACATAAAAAATTTATCTGCTATATTTATCTTAAAATGGTCACTTCGGAAGCATAAATATAAGCGCGACGAAAAAGAGAATAAGTGTTATTAGCAGTTCATAACGCCTTTGCTTGAATTGTCCTAAATTGCAATGATATAGACATGCGAGCGCATGTCTGATCCATTGTAACAGATAATCCTCTGCATTGCACGGGCAGACTATAGCATTCAAGAGCATCAGCTATCACGCATTAGGGTGCAGACCAGGTCTTAAAACTCACGCAACTGACTTGACCATTTTGATCCCTGACTTTCATTGATGTCTGGTTGACCTAACAGCATCTAAGCAGAAAATAACGCGAAAAGAGGACCAGTGTGTGGTTTCCGCATGATCTGCAACAATAGACTGCAACGTATGTATGAAATGTTTAACATGATATTGATAAATTCACCTACAAAGGGCATGTCCGTACGTGTAGAGTGGGGCGCACCCTCTTGTAGATTCTTTTGATGTACTGTTCATACACCGCTCAGATCCTCATCAATCATTACTGTGGCGTTTGTGAAATGTTCAATCCGAGACGATCCTACCGGAAACATTCCTTAAAAAGATATCAATCGCAAAACCCCAACTAATGTCGAAATCGTTAACCAAACACTCCAAAGTAAAAACAAATATTCAAGCTTGTTTGGAGTGTATAGTCGATGCAAATTAACAAAGAATTGTCAGGATAATTGCCCAAAATACATATTGCATTTTCAGTTATCTAAATTGATTCAACAATCTTCAAGTGATTGGGGCACTTCCGTGTAAATGAGGCACAGTAAGTGATCACGCGAATACATGTACTAACGGACCGCGACTCGCACTTGACCTGGTAGATATTGAATATTGTCAACAATGCTGACAGTATATGTATGTCGAGCTCATAAATTAGAAAAGCGAGAGATACAATTGGTGTAATTTTATAGATAATATTTATAACCCTAGCATCTAATCCCTCTTGGACAGGAATACAGAGAGATGTCGTGATACATAAGGTTTGCACAAGCACTAATGTTAAATCCTTCAGTATTTTCGAGTATTGGAAGCTGCTCATCAAAGTGTGTTCATATAATTTCCTTGTACAAATCTGTTGTCTGACTGGATTTGTCTGAATTTGTGTGATGTATTTCTCTTGTGTTTAGTGCCAGCACTGCAATCATATTACATACGTTTTTAATCTTAATTATCGCCTAGTTGCGTTCACATCGTTGTGGGTGGATTTTTTGGTACACGATTAAAACCGCTAAATAATTATTGCTCTATCTCTATATATATATATATGTCTATTTTCTTTAGATCGGTATGATTATTTGGGCCTTGTTTGGGTGGCATCATCAGTCACATAAAAGAGGCAACTAAAGTAATTACGCGATGGCACGAGCAAGTCAGTGCTTTGATCTCCATAGTCGCATACTTTGATGTGACATGCTGATCGCACTCAGAATTCAATGGTTATCAGGCGGAACCTTTTAGATTGATGTATTACTGTAAAATGCTGATGTGTTTGATTTCGAGAGACTCTCCCATGGTGCAATTACCTACCTGATCGGTGATCGATCGTAGATAATTACCTTCCTGGTTTATCGAAAAAAACACCTGTCACAGTTACAGTTTTGCATTTATACTGTACCGACATTGCTCTATTTCAAGGATTCTTAATAATTATTGGAACCAACAGTGCAACATTCGAACAAACTAGGCAATCGTAATACAGTGATTATAATCTAACAATCGCAAAATCTATTGGAAAAAATTGGTTAAATACGCGGCAGCAGTGATCAGGAATTACGCGAGAATTTACGTTGCACAATTTGTCTACATTCAACACCTGTTCCGGGATGCTTAATCGCTGTAATATCGTCACTAAGTAATGTTCCTTTCATGATGCTTTACTTCATATCATTTCTACCTTTTTACTGTTGTAGCCGCGCTGCTAAGCAGTAATTCTGGTGGAAGCGCTATACAAATGTGCAATAATAATAATGATAGTAATAATATGATAATGACTCTAGTGTAGAGGATTATTCGCGGTTCGTTGCGATATAAAGGACGACCAAAGAGTATGGGATTTATGATAGTATAGATTGTTCAATATGCATTGAAAGGAATCAACCGGGTGTGTAACGGTTTTTAGATTGCAATGATAGGCTACGTCATGATAACCCCTGTTTTGCCAACTTGAATGTCGTTCTGATTTCTTCACGTTTCTAAACAATAGTCGATTGTCCATAAATAATCACGATAAGTGGTTCTTTGGCTCATATATGGTGGATATTCTGACGAATCTAATCACGGAAAGATTTGGTGAGAGCGATGGGGTGTGACTATTGCTATGAAAGAGATTCTTGTAATATTGGACACACTGGCGCTATCGACAGAGTGTGTATCGCCAGAAATGACCGATATACCATCATTACTCTGAACTGTTATTCTAAGGGTTATTCTGTCAGGCACATCTTGTGGCGACATAAATCACTGATGGAGATAACATTACAAGGGAGCCGCTCGCATTTAGGTGCATATGCTGTCGTGGCTGTGTATCAGTGCCACATAACATTTAACAGGAGGCGACATAAATGCTAGCAACAGTTCTACGGCAATCACACTAAAGAAATGACGGATGAATATCCAGCCCCTTACTATTTCAAATGTTCCTTTTTTTTGGCCACTTGCTAGCATGTCATGATGAAATATAATTTAAGTAAAATATATTGCTGTATATTTTACACTACATGTTCACGTGAATAAAATACAGTCAGAATTCATATTCAAAACAGTATATTCCCATTAAAATGATTCAGAAGCTTTTCGATACGAACGATTTGTAAATATGCTTGGTCAGAAAATATAGGCATATATGCTGAAAATACTCATCCGTGATAAGGGAGATTCCCAAACCAAAAATAATCAGATGCGTATAAAATAGCCATTGAATGCCAATGACGAACCGATTATTGTCGTCTATTTTCTTACAACAGCCCATTGAAAAATGCATTGAGATTACCAATGACAATTGCTTATATTGTGGTACCGATTATAGTCAGGCGTGTCTATTTTTTATAGCTGACAAAAAAGAGACTCGAAGGCATCTGTTTCTGGTAAAAATTTACGTATGCAAAACTAAAAGGCAGAGTTATGGATTTTATCTGGATAAACAAATAGGATTTCCTAGTTACTGTTGTTAACGATGACTATCCATTACAAACGGTCGTTTGTTCTGGGGCAGTGGCTGGTGACACATTTGATGTCTAATTCTGTAACTGCTTAAATGACCACCCAAAGCTCTTATATACGTTGTAACTGCTGCATTAGCAACTCCTCTTTGAAACCGTAAATTAGAGTAGATTTTGAAGTTTTGACCGGCGTTCAACTAGATAAGTCTTTGACGAGATTCCCATGGCACATGGTACAATATGAAAAGCGGCCTCGGATGTAGGCCAGTGATATGACCCCACACACACCTACGGCTCAGGACAGACTAGGCGCCAAGCAGTGAGTATCTTCATTAATTTACATTTGATGTTGTCATGATATGATGGATGACCAATTATTCACGGTAACGACGTGCAGTATAAATACAGTCTACACGGAATGGATATTATAACACCGCAAAATCATTCAATTAATTCAGAAACATCGGAAGCCATTCAGCCTATTAAATTCCGGGCTATCATGTGATTATATGTTTGTTTGAGTCAAATAAACATAAATCGTTTACAATTAACATGAACATTATTATTATTTTTTAATCTGAATATGTACCACATTATTGCTTAAACAAATAAATTGGGAAAGCATGCTTTTTTCTTGAACATTTGTGCATTTATTTACCCCGATTGAAATGACTGAAAACTCCTTGCTCCCTCAGTGACAGATGCTGAGTTTATGATTTCCATATGTGAAGAATGCGCTCGAAAATATGATGTGATGTTTAACTGTGAAAATTGACTGAGGCAGTTGGGAGAAAGTTTGCAAGAGCTATGCGCTTATTGAAAACTTGATCTAGCTATTTTTTCTCACAAATAAAGAATAAAGAAGGGTGATGTAGTTGTTGATATAGAATAATCACATCACATCAACTGGTGTGATGCGAGAAGTCCATATTTGTCTTCGGTTGTCAGTTCAGGTGTGGTGAAATGTGCCACAAAAATTGCTTATATTGGACCATTGTTTGTTTTTGGCATTTGTGTCACACCGGCTACAGATGACTACTATTTTAAAGTATTCAATGGCACAACAAGTGTAACACACTGATGTTTGTGTTGCTACTATTTTTAAGTATTAAATGGCACAACAAGTGTAACATACTGATGTTGTGTTGCTGCGATGTTGTCAATATAACAAGTTCTATTTTGTCCTCAATTAAGCAGAATATCCTGTATACAACACATGCCTGGGTCATTTGTGAGAGTTATGGGTAAAAGATATTGCATTAATAAAAAAATCATTAAAGCATAAAAGCTCCAAAAATATATAGATCTGCGTCTAAACGCCGCGGAATATATGAGAAGGAAGAGGTTTGATTTTCACTTACTGATGATGAGTGCTTCAATATGGTTAAGACAAACACCAAAATGTCTTCAACAGGGCTATAAGCGCTGCGCGAGATTCTGTGAAGTGGATGTCCCGGCATTGTGTAGATCAAGCAATTCTTGGAGAGAGCATTGCGCTCCATGCGCTCCTTGGTTAATGTTAGCTGATGACGTCATTTAGCTTTCCTTGCTGCCGCATTCTGATCATATGTTGGTTTTCTAAACCTCTCTTAGTGCATTTGAAAGTCTAAACTTGTTAAGCACTGATCTTTTGGCTTTATCATTTTAAGTCAGAGATATGTTTAGTGGATTGTACAGTGCTTTTAAGCGCGACACATCATCATGAAATTTAAACCTCTTCCGCCTACTTAGGAAAGGGGCAGCACGCAAATTGTCAGTCCCTTCTTAATTATGCTATGCTACTTTCATAGTTTTCAAAATGGCAGATTGCTTCGTCTCGAAAGTTTGATGTAAGACAAAATGGGCAACAACACATTATTTCGATTTAGGCGTGGTCATATTGCGTTGTTCGCTCTGTCAGGTAATTAACGTCAAATAGAACCATTGAAGTTCCAAATTACAGAATGCATGTTGCTTGTTAGCAGATAACATCCGATATTGTAACCCCAACCTCTGTCAGTCATGAAAGACAACTTAGATTTGAGTGGCTGTCTTTGTTACTTACCACGAACCACTTTTACGATGTAGAGCCAAAACATTTAGAGAAAGCGTTTTTTAATTCGGATGCTGTAAGTAATGGCATGTTCGGATGGGCGTGGCTGGAAATTTCAAAACATAAGGAGGCTAGCATTCAGGCCTAATAAGGAAATTCAACAGTATCTGGCTGACTCACAATGATAAGCTGTTTCCATTAGTTGATGGTAATGAAAGAACAACGTTCCACTATGGCATGCCTAGTCATCTAATAGAGGTCGTGGTAGTTAAGGAGTATTAAGATGATGTCAAGCAACAACTTTATCAAAAAATGAGGGACCGCGGCGGCACGGAGCAATGCGGCATGGAGCAATGCGGCCCCTCGCCCGATTCCGGTGGTCAAAAACACACGGTTTTCATCGAAGATTGCGCAACATTGAAAATTACAGCAATTGAAAATGGAGCTAGAGAAGCTTTTAATGCTACTTTATCTCCCCTTCTTTGAGATAATCTGACGCTGATATTTCATAAAATAACCAGAAAACTTTGTTAGCCTTTTTCTTCTCCGATCACAACGCTTCTATAAAAACAAAGGCATCGGTATAGGGATTATTAGAAAACTAGTTGTATCGCCATATGTATAACCCAGTCTTTACGGTTGTGGATCATCTTTTCCTCAGGTTTAAAGCTTATGACCGCAGCAACAACTTCAATGGAGTAGAAGATGTGGGACAGGAATACCATATCAAAACCCCTGAAAGAATCAAGTAATATACTGTTTGTTTATTTGTAGCCTTTCTTGTAAAAAAACCTTTTTGTTACTGATCAATTGCCAATTAAGAATGATTATCAGTAATAATGTTATCACATAACCTCTGTATTTGTAGAGTAAAAAGTAAGTCAAATTGATTATGCTTGTGTATTCTAAGTTTATTGTGTTTAGGTATTATCAGGTATATGGATATCAACGCGGACACTCTGCTCGTCTGCTTTTACTTGGCCCAGGTAACTGCATATATCCACTCCCTCAACAACGAACTTACCAATGATGCAAAATGACGTCATCGAAGAATTCCAATCATGATTGTGGTGCGGGCATGGGCCCAGAGGTGCACGTATACACTGAACTGTGTCCACTAGTAAATCTATTAACTTTTGGCAACCTTAAACGTGAGAAAAGTTTAATAGAGGTGCTCCAGACATTCCATAGGACAAAACTGTTTAAGGGATCGCCTGCCAAACCCAGATCAACAACTTGTTGGAATGGAGACTGTGACCCTAGAACCTACAGTTATCGCTAAATGCCACACTACACCTCATCGTTCGGAAACAAGTGCATGCCCATGATGCAGCTCTTTCACCCGGGTAAACCACTATGGAATTGTCATGACCACAACTTCGTGAAACGTTCTCAACAAGATGACTTGATATCTTTGTCTCTACCGGTTGGGAACTGCTCCTTTGTTTAGTCGACGGGACAGGGGTTAGATACTTAAATGGACATCATCTATTTGTAAATGGTCCTATTTGTCCTTCAGAATACTGCTATTATCAACAAATTCGTTTTCAAAAGTCTTCTGTAAATTCAGATCAAAGTCTTTTTGAAATAAGCCGATTCAAATTTAGTATCACCCGAGAATCACACAGTTCCAGATTACGTCAATATTGCAATACGTACGGAATCTTACCGTAATAAGTCGATTGCATGTAGGCAGCTCCTTTGAAATGTTGACCGCAAACAACGCTTGAGTTCTCCTCATCCACTGATTTCTCAACGCTTGTTTGGCGGGGAAAGTGTGCCCACTACTCTCAAAGCACATTGGTACACAACAAAGAGTCGACGGTATTCTAATTCTTTGTCGAAGAGGAACGAAATGGAAACGTATTGAGGCGATAACTTGCGGTCGAGCTAGGGACTGCATTGCCCTGTTTATGCCAAAAAGGCTGAATATTCGATTTATTGATGTGTTATACAATAGATTGAGCTACTTTATATTCTACATGGAAATCGAATGGGGGGAGAATCAGCCATTATGACAGATACTTCTGCGCTATCAGACCAGTCAATCCAATTAAGCACTTACTGCTACAATTAGTATTAACTTGGCACTAGCATTGATAACGATGGCATTTGTTGCTGTTTTGAGCTGGGACATTTATCTGACCAAGATTATAACGCAATTTATATAACATAACATAATAAGTGCTGAGCATTCACCTTACGTCACATAATGAACTAACTCGGCTTAAATTGGCTTTGATATTTTATAATAACGCTTTAACAAAATCATGATTTCTCAATTGATCTACCTTTACTGGTACAAGATTAAACGACAAAATCAAATGACAGAAACAAACAAAGAATGAATGAACGCGTCTTTTGGCTAATTGTCTCAGGAGTGATAGCTTTCAGACACAAGTTAACGCTGGCAGATTAACGAAACATAAAGCAGTAAAAGTAATTAGATTTCTTCTCTGGTGTATAGTCGCTACATTTGGCTGTGGGTCTACATTTGGTGTTCGGCCTTGGGCATCATTCGGTCTACATTGCCAATAATTCATCACAGATTAATATCACGAAAACTAAAGCGATGCTTACTCCATGGATGGTGCCCTCGAGACCGCTGCCATCAGACGGAAGACGATCAAACGAGTGCAGGCATATATTTTGGTGTGCAAACCACCTTTTCCATATTTGCTGGACTATGCATAGCCTTGCTCATTATTGTGTTCAAAATCCCGTTCCAAATGTGCCACAGGCACGATGAATTGCAAGTTTGCTATCAAAATGAGCGTAATTTATCTTCCCGCTTGTTGCATTCCTCTCAGCGGCTTCATTTCCTATACGCTATGTCACAATGACAAAGAGGCCCAATTAATGACTTTTTTATTGGAAACCCCCGTCATTGTAAACAGTGTTACAATCGGCTATATGCTGTGTGAGATATGATCTACTAGTTAGCATAACAATGGACGTGTCTGCCAACTGACAGCGCACAGGTGCAAACCGCTTCAAGTTTTTTTATCATTGCAATCGATGAATCTGTGGGCTATAGTTTGAGAATTTAAACTAACAAGAACTATCATCGCTCCAATGATGCTGATGAAATACACGATGTGTGGTGACTGAGAATATTATTTCAGCCAGCCGGTCTATAGCAATGAATTGTGCACATGATAGTCCATAATATGTAATTGGCTTATTATAAGATATAGACGCCGTTTGTGTTATTAACATAGAAGACTATTTATACCACCATTTCCTCATATTCTGTCAAATAAATATAATGGCGTGTCAACGTGTTATTTGCTACTGTCTGCTGTTTGTTGAGGGGTGGTATAAGCAATCAGTGAAGAGTTCAATGTACGACGGTATATGTGATTACATACATTGATTTCACTAATGGTTATTTTTGACTGGTTTTAGTTTGCCAATAACCTTCTGCTATCCCACGTTTCAACATGGCCATCTATAAAAGCTGAAAGCAAACCGTACATATTTTATACGATTAAACGTGCCCAAGGCTAGCCTATTGTGGCGGAAGTGGCGAGTGTTTACTTTTGTGTTCTAGCGCTTTAATAATTTGTTTTCAGTCTAGATCAAGTGCAATGTAGGATGGTGTTCCTGAGATTTATTGCCAGTTCGATCATCTATTCCACAGCAGCGCTGCTTCAACGCACACAATGATTAATTTAGGCAACATTGTTTCCGTATATCTAACTACGCTTTGGGATTTCCAGCGTGCTAATTGTTACAGTTAACGAACTAATGATGCCTGGGATGATCTTCAACTTACATCTTGGATAGGAATGGCGTTTTTTTGTGTGGGTTCTGAGTAATTTGCATAACTTCCTGGATAAAGCATAAGATCAAGCAATACATAAAAGACGAATGTACGTAATGGACCAGCCGCTAACTAAAGGTATAGAAAGCAAATATAAATGTCCAATGAAGATATATCCTAGTTACTATGGAATTGTACCTCGTTCCTATATGAAATGTTGTTGCACTGTAGAATGTCGATTGATACAAGTTTTTAATTTTATCATTTAGAGTTATCAAATGTTAGCAGTAGATAATATAAATAATGTAGCAGGATTATTCATTGATACGCGGATAAGGATATATCAACTATTTATCATAATTATCGTTGTGCGAGTAACTTCAGTTACAGCATTAATTTACATTTTCTACTCTGCCAAGACACAATATTAAAATAAAGAACTTTTCTATCACATTTTGTAAAGGCAGGCGATCCCGGAACAGCGTGTAGTTGCTATTTAACAACATTCACAAAGCCGGTTAATGTTGTTGAATGCATACACAATTTCAATACTTGCCATCATTCGAAAGTCAGGGCGTCCCTTCCGTTGTGATTAAACCGCTAGCAGGCCTTTATCCAAAATCCATCTCTGCAAAACACCGACGAGTCTCGCATCTAAGATTTGCGCCATCGTACAGCCACCTGGCACCTGGTATCAAAATATCATCAAGTGATTATCATATTCACCTGATTATGTTCTAGACGAAATATTTGCCACCATTAGCTTATATAGCTTCTGCAGGCAGAAACATGAGCCGTCACTGACCACATTGGGTCGGAAAACTTTAACCTGAGACGATACAGTTAATGTTAATTTAAGCCTATGCAGGTGACTTTTATCTGGGCCAAAACAGTTAAATCAAACCTGAGGCGAAACAGGTAACATAAACCTGAGCAGATTCAGGTAACTTTTTCAAGAGCCGATGAAAATATTCATTTAACTTAGCGCCGGGGCTGCAGGCATGATTAAGTCACCTCCAGACTCTACCCTTGTAATGCTTGACCTTGGCGAAAGCATACCACGTAGCCAGGGATGGTTTGTATCCTGGAATATATTGTGGCCTACGCCAGATTATATCCTTCTACTTTAATAAGTCCAGTTGTGATTGTAACGAATTGGTCATTGTAAATAATTGCTTTTCATAATGATTGCACCATTATGTACCATTTCTGCAATGGTAACTTAAATATGAAAGCACATTGAATGAATACATTTTCTTTTAAGCTTTGTTATCATATGTTTCAAGTACTTTTCTGTGGAATGATAGAATACCAAACGAATATAACTAGAAATAAATACAATACAATGAAGTCAAATACTGTGCGTGTTTCCTACTTCCAACCGTGCTCAGGTTGTTACGTTGAAGGTAACTGGTGCGACTTTTGAGTAGTACTAGCAAGATGTAAAGTCATCTGCTATGTGCGCAATTTATTTCCATGTGTGTTGTGACATCGAGTTCAGTTGGGAATGTAACTCGTCGGACGCTCATTGATGTGTTTGGATTCATATCGTAGTCAGGGTATAAAATGTTCATTCCCACATTGGCGGATTACAAATCCATCGTGAAGGGTCACTTGTACAGCCAATTTTCCAGCATTTATTTCAGCTGTGACCAAGCGTATCCCCAGCAAATTAAAGATAGGATAAGCAGGTTCACACATAGCTATATGCAGAACCTCTGATCGCTATTACGGATGGCCAAATAGCCGAAAATGCCACAAACCGATGTGGCTGATGGAGGTGAATGGTTTTGATGCTCTCTGTTGGCCATACGACGAGAACATGACAGAATCAACTGCAAGGCAATTAAAAATCAAACATATATGCTTGCCGAATGGTGATTTCGTATCGAGAAAGCCACACATGTTTCAAGTGTCTAAGAGTCTACTCCTGCTATTAACAAGTCTTTTTACATGTGCTTGTAACAGGAGGCACCAAGTGTCCCTCAGAACCCTGGATGCTTATTTATAAACAGTTTATTCACTGTGTACTACGCATGAAGCATGCTTAATGAAGTCAGTAAGCGAGAAAGATTTAAAGAGATTGAACGAGTCAATTGATAAAATGTATAAATACCTAGGGCATGTGCAAGGTCTTGATCTCATTGGTGCTTTAACTAAAATGACTTGACTGCACACTGATATCATATACCGACAAGCATAGCCAACAGGCTAAGTATAATGTGCATACAACGTTTGCTAGTAATAGGCATTGTTGATCACCGAAAAAGCATATTTGTCTTCGAAGTTGATATTCGCATGCATGGCAGGCCAGTACGAAACTTGAATTTGTAACATCCCGTGCATAGCTATAGTATTGTGCATGGTGCATCGAATACACAAGGCAGTAAGAAACTGATGCCTGAATCAAAACACGCCTATGAAACTGATGCTTTACCGTTTATGACATTTTGAACTCTTACAGTTGTGCATTGTGCTTGTGATACCTTAGTTAAGGATGATGGAGAGCAGACGGCTTAGTTAGTGTATTCGTCTGAGACATGCAAATCACTATCTGAAATTAGCTTGGATAAGCCGTTGGCCGTTACAACTTTTAAGATTGTGAACAGACAGTTTGCACAGTAGGAACTTTTCAACGCATCGGTGTTGGAGACATATCTGCGCAATAAACAGGTTCTGATGTGATTAATGGTGGATCTTTTGAAACTGTAGTGGTCTGAGAACAGTGATGGAGGCCAGGTAATGATGTACCAGCCGTCCTTGAGGGCGCTCCGGCTGAATAATGCATTGCAATGAGCTACCGTTTTCTCGTTAGAGGTAAAGGTAATGAAAGGGCAGGGTCGGAAGCGTATCCTCGCTACATCATGGCGCCAACCAGGATTGGTCGGGTTTTACACCCACACAACAAGGAAAATGTGGAAAACATGGGCAGACTGGTATGCGTGAAGGATGGTAAAGAGATGAAGGAAACCTTGGCGGTGACTCACTAATTGGGGCGATTTCGAGGAGTTTCTGTCACTTCTGTCGCCTTCGGTCTCTCCCTTAATAGGCTCTAAAAAAAGTTATAAATGCATGGACAACCTACATATCCGGCCCGACCTTCAGCTTTTCTATTCAACTGAACTTGTTTCAAAAGCAATCGATATACGCCTTGGACTCGATAAACGTTCTACTACAAAGCTAGACTTTGGGAAAGGGGGGTGGTTGGGGAGAGGTGGACGAGTGGGGGGATGGGGTGGATTGTGAGGGCAAAAGAAAATGACTGGAAAGCTTATGGCTCTTTGTAACGAAGGAGGACTGTTGCTTCGCGAGCTAACAGCCCAGCAAATATTTAGCGGACGTGACGTAGTAAAGAAGACACTGAGATTGAATAAATGAAGGTGAAAGTTCTAAGGATGACAAATTATCAGCCTACAGCATACATGGTTTCCAGCGTGAATCGATATGTGAGTACCATTCTTAAGTTGTCAAGGCGACGCCGCTGGAAGGTGCATCTCTTGTTCTTGTGAGCATACCGTGTTTGTATCGTGAGAGAAGAAGTGTTATATTTTAATCAGCCATCCAACTAGGCCATTTCATACCACTTGAATGTATAAAAACCTATTTCTTCCTCTTAATCCAACAACCAGTGGGTCATGTGAACCGAGTGCTAATGTTAATACTAACTGGAATCGGTCTTTAAGTGATGCTACCGTGTTTCATGTCACATGTGCATAATTGTTATTTACTACATATATCGCCCTGCTTATTATTTCTTTCCCTGCCATTATTGTCACAAAATCAACCACAATGCATGTGTTTATCAACATATAAGGATTTTGACCACACAACAAACATTTAACGTGTCCCTGACATTCCTTCAATATCAACCTTGTCGCAAAATTAATGCATCACTATGTGAGATCTATATCATTCTTCATATCTAAGTGTGTCTATTGAAGAGAGTTAAACGTTGGTTCTAGCATGTATGGCATTCTTACATGTCGTACAATACCGCACAACATGCATTGTCAGACACGGTTAAATAAGCAAGTTAAGGTTGGTAGCGTTTACGACGACTCGGTAAGCGCTTTGCGGACAAAATTATACCAGTTGTAAATTGGGGTGAATCTCATTCACAACCGATGCGAATAAGTGCCATAAGCAACGTCGATTAGCAGCCTGAAAGTGCAATTCGTCCAGCGTACATGGAAATCAGTTGCCGTCGCGTAATGGTAACATGCTTCGCCCCTCAGGTAGTGTGATCTCTCTGAATTTGTGAGCAACCTGACTAGTTACTCGTGGCTGTCCCGTCGCTGCTAGGGGATGCACCCGACCCTGCTGCTTATAATTGTCGTGCTGTACCTTCTCTCATGCAGCATGGGTATCGCAGCTCAACCTGTCCCCAGGTTTGTGCGAAGTGGGCGTTGGCAATTGAAAGGGAAGCTGTCCCAGAATCGCAATCACCCTCATCCATCACTGTCGCGATATCACCTCATTGTTGAAAGTGTCGTAAAAACCCATTAGCACCATAACCTTTGCATAAGATTATGCCAAAAAGATAAATTCGATTAAATGGGATATCCATCAAATGACATTGACCTTCAATCGCACTTACTTCGTAACGTCGATTATACGCCATTAAAAAAACAGTAATGCAATATATAAATTACAGAAAGCTTAGGATCAATAATATTTATATCCGTCCATAACTCACAGATAAGATGCACGCATGATATGTAGAAAATACACATCGCCAGATACCACTCCCTTGGATAAAGCTATGTTGCAGCCGTCTACAATAATAAGTCCATAAACATCGGGAGTACAAGGCTAGTGGGGATGCCAGGTGCGTCGCATTTGCTATACGTCACGGTTATGCTATTAATATGTATCAGGCTCGTGTTGTTTTCCTATGTCTTCCCACTGCCTAAATGTATGTTTGGGTAAGGTGTTGTAGCTCAAAGTTAGGGTTATTCGGATGATGCAAAGAATATGTACCAGGCTCGTGTTGTTTTCCTATGTCTTCTCAAAACTAACTGCTAAATGTATGTTTGGGTAAGGTGTTGTAGCTCAAAGTAGGGTTTTAATGTATCCATGGTGATGCAAAGAATATGTGTTTGTCTCAATGCTTATATATATATCGATTTTCGATATATATATATGTTCAGTGCCGTATTGATACCAGTAGCTTATGACGTTCTGACAGTCTTCAATTGCAACAGTATAATATTGTAGGCTCCCTGTAATGATGCAACTTCTACAATCAGATGCACCTATGCATAACGGGCCCTTAGTTTACAGTGAATGAATGAGTGCGCCGACCTTTTTATGTAGCAAACAGCCGTTCGAATAAAAAGGGAGCTTTACTGTTTTAGCGACAGCATCCGCTTGTTGTATATAACCCACGCAATCAACAATGTTGCTCGTAGGAATGATCAATTACGTCTCATTCCGCTCCAGAAACAGATTGGTGTAGCGTTTCGCATTCAATAGGAAGTGTTCAATATGTCGTCCCGAAGTTCTTATGCACTGACGCACCTACAACAGGTATTGTAATCGCAGAGGTTGAACAAGTGTCCAGTGTTGAGTCATATCAATGCGAAGGGGTATTGGTAAGATAAATCTTGCAGAAAAACTATGAAATTATGGTATTATAACATTCATCGACGATTTAATTTTTCATTTGCAAGATGAAGGAATAGCTCAATATAACTAAGGTACTGACGCATTTTACCGTTGATGTGCTAGATACAGCAACAATGGTCAAAGTTTAACGAAAAACGATCCATCATAACAAGTTGTTGTGATGAATACCGAGAGAACTGAGCTGAATGAACCATTCCGATTTAACTGATTTAAATTTTCATGCAGTCACTAGCCTTATCTGTTAACTCATAGCATCATATTGTGGCCTTTATAAAATAGCCCATCTATCAAACTTCAAAATTTTCAAATTACCTTTTATAAGCATTTTATCCAATAAACATACATTGTGGAGAGCCAGACCAAACTGATATTACATTCTGCTTGACTACAATAAATTTAGTCATCTTTGTGGAGAACGTGGGCAAAACAAATAAAAGTGTATACAATTACATGTCCACAATAAATGCACTATAACTTGATACTTTGCACACAGTCATTAGTCCCGTTATAATTAACATGGTGTTGAATGTAGCATGCTACATCAGAAATGACATATTACTTTTAGTATAGAGCATGATGCAATGCCTATAGCTTGTTTATAGTATAATCAGGTTTAAAACGGCTAATTAAGGGACGGAAGGCCCAGAAATTACACGATTCTCAGGTCCAATGGACTGTTTATAAACTTCATTTGACCTTGCCACAAGTTTAGTATGTTGTTGCTTGTCAACAATATGTAAGTATAAAAATAATCCTTGATTCGATGATTAACGTATAAAACAGCAGTATAAATGAGAGCAATATGCGCTGCTTGCACACACTGTGCCGTAGCTTCGTCAGAAGGTAGATATATCGGTGGTGAAGGATAAAGAAGCTGACAATAAAGGTTTGAACCATAGTTCCGTGCACAGTTTGTAAATCCCATTACGTCAGCATATCCATGAAGATTATCGTAAGGAATATCTCAAATTAGTAGGGGTGGTGCAAAACACTGAAGAAATGGCATTTGCGTTTGATATTGTGCCAGACGTCTGTGCCTCGTAAGACTTGTTGTAGGTATTGATATTAAGAAAGTAAGCAGGCCATAAAGAAAGCACACGTTTGACCTTGTCACAAGTTAGATATGTTGTTGATAAGAATACAGAAGCTCATGCTAGTAGATAGTTTGGCCTTGGATAACAAATGCTCACCCGACATGCTGCATACTACACAAGACATTATATGTTCCTGGTGGCTGATAAGTCGAAGTCAATAAACAACAACCAGGACTATCTTGGCATAACGGGGTCAGCTTATATCGTGGTTAAAAAAGGCACCTGATTATCTGTAATATACTTCGAACCCATCCATCTTTACCGCTATGGATATGATGGCATAATGCATACTGCGGCTAAAAGTCAATCCGCTCGCCATCAGGCTCTTTTCAGAATCAAGGGCAATGGCAACAATTGTCAAAGTGCTTTGGTAATCTCAGCGTGTGTATCTGCATACATATGCAATAAGGGTTGGTTAGTAGTATCTTTGCATACATAAAACAAATATCAATTTTGAATGCACTTATATGGGACGAGATCATTTTCCTTTCACGTGTGCTCAATGAATGTCGCGAATGTATTTTAATTGATTATAACCATCGTCATCGTGCCAAAGGATATTCCACAGACATCCGAATAATATCAGTAACATCCAATGAATGGTGCTATATATTTGCAACATATTTTTCCTCGTTCCTCCCTCATTCTACTTCTATGGAACGGAAGCAGAAGTGCCCATCATCCGGTCGCCTTTTTGCGGAATAGATATGTTAAACCACATGCAATCAGTCAATCTAACTTAAAATCGCAACTGAAAAAAATCCCTCTGGGTGATAAATCCAGCGCACTTAATGATACTTCTGAAAAGGAGCAAATAATGAGTTTGCGATAAAATTTACGGTGTTCACTCAATGGTATTTCTAATGCATAAAAGCATAAATTGTTGTAAGTCAGGCGGCAAAAACCATTTTGTGTTCATATGAAAATCAACTTAAAATGCGGAATAGGAAGCTCTTAGACATTGAATAAGAAGCTTGTACACCTGTTCTCGGTATGAAATCAACATCAAACCGTTTCAAAAGCACCGCTGTATCCTTAGTTACCTCATCAAGCTGAGCCAGTGATTGATCCAGCTCAGTCATTTAGGCTTAGACAATGGGGTTATCATTGGCGACATTGTGTCCGTCCACCTGTGTATGGGTACAGTACTGCTGACCACCATTGTCGTGGTTAGGAGGAGGAGCCATGGCCTGCAGCAGCCTACAAGCCCAGGTCGGACAGCCTTGGATGTCTGTTTTCCCGTACAAGGTTATGTATTTCCTGGGCCGGCAAGGGTAACGGCCCTGGGAAATGTTGGACCCTCTCTATGAAACGGTGCGCAATTTGCATAGATGCAACGCATCGTTTTATGTCGCTTTATGCAACGAGTTGCCCCTAGACGCGCTGCTTGGTCCAGCAATTGGCGATTATGCTCGCTCATTGTGCTGCTGGGATAGAAATATGTTCTGCTAATAGCTTCATTGTACAAAGCATGCGTCAGTCGATCCTCGTCTTTTGATGTTTTCACGTCACATCGTGCCTAGATATATCATTGTTAGTGCTTGAATGGTGTCTATGTTTGACGAATGTGCAGGCATAACAAGATTGCAGTAATAAATGACTTCAGCATTGCACACTACCGTCTGGTTGTCATATCATTGCTCAGGCGATGCTTTGTGAAGGCTGATGTAACTTTGCAGAAAGCACAATTGGTTTTCAGATGTCATGTATTAGGAATCTAAAAAAATGACTATCACAATGAGAAGAACAGTATTTCAAGGCCAAGTTCCTTACACATTGACTAAACCCTCTCTTAGCCGGATTTCAGGTCGCAGCCGAACGGAAGCAGTGTATGACGTTGCATTAGGGGTAAAAACGTAGGTTTTCAGCGCACGTTAATTCTAATGATCGAGTTGACATTCTAGGGGTCGCGAACAAAATGGGCAAACTAAACGTACGCTAACAATCATAATCGCTATCGTATTCCAAACATCGCGCTTGAAAATTCAATTTGATTGAATTAACTTGAAAATGGTCGAATTCATTTCAAAATGAACTCGATCGCGTTCAAAAAAATTGTCATCGCGTTGAAAATGAACTCAATCTCGTGAAAAATGATTTTGATCGCATTCAACATGAATCGAAATTGATCCCGTTCAATATCATTTTGATCACGTTCAAAATGATTAGGACTGCTGTCAAAATTATCCCACCGGGTTCGACTTCGTTCATATCGAAACTCTATATCAAGTTTTAATTGCTCCATTTAAGGGTGGGCTAGGTTACTTAGTGTGACTGCACCTTGTACAACAAATCTCAGTGCAGTTGGCGCGATGGAATACAAAATTTTCTGACTATTAAATTTAAACAGATTATGATAGTTTAAGTCGCCCGCGCTCCTTTGAATTTACCGCAGCCAAACATTGTGGGACATAATACGTTCAGTCGCCGACCTTTGATCTATGCTAGTTCATGCAGACAAAACGTCCGTCATTCGTGACGTTAGCTGTTGCAAGATCCCGTTGCAGAAAAACAGCTATAGCAACATAATGCTTCTCAATGAGAATGCTAGCTTTTACACTTCTGCCATGACGTTGTTAACATCGACTCGGTGATAGAAATTGGGATATTCCTGTAACTAAAGGAGCGCTGACAGTCACCAACGAGATTTGATAAAGTTTTCTTCAGGGAAACCCAGTAACACAGTCGAAACAGATGTAATTGCATGTGGGTCAAATTCTTACTTATTTCACTAATGCTAGGTATTGGGTTGGAATTGGACTGTATGCCATCCATTCAAACATGCCGGAGACGTTGGGGTAGACATAGGTATGCAACCCCACCAGTACCAGGCAATGTCTCTCATCATCCGCGAGACTCAATGAAAAGGTTCCACGGTGCTGATGAATGACTGCGCTTCATCCTCTTTCAAAACTCAAACGATGTATCATTCACTTGGATGCTCAAAAACAATGCTTCGACCACATGGTTTAAGGCAATTATTGGACTAGCATCGACTTTGTTGGCCTGTTAACAATTGGTCCTTACTAGAAATACAGTTAATTCACGACATGGATGTAGACCGTGTATTTGTCAAACTTTAAGGCCCTCGTACTTTTGCATCTGTTACCAAAACTGCTACCAAGTCGAGTATACTAAATGCCATCGCTGCGCGACCATTAGTAGGCCATTATTGATGGATGGCACTGTCATTGCACCGCTAGCTTAATGATAAACGTTTGATAATTGAACGAACAGTTTTAGCATATTTGGAATTTGATGTACTGTAGCCAAACTGTATATATATATATATATATATCGGCAACACAAGCCTATATACATTCTGCACAGAGCTAGTCCACAGACTGGAAATTTGACGCAGTTCCAAGATGGCGACAAATCGAATTCTAGGTCTCCTCTTATTAATCGCCGCTTCACGTGGCAATGGAGGTAAGCTAGTCAAGTAGTTATGATTCTACTTATGACATTTGTCAGGCGAGCGTTCTGCATGTGTCGTCCACTTTATCAAGTGTCACGAGTAGTCCATCATGGCGCAAAACCTGGAGGGGAATTCCGGGTGGTGTCAAATTTAGCGACAGTCTTCCGACTGTAATCCAGTAAGAGGTATTTTTTGCCAAAACCGGCTGTATATAAAAGCTCGAAGGACTACCAATTCCAAAGAAAACTTGCTGCCTGTCTCCAACTTCTCTTATAAAGTATGTCGTTGCGCATCATACTCGGTCTCCTGCTTCTCTCTGGTGTGGCTTCACAAGCACTCAAAAATAAGTCACCAATTTACCTGTCATTGCCAATCAACATATCGATAACAACTCATGTTATCGCTATGACAACAAGGAGAGTGGTAACTTGCTGATGTTTATCTCTTATTAGTGAGTTGTTGTCATGCACAAAACGCAATGCCATAAGTGTGGGTGCCAACGCGTGTTGCGCATAATTGATGCTCAGAAATAAAATGCACAAGGTTAACTACCCCTTATTTTATTTTACGATTGTGAAATGGTTATGGCATCGATCTCAAGACATGACCTCTGCATTTTATAGTCGAGTATTATTCTTGACTGACATGCTGCTGGGTCCTGTTGTTGCCAAGAATAACACCTAGGAAGTAGTCATCTGTGAGAAAGTCCACTGATGCACCGTCAATAAATCTGTCTTCGACGGAGATGGAAGAAGTAGCTTATCGACTGGCAGGTATGTGTAGTTTGTTCGTTATTATGATTCCATTCAGTTCAACTTCGGTTGCGTTTAATATGAAGACACACAGCATTGACGACCTCAGAGATTTGTGCCTCAATCGTTTAAAAATGGCATTCTCTTTTCCCAATCAAATCATCTCCAGACCTTAGTATCAAATTACATTCAATAACTGTGTGAACTTGTTGATATCATGTATAAAACGAAACAAATGCCCACATGTCACAAATGTCCCGGGTCAAAAACATTTTATTTGCTCTGGATCAGCTAGCAGCGTTCCTTCACGTGTCCGCTGAGGAAGTCCAAATGATGTAACAAGAACATATACCTTATCTCAGAAACATGCAAGTGGAGTTTCGGCAAATGCCTGTTGGTCTCCTGTCAGAGGAGAGGTAAGCGGGATAGTTGTTCAGAATCAGTTGATTCATTAGATTATGTGTGTCTTTTCGCTTGTTTGAAAAAGAGGCTACATATGCGTACATACGAATATTTATATACTTACATATAAATATTTATACATATATTTTGATGTACTGTAGCCAAACTGTATATATATATATATATATATCGGCAACACAAGCCTATATACATTCTGCACAGAGCTAGTCCACAGACTGGAAATTTGACGCAGTTCCAAGATGGCGACAAATCGAATTCTCGGTCTCCTCTTACTAATCGCCGCTTCACGTGGCAATGGAGGTAAGCTACTCAAGTAGTTATGATTCTCCTTATGATATTTGTCAGGCGAGCGTTCTGCATGTGTCGTCCACTTTATCAAGTGTCACGAGTAGTCCATCATGGCGCAAAACCTAGAGGGGAATTCCGGGTGGTTTCAAATTTAGCGACAGTCTTCCGACTGTAATCCAGTAAGAGGTTTTTTTTGCAAAAACCGGCTGTATATAAAAGCTCGAAGGACTACCAATTCCAAAGAAAACTTGCTGCCTGTCTCCAACTTCTCTTATAAAGTATGTCGTTGCGCATCATACTCGGTCTCCTGCTTCTCTCTGGTGCGGCTTCACAAGCACTCAAAAGTAAGTCACCAATTTACCTGTCATTGCCAATCAACATCTCGATAACAACTCATGTTATCGCTATGACAACAAGGAGAGTGGTAACTTGCTGATGTTTATCTCTTATTAGTGATTTGTCTTCATGCACAAAACGCAATGCCATAAGTGTGGGAGCCAACACGTGTTGCGCATAATTGATGCTCAGAAATAAAATTGCACTAGGTTAACTACCCCTTATTTTATTTTACGATTGTGAAATGGTTATGGCATCGATCTCAAGACATGACCTCTGCATTTTATAGTCGAGTATTATTCTTGACTGACATGCTGCTGGGTCCTGTTGTTGCCAAGAATAACACCTAGGAAGTAGTCATCTGCGAAAAAGTCCACTGATGCACTGTCAATAAATCTGTCTTCGTCGGAGATGGAAGAAGTAGCTTATCGACTGGCAGGTATGTGTAGCTTGTTCGTTATTATGATGCCATTCAATTCAACTTCGGTTTCGTTTAATATGAAGGCACACAGCATTGACGACCTCAGAGATTTGTGCCTCAATCGTTTAAAAATGGCATTCTCTTTTCCCAATCAAATCATCTCCAGACCTTAGTATCAAATTACATTCAATAACTGTGTGAACTTGTTGATATCATGTATAAAACGAAACAAATGCCCACATGTCACAAATGTCCCGTGTCAAAAACATTTTATTTGCTCTGGATCAGCTAGCAGCGTTCCTTCACGTGTCCGCTGAGGAAGTCCAAATGATGTAACAAGAACATATACCTTATCTCAGAAACATGCAAGTGGAGTTTCGGCAAATACCTGGTGGTCTCCTGTCAGAGGAGAGGTAAGCGGGATATTTGTTCAGAATCAGTTGATTCATTAGATTATGTGTGTCTTTTCGCTTGTTTGAAAAAGAGGCTACATATGAGTACATACGAATATTTATATACTTACATATAAATATTTATACATATATATATATATATATGTATATATATATATAAATATATATATATTTATATTCATTAATATATTCACCATGTTTATATTACACATGTCTTATACTACGATTTACTCAGCTGTAACATTGAACGCAGCGAAATATATAGGAATGACAATTTGGATTTGAATGTAATGCATTTCTGCTGATTCGAAGGTCTATCGTCCGCTGTTTATACTGGCAGTTGTAGCTTAAGTTAGCCAGCGTTCGAAGCATCCGGACTCTATGATACAGCAGTTAAAAAACATGTGTATATCGTGTAACTCTAAGGAAGATATTAAGGAATGCTTAAACAAAGTGACATCGATATAAATGTAGTAAGCTGATCCACTTAAAGTGACATTGATATCCGCCGGCATCCGAATGCTACGCACGCATACAAAGATAACTGATATCTTCGTTTCATGATGAATGTTTGACATGGATATTTTAAGGCAATCGTATGTATATGAACAGCGCATTAAGATATAAGGTATATAACGTACTATTATTAACAATATATGAATTTATATATATGCATACGGTTAATACGCATATGACATATTATGTGACTCAAACTTAAATGGCCTTTATTTGGCCAAGAACATTAACATACATGCATAACATTAACTACAGGAGGGAGGTGGTATCCCGGATTACAACGGTTTGTACATAAATAAGAATGACCCTCAACAACTATTGCTAAACTTGAAATGGTCCGGCAACATCAAAGGTCTGACTTTACACGCGTCACGTGGCCTGGCGGGGGTCAACACAATAACTTTAGACCGTTATGACGAGACATAAGCTACATTATGATATAAAGTTCTATTATGCTTCACCAGGGGTGGGGGGCGGGGGGGGGGGGGGGGGGGGTCTGTCTAAGCCGTCAATCATAACAAAGGGCACTGCCAAAATCTTACAACGATCCTCATCCATTATAGTCGCGATGCTCTACATTGTTGAATTAGACATAAATCCATAGTGTTTCATTGCATTTGTATGTAGAAGAATAGTATACAAACGACATGGGGAACATAGAGTGTGCCAATGTACCCATACTAATGACATGTAGTCCAAGGCAACCGGCAGACATCAAGTTTATTTGATCCATGTATATGTATGGTGCAATTTATTTAAACATATGTATTATATATGTTTTCCAGATATCTTGCGTCACTTAGAAACAGGAACAGCCACCATTACCGTTCTCATAACGCTTTTGTCTGCCCACATGTAAATATCTTAATGTATGCTAATATGGCCTGTGTGCTTCGGTTGTAGGTATTCTTGACGTCGGCTCTAGTATATTTAATGAGTAAACGAAATATCCTAGATACGCCATACTTAACCAGATCCCCAGATTACATTACAATAGTAAAGCAGTGTCATTATTAACCAACCATATCAGTTGGAGTTGCATGACACGTGTATCACAACGCATTTTGGTACCAATTAAACCCAACCTCACTGTTAACGATTCTAAATCAAACTGTGACGTCATACGCAGCAAGCCTAAAAAAACGATGGGTCAGCATTTTGATCTATACCGTTTGTCTTTAATGCAAATATAAATGATGGCTGGAGGTTCAATTTCCGGGAGGATCCAAGAAAACCAGCAGATTGTATGTGTGTTTATTATGAATTAAAGCGAAACTGTTCATGTCGCTATTGGTGGCGTTTTATATTCGGCTTATCAACAGAAAGCGCACCATAAAAACTTTGCTTTGGAATATGCTTGTCATTTCATTTCTGTAATGGCAACATCCACCAACATCCATAAAACCGGAAATGGCAGCCATTGTCAAATTATACTGCGTGGGTAAGGTTATATTTAAAAAAGCATTAGTAGACGTAGAGTGACAAAATCTATCGCTTATGTATTTCTAGTACTGTGAGGATAAAAATATCATTACTGGCGTTCTGTAAACAATACAATATGCAGAGATACCAATGAATGAGCTTGCAAAGGAAATTGTACCATTACTGTCTGAACGCTTCGTAACGAGTTTTTATTGTAGGAAATGAAGATTATACTAGCCAAGATCTGATAAGAAGAAAACTCTTCTACCGGTGTTCGTGTTGACCGATTCCCCAGAGGTCATGTGGGCTTCAGGTTGTTTTGCATGAGTTAAGCAGTTACCATATCAGTCGTGGTGGTCAAGTCTATAATCCTATGTATTCAACATACATAATCTGGCTTATCAGTTGACATATTTATCCGCATATTGAATGGATTAATAATATCTCTCTTAACAATATCAAAATGCGAAGACTCATCAGACAAAATGGTCGATACCTCCGCATCATCAGTCAGTGTGCGCTATTAGAACAACTAACTGCTAGAAGGCAGCTTTGTCTCAGCACTAGAAATGGTACAGCAATGCGAATTGCAAATCTGGGTGACAGCTGTTTTCATTGCAATTTTTGTTATAGAGGCCCGAGGGTGTTTTGATAGATTGAAGTGATTAAATTATGCCATTATGATCCGTTTCTTTGCAATTCATATCAACATTCGAAAAACCGCTACAGCAAAGTTACAGAATACAACATTTTGGTATATTGCATTATTGCCTCCAATGCGTTATTGTTTTACTGGCAGTTAAGCAGGATAATGGCAAAAAGAATACTGGATATCGTCAACTGCACTACTTGGATTGTTGCGTTGAGGTGCTAGCTGACGCTCCCAAAAACCGATATTTATCTGCCAGTACTTTAACTCAGTATTATTCACATAGTGGTTGTTTGTTGTGTCGTTTATTCTAATAATTATTCTAATGTTAATTGTAACTTCAATCTAAATGCTCAACACAAACATAAATCTAGGTAGTCCATCATAATTTGCCGACCTTGTAGATGGTAGGCATCTTCATTAAAAGTCATATGATATTGCACCGCGGATACTCACGTGTGCTCTGACACGGAGGCACTCTTGTTAATTCCGTTTTTGTGAACGTGGGTAGATGTTGCAATTCCATATATGAAATGACAAGTAAAGGCATTGTTCGAAGAGACATACAGTCGTCATATTTAAATGTCAATGATTAAAATCGACACGAATTGCTATGCTAGCCGAGCACCGAAACGTGACTACGCCTAACAGCAGATTTAATTGGTTGCCCTTTACAAACCAAAGCATCTCTTTTTTTTATGCGCTTTCTTTAGATTTGCCGAATATATACCATCCTCAATAGCAAAATGAAAAGATTTGCTTTAACAAATGATAAACACATAGGCATAAAAGCTGGTTTTCGGGGATCCTCGTGGTGATTATAACACAAGTCATCATGTATATATTAAATAAATACAAAAGGTATGGATCAAAATGCTGATATCCTCTTTTTCACAGCCTGTTTTGTATGACCTCACATGGTGATTTAGAATTGTTAGGAGTGAGGTTGGGCTTAATCACTACCATGATGCATTGAGAAGCACGTGTCATGTAAATTATAGTAATTAAATACCGCCGCCCGGTGTCTAGTGCATTATGTACAAATTGAGATATGGATTGGTGTTGCCGCTAGCTCGGGTCAAAACGCGTTTTGCTCCGATTTGACGTTGCTGATGCGTGCTGTCGTAATGGGTGAGCTGCGTGGTGTGATTTATGCTTGGTTGTTGTACCATGACCATTGTACTCGCCAATCAACTCACACAAATGTCGCCGTGGTAGTGCCACTCCTTATCAGGGATAAGATAACAGCATGCGGCCGTACATCATCACACGTCAGCTATACACGATCTCCAATGATCATAAACGTCATCATGGTTGATTAATGATCACACCGCTTTAGTATCGTTATGTCGGCTATTCATAACTTAATTTAGTGATTACTGTTAGTATTACAGCAGATATAACATCCTACTGCTTCCAGGGAATGCCAACTACTTATCGCTTTAATTGCTCAATTGTAAAGAACTATGGAATACGTTAATGTCATAACATCTTTGGACATAAAGGAACATTTTTCCACTACGTGATCTAAAATTGGATGTCTGGAAAGAGGGCAGCAGGTTGTTTTGTGAAATGATTTGAAGGTTCATATTGCATATCGTGCATAGCAAACATAAATGACGGAACGACCTACTTACTGCAAAAGTAAGTATGACTACTACTAATAGCGATACAATAACTTACGGCGTATTGCACCCTCCATCCGAACCACATTTACATAAAAAAGGCTTTGAACTTCAAGTTTTCTTGCAACACATTTGATTTGACTTGCAAAAGCACTGTAACCTCGCAGCATGTGAAGTTTTTTACAATAACGTTTGCGCTTAAAGTGCTTCATTTTACTTACCATATAACATTGATTGTAACATGACCTGTTTGCAATTGTTTTATCAACTTTTGATTTGGGCCTCCATCCGATTCAGACCACATTTACAGAAACATAGCAACTCTCCGCAAGCACATTACGCTACCACGACCGTGTTTTGTGAAGTAAGAGAGGTTTGCTAGTAATTGTCAAGCGCGGCACTTGTCACATATATCGCAATCATTACCTTTCGCACGGTTTAACTGCGTTAAAAATTTTTTATCTGTCTATTCGATTTGTGAATTAATATAGGCTCATGGTCGTAGTTAGCCATGTTATGTGCAAAATATGTTTGGACTCTTTCTTAGTGTCTTGGTTGACTTGTTGGATGTATAAGTTTAATGAGTAATCCTGATACCATAACGTGCGACATACTGAAAGCTTCAATAGATGAGATACTCATCTGGTCGATATCACGGAATATTGCACGGATGCTTATCATATATTTGCTTATCATATGGTATTACAGCACAACACAAGCATAAAGCCACGTACATTTGGGTCTTCACCTTCAATAATAATATTTGCTGAAAATGAAAATGCCAGTCCCCGCCTTGCTGTTTTTTTGTATCCGGACTTTTTCCTTAACAATTGAGTTGGCGAGATGATTACTGACATTTGATCAGTGAAAGTAGTTTTTGTAAACGAGATGCAGTATCCTACATTCCTTGCTAGACATCTGTCGCGTGACCACGCCTAAAATGAATAACCTTGCGCTCCTATCATTTTCATGCAGTTACCTACTAAGTATACTCTTCTTAATATCCATGTGTGTAATGCAGCAGGTGGCTGAATATTTTTCATACCTTATGATAATAATTATTCCCAAGCAGGTAGTTTTAAACTACATACCAATCAATATATCATTAGAACAATTGTAACATAGCGGGGTTCATTATGCAAGAGTAGCTTATTCTACTTGCGAATTAAATCAACAACAAAGATGCTACTAAACAAGTTCATTTGTTAATACTTCTCTTGTTAAGCTGTTGTTCCATACCCTGTGTCTTTGCTATTTCAATTTTGGTAAGGAATTTGAGACATGCCGGAGAGCTGAGAAATTAATTCTGAATATTATTTTGAGCAGGAATTCATTTATAGGAATAATGATATTATCCAATATCTTATTAAAAGATGACTTTCCTGTGGAATTCACAATCAGTTGAATTGTAATTTCTACGAAAATGTGATTACAAAAAATTCATACAAAAATAAATCCCTTATTAGCTGGCACATGATAGCTCCTTTTCATGTAAGCATTAAATGCTCTACTCTGGTGGAAAATACAGGTTTGTCAACGCGTCTATTGTCAGGTTTCAGTCTGTTCTTCATTTTCGTTTTAAATTGGCGTTAGATTTCGAAGAACGAAAATGCTATTCCATGCAAAACAGGCAATGATTCAATCCATCTTTGTTTTTATATCGTCATCGTAAGCACCGTCATTGTCGCTCTACCTCGTGTTACCAATACTATTACTGTTAATAGGTCCAGATTTGCAACCAAATAGCATGATTGGAGAAATTCAGTAAATCTCACTTCTTCTAGTTAAATATAAATGCTTTTATGGACAAAGTGAGGTCAAATTAAATGCATGCTGACATCACTGATCATATATGTAGCTATGACAAGGCTAAGTTACCTCAAGAGATGCCTATTAAAAACAAAATTAGTAGGAAAAGATATTGTATATACTGGTAGAAATGAAAGTACGTTTCATTTTCTGATTCTGGCGTAACCTTGTGACGCGTATATGAATAGTGATAGAGGAGCACAAACTAAATACATCGATGTTGCCTCGAGATGATAGCTTGCTTATATATTGTACTGTTTTGCATTATTTCATAAATAATGTACAATAAATAATCGACTGCTGCTAGTATCAATACAAAATGACACATCACCCAACGAAGCTATAAAGACGATTACGTGTGTACACCTTATGTCCTAAAGGTACAACGAATGTGAAAGTTTTAGAGACCTGATGACTATTTTTTTTGACGTCTCACCACTAATATACAATCTTTCATATCATGAAACCTGCCGGCGAGAGTTGAGCATCCCAAGAACATACACTTTATACTAGAATTACCAGAATCTATCGTTCACTGAGATCAACATCTGTGAAAAGGAATCGTTAGTCAATTTAAATATATATCAATGAGCCGTATATGAGATAAATAGTCACGCTTCCATATCAATGGGCACGAATCAATATTTCGCTTCCTCTACGCCGGGCAATATTTAATAATAAAACTCCTGCGGACCGCTTCAGATTAATTATCGGGAATATATTTCACCGATGTTTTCACAAAACATAACTTAAATGTTTTCATCAACAAATATATATATATTATATATATATATATATATATATAAATATATATATATATATATATATATATATATATATATATATATATATATATATATATATATATATATATATATATATATACATACATTCATTGTCTATTTGTGGAACAGCTCGACCATTTCAGTTGCGCAATGTGCATACTCATGAAATGAGCGCATAAATGAATTTTGAACCGTTCATTTGCGGTGTTTTAGGTTTATAACAAGTAGGAATCAAATATTGTATACGAAAGGTCTACTTTTGACGATGCTAATGATGTTCATACGTTTGACTGTTTAACGAACCTGCAGATGCACCGGCGTTACTGTATCTGGTGCCTTTATGAATTGAATGCTACCGCGCGTTTTCCTCATTGTCGCTCACGAAAATCATTGTTATAGCTGGTACTACTTTGTCCATTGGTTGCACTTACCATCAAGGGCCTCCAGGATGTAGGCGTATTGAGCATAGGACGAAATATAACGCACATAAGTAACTCCTTACTCAGAAGGGCTTTTAGGCCACAGTCGACGGAAGGTAATGTTCCATCAGCATTACCATTAAGCTGCCTCGAAACCAACGATATATAATGTTCCCCATTGGTTGATAATAATTGTGTTTTGCTCTATTTTACTACCAAAGACGAGTCACCAGTTTTATAGTTTGATATGCATACAAGCAATGGCTGCTACAGTTCATATAATCCGATTATTGTATTATTTGTATTACGTACCTTATTATGCATATATTCATGAGAGGTCTCATGTTAACTCTGATGCTTTCTATCTTTATCTGATCGCATTTGTAGCCAATAGAGATAGTTTGATTGGGTGTAACAAGGGATATTATTTAGGTTTATACAACTCTCGGGTCATTTAACATACATCTATATGGTCAATGATTGCTTTATTGAGCCTTTAAAATAATATATACAACCAAGATGAATCTTTAAAGCCAATGGCGGATTTGTTTGGCATTGTATACAATACATTTTATCAAAGCTAACTTGGTCCAATGCTCTGAAATCGATGTGAACATGACCCAACCTCATAATGTGTTTTGTATGCATCGCAAGGAAACCTCAAGGTCGACAGTGAGTGAGTTGGGCTGTTTGTCAGGAAGTTCAAATAAAATCCATATAGCATTACATCCCATCTACATTAATTCAGCCGCCTATCTAGTTATCGCCTAGGTTGTTATGGTAGGAAGTCCCCGTACGATGAGCCATTACGGATGTCAAAATGGGCTCTGTTTGTCTCTCTGTGCTCATTCGTATCCGTAATGGGTATGTAAGGAGAAAACCGTGCTGACCTGGATTTAACTACAGAAAGGACGGTGTGTATAGCCTTAGCACACCCTCACAACATCTGAGAATAATAAATATACATATATATATAAATATACATATATATATATATATATATGAATATATATATATATATATATATATATATATATATATATATAGATATATATATATATATATATATATATATATATATATATATATATATATATATATATATATATATATATATATATATATATATATATATATATATATATATATATATATATATATATATATAAGACATATATTGTGACCGTTTGCTCATGAATCACACACGACATCTGTCAGAGCGAAACCTTACCCAAGCGTCACAAGCTAGCTTATATAAGATAAGAAATATCTGCTTAGAGTAGCAGTCGGGGCAATATGTCTGTCTGAAAACAAACAGTCATTGTGTAGCAATCACGTCTCTACTGTTTTCATGCTCTTTAGTCATAGGTAACAAATAATAGGTCCCCAGCATGGTGTATAGGGCTGATCAACAGAGAAGATGCTGCAATATGCAAAAACAGAGGGTTTTCCCCAAATCTTGTCATCATGTAGGCACTACTTGTGGGCAACTACTACGCAATTCCCACCACTTGTCATAAATAGTTATATACAACGAGCTAGCTTGATCGCATCCGCTGGACTACCTGCATGGTGTTTTAACTCTAACAATCAGGAAAATACAAGGAATGATTAGGTATGTAAAAGGCTACACAATAAATTCCAATTCAGACGCAATCCCGTCGTGTTACTTACCTTGTCTAACACGTCGTGTCAAATTAAACCTTAGATATGCTGACTGTATGTTACCTGTTTACAATGAATGCGATCATCCTTTTGTTTCCAAGAAGTAATTTATACCGAGATCCATTACACTGCTAACTGCGAGCATGCTCGTCACCAAATTTTATGCATAGTGGTCAGGTTATTCTGCTAAAAAACAATTTGTTGGTGTAGAGTAACAGTTTCTGTGATAGATGCTTTTATTTTTCGATGCTAGGAGTTTCAGGATTCCGCTACTGCAGTCGACTATAAATGTTCCGATATTAACGATGACTTCATTGAACCCTACAGCGAAGATGAAAATCTTTTTCCAATATCATGATTAGAAATATCACCCTCTGAGAGTCCCTCTGCTAACTATCTGTTTTTTTAACTTATTCATCTAAAAGGTTATCGTCAGTCTTAATGGCCTATTAATTTACATTACCTCACCTTAGATTTCCCATGGCGACGATTTATTGAAATATCCAAAAGCTAAAACATGGAACATTTATAGCTGTCTTCATTGCTACCGGTGCTGTCGGATATTAATGTCACTTATGGACATATTGTCCCTTTTGGGAAACATTTAGGCTCCATTAGAGTTGCATAATATGAACATTCATGAAAGGAGCTTATAAATTACCCCCCGTTGGCATTCCCTGCTACTCATGGTGTTTTTTAGTGAGTCGAACCCTATACCCGTGATTGTGGCACATATTTGTTTTACACAAGGACATGTCAAGTAAGGCTAAGTATTTTAGCGTCTAATCATCTCTCCAGACAATTTAATATGTTTTGGCGTTTATATTTTGTGTGATATTGAACGTTTGGAGTGCAGTCCGTTTTGATTATTTGGTAATGTCAAGAGACAGAAAGCGTACTGTGGACCTAGATAATAGAAGGGATTCGCTATAATGTATCGTGTTATCTTATTCTACCTGTCTAGCTTCAAGAGGCGCCAAACGCTGTATGAATAAAACTTATGCCCTTAGATAGAATCATTTGTCGAATGCATGTTAATGGGTGACACCTGGTTATCTATACACGGGTTATGCACTGAGTAATTCAGTGTTCCATTTGTAGGTCCGCAATTCCATCAAATGGAACGGCTCGCAGACATGTTAAGTAATCATGTATCAAAATAGACTTTTTTTATGTATGCCGGGTAAAGATGAGCATGGAACCCGTCTGGCAGCAATGAATAAGCAATACTGATAACGGTAGCAATGTCCTGGTCCGTGTGTTATTATCAAATACTGTCTAGTTGCGTTCTTATAATTAGTACACGGATGAAAGGTTTCATATTAAGAAGCGCCAATACTAACTTCATTATAAACTATGAGAAAAGTATGGTTAATTTGTGATTTATCTATCCAGTAAGTGCGTGTCAATCAGAATAAGATTTAGCAATTGTTAATGAAGAAGATCGGAACTGTATGAATAAACGACTGTTACGATTTCACATTATCAAATGTGTGGATGACATATTCTATATCATTGAAGTAAATATATGGGCTTTTGACGCACCATGAAAAAACAACGACTACAATTTGTTTATTTGGTTATTGAAACAGCATTGGTCCGAATAGAAATAACATTTTATTTGGCTAAAAATTGATGCACAAAAAAAGAGACTGGGTGGACTGTTTTGACGGAACCAAGACACGAAGGGCTGTTTTGGGACGCACTTTCCGATCTCATAAACATCTCATATGTCAATGTTTAGCTATAGAATCTGCATCAGACTTCAGGACACATCGTACCTGAAAAAAGATGTTTGTAGGATCGTAATAATGTTCATATGGCTCAATGTTTGACGAGCGTGCAGGGACACAAAGGTTTGATGTAAGCGAAGGCTTCTTGTATGGAACTCCATCATCCGATTTTTCTATTATCACTCACGCAATGCGTTGTTCACTTGCTTCATTGAGGCTGATGGGCACCAAGGACGTAATCCTATTGAACAAAGAACAAAGTATCACGCACATTGGTAAAATTCTTACTGAGAAGGTATTAAGTCGAAGGAAGGAAAATCTTGATTGTTAAGATTGGGGGAATCCATCAACATTTGTATGTAGATGCTAGGCATCGCCTCTCAGCACACACGATACATAGTGTTCCACATTGGTTGAGAATATTTGAGTTTCGTCCACCGATGTTGACCTGCAGTGACAATTACTATGGATGAGATAGAGGTCATATAAAAACAAGTTTGGTGAGTTCCGTTTTGCAATTAACACATGAAAATTAATTCGCAAGACAATAAAGGTCAAATAATCACACCTCGAAGATCTTATTGCTGTGGCAGTCGTAAAAATGATAACATGCTCTGTTTTTATTAACGTAAATGCAAATTATTACATACAAGATCGTTGCATAAAACAAAAGCATTATTGTGTGCAAGCTGTGTTTTTGTCATTCTATGTATTATGAAAAAAAAAATGAGTCAACTCTTTTAAAGCGCGTACGCACAGCGGAGCAACAACCTACCAACTGATTCTGACGAATATAAGCGCAGAAATAAATCAACATCACCAACAAAGCCTAGGGCGCATAAGAGTTATTACTCTCATTAGATGGCAAAATAGGAATAAGTGGCGCCTGTACATCAAAGTGAAGATGAATCAGCAGTCTGGCAGACTTTACCGAATTGAAAAAAAGTTATTTCAGTAGAAGGAACGCTATTAACGTATGTCTAACCTCCAACTAATGCAGGAATCCATTAATAGAGGATCACGACCGCGCGTGTTGATGATGCTTCACCATTTGTAAATTATCGTTATACTTGTAAGGCCAAGCAAACATAACATTTAACACAAACAATCCTTACTAACGAGGTCATTTGACGAGTTCAATAGTGTCCAATGACCAACACATTGTAGCTCATACAATATGTAACATAAGGAATCCTTACTAATGAGGGCATTTGAAGAGTTTAACTATATCCAACGACCATTACATTGTAGCACATATAACACACAACATTAGGAGTCATTACTAATGAGATCATTTGATGTCTCTTATGGGCCTCTTTCATTTTAAGAAAGGAAGAGTCAGAGTAATTGAAAGAACCTTTCAACTGCTATTTACTTAGACTAGTGAAGTAAGCTTGTCAACTTTTGATCTGGAATATGCAGCTGGCTTGTTAAGACACGCCATGGACTAATCGGCTTTTGCAGCCTCAGTTCAAATTAGTAGAGGTAGAGGCTCACATTTTGTTTGATGACTTATGCCTCAACGAATTTTGCCATCCGTGGTGATTTCAGTGAATTCCCTTCCAGAACTGAGAAATGGCTACAAATTACTTACTTTTTTAATGAAGCAACTCGCTACGATGACAATTGCGTTGTGATGTAACTTTTCAATGCCGTGTTACGATTACATACCAAACGATAAAACAAGCAACTAAGCAATCAACCAGGCAACCGAGCTAGCAACCAGGCAAGCAAGCAGCCAAACAAGCAACCAAAAAATCCATCATGGATTTAAATAATGGGTTATGTGCGTTCTTATCTATGTTCCTCTGAACCTTGATATGCACTTAAGGAGTAAGCCAATATGAACTGGATAGAACGCCCAAAATGAAGGAGTTAACGACGGTAATGATCAAATGGTTTCTACTGCGCTGACGACGAACACACATACACACACCCCTGATCATAAATTTCTGTTTTCTGTATTTTCCCTTGAGAACATGTAAAAGATCCGCGCACCATTTTCATGGTACATGATTATGCACCTACTAGCGAGATACGCGGCTGCGTTGGACCTCTTCTTGAAGCACGTATCAGTTTGTGTATGAACTCATTGTGAATGTCATCTCACTGATTCAGCTTGGCTTGATATTCCTAATCCATTTTGTTCCAATGCCTATCGGAGAGTTTAATGATCTTTTAGCAAATGAACACGATATGTAGTAACCATGCATTAGCAATACTAATGTCGCTAACACCAAACCAATTCAGCATTTAAGAATTATTATCTATGAATGTTAGGCCGACAAATCGAATATATTTAATGGCATCGTCATGCGTTTTCTCCTCTCGGTTTAGTAGCATTTATTTCATTGAATTCTATTGCAGATATACTGATACAATTGTTTGATGATGAATACCATGTTAATTACACCAATGAATGTTAAGCATTCCAAAGCTGAATCGTTTTGTTGCAACATTTTGCTAGCCCAATCGTGTTACTGGCAGGTAAGTTGGAGCCACACAATTGGGTTGTTGTCAAATTTATCCAGCCCTTGCAGTATGAATACAAATCCATATCATCAAAATAGTCCGAATACTTGCATTCGGAAGATAGGTACACTCATAATGATTATCATTATAGTACTCCGACTAACATGAAAGCATGCAGCATGCAAAATATTTCGTTTGGTCATTGAAGGCAAGAGAAGTAACAATCTGTTGAGAGGAGGGAAATGTGATGCCTGTGTGGGACAATAACGGGGTGATAGGGGGTTGTATACTTGTGTGTCTGGTCTGCATTTGTGCGCAAGGTAGTTTAAATGTTTAAATTGTGCCTTGTTAAATATGCTGCAAACCAATCATTCATCAATCATAATCGGAAATGTAAGATTGAACCAAGATGAACAAGCTTTCTAATGTTTCTGTATATGGCATACTGTTTGTTTAAGTAACTTTTCAAGGATGCCCCAAATAGGTAAAAGCACGTTAGGCCAACCCATGTACCAGGCATATGCGTGTTTGGTAGCAAATAGGGCTTTCTCGGACGCACTAATATTTTTTACTGCTCCTCAATCGCCCTCAGCGGACACACAAAGCTAGTGCTGGTGTCACTTATTTACTTATGGTAACGTTCATACTCGTCATTACAGGTTATATGTGAAAGTCATTTCGCAAATCCACGCATGCAGTGAATAAACGTTTCAATATTGGAAAGGTAACCTTTAGGGATGACTTGTAGATATTAACGCAGGGATACCACATCACATCTGATAATAAATATGAACGAATTGCCAAAAATATTTCACACTACACCAATGAGACTTTAAGTGGTTAGAAAATTGAAAAACGCACACCGTCAACGGTGTTTATTGTCTTCAGTTATTTAACCACATTGTATTGGTATTATATTGTTTTTTCCCCATATAAACTGTATGTCATCCACTGCAATTGTTAGATAGATTTCATGCTCATAGAAATTGTTCACAAGCTGGTAGTTGCTACCTCAATATAAAAAAACTAGAACAATAGTAATTTAACTGGAAACGAACAAATAATATGAAAGTAAAATAGTACCTACGCAATCTGGAGGTGAGCAAGCGTACACCATTTGTTTCTTTTGGGCGCAATGTGATGCAATTATCATCACAAAAGTCAGTTATTGTTTTAGGAAATACACCATTCTGTCTAACCTGATGACGATCTGTTTTGACAATTATGATTTATGTTAACAGGTAAACGTCCACATAAATAAGTGGAGATAATGCTTCTTGGTGTTCAATCTTAGTACCTGTCGGTGAGTGATGAGTATTCCAACCACATCTACTCTATATTAAGCGCACTACGACGCACTGGTTAGGAAAGTGTTTAGCTTGTACAGTGATATTCCCTCCACTAAGTAACTGTTATGTTCCACTAAGTAAGCTTTTCATTTATATTCCATTTGCATATATTTACCAAGGGGAGGCTTTAATCATCTTTCTGAATGCGGAATCATGAAAAGAATACATCAGTTATCTTTGCCTGCGTGCGTATCATTCAGATGCTGACGGATATCAATGTCAGATGTTTGGGGTTTATGTTCAACATTGGTTACCTTACTTAAGTTCTATGTATTGCATGTTGTCTATGTGGAAACAAACCTACATATTCTCCATAAGACTCTACCATGATGCATTAGCATTCCCTGCACCCGGGCTCTTGGAGAATCGAAACCAATATCTGGGATTGCAACACTTTCCTGCAAATGTGTTTTTCTCTAGGACAGTCCATAGATGAATACAAAAAAAATCTAAGAGATAATTATTTTTTAATTGGTTAAATAAACCACGGCGCTTGTAACAATTTTATTAAGATTATTATTGAATGTAAAACGACTGCTGGCCTAAAATTGAGACAAATGGACCTGGTTTCTCACATTATCAGCACCAAAAGAGATACTATTTTTTTTTCTGCACCACTGTGCAAGATAAACAACAGCTGGGAAGAATGTTTGAGCAATAGCAATATTTATATCAATACTCCATTGCATTGTTGTGTTCAATCTCTATACTAAGCCTGATGGGGATCAGGGACGTATTTTATATTTAGCACAGGATATACCCCGCACATTAATACCAAACAAACTAAGCTGGTGTTTAGGCCGGAGGACAGCTAAGCTGAATTTGTAAAATGGGGAGGTTGCTTTTAAAACATGGTTTTTGCGAGCAATTGCACAGTTTGACATGCTTTAAAAGAAATACATTCTTCAGAGAATAAGTTATTATGCAGTTACTCAAACGTTTTATAAGCCACACAGGAATAAGGAGGTACATTGACCAGTGATAATGTCTGCAGAATAAGGTACATGAAAAAAAAAGAACGCTGTAATTGTGGTAGTGAGATATGTTAATATTGCGGTTTTAATTTCAAAACGATCACTCTATGTGACTGCCATGAATTAGCAGTGTTAAAACTAACCTACGCCAGCGTTTAATGATAATGATCTACGAATTAATGTGAGGCAATTAAATGACTTTACGGGGAGGGAGGGGGATGGGGTAGGTGCGTCATAAACACGAGTGTCTGGTATGCTATCTAAATACGAAAGTATTTTTTAATTACGCCTCGTAAATCAAATATAAAAAATCAAGCATTCATCAATCAGGATCGATGTGCCATCTCTAATAATAAAGCAATCATATTCGGGTTTCAATATTGTTCACCATGATTGCGAGTTTGTTTGATGATGGGATTACGCACTTTGTAGTGCTGCAGGAAGTAATGTCATATTCACCGAAGGCTAAAAAATATTAATATTTCAATGGAAGACATATTGTCAGTCTAAGGAATTTTGTCAACGATGTCTCATAGAGGAAGTACTCTATGCTAACTCACGTTTCAAATTTAACCGTATTTGATAACACTTTGACTTTAATTTAGGACTTTCTATAGCCCATTTATGTCATTAACTGTCCTTCAATCTCCTTCGGCACACATACAATGTTTGTGTGTGTGTGTGTGTGTGTGTGTGTGTGTGTGTGTGTGTGTGTGTGTGTGTGTGTGTGTGTGTGTGTGTGTGTGTGTGTATGTGTGTGTGTGTATGTGTGTGTGTGTGTGTGTGTGTGTGTGTGTGTGTGTGTGTGTGTGTGTGTGTGTGTGTGCGTGTGGGGGGGGGGTGGGTTGATCATGTTAACAGTGAATGCAAACAGTAATGATATAGAATCATGCATCTACTGTTTTGCAAAAGCTTAAGTATTATATCACGAGTAATACCTTGTGCATGGTAGTGCTGACTGGATGTGCGGATTTAGTCATGCTCTCATAATGTTGGTGACAGCAGACAATTAAATGTCATATATCACACGCAAACCAGGCGTATGTGACGTTGGCGAATATTGGTGTCTTTTATCAAACACATGAGGTACACAAGGGCTGTATATATGTCATAGCATACCTCTATTGTGTCAGAAACAACACAAAGCATGATATACTTCTCATCCTGTTTGTTTCGAACTAATGAGATCCAAAAACATGGAAACGATTCGGTTATCATATCTTCACAGTATGTTGCGTTATGAGAGAGTACTTAGGACGATCGCCATGTTGTGTGATTAGTGATTAGATTCTGGTTGAAGCCGCAAGACAATTAAAGCAATCATGTATATTTTGACAATTAAGTCGCCAATCAATGTTATATGAGCAAACAAAGGCAGAAGTCTTGACATGCAATGGCGCGACCATGTGGCAGTACTCATTTACATGTCGTCTTCGTAGGTTCTAAAAATACTTTGGTCGGAAATAAATTGGTCGGAATAACCTGTGTTGGCTGCTCGTTGGAGCAAGCAGCCTCTGTTTAGATCAATGATGTGTTGTTAGCTGAACCAGACTAAGAGAGATGATTAAGACAGATTTTCTTAAATGGAGCAATGTTTGTGACGTCATCACTCCAAACACTTATGCACATATTTGTCACGTGTCGAATCTATCTTTAAACATTCAGCTACGCTTACCGCTGAGTCAAGCATTTACCAAGCATTCGCCATTTCTGTCAAGAGGGTAAAGTTGACAAGCCTGGGTATCAAACCAAGCCAATTAGGACGTCACTTGTCCTTATTTCTGATGGCGGACATGGCGTAATATCTGCTGCAGGTGATATGATCAAACATTTATTTAAAGAACAGACGGTACGAGGCAATAGTTGGCAGTGTCTAACACTGTCACAAAACATCTAATGACAGCCGCTCTGAGTAGTATAGCGAAAGACATTCAGTATAATATGAATATGGATGTAACAACAGATATCGTATTTCTGCATCAGAAAAATATTACGTAAACCGCAAGTTCAATTAATGTATTTTGTTCATTTTCCACACGTATTCTGCATCTGGTTACATCTTCAAGTTAAACTTTTTTCATAATCCTATTAAAATGCGTGTGTGCAGAGCAGTAGAGGAGCATATTGTATCAAAATGAATATCAATCACTGGAACAATAGTAATGAATCTCGTTACGTAACAGAATACCTTGTTCATTTATTATAATTCCCATTTTGGTTAAGCAAAATGAGAAATGCCGGTGGGGTTATGATTGTTGGTAGACTACAGATGGACCACTTATTGATCTGTAGGAATGACATGATGTTTCTATGTGTTTTAAAAAAGGCTATTCTGTAAATTAATTTACTTGTTATAAATAAATTACACTTAAACTATTGTTAGCATGGATTAGATTACCCGAATAATGCTCTGGACACAGTTACACATGCGACACATCTTTTGGCATATGTAAGTCTCATCATGGACATAGTGTACACATGTAAATCATATCATTGGCTACACATACAAAATGATGATAATTTATGGCATTTCTGATATATCACCAACTGTTTCTGTCCCTCCTCATCATTATTTATATTATAACTGGTAATAGGTCATGAGATTATACCATCAAGATAACTGGAGACATGCTGCTTGTACCCATATAACGCGACATTAGCCAAATGGGCATAAATTAATAAATTGTCAGAAATAATTATAATACCTGAGCAATCATTTGCATTAATGTGATCAAGTATGAAAAGAGATACTATTTCAATTTTTGCACTGCTCAAGTCATAGATGTTCAGCTCCGCCAACATTGATATTTAGCTGTCAGTCGACGTCTTTCATCACACACGAGACAAGATTTTCCATATTGGCTGAGATTAATTGCGTTTCGACCGATTTGAAAAACCAGAGCATTCCATGGAATGACCAATATAATTGGAAATACTTCAAAATCAATGAATACTCAAGGTCAGAAAATAAAAGTACTGTTTTACTTGCAAGACCCCTTTGTCCATACATTGAACTGACCAGATACTATAGTTGCAGCGAAGTACTTGTTGGTGTATTTACATTAATTATTCAACTTTACAATGTGAAACCTTTTCACTAGATATTCTCTTCCTACTATGCGGTAATAACAATGAACTAGTTTGACATCAAGCTTCATTGCATCCGATGTCTAAGGGAATACTTTTGTATCCCAGATGGCTATCTGTTTAGATGTATTACCAATAGTGTAGACAACATAGTGATGCAGTGTCTACATTATTACGGTCACACAACTTGATGTATTGGGTCTATTGGGTGTTATAGAGAGTAAAGGATGTTTCGTATGAAACTTATTACACGCTGTGATGAAGACTAAATATAGTGCCGTATATCTACAGTAAATAGCCACTGCACTTCATATTTGAAAAAGTAAAATTTATCCAGTTATGTACGGGTATTGCAAGCGCTGGTCTGATTACGACTCCATCCCTTCTACCTCAAAGTATATTACAGGTGGTGCAACTTTATGACAAATTCTTACTAATCTATGTTTATTGAGGGACGTAATACGTTATGATTGGTCCCTTATTCTTTACTGTGCTTGTATTTGGCAATTGTTGAAGGGAACATGACTTCATGCTGCTAATTCGGATCATCATGATATGGAAAGTGTCTATGCTTTGGTATTTTGTGCTCTAACAAGAAATGCAACACATTCTTCGAACAAACAGAATGTTGCGGAGTTTAAATGAGTAAAAAGCAAAATTGTTGATGAAGAAAGGGCGACTTGTTATGAAAAATTAAACAGTCATCGAGAGTATGAAACTTTATTGTGACACTTCACGTGGCTTCATAATTTGGGGAACTTCCCCTGCCGTGCAACTTGTATGCACAAATCTCAATTAAAACTTAGATAGTAATTGATTGTAAGTTACTTTTTAGGAAACAAATTCTCGTCGCAAACGATCCTTTACTTACCTCAGAGTAATTTCCATACTTAATTATATATATTTGATCATAGACTTAATTACCAATGGAAGCTACAGTAGGCTTCAGAGTTGGCTTATTGTAAGTTAATTAAGTGATTTATTATTTTCAGCCCGATGGTTATGTGTGGATAGTACCCAAGAATAACCATGTTGCCTTTGTTACATTCTGATGGGGATAGACTTCAGCATTTTGAGGAGCACGGAAGCCTCATTACAGTCTCTTCGTTTCCTCCATTCCCAGATTTATATTGATCCACCTAATATGTTACGTTATGAGGCATATTTGCCATGCAGCACATTTGAGTTAACATTGCATCACCAAAGTGCATAGTTATTTACGTTATATCAGCAACAATTATGACAGCGTTTGGAAGCATATATAATCTGATATCTGGCCTTACTGTTCATGGATGAAATAAAACGAATTCTTATTGGTCATCATTACAATGCACCCATCAACATTGGTAACAAACTGTACGGCCTACGTGCGATCGTATACGTTTTTCTGTCTAATCCTTTGGTGCTTTAAGTTATGTTTCAATGAGACTAAAGTATCAGTTGCTCAATGAGACTAAAATTATTCATGTAATAATACGCACCTTTGTGCAGGTTAGGTGATGATAATGAATAGAGACAGGTTAGGTGATGATAATATAGAGACAGTGAGCAAATATAGCATATAAGAATGCAGGAAGTATTACGCGGATCAAAAGTTAATGTTTAAGAAGTATTTGCATGACGAATCTTCATATGAACAAGCAAATGCTTCAAAGGTTGGCTTATTCAGCAGTTTTTAGCATTTAGGTTTCGTCGTCGCAAGACGTAGTCGATGGTGCCATATTTTAAAACGCCACAATGTTTGCCCATGGCTCTGTCGTTATGCTTGGAATGCAAGTTATGGTGTCCCTTGTTCATTCAAATCCTAGTATGACTCTGAGCAACATCATATTAAATGCACGCAATTATCTCTGAAACCATGGATAAATGACACCTTACCGCTTGCGTAGTTACCCTACAATCAAGCTAAGATAGCTTCCATGCAGTAGCGAAAGATTGATGAAACACGAGAAATATATTCTTAAGGTCCAATAAGCTAGTTCGTGGTTGTGAAACAAACACTGTACTTATAACATAGCTCCACCACAATGACAGGCTGTCTAAGACAACTGGCAGATATTAAAGATGTTTGATCACGTTTCTTTTGCACATTGTGGTCACAAGTGGAATATATGAAATATACAATATTTAATATTTCCGGAAATGGAACTACAGGAGACGTCATTTACGATGCCATGACTTATTACGTTGTTCTATGACGCACTTAAGTATACGATCTACTCTTGATATATCAATGACATAGATCACCAGGGCTAGGCAACAATATAACAATGACGAGGTGTGTTTATTAACAAGCTATAATAATGACATTAATACAGGTTATTATATCAAGTGAGGCAGCTTACACCCGATGTTTTAATTACCGAGTGATGATGCGTCATATCATCTTAGCTCACAAGTGGCACCACAACGTCGCCAGCGTTGTTGGGTTGAAGACGAGTGATTGATGGTGCTTCAAGTGGCTGATGGTACCTCAACCAAACGTAGCACAGGAATGATGACAGCACGCATCTACAAAATTAGATCCGAGCCAAAGGTCTTCATCCTTTTGACCCGAGCTTGCGGTAAAGGAAAATGATACATCAATACCTACATGTATTGTGACAGATAGTGGGCGGAGACTTAGATTTGCATGACGCGTGTAACAAAACGCATCATGATGGTAAAGCATAACTGCTCATATCGTTTTCGCTGATAGTATATTTTCGGCTAAACATGTTTATAGAGCAACACAATTAATTCTGATTTAGGCGTGGTCCATCACGTCAGGACATGTTGCAGTGAATGCCAGAAGAAAACATTAGGCGCTATTGTTCGTCTTAGTAACATAAATTAATTATTCAGACACTGCTTTCAGAGCCAATTTAACCGAAAAGAATTTGCGCTTTATGAGATAATAGAAGTCAAATATGTTTAGCTCTTATTCCTACGATTCGGATAGATATTCCTTGATTAAATATCATTTCGAAAAACACCGTATCGTGTCCCCTTTGTTAATCGCAATACTGAAACATATTTCTCAGTTCCTATGACCAAACAATTCACATGATTATTATGGAAATACATTGTATATTATTACGCATCTAAATATATCCAACGATCCTTTTGTTTCCGGAGCACTTCCTTCAAAAGCACGCAGAAAACTACTGTGCGGAACAAATCACTGATGCACCATTTGGCCACGACAGAATTGGTTTTATCAATTTTCAACTTGATTTGGTAAATTAATTATTGTGTTGGAAATGAACTCATTGAAGTACTTGAGTGCCACTGACTGAGCACAAATCTTGTTTTCACAAAACTGTTATCTTGTTGAAATAGTGTGATCGAATTGTCCCATAATGTATTTACAAATCTTTGGCATATATACTTGCGGGAGTGGCTGCTATTGCTGCATTTACATCATTTTCGATAGACAGGATGTGTGAAATAGGCTGAATCACTTATGTACAAGTTGAAAATGCCATTGCAGTTTATTCGCTTTTAGAACATTTCCCAACACTAGCATTATTTCCCGAACCTTGCTACTTCATGAGATGATTGTTCTCATCGTTCAAAACGCAGCTAGGAGGAAGCCAGCTGACACACAGTTAATCAGACAGGGGCTACACATAGGTAATCAGTGCTTTAAATATTATATAAAGCACCTACCTGACATATCAAAATAAGATGAGGAAGATGAAGAGTTAATGACCGAGTACTCACGTTTTTTCTTAAACACAATGAAACTAAAATAGCGGATGCACAAAGTGATTAGTTTGGCAAACAATCACTGCTCAGGAGGCTTGTTTATATTGGAATGACGTGTAATAATGTTTATGCTTTCGCCAGGATGCCTGTGTAACGTGTACGTTAATGGAACATAACCCTTCAAGATAGATACTATAACATGCCGATAGGATCAAATGTATTATTCCCTTTTATGAGGTTGCGTGATTTACAGATGTGTGGAATAAATTGGTATTATGTAAAACTAAGCCTACTATGTTCTGCTTCATATTATAAGTGATAAACTTGTACATATAAAGAGTTTTTCTAGGGAGCAGATAGCACATCTCATTGTCGATTCAATTGTTATGCTCTTTAGCCATGAACAGCAAATGCTGTAAAGAGGGCGCATGAGATGTATAAGTATTGATGTGTATAAGTATGTGTCTCAAAAGGCGAGGCAAAAGGTTGGTCAGGTGTGAAATTGCATAATGGGTAATTCGCGGGACGCCGAATGGGAGACTGAAATGGAGTTTGCCTGCTGGTCTTGTTACCTTTGTATGATCACTGGATAGAGATGTGCGGACGACATATTGCGGTGTAATCGCTTAACATAAACTACTGTCACTGTTTTTATCAATTTCATGGCTGGTGATGAACGCTGGATTTTATGACTAAAATGGTTTGTTAATGTTAATGTTAATTATTAATCACTTATCATGATTGAGACCAAAATTATGTATTCAGTATTTTCGTGATGGGACTCCCAGGATAAATATAGTGCAATGTTGGCTGTAGAATAACATAATATACGTTATTATGAACGATTACATTTCGCTACCAATATTTAACCTTTTATATATTTACCTAATAATTGATTTGCTACAAAAGGAGCGAGTGAATTAATAGCATTGAAAGACCTGAGGCACGATTTTGTTGATTACCATTACTGATATCCTTGTTAATGCCAACCCGAAATCGCGAGTTTATTTATGCCTACTGGACCGTAGCTGCAACGCAAAAATCTAATGCGCAAAACCCTGACAAGTATCCCGAAGTTGTTATAATCAATGGAGTCACCGCTTTCATGATCAACAGAGCCAGTCGTACAAGTTTTAACGTCGGCAACGGGTGCATAATAATGCCTCTAGGAATGTGTAATGAAAATGTGAGTGTGGAAGTACATTTAGTGATTAAGGATCGCCCTTGTAAAAACCTGTATACTGTTAAGTTTTGAATAACCGCGGTGAATATTGCAATTGTCACGACTGTTTGTTAAATTGTCTCTCCAGACACAAAGCATCTTGATGATAGCTTCTTCTTCAAAGCGGATAATTACCTCTACATGGACATCGACTGCGGCGCTAATGAAGACAGCAATAAACCTATCAACCAGCAGGTGTCAACAGGTACGGCTGCTGCCAATGACGTACTGCGTCTATCATTCGTCACGACCTGAGACAGTGCAAATCTCATTATGACGTCATGATTTGTATATTTTCGATCACCCGCTGAAAATGTGCAGACATTTCTGTACTTAATGGTGTACCATAGCATGAAAGTAATATATGACAACAGAATATTGTTTTTATTGATAACTGATCGTAGAATGCCTTTCCTTTATATTTTTTGCACAAAAGCGTTATCTATGCATGTATATAGTTAAACGTTAGAAGCAATTAATTCTACTTAGTAAGAATCCGACATGAAACAATGTATAATATTTTCAACGACACATATGGCTGGCATGAGCATTGTACGAGGTAACTACACACCACGGCCATGAATTGAATAAACCATTATAATATCGTTTTCAACAAGCATCTATCTCTAATGGACAATTATTCGTAGGTAACGCCGGAACATTCATTATTCACAGAACAGTACCAACTTTCGTTGATGTAAGCATGCCTGAATTGAATGTGTGGTTCTGATCGTTTTGTTTACATTAGGTTTGCTGGACGCCATTTGCTGCAGCCTTTATGTGTGGACCAGATACCTATCAGCCAATACCCAACGTTATCTTATATTCCACGCGGTCCGGAATTAGCATGGAGCGTGCCATGAATGAGAAGAAGCACATAATGACGTAAGGGCTATGATGTTACATTGATTTTGTTGTACTGTATCAGGCTTGACAATAATTGTCTATTATGGTATCATGACTCGAGTAAATTGAACAAAACATCTTACCTAAATGTGTTTGTTTATTCTGGAATGAATGCACTATTGTCTTCAACCAGAGCATTGATGTTTCAATTAACGGAGTATTTGCAATGGTGAATAAAATCTCCCTTGCGCGTCGCTTTGCCATCTCTCGTTTTGACGGGAATTATGCAAGCTCTTAGATTGAATTTATATGCTGGTTTTGTGTTGGGATGAATAAATCCTAACTGACAGCCAATTACCTCACTAACACATTTCCACATCTTGCAAAACTATTTCGGTCACATCCTGGGATGCCATTGGGGTAATTGGAGTGATGGTTGGTATTGATATCATCAGGGAATCATCGACCTGAAAATTGGATTACCAGCTGTGAATGATGAGCCTATTCGAAGTATGTTTCATGCAGCAGCTGAAAACAATCGCCGTCGAGGAATACTGACGACGGTTATCCCAATATAACAGCTTTACTGTTGAACAATCAGGCACAATAGCCACACACATTGCTGCTTCTGCTTTGTGCAAATGTTCACATTTATCGCGTCGCTAAACGCGGCGATATATATCAAATTACTATGGCCGTTAATTGCGACATTCATCCGTGGCAAAATTGCCCCGGGTTAGTGAGAGAGGCTGATCGCATAGCTGTCATCCCTACGGTATCATTAATGACTAAGTTTATTTCAATCTGTCTAGCGAGAGTCAAGAGTGCTTGCTCTGTCTGGGACATGGTCAATAACTACTTCTACAACTCTTACTTGATCAATTATATCCTAATTGGGGACGGTTATTTCCATTTTAATGCACGTTCCTATTGCTGCAGCCACTTCCTTGTTATTTTGACCAGCCTGCTCTTCCGTCTAGATTATTCTAGGAGGTTTATCAATGCAAGATATTTGATTGGCGTGCAGGAGTCAAGTGCAAATGACACCTTGGACCATAACGAATTAAAACTGATAGCATAGTCCATTAATTCAGATAATTACCATAGTGTCCATGTGGCTGCTAAATGCATTTGCTTTCACGTTTCAAAGTTACTGATCAAAAGCGTATCTCATCGGGTTTACATTTTGAAACCGCCGACTGTAATAATCTCTCCGCTGACGGCCAATACTTAATCCACGACGATGGCTTGTGATACATACACAAGTAAACCGGGCTATGCAAAAGGATGATGCCAAATGTTTGGAGATCTTCGACGTACATGACCACATACACATTGAATGGATATTACTTTGGCGGGAAGCATCATGCGTCCAGGTTGCTACGCCGTGTGTGACGTATGCTGTCAAATTACGAGGTGGGTTTGTATGCATGAGAAAAGACGACATTTGATGCCGATATCAACTACTATCGAAATATTCAAATAGATTACTGATTGTATAGAAGGCTTTAGTTACATACGTATTATCATCGGTGTGATAGGGCCAAAACATTGCAGTTAACCTCATCTGTCACAATCTCGTCATTCCAACCACATTTTGCAATGCATTAAACCTTGGCAAATATATAGTTCTTGGGCAACAATAAGGTACTTGGGACCCTTTATATAGCAATGTTAATACTACGACTTTCAACAACGAGGTAATCGATATATTATTGTGATGCTTTGACAGCTCCACTAAAGCATCGGCTGTAGAATGTCATCCAGGCTGTGCAGGGTTACCGTTGAGCTACCGGGTCGGGTTCCTGCCATTGTTGGACTATGCCTTTGTTGTTTTTCAAGTAACGGAGGATTATTGTTGTGCGCCTTTCTGAAGGTCGACTTTAATCACGATCTGGGGTAAGATAAGTTCCGCGACATATCATTTATATTGCTTTTACAGTGTGACGCTATATGTGTTGAGGGTGACAATGCGATCGATTGGAACTAGCTAAAGACTGCAGCTCTCATTCACACTATATTCGTAGTTTACACAAGTATAAAGCACAACCAAAACCTAAAACAACAACAGCAGAATAACGACGTCAAGATTTTAGGCTTGTCAAACATGTTTAACGAGAATTTTTCCACTGTCAGTTATTAGTTACTAGTGCAGAATGGCGCACTTGGGTAACTAAAGAGAATTTAGAGCGTTACCAAATTGTCATTTCGACAAGGAGACTTAGCCACTAGAGCCACTAGAGCCGCTGTTGATACACAATGGAGTCTAGTTAACTCTTTTCGCAACATTCATGTTCGCTCAGTTGTGTTATTCCAACACTCTGACGTAGTTTTGATATTATCGACAACAAACCCGACAAAATGACCGTTGATTTATAGACACGTTTGCGTGTGTTCAAGGAAACAGAATTGGTCTCCACAAGATAAAGACGGATACACGTGGCTTTATGAATACCGCCATCTGTATATTAGAATAGGTCAATCTGCATATGTATAGTCACATGATAAACACATAAATCACAATAATTCATGAATTATTCATAACCTCTCTTTACACAATTTTATCAATCAAGTCTTTATTCAATATTACAGTCGCCGTGCTTACGCAGATATGAAATGACAATGTACTGTTATATCTAGGCTTGTGGTTTTCTGATATGGTTATAGCATTTTCAACAAAATCTTAAAGCAACGTTGACGTCTAACTGAATATCAGAAGTTCAATATCGCCCATTCAGCAAACAAGATGACTTTTCAAGTTAAGGACATACGGAATATGCGATGGTGTTCAGATTAATATTATTGATCATTTGAATTGCTAAAAAGTTATTACGGTCATAAAATAGTATTAGCAGGATATTTGCGATCAGACATGGCATCTGACAGTATACGTCAATTGATCCGATAAAACTACAGCACGATGCACAAATTGTGCACCGAGGACAGTTTCTTGTAAGATTTATTGATGACTTGGTGAAACTGAATCATTGTGGGTCTGCTTACATCCTTCCGAGCGAACACATTCTAGTTGTATCTGGAAAGCCATCGATAGATACATAATACAGATTGTCCGTACCAAGTATAAAGCACAACGCCTACCGTACGCAAATGTCGGCGCCAAATGTTTTTGACTGATAAGAGCGCGATGGCCTGCCCATATATACATATGTAAAAACAATATACATATATATATTTATATATATATATATATATATATATATATATATATATATATATATATATTATATATATATATATATATATATATAGAAAAGGTTAATCTGGATATGTATAGACACATGATAAACACATATATATATATAGGATATGCTTTGCAACAAAAACCACAAAACTTACTAGTTAAACACTCTGACGTAGTTTATATATATATATATATATATATCTATATATATATATATATATCTATCTCTATATATCTATATAATCAAGCCTTTATTCAATATTACAGTCGCTGCTTACGCAGCCTAAATTCTCTCTATTATATCTAAGCAAGAAATCTATAGGACATAAAGAATATGCTATATATATATATATATCGCTAAATATCATATATATATATATATATATATATATATATCTGGCAGGCTGACAGTACGTCAAGGTCCGATTCTCTCCGGTATGGTATTGGCAGATAGAATCGCCTCAGCTCTCATAGTTCTCTGAGCTAACACCGAGTAGGGATGTCCATCGATAAAACTCACGCAACTAACTTGATGCGAGAAGATCCCGCACTTTTATTGATGTCCTGTTTACCTTACAGCATCTAAGCAGAAAAGAGGGAGAGTGTGTGGTGTCCACGTGATCTGCAACAATAGACCACAACGTATGTATAAAATGTTTTATTAGACAGTATGATATTGCTTAGACTAATGCATGCATTTCCGTCCTTCCATGAAGTGTGGGGCGCACCCCCTTGTAGATTCTTAAGATGCGCTGTTCATGCACCGCTAAGATCCTCATCAATCATCACTGTGACGTTGGTGAAATGTTCAATCCGAGGCGATTCTACCTGGAAAATTTCCTTAAGACGATTCATTCGCAAAAATACAAACTCATGTCGAATTCGTTAACCAAGCACTCCGAAGTAAAGACAAATATTCAAGCTTTTTTGGGAGTGTATAGTCGATGCATATTGACAAAGAATTTTCAGTATTATTACCCAAAATACAGATTGCATTATCAATCATCAAAATTGATTCAACAATCTTCAAGTGATTGGGCCACTTCCGTGTAAATGAGGCACAGTGAGTGAAAACGGGAATACATGTACTAACGTACCTCTGGACCGCGACTAAGTCGTTTCACACTTGACTTGGTAGATTGATTATTGCTTGGAAAAAGCACATCTCCTGGTGCAATTGCATGGGCGCTCATCTATCTTTCGTGTCAACGTACAAATGTATGAATAGGGTGATCGAATTGTCTCATAATGCGTTTACAAAGTTTTAACTAATTCTCCTGATAGATAAGTAGGCAATATCGCAATTATCTTAATTTACATACAGACATAAAAGATGCGAATAAAGCAGGTTTTGGATGAATGATGTAGGTTTAGGTACAAATAAGCATTGTTTTTTCCTATTAGTGAATTCTAAATTAATTGACTGGTAAGAACCATGATATTGCTATCGCATATGATATTCCATCTCACTGTTTGCAATCATGGGGCCGCAGAAAGTAAGAGGCCACCAGTAAAGTATGCAATCAACCACGCTAGGGGGAAACATTACATAACATTAAAACCCATAGCCAAGAAAGGCAGTATGGTCAAGTGGCGAATATATACAACAGAAACGGGCTCTTCAGTTTTTCAATTTGACCATTGAAGCAGCGCCGTTCTCCTAGAAAACACCAATATAACTAGATATACTTATATCACTAACTGTTATTGGGAGGATAAACTTGGTAAAACCCAATTATCTGCTCTCGGTGCTTTATGCTATTAATGATAAACAGGCAGGACGACAAATAGCTTAAAATTGCTGGCAAGGACGAGCCAGCAAACATGGTTCAGGTACTACCATGGTGCACAAGCAGTGTTCATTGACGCGGTTAAGACCTTGGTGCCTGAGGAAAAAAAGTTAATAGATGATTGCATCATTAACATAGAACCCTAAACCTGAAGAGCTAGTCTTCGTTCTTTGTTTGTCGCTGCATCTGCAGATTTTGTGAAAGCCTAAACGTCTTATTCATTCTTGTATCCGCCCGTTCATGAAATCGCTATATGCAGCGCATAACAGCGGCAATTTTCCAAACGTTTTATACCAATGTTTTCTACTTCTTATATGTACATGCATATATTAAAATAACTATAATAACGGAACCAATTTGGAATAGTGTGCCAGTTTTTCAAATCATTCTTTGTTAACAGAGACAACAAAACCGGTTCAAACTACATCATTACTGTAGAAGCGTGCCAGAAAATAGAAATCCTCCATATTTGTTATATGATGACGGATGATTGCGGTAACGTTTATGTCGATTTATGAGCGATTTCCAGCTAACATCCGAGTGTATTGTTTTGCACTACGGTGTGTCCCTGCTAATCAAACTCACTTGTCATGTTTTTACCGCAAACCTGGCCACTGTGAACACATGACTGTTCAAACTCTTAATCTCAATTCACCAAATATACCCCACGTTCCCTATTTTAAACTGAGGCAATATATCATTGTCATGGGGTTTGTGCTCCACAACCTGTCAGGTTTTTGCTACAAAGTATGTCTGTGTGATTTTTTCTCAAATACTGTAGAGCAATTGCTCTGATACCATTAAATGAGCAGTTGTATGTTTCGAATCGTGGCGATGCTGACAATGCAGTCTCCCGGCGGATACTTGATCAATCCAAGGATGGACATGGTCTCAATATGCCGGTTTATAACAGGCGCGCATAGGCAAATGAGGGGTATCAGTATATAGATTATACAAGTTATAAGTCAAGTTGCCTGAAAAATCAATATTGTGGATCACAGAATTCATGGTTGGCCTGATGTGTTCATTTACTTGTATAATTCATCAGTATCCTGTTTGATCTGATGTTAATTTTTCCAGTGGTTTTCATTGCATGTATCAATTTTCAGCACTTAGAAACGGGGCCTCTGACAGCGCGAAAGCCAGTCCTTTACCAGTTTGTACATTATCCTAACATTCTTTTAAATGATTCATCCCTATAATATCGCATACTTACGCTTATAGTAGCAAGCGGATGTAATATATATTCATTAAGCAGATGTTTATAGATTGTAAAGAAGTTGAAGTCAAAGCTGGTTTTATCATTCATGACAGAGCAGAAAACGGCGTTTGCATGCAGTCTTATGTGCTTGTTGCGCTTTGCTACTCAGTGTAGCTTTTCTCTCTTCGAACGTGTTATTTCTATTATAATAGTTTTACGTTAAAAGTTATAGTTCGGCGAATCCCCGATGCTCCTACTGAAATGTATTATATTGCTTATACGTATTTAACAGTTTAAAACAAACCATCAATCTTGTTCTTTCCAATATCAAATTATCAGCAATACGAAGTCTAAATCAATGATTACCGACGAAAGATAAACAAAAGCCATAATGAATAGATGAAGCAGTCTAGTACCATTGCGTACGCATGCCACTACCAGGTACACGTTCTACAATCCGCCACGCCGACATTCTTCGAGTACATATACACAACCACGTACACACACCACCTTCCAAATATACCGACCCCATCGGTAACACCCATCTTACTAGATGTACCACTATCATATAAATATAATTTCATACCTGTCAAAATCAAGTACACACACGATAGCATACAGTCTACATATTATCATTATCCATGAATATCACAAAAACCACTGCAAAAAAAAATATTCAACCTCTACATCAAGTATCTAAACCAACACCGCATAAATACATCGCCAGCAGGTCATACATTTTGCACATAAAGTATGCATTCCACCAACAGGTGTTCCTTCTGTAACGACACCTTCCTCTACCAAACCCCCAGTTAGTATGATTATCTTGTTTATATTATTCATGTGCACATACCATCAACAAATACTCATGCGGTCATTGGGCACATATTCATGTACAAAAGGGGTCACTGGTGAATAAACAACCCTAAGCATATATTTCGATATGAATAACGCATTCATGTACCACAATCACTAGCTTTCATTCGTTCTAAGAAAGTAGTCTTTGTAGATGCATTTGTGTCAATGTAGGTTTAAAAACCGCCTAATTGTTTATTTATCGCTCATTGCTATGGTTGGTAAATAATGCATCGCATCCAAATCACTAACTATTCGATTGCATATGTTATTGCATAGCAGGCAACGCTTAAAAGACGAATCAACGCGCAATAACGCAAGCGCCTACCAAGCATACCACGAACCATAAAATGACTGTCTGTCATATAACAGCGAGTACTCCCAAAGGAACAGTGTATGGTGTCAGGTCACATAACTCACTCTTACTACATGTAATAATAAACTTATCAGCCTCATAAACCACGAGATAAAGGCTTCATAGCGACTGATGTTAATCTGTTTTAGACTCGAACCGGATCAACAGATATTTTAACGCAATCTATTGATTCAGAAGAGATAATGCAAATACACGAGTTATTGCGACTTGTTATATATCGAGCCGATGCATCGTACGCTTTATTGATTGATTAATGATGACAAACTGCAAATCCGAGGGGATGGATCGGGCGGTCAAGGCTACAATCGATGTGGAGTGCATTCAATGAGTGCAATGTCGCCGATATAGATTGACAGTCATTATAGTGGTATATTCACCATGCTATCGGTGTGGAGTATCAGGTCACCGATATAGAATGACAGTCATTTTCGTGGTCTACTCGCTAAGTTCATATCCATAACCCGACGGTATTGTTGGATATCACTTTGACGCGCGATAACGCTCATAGCCACTTGATGTGCCGCTATGTTATACTAGTACGCTATGCACCGTTATTCTGACAAAATTATAAATATGGTCAGCATATTGTCTCTATGTTTTCTGATTGGATTTGCACACCTGCACACACACAAACACACACACCAGATTTTAAAACAAAATGAGCAACCATTTGACAGCCACTTAGAAGTTATAGTGTATAAACTCACACCCATGTTGCTACAATGCATCCCCTTATATCATTCATACGAGTGTCCATCGCGACTTCTTGGGAAATCTACATGTTTGTTACCCATACAATGCAATCTAATATTCGCACGGTAAATGCAAAACAGCTGGTCTTGATTGGCAATATTTACCAGAAGTCGTTTGCTACCGTCAATAAAACTTTTCTCAGTGTCGAGCATGTTCCAATATAGCGTAAGGGCGTGCTGACAACCTGACTCATATGACTCTAATCAATGTATGTACACAATCAGTCGTTACAACCGAAACCTCTGTGACTAGTCTTGTATGAAGTCTATATATATATATATATATATATATATATATATATATATATATATATATATATATATATATATATATATATATATATATATATATATATATATATATATATATATATATATATATATATATATATATAACATATATATACGATATAATTGCGTGGACAAGAATATCGGTTGTAGACTGTTTCCGTTACTCACATGTGCTGCCTAATCTTCTAATCTAAGAAAAGAGAGTTGAGTTGATTTTTATATCATGGGACTTTTCCAGATGGAACAAGCTTGATTTCTTCCTATCATATGACAGTTTCGACAATATTAAAAAAAATGTTTTTACTGTTGGCTTTTTCCGCTAACTCTATTCTCAGACTCTTAGACTTTGCTGAAACTCAGAGGGAGTAAACCCGCCGACAGTATGTCGCCATGCTGTGTCTGTCCACTTCAAACTTTGCCAACGTCTTTTAGATCTCCTATGGGCTCTTGTAGAGCGTGCTTGTCAAAAAAGCGTCGGAGCATATTGTCATACTTGTTGGCTCAACGATCGTGGCTTGCAGTGCGCGTTGTTACTACCGACTGCTGCTAAATATCGTAATTGAAAGAAATAAGTCGATGTATATCCTTTTCTTACGGATAGCGCTCAGTTTTTAAACATTGTGTTTCGTGCGTATAGCTGCTTGGTCTGAAATAGCACCGTGAAAAAATATTGACAAGTCACTTGCAGTGTCCTCGCCCTTTTTTTTTACTTGTGATAACGAGGTCGAAAGATCTTCCATGACTGTATGTTCGTCCCTGAACATGTTGCATAAGATCAAACGAGAACAAGAGCAACTGGGTTGCATCGGTGTTATTAGCAGCATCTACACGTTAATTGAAAAATCCAACAATAAGCAGATTCCCCTTAGCCAACATTATTTTTTCTAAGAACGCTGCAAACTGATCCATTGACGTAGCATGGAAGTACTCAAGTAATGTGTACGTCCAAGGCGATCATGTCCCATAGAGCAAACCAACCCCAATCCTCGCCGTCATATTGGTCGTTTGAAAGTGGAACACGATCATGTAGAGGCCTTTCAACACAGGTACAAGAGAAGGGACAGAGACACAAACGGAACACGAGCTGATCTCATTAACTCGGCGAAAGGGCGCAGCTCAAGGGAAAGCAAAAATACTGGAAAATTACTTGGCAATTAACACCCTATCAAAACGTAAAAGATATAATTGTCCTGATATTTGATATAACGTCTATGAGCGCAAGTTTTCTCTTGGTCTGGAGCAATTGATGGATTATATGAGAAGCACATATGAGCTTGATTATCATCGCTGTTACGCAATGCCAACTTATTCTCACTGTAACAAACACTGTCACAGTCGATTAGTGGAGACGGCTGGGTGTCTCAGGGCGCAAATTTATTGGTAGTAGACATCGATGCACAGAAAATGGTTTCAATGCGAGATATTTATGTTTGAAAATGGCGGTCATGGAATAAAGGGTTCAGCATTGAGCTACGACGGCGTTTCTAGACTTCAATGTCATTGGCACTCGAACCTCAATAACCTGCAAGAAGACAGCCTTGGGCAATAGCGGATCATTATCAAGTAAGTATACAGAATCAATGACGGAAGGCAGATATCCCGATGGGAGGTTGGCCTACTATAGTTATGATGACTATCAGGCATTGCAATAACCGCGAGTGGAATCGCTTAGACACAGTATATCGCAGTAGGTCAAAGGCCGAACTTTTGAGCCGTGTAATTCTATACTTATGACAATCATAAACAACAAGATATCGCCTACATAGAGGCCGGCAGATATCTCGTAATGATAAAACCTCTTCAAGATATAAACCATGCATATATAATAACATTGCGACTCGGCATTATTACAATAATGTCTCTTCTTCTCACAGCTAGACGTTGTCATGGAAATAGGACATTAGAGTAACCGTGGTTGCTCTCCGTGCTCACTTCGTTATTGTTTGCGAGGGTAAGTACATACATAAATTATTATCAGTGTTGATTCAATGTATCGATATTAACCAATGTATTGGTGAGTCTAATTATCGGCAGAGACGATCGATGCTAAGCCTTATGATAAATCTGTTCAGTGCTTGAATATCAGCCAACAACGTACTGGTGGCATGTATTGATAGAGTGGATATCCCTCAATAGCTCAAGTTATCGTTTAGTAAGGAATTCACCGCTAATTAGCCTCGTTTGTATGTATAAGTTAAAACTAATGGTTTAGATCCGACCAAGTTGGAAATAATGATATCAGATTTCATGGCATTTATGACCGGGCACGGATAAGCATTCACATGGCCCTTACTAGATTGCAAAATTGATATGGATATGTGATCCAATCTGTGATCATCTAAGTGTTTAGAGACTCGAATTTGTGATGTAAGTTAAAAAGGCCCATGGTAGGCGAGCTCGCATGATCGAGTTAACATTGGCTAATGCAGGCAGTAATACTACGACGGCATTGACATTCTGGCGATAAGACTAAACCTAAGCTTATCCTCAATTTATATATGGTGTTTACTCTTGCAGCGCGACTAAGATGTTTCATGTGCATCATATCTTGCGCCCGTTTGTTTTGTTCGCGAAATTCTTGAATCGACATCTATAACATTATCCCAAGTAAATGATAATGGGAAGGCACGACGACGATTAGTTGCATTTAAGGAAAGGTTGGCGCGATGTGGTTTTTTCATTCATAGCGGATAACACTAGCAGAGTAGTCGGTCTAATGACGCCATTTGCATGATAATAAATATCGTGATTATTATTATGAGATCGAAATGTCAAGAAACAATCTATTAGAAATTAACATCGTTGGACAGTGCACATGTATATATATATATATGATATATATATATATATATATATATATATATATATATATATATATATATATATATATATATATATATATATATATATAGATATATATATATATATATATATATATATATATCTATATATATATTATATATATAGGTATATATATATATATATATATCTATATATATATATATTTATTTATATATATATATATATATATATATATATATATATATATATATCTCTATCTCTATATATCTATATATATATATATATATATATATATATATTAATATTACATAATTATGTTTTATGCAATTCTAGACCACATTCAAACACACAGTCAACGAATCGCGGTAGAGAAATTGACCAAATTGCTGCTATCCACTTAAAGATACGATTTCAATAAATGCGAATTGTGTTGCGTGGATATCAACCAAATTGCATAAGTGCTCGGTTACCCTACAGCCCTGTGTTAGTTTTTATGGATGTGCAGGAAATGGTCCACATCCTTTAACTTTCATCGCATTATTAAAGCCATATATCCGATGATCAATCTAGGCTCTATAAAAAGCTATGCGTTCATTTCCTGCGGGTTCAAATTGAATTCCTTTAGATTAAAGCAGCTCCACATTGCCTTAAATTTTCCTTTTGAAGCGGTTGAATAATTGGTTGTCACTGGTTGCTTTGTACTGATTCATACCCGCATCGTCTTGTAAGCTCGGTGTATGATTATGAAGGAAAGGAAATCATGGGTTCTATTTATAAAATTTATTACATTCAGCAGAGGTAATATATATAAATGCCATATGCCAAAGAAAATTATTTGAAAAACGGTTAGATTGAAGTTTTGTAAAAATACATCATAGGTTTGTTTTGTGACAGTTGCAAAGGTCAGATATATTTAATTTGAGATGTTGAGCGTCCAGTTGCACACCAGGCTGTTAAGACTGGGACGAATGACTGACCAGCAACCGTGCCAGTGGCGTGTGTCCATATGAAGAGAATGGCTTGCATCTGCCTTTGATTTGATTGGCATTAACAGATTTCGCCAATGAAATGTCCTCTCATTTGCACTCGCCCGCACCGCTAGGAGTCTGTCATCGAAGAGTCATTATGTAGTCATGTCGTCATTGCCTATTATACGTGCATAATTGATATAAGATCACTATCGGGGATGTGCAAGTGTTCTCATTTACACAGATATTCATGTCGTCATTGCCTATTATACGATCGTATGTGGTTATTATGGGACACAAGATATCCAAGGACTTTGGGACAACACGGCGACCCTCAGCTTTGTACCAATTTACATCCTAAACTATATGTACCCTCGACCGAGCAGGAAGATCATTGTTTCGAGTAAGATCAGAGCTTAAGTTATATTTGTCGCGTACTCTGTTTAACATTGATTCCTTGCGTTTATTAGTGGACTACTCTTCTGTAAAGAAGTACATTTCCCTCATCACATAATCCCGTTAAAGTTTCTGGTTCTTATGTTATGCTCACAAGGTTGCCAACACTGCACTGTCAGTTGTCATATATCCAGGCCTCAGCCTACATGAACAAGTGAAGACCGGTATAATACCGGTACTTCATGATAAAACTTTAGTTAGACAATCTTAATGTACATTGCTCATTGAAAAAGCTACCATGTTATGGGAATCATCAGCTTGAAAGTTTATTTTCTGATATTGCGCTGTTCGTAAAACAGCCATATATGCTTCGTTGCAAGGTTTATTGAGCCACCAGAGCTGGTCAATCGAAGAAGCTTATGCCCCTTGTTGTTCATAGCTTACCATAAATGAGCTAACCTCAAGTTCCGGGTGCCTTTGGTCGAAAAACAAACCTATTCTACGTAACATATATTTATGGGTATCCCCATGACTGAAAATGAGTTTTGTGTCCGGAAATATGTGTAAGGCATCATTATGAACTACCTAGAACGAAACGGGATTTACTCCGCATAGATTTCGAAATTCCTTTACTAACTAGGAGTACTATTGTTGATGTAATAGGAACGCCACATTCCCTGCAGCAATTTAGAAAATGCGACAGATCATTTGCAACTTCGTTAGATGAAACTAGGCCTATGAAAAAGAAGTCGTCTAATATGTGGCTGATTCCAGAAACCCCAATGTATAAAACGCAGCCCACTGCAACCCATAGGCAAACATTTGTCGATGTATAAGCTGATGTCGACTTTTAAACCAAGCAGATGCCAGTCATCTGGGTGGACTGGGATAATTTGATTTGGTCACATTTTGCCAAAAGTGCTCCTTGGCTGAAAGATTGGTTGATGGTTATTACGATATCTTAATTTTCATATTCCACAGAAGCTTGGTGTGGATCTACGAAATAATTAATGGAATTATTAGATGGAAATGACAGGTCATTAATAAGACGGAACTTTCCTCGTTCTTTTTTTGGGCACCACCCCTAGTGGGAATCCCACGATTAAAAGGGGGACGCTGTAAATGGATCGACAAGGCGGTTGGTATTGATTTCTTTTTGGAGCATTTTTTGACTACCGTAATTAAAAACTAATGAAAAAACCCTGACGGAAACCTAATACAATTTGTTGGAAAAGTGAATCACTATACCCACATTGCATTGGAGCAATCACATAACCATGTCTGACTAACGAATAAATTTGATGAAAGACCTGTTGGGGCTTGAAACAATACAGGCAGTGCTTTAACAAATAAGAAACAGGAAGTACTCACAGTCAACTAACTTGAAATCATATGTCTGCATTAAGTAAACAGACTGCTGCCTTGACAATGTGTATACATTTCCCCTGAAAAATAGTAATAGCCAAAATCTCAGAAATTTAGCATTAGATTGTCTGAGCAAAGGTAGCAAGGGTCTTAAAATGTGAATGAAATGAAGCAATAATAGGGATTGGAAAGAAGACACGGGAATGTTTGATATGTGAGATGGCCTATTGAATCTGTATAAAAATTATGGCTAATGAAAACGAAGGGCTTGAATAACCGCTCTCCTAATGCTGGCAAAGAACTTGTCGTTGCCGGCTTTATTGAGATGAATACCATCGGCAGGAAAATAAGTGTCAGATGGATTGGCCAAACTACGTTGTGTCCACAATTGTATGCGCATGTAGTGGTTGGTTTTGTTGTTGAGGGTTGAGTTGGCAGCCAGGACACGGTCGTCGTCAGCATCATCGGGACATTGAATGCGTTTTATGATTTGATTGATGACTACAAAACTAAATTCAAAGCCGGCGAGGAAGAATGAGGCAACTGCCAGCAAATTATCAGCTAGAAGGTTTGGCGTAATACTAAGATTATTACACAAATCACTGCTGCCAATTTGAAGCACGACCCCTTTTAACGTTTGTTACACATATCTATCTTGCAATAGATTGGTGGAATTGGGGTTATTTGATAGAGCTATTATCGTTCCTGTGACGTTCATATTCTTAATAGCACGATTCCAGCATGATATACATCATACCAAAGTACGATGAGGGACTTAAGCATTAATTGAGGTCGCCCAACAGCCATGATCAGCACACAAATTCCCCTGTTTGGTCTAACAGGAAGAATATATAGACATAACCATTCAGCTAAATGGCCCTCTATCTGCTACCGCGACGTGAGAGTCCTTGGTCGTCAGTGTATGATGCGATTATTGCTAATGGAATACAATGATATCAATGAAAAACTATGGCGACGAAACCTTTTTTTCATAGGAGCATTGTCTAAGAAAGCTGCTGTCGTAAATAATTGGGGGCACCATTACATGCCACGGCCGATATTCTTCAAGCTTGCCAAATCTTGTTGATGATTGGAATCTTTGATATAACTTACCAATGGTGGTTTTTTGTTTCTTCTACCTTCTGCTGCATGCAGCGGCATAATTAGATCGTTTGCAGATTTTTGACAATCTTGGCTTGTGTTACACGCACAATTGTTTTTATTACATACCAATGTGAAATTAGCGAAAAGAACTTTGTGACGTGTCTGTAAATGATGCCATTCTCGTCGCTTGGAATCGATGACTGCACTCCAGGTTCACCAAGCAGATGTGACATTCTTGCTTCAAATCGCACCAATGATATAGCTCATAGACTGTACAGAAAGCGACTGAATCTTTGTAATATAAGCCCCTTCCCCTTCTTCCGAATGATATCGAATCTGGCATCAGCATAACGAATTTTACATACACAAATAACGGAATTGGTGTTTTTATTTGTATGTAAATGACCAAGTCCATTATGGCTTCGAGCAGGATAAGACGAGGACACGTATCTCCCTAGCGATAGATGTAGCTACACAGAATATGTGTCAAGTTATCATCTTCCTACACCCACTTATCCTAAAAGAATCTAAATTACTCTTCATTTAAAATCTACATTGCTAACTTGGTTGTCAAAAGGCCACTCTCAAAGTTATAGTGGTGTTGGATGTACACCAGAATAATGCATTTGTAACATATTGCTTATGATAAAACTCTTTCATGGATCCCTATATGAGCCACGCTGCGGTATCAGGAGAAAAATGAGCTGTAAGTTCTGAAATACTTAATAGAAAGCTTAACCCCACATAAACTTGGTTTTATGCTAGATGTAGGAACAGAGCTAGATAAAAATGGCCAATGAAATGCGCGCATATACTTTTTGATTTGCTGTTATGCATTAAATCGTCACATAAAAGCTTCGCGCACGATGCCATCGTTTCGGGAATTTGTAGCAGGAATATATCATGCGGATGTATTGCATACTAGTCGTACATAGCCTAGTTGCTGAACACGACTATAATTCGATGCACACACACATACACATAATATATATATATCATTGAACCCATGGGCTAGTTGAGAAAGTGGTAGCAAATGGCTCATTAAATAGTTTTAACACGGCGTTTATTTACTCTCATGACGCATGGCATAAGTTGCTTTAGTTATCGACCCCGAGTTGCATCGAAATCCATAGACTATAACTTGGTCCGTTAGCTGTATTTGTATTTCTATTTAGATGCATGACGACATATTTACAAATGGCGGTGGTTTAATCTAAAATTAGAATACCCGCTGCCCCGGGAGCGTACTGCAGTAAAACAGGTAGTCATCTTAATCAGCCCAGAGCCTTGTTTATCTACTTAATCAGCTTTTTTGAATGCATTGGCAGGAACGAAATTCCACCGGGGTATCTTTAAAGGATTAAGTAAAACACAGTATTGAATATATGGTATCGGGTTCAGCAAATGACATCGTTGACTTACCTCAATTCGCTTGCTCTTGTTGATTATGTTGATAGTGCTGCAGGGTTGATGAGGATGGCGCTGAAAAATGGTTGCGAGTGCATCTTCATTGAGACTGTATCGCGTTTTCAGGAATAGATGAGTAGTAATGAGGTATCGTGGATGGATGGTGATGTTCTTCTCGAACTGCCCCTAACAACGCCGAGAAGACTTACTCTCAATTTAGTCAGCATTCGTTGAACACGCTCATGTGTATTCCATGGCAAACAGACAAAAGATGTAGGCATATTGAAGCCAGTATTCATGATAAGTTAATGAGGGTCACAGAGCGAGGGATAAACATGCACTTCTTTCAACAGATTGAACAAAACAATAGATTTTGTCCACTATCGCCTGCTCGCGACAGCGTGAGGTCAAGATCACTTGGGCAGCCGATTTGGAATGCGGGAAAAAATAACGGGTAAAAATTCGTCCATTCCAATGATAGTTTCCTTTTTGTGGGAACAGCAAAATTATTGACCAAAGATCTGCTTTAATGTAAAGTCATTAATTGGCGTGACTGCGGTATATATAGCTTCCACGAAACAAAACACCATGCAGGGGTCACAAAGATTGAAATCCGATGGTGCATCTTTCATTTCATTAAACGATTGCATTACAGTGATGTGTTATGTGCAATATAACACGCGCTTTTTGTTGCGCTGGATGACGTTCCTGAATCGACATCTACAACATTATTTCAAGTACATGATGATAAGACGGCATTACGACGGCAAGTCACATTCAGGAAATGGTTGCCAGTGGTTGGTTCGTCTTCCATAGTGGACAACATTAGCACAGTACTCGGCTTGAGGACGCGATGTTCTTGAAAATAAATATCGTTGTTAATATTATGATATCGAAACGTTATTTAACCTTGTGGAGATAAACATTGTTAGACAGAGAACGTATATTCGGAATATGAAGTCGACAATACATTTGTGAATGGAAGGTTATAACACAAGCTTTTGAGCAATGTGCGATACAAAGGAAAAACAATTTTTTAACAAATGGGGTGCTTTACACAGTGGGATGTGGGGAGAGGGACGGTGCAAATAGTTTGATCATTTGTTCAAAAAGATACATTACACACTATTAAACATAAAGCAATTTTAGTGTGCATCATCACATTATTCCTTTGCACTTGAATCTGAATTAAATAGGCAAGCGTAATTGAAATAGTCAACCCGCTAAACGCATCGATGCTGCATCGCTTTTGAGCGTCCAAACTTGCCAGTATGATATTAAATTATTCACCATACAGAGCAAGATTGCAGCCGAAACAGGTTAAAAACACTATCGAATGTAATAAATATACACGCACACATGCACATGCATACATTCCCACATCCCCCACACACCCACACATACATACACACACCGATATATTATTATATAGTATATATATATATATTTATATATAGTATATATGTATATATATACATATGTATATATATGCAGATATATATATATATATAAGTATATATATATATGTATATATATATATACATGTATATTTATATATACCTATACATATATATAAATATATATATATATATATATATTTATAAAAGTAGATAGATAGATATATAGATATATATATATATATATATATATCTATATATATATCTCTATATATATATATATATATATATATATATATATATATATATATATATATATATATATATATATACATATATACATTCAAGTATTTAGCGTATTGAACATTTCTAAAGAAGCACTGAAGACGATATATCTACAAATAATTGCATGCATGTATAATAACAATATCGCGCATGGCACTGAGTTATAATGGTGTTAATACACTCTACTATCGTACATTTCTCTTTTCAGAGGCACTTCATGCAGAGGCACTTCATGCAGAGGCACTTCATGCAACAAATATCGCGACGCGATGAGAAAATTGACCAAGTCTGCTGCAATCAAATGAAAAACTCGATTTCAACGAATGAGGTTTGTGTTGCGGTTTATCGCATTGAACCAAAGTTCATAAGTGCTTGGTCACCCTAAAGCCCTGCGTTAGTTGTAATGGATAGGCAGGAAACAATCCACATCCTTTTATTTTCACCGCATAATAAATGTCTTTCGTCCTATAATCAATCTCAGCTTTGTAACAAGTTTTGCTCTCATTTCCGGCCAGTACCAATTTAATTCCTTAGCGTTAGAACAGCTCAACATTGCTTGAAACTTTCTTTTTGAAACCGTTGATTAATTGGTTACTTGGCGCTGATTCATACCCGCTCGGTCTGCCAAACGAATAAAAGACTTTGTATGACTATGATGGAAAGAAAATGATGGGCTCTATTGCAAGAATATATTACTTTCAGATGAGGTTACATGTAAAAATACCACATGCCTAATCAAGTGATTTGAACTATAGATTAGTCTTGTATAGATGCATCAGTCCAAAATACATCGTATATCTCAGAAGCTTTGCTTTGTGACAGGGACAATGGTCGGTAATATTTCATTTCATGTCAGGTTGTTCAGAGAAAGGTGAGTGAGTGGGCAAAACCAGCAACCGTTTGCCGTGTGCAAATTTGGCGAGGATGATTTGCATCTTATTATGATTGGCAATGATAGATTTTGCCAATGAAATGCCCTCATTCCTATAATGTACCTTACCTATAGTCTTCGGTCATTGAACAATTATCTGTGAGCAACCAAACACGATGTATGCAAGTGTTTTTCCAATGTATGTAACGTTTGTTTAGATTTACACAGTCTGGTACTGTAACAGGAAACTGACACTACTCTTTCACATTCTGGTGATTGCCGATCCAGATGCTTCCTCAGCAATTGTTCCACATTCTCTATTTCGACCCTATTCATGACACCAGCAGTCAGGTACCACGCCAGCATGTCTACAGATTTATTATAAGATTACAATTGAGGCGATTTCCTGTTACTTTATGCATAATTGATAAAAGATCACTATCAAGGAAAGGGCAAATGCAGCGACGAGCAAAAATGATATGAGCCACAATCGATTTATAGTATCAAATATAAGCATCAATATCTAGTCTATGCATTGCATCTATCACAAAACTTTGGTAATCTTATTGAGTATATACAATGCAACACTAACTTTTGACGTAGCTGCTGTAGCCTGGCTTTACTTGCCAAACATATTTTTAACATTCTAATATACACTTATTTACGTGTCGTCGTTGCAGATTAAACGATCGTGTGTCACTATTATGCGACACAGGAGATTACGAACAAGACATCGGAGGACTTTGGGAAAACACCTTAACTCTAAGCTTTGCATTAATTTAATAGCAAAAACTGTGTGTACTCTCGAGTCAGGTAAGACCTTTAGTTATAGTTTTCCCATACTCTGTGTACCTTTGTGTGGAGCAATGATCCCAAGCATTTAATAGTGTGCTATGCGTCCGCAGAACCACAGCTTCTTATTACATAGTCCCGTAGAAGCTTCTGATCAGTGCTGCTGACATGGTTACCAACACTGCATAATCAGTTGTAACATATCCAAGCCTTACTGTTCGTGACCAAGTAGAGACCAGCATAGTTCCGGGTGCGTTTGGTGGGCTAATAATCCTGTTCAACGTACAATCCATTTGTCGTTATCCCTGTGACTGACAATAACATCATTGCCTACTATAATTAACATATTAAGAACCTCATTGCCGTACAGTGCTCACAGCTATCTGGTGACAATTATTTTAGACTTGCTGCTCCTTTGCCAGTAAAGGCATCGGGCTCATTAGCCGTTGACTTTATACGCTACATTTGAATGCATTAATAACACCAATAAGCTTGTGCTAGTTTGTTCAACATATGTGTAATATTTAACTGGTGAATAGGCAAACATTGTTTTCAGTGACCAAGAGTTCAGTGCATTATTAATTTCGCCGCATGGCAATAATGACTAATTATTTGAAAAAATTGGCACATTTGTCCGTGAACGAGCATTAACATTATGACAGGCTAAAACATGCGTGGCGTGCGTGCACCATCACCCGAATTAAAAGCAAACTGACAGCGATGTGATGGTAGGAAAATGACTTATCTTTTAGAGAAGGACACTCTACAGCTAAAAGCAATGTAATTAAGTCATATGTTTACTTCAGTCAGATCGATCAAAACTATATATTTGATTGCAACGCATAGACACTATCATCCTGACAAAATCTAGCACAATGTTGCAGAAAAGGGCCGGTTTAGAAAGTACACCTAGATTGAATGGTTTGTAGCACGTACTTCTGCGAAGTCAAGATCCATCCATCGAGGAGCACATACTGCATATATTGCACCTAAGTGCCGTATGAATCAGTTGTTAAATACACAATCGCATGAATTCGTTTCATTCTGACTTAGGGCAAGATTGGGTTACAAATATTCCTCACCTATTGGTTATCCGCTTTCTCACCAACTTGCTTATCTTTTTTTTTGCAATCCAAACACTCACGTCGTAAATTGTTAAACATGTAAAACAAGATAAAAGATGTTTTCATGAGCAATTCCGCTGTCATGACATCAACATATTTGCAGCCTATGCTCGAAGGTTCAAAACTCAACATATGACCAGCAACGCTATTATTTGTCTATCCCGAAATAGAAACGAGAAAACGTCAACGTGGTATGTATGACATGTCGTTTAGCACCGATTGTACTATTGCAATGGCGTTTCCGTAGTTTTGATCGCTTGCATATAATCGCAGTTACGATGCAATTAATGGATCATCATATTGGACATTGATGGCCATCATCCACCAATACAATATGGAAACATTGCATGATGCTCAGTTTGGCAACTTTGGACTGATAAAGCAAATAATTATGAAGAAATAATTTTCCAAATCGAGTTTTTGATAACCTGCATGACTTTTCAAGCCAATTAATATATTTTTGTATCAAGTTCTTGCTACGAAATGTATGTTAATCTTATTTAATATTATGCTGAAATCATATTCAGTGCAATATAAAACACAAACGTACCTGTCCTGTTTGAGCGGAACCTCTAATACAGTAGAGAACGTTATTTACAGCATCTGAAGAGAAACAGGACCTCGGTGTATTATCATAAGTGAATCCAATAATAATTCGACTGAAACTAGTACACAGAAACGGCGTTTCGATATAACTATTAGCGTTGCTGGCGTTAATGTTTGGAATGGCATGATTCCAGTATACGATATATCTTATTTAGGTATTTCGAGGCACTAATACTAATTGAGGTCGCCCAACAGCCATGATCAACGCACAAATACCCCGTTTGCTCAGAGGAATTATTTATCGACATAATTATTCAGCCCAATGGCCAGTAATCGACTAATACCGGCCCCTTGGTCGACTGCGAAGATGTCGACTATTGCCAATGCAATATCCTCATATCAATGAATAACTGAGGACTTTGTCAACGAATTATTTGTTCAATGTGTTGATTGATTAAGACAGCTGCTACCGTTAATAACTGGCTCCTCCATAGCTTGCCACGGCCATTTTGAACGCGTCATTTATTTAGGCTACCAACTATTATTGATGTTTCTTCCACCTTCTGGTGCATGCAGCGACATAAGCCCAAGTTTCCATTGCGTCTAATCACCATGCAATGTTTTTTCAGTGGTTAACTAAAGGTAATTTGTTACTAGCCATGTGTTTTATTTTTTAACTGTTTCGACGCATGGGGATGAAATAAGTAATGTATTGTCATCAGCAAATAAAAGTACCGTTTCAATACAAGCATGACATTGACAGAGTAAAAACAACAGAGATACTAAAATGAAACCCAGATCAGCTCCTATAAATACATCGGACACAGGTATGCATATTGGTTTCTTAGTCGTACATAACATGAAAACCATTTAGATGCAGTCAAGTTATTGGGCTTTGGCGAATATAAGGAAGTTTAAAACTGGCTTTGTTTCAATATCTGATGCCATCATCAACTACACGGTAATGAAAGAAATGTTCCAAAATAAAGAAGTCTTTTTACGAAATCATAGCTTTTGAACATATTCGAACTTGCAACGTTTAATGGCAAAGTAGCTCTTATCTTAAGATGTTTTGTGTGATTCATATCCTGCATGCTACTACTCGTCGATTGACATGATGTATCGCACCTGAATGAATTGGTTTATTTCGTCATCCCTCGCAACACTATAGACAGTTTGTCATAAGTGTTTATCAAAACTAACGTTGCAATCAGAGCGCATATAATGTGGCAGCGCATAAATAATATTAACACCACTATGACAAAGACCTTGAGTCAGATAGCAAGTAAGACACGCATGAAATTAGGCAGAATGGCATATCTGACGGTAATATATATCTTCACTCTAACTATAGCATTCGGTGATATCGGCCTAATCAAGTTGATCTGTACTTCTAAACACATTGGTAGTGGTGGGATCAGTCACAATTCAGAAAGAGTCCGCTTCAGAAATTCAGACAGGATAAGATAAAACAACATTTTGCAACTGATATTACTGCAGGTTAAAGGTTCAATCGATATCTGACAAGAATTGTATCTAACCGAAAATTGCGTCGTGTAATTTTTGATTACTACTGACTGAGGGCATTTTGCAAGGCCGTGATAGCCTAAACTATACTTTTCATGGTTAGCTATTAACCTTTTTGTTATCTCAAGCATTATACACCTAAATAAAGAACGTCATTATGCTGTTTGATAAACTCAATTAAAGACTTAAATATAAACTTATGCTTCTATTAACGATGATTGTTTTAGTTAATATTTCTTATTCAAGTCTTATTCCGGATCTAGACTTTCCTATAATCGGACATATATGGTGATTTCCAAGAATGTGTGGTTCTCATTGACAACCCTACACTTAGCCAGTTTACTGGCATCCATAAGTACATAACAGCGATGGTAATAAATAGACCGTTCTGTACTATATTACACCGCTCAGCATACGTTACATTTGCCAAACCACGCCTAAAATCATAACTCAGTGTCAAACCGGATTAGAAGCATCATTCTTAAATCCGACAATCAGTTGTCATTGGTTGCACTAATAGCCGGGCCGGGTGTATTGTAACTGCGTCATCGTTAATGCATGGTGATATCAGTCTCCTGGAAATCCTCCAGCTTGACAGTACTGCTGGCATCATGAGTTGTGTTGTGTGATTGTAAACACAGGTCTTTTGCAAGCTGAGAAAATGTTTAAGTAATCACTTCGATTGCAGTTAGTATACCGGCGATCCGAATGGGGGGGTTTCTATTTGCTAAGCGTGTCAATGGTCTATCCCCTGAAAAAACCCAACTAAAACCACTGCGTAACGAGTGATTAACAACAGGTGGAATTGATTACTAGGCGGCAAGCAGCTCTATGAGTTTTTTAGATAAATTTGCATTCGATCTTGTCATGATATGATGGATGACCAATTATTCATGTAAATTACGTGCAGTATAAATACAGTCGACACTCTTGGAATGAATATTATAACACAGCAAAATCATGCAACTCGTTCAGGCACATCGAAAACTATTCTGCCTAATCATCCCCCGGCTATGATGTGATTATATGTTCTTTCGAGTCAAAAATACAAGATCTGTTTACAATTAACATGACCATAATAATTTTTTTTAATCCTGAATATATACCACATTATTTCGTAAACAAATATATTGGGCAAGCAGGATTTTCTTGAACATCATAGCGCATTAGCTACAATGAATATTTAATTATAAGATTGTTTATTTATTTACCCCGGTTGAAATGACTAGAGCTTTAATTCATTACTGAAAAACAGCAAAAATATTTTTCAATTGATTCAACTATACGAAGAGCGTTTTTATTTCGGATGCTGTAAGTAATGGCATGTTCGGATGGGCGTGGCTGGAAATTACTTAAACATAAGGAGGCCAGCATTCAGGCCTACTGAGGAAATTGAACAGTTTCCGACTGACACACAATGATAAGCTGCTCCCATTAGTCGACGGTAACGAAAGAACAACGTTCTACTATGGCATGCCTAGCCATCTCATAGAGGTCGTAGTAGTTTGGGAGAATTAAGATGATGTCAAGCAACTACATTATCAGTCAATGAGGGACCGCGAGTTTTTATCCGCTACGCTGCAGCAAGGAGCAATGCGGCCCCTTGCCGGCTTCCGGTGGTCACCCACTTGCAACCATGTCCATGGTTGTCTTTTAGCAAAGGTACAATGTAAAAACGAAAGCTTTTGACGGCAATTGACTGACTGCCAGAGCACACTCATGCTGGACTATTATTTACTAATTTCATGAGTGCGAATAAATCATGACCAACCAAGCAACAACGTGGCAGGCAAATATATAAATTTATCACATATTCAGTAGAAAGGATAGGCAATGGACACAGAAGCCCTGCGCGTGTTCAGTGTCTTATTAGCAACCATAATAGTCACACGATAAACTTTACGTCACAATGACAAAAGAGCCCAATTTAGGACATTGATTGCAAACAGTGTAACAATCATCGGATATAAGCTGTGTGCGATATAATCTGTTAGTTTGTGAAATAATGGACGTGTCTGCCAGCAGATAGGACACAGTCGCAACCGGCTTCAAGTGTTTTTGTCATAATTGCATTCGATGAATCTGTGGGCTATAGGAGGAGAATTAAACTAACAAGAAGATGTTTGCTGCAAGGAGGCATCATCGTTCCATCAATGCGGATGAATGACACGATGGGAAGTGCGGTGACCAAGAATATCATTTCAGTCAGCCGATCTATGGCAATGAATTTAGCGCATAATAGTTCCTTACATGCAATTGACTTATTATACGATATAGACGGCATAAGAGTTGTTTTTAGAGAAGACTCTTCATACCACCATTTTATCATATTCTGTGAAATAAATATAATGGTGCGTCAACATGTTGTTTGCTACTATCAGCTGTTTGTTTAGGGGTGGTATAAGCGATCAGTGAAGAGTTTCAATGTACAACGGTATATGTGTTTACATACATCGATTTCACTAATGGGTATGTTTGTCGGGATGAAATTTGCCAATAACCTTCTGCTACCCACATATTAACATGGCAATCTATTAAAGCTGAAAGCAAACCGTACATATCTACACGAGTAAACGTGTCCATGGCTAGCCTATTGTGGTAGAAGAGGCGAATGCTTACTTACGTGTTCTAGTACTTTAATAATTGTCTTTCAGGTCGTCCTGCTGATGCTGCCTTGCGGCTTTGTCATCTAGTGAAATGTAGAGCCGTTGTTCCTTCTACCTCATGTATTGTTTGTGGTTTGCCTTGATACCACATCAAAGGAAATGATGCCAAATTAAATCGATTGAACTCGAGCACTCTGGAGGTCAAATACGACCACTGTACCTTACGATCAATAAGTCAATGATGCGTTCAAATTCTATGTTTGCCAGTCTTTAATATGAACGTTAGTGAATATGTTAAGCAAAATTGCAGTTGCAGTATATTATGTGATAATTGTATAACTCGGAAGTTAACATAGCGTCTTGCTGACCATTGCCTTGGCAGTCGTATTACGCACCGGTACTAGGCACACCTATCACGCAAGGCGACTGCTCGTTATTGCCAGGTCGATCATCTATTCCACACCAGCGCTGCTTGAACGCAGACAATCATTAAATTGGACAACATTGTTCTGTCTTTACGCATATCTAACTTTCTATGCTTTGGAATTTCCAGCGAGCGAAATAGAAGATGGTAAACATATTGACAATATATTAGTCAATGTAAATAATTGCTTTTCATAATGATTGCACCATTAGGTACCTTTTGTGGTATATTTCTGCCATAGTAACATAGATATAAATGTGCATTGAATGAATTCATTTTTTTAAGCTTTGATGTCTTATGTTTCAAGTACCTTTCTATGGAATGATTGAATACCAAAGAATATTACTAGAGTTATAAATACAATACCCAGCTTTAAGTACTGGGCGCGTTTCCTACCTCCAACCGTGCTCAGGGTGTGTCGTCAAATTTATATAATGTTCAATCCCACTTTGAAGGAATACAAATCAATCGTGAAGGATCACTTGTACTGCCACATTTTAAGCTTTTATTTCATCTTTGACCAAACGTATCCCCAGCAAATTCATGATCGGATACGCAGGTTCAAACATAGCCATATTACGAGTGACCAAATAGTGCCATTATGGCCGAAAATGCCACAGACCGATGGAGGTGAATGGTGTTGATGCTCTCTGATGGCCATCCGACGAGCACGTGACAAAAGTCAATAAAAAATAGACATTACAGAAACTACCCAGTTGCTTGACACCCACTCGTCAAAAATGCATATATGCTGGCCGAATGGTGTCGTTCACCTACGCCTTAAGACCCATATTCCCTGCTAAAGTTCTGAGTGTATCAGTCGATTAGTTGCTAACAGATATATTTCTAAAACTGAAAGTGGCTTGGCGTTGATATATCCCATATCGCCTGAATGTTTTACAAAATATCGGTAGGAACACCTGGAACGAATCAACCGAAAGCTTATATAGCGGAAATATATAGATCGTAAAACACTTATCAATTAGAATTATAAAGCCTATCTAAGCTATCAGCAGAAATATTCCTCAGTGTTTTATAGATATAACTAAATTTCCTTTAACCATTGTGATTTGTTACCCCAAGCTGCTAACCGACCGCAATGCTTTAACTGTCGACATTAACCGCAAACATAAAACTTATTTCTTCCTTTTAAAGTGTTTATGGTAATACCAATAATTTCACAGCAAAAGCAAAGTAATGAGCTTCTGCTGAATTTGCTATAAGGGATATTTCAATGCAAACCAATGTATCAGGTACTATATTGGATATAAACATGGCACTGGTCTGCTGGTACATGCTAAGACATATACTGCATCATGTATCTAAACTTGCATGTGGATACCAATTTGTTCATTGACATCGCTTTACTGACAGTATATCTATAAGCAACGTCTATTAGCAGCCTGAAAGTGCGATTCGCCCTACATACGTGCAAATCGGTTTCCTTTGCTTAGTGGTAACATGCTTCGCCCCTCAGAATTTGTGAGCATCCTGACTAGTTGCTCGTGACTGTTAGTCATGGCTATCCCTGCTAGGGGATGCACCCAACCCTGCTGCTTATAAGTTTTGTGCTGGACCTTCCCCCAAGCGGCATGGGTAACGCAGCTCAATCTGGCCACGGGTTGGTGCGAAGTAGGGGTTGGCAACTTAAGGGACCTGTCCCAGAATCGCAATCATCCTCATACATCACTGTCTCGATATCAACTCATTGTTGAAAGGGTCGTACAATCCAATTAGTACCATAACCTTTGCATACGAAGATGCCACAAAGATAAATTCCATTAAATGGGATATCCATCAAATGACATTGACCTTCAATCGCACTTACTTCGTACCGTCGATGATACACCACTAAAAAAATCAGGATTGCAATATATAAATTACGGGTAGCTTAGGATCAATAATATTTATACCCGTCCATAACTCAGAGATAAGATGCACGCATAATATGCAGAAATTACACATCGCCAGATACCACTCCCTGGATAAAGCTATGTTGCAGCCGTCTAAAATAAGACGTCCATAAACATGCGCGCATCGGGAGTACAAGGCTAGTGGGGATGCCAGGTGCGTCTCATTTGCTATACGTCACGGTTGACTCCCTGTGATGTCTCATTACCTAAATGTTTATTGCGGTAAGGTTTTCTAGCTCAAAGTAGTGTTTGAATGTATCCATGATGATGCAAATAATATGTATTTGTCATTAAGACAAACACACAGCTATATTGATGCATATATATTTTTATATATATATAAATATATATATATCTATATGTGTGTGTGCATATATATATACATATATATATATATATATATATATATATATATATATATTTATATATATATATATATATATATATATATATATAATAAATATAAATATATCGATGCTCGATATATATATGTATGTTCAGTGCCGTATTGATACCAGTAGCTAATGACTATTTGACAGTCTTCAGTCGCAACAGTATATGTTTGTAGGCTCCCTGCAATGATACAACTTCCACAATCAGACGGGACCTGAATTTACAGTGAATAAATGCGTGCGCCGACCTTTGAATGTAGTCGACAACGTTTGAATGAAAAGGGAACATGCATATGTTTTAGTTTTATGCGATAGTCAAATATAAATCATCTTTAAAAAGCTTATTGAAATGCCATAATCGCTGTGAATTTTGCATTGTGCCTGTTGCTTGCACAGAAATAAGTGCTTTGAATATAACACAAATAATGTTTGTGACATATTATAATCGGTTGTAAAATTATATGTACTAGATTTCTCGACTAAAACAACTGCTCTACTCTTATTGTTATTATCGATACATATGCGCTCTTGCTTAGAAGAATAATGGTCAATGATTGAGTGAAAAGTGTGTTTTTGTTACAACGACAGAAGAATAAATATGATGCCAATGTAATCAGTTTAACCAGTAGCCTTGAACAAACAAAGTTCACAATAAACGATAAACATCTAATTAATCTGTTTGAATTATATATATCTGCTGATGCATCTTATAAGCATGACAATGTATTTACAATGATAGCTAGTGATGAAAGCAGTGTGCGAAACAATTAAAGTCACGTTGTATGACTTCGTGAAGGCTTAAGTAAATGATTCCGAGATGAAGAACAAATAGGGGCGGAGATGTGTTCGCTTCCGTTGCCTTCTAAATGATAACCTCCATCCTCTACTTTGAATAGGCTCTCAGCAAAAAGCATATCTATAAAAGCGGAGGGTTGCAAGAACCACCAAACAAGGAATCGTTCTGTTTCGACTCTTCATACAACTGGATTTATTTAAAAAGCGCACATATCTGCTTGGCTCTAGATAAATGCGCTACAACAAAGCTATACCAAGGGGCAGAGAGAAAAGAAAGAACCACGTTTTAGCACTATATAATCTCTGTCTTAAAGAAAGAGGACTTGTTGTGAGGGTATTTCTTGTTTCTCTTCTGTAGTGGCCTGAGCAGTATACTCAGATATAAGCAAGCTCACTTAACAGCGTACGAGATATATTTATTGACTTTCGATACCAAAGCTGGGCGTTATAACCCATAAGGTCATTATGCGATGATTTATATATCAGTCGCGTCCAATATTCGGATCCTGGGGGCAGCTTAAGCTCCCGAAAACTTGGACGCTGCCTAGATCGATATAAGCCCACAATCCCATAGTTCCCCTCATGAGACCAGCTTACCTGTATTGGATGACCAATCACATTTCAAACTATACTGGCACCGAACACAACGAAGTGACATACATATTTTGTCACAGTGGAGTATACCTTTAAGGGCATGATGTGGAGTTTAAAAATAAACGGAATAAACCATACAACAGACTCATGTTGTAACACGAAGGCCCAGTGATTGCCTGAAAAGTTAAAAACCAATACCAAGCAAGCTCAGCTCTAACAGCAGTGTGAAGTCCCCATTCGACAAGAATTTCCATAAAGGAGTTGTAAGTCAGGGGAATGCATTTTGTGCTCATAAGGTAAATCATCCTTTTTCAAATGCGGAATAAGAAGCTCGTTCACATTTGAAGTATGTGGTAAAATGCGCATCAGCTGTAATTCGGCATTGTGGCTTTGTGGCCTTTTGTCTTGAGGTACATGACATAAAAACAACCATTTTTTCACCGAAGCGTTATTCAATGATTACTTGTCCAAATATTGTTTAAATATTTATTAATTCATAATATCATATTAAGACGCATTCTTATCTTATGATATAACCTGCAGTAAATGGACTGCTGTAAGTGTCAATAATATGGGTTTTCTATTTTAGATCCAACGGCACAGCTTTCTTTGTAAAGTGTGTCATACATAAAAAGTCATATGCCAAGATGCATCATCGTGCTGGCGTTATAACACTTAGTTTTGCAAAGCATTAGATTCTATCTAGAGGGGGTAGCAGTGTCTGGTTGTGTGCTCTGTGACATCATGCAACTAGTGTACTGTTGTAAGTGTCAATTATTTGGGTATCATATTTTCAACATCATATGGAACTGCAGTGCTGAAATGTCTCATGCTACACATATCTGCCTAGATCAAGTTGATCGATATGGTATAATGCTTTGAACTCGTCTTAATGCTACAAGGGCGCATCCCACTGCTGCTGCATGATTCCGCCAGCTTAATATTCACCCCAACAGTACATTGTAGATGTAATGTATTTGTTGTGCTTTGGTAACCTGTGGTGGAGGTTTGGTTGCGGATGTTAAACAAAACAGATACAATCCAGCAAGCTATCTGTCAACTAACATAGTGCCGTCTTTATATTTAATGACCCATCATCTTCTGATTGTGCTGGGTAGCAATACAGAATGAATCCGTAAGACTGAATTGCGTTTAATAGCATAACAATTCATCCCCCCACCCACCTCCAATATTTATTTTCTTTCTCTCATCCCGATACTGCACATGTACTCGTTGTCGCAAATACCGGTAAACTGCAGTGTTTTCAGTCATTGGTAAAGAAACGCGCATATGCTGTCAACCTGGCGCCACTGACATTTAAGACTCAAGCTCTTGCAAAATGCTGACGTTACCACTTGCTGGAGTTGATATTCATGTGGGGTTCCCGCTGCACACCAAAGCGACGTAAGCGACAGCCGACTGCTTTACCACTGAAATCGATTACCAGACAGGTTAGATGCGATGGCTGCTTGCGACGCGCAACATCTAATATAAGATATGACCTTGGCTGATGCATGGCCTACTGTTCCGTAACTGATGACGTATCTGTTATTATCTGGTAGAAATGTGTAGGTGTTACATGTCACCTATACACAGTTCTTACTGATCACTGATATTACCATGCATTATATGTCGTATATATCGCAATATTGGGATAATTTATATTCTGCTTAACCAATGTATGAAATGATTGCAGTCAATTATCTGATCGTGTACTCCTTGGCTGGCGCGCACAACTTATGGCGTTGCATGATATCCCTAAGTGAGCATTAAATGTTCCCAATCCAAAGAAGCAAAGCACAAGCTATTACCATTTGAAATATACAACATTATTTATATCTTAGTATGGGAATTAAAAAACATATAAACATATTTTACTTATGTTTTCCATGTTATCACTCAACATTGCAGCAACTGTCATGTGTGGTCGTGCGTCTTGTTAGCCAATCCCACTGACGCAAGATCGTATATTTTAAACGGCCGTCAGTTAAATACCTAGTGGGGCGAAAACAGATACCGTGGATTGTTAGCCGGATGATGGGCACCATAAAGTAAGTGCTTGGATATAGACATAAGCATTCAGCAGCACTGTTGGTCTGTTTCGTCAACATCAGTAATTGTGTTCCCGATGAAATGTGTATTGGAGCTTGAAAGGTGACTTCAATAAAGCAAATAGCTATAGCTAGTGTATCCACATATCCGTACATGAAGCTAATGATAAAACATATAATGCCCAGATTGTCATTTTAAAGCAAGCACACTGACTGCTTTATATTCAATTCAGTGAAAGAGCAGACAATTATTCTTGAATGACTGCGATAATACTCATCATGGAAGCAGTTCACTTTAGAAATGGAAGAACAGTGTGGTCGGACGCAATGCGCATTGTGCGTGAACCGACTGGGATGAGCGGCTGGCTTTACAGGTAACCGCTCACGCTATTTTACCCATTTCATTCACGGCCTCTTCTAAGGTGTTTTAGCCAATCAAGACGTTGTCATGACATTCGACAATAGGGTACTATTTCCTCGTTCAAACGTCGATGAAAGCCTTATATACCAGAATGCCGGCATCAACGTACTTCTAACTTTTGCTTACCTAACGTAGTGTTGATAACTTTGGTAAAAGGGGTCAACAAGTTAAAATATAAGCCCAGGAGCATGTTTTGTAATAGTAGCTTAGAGTGAACAGTGCGCTGATCCATACATCCTATATACAAAAGCCGATCACGTGGTGAATTCCCTACATACAATTTGGTCCGTAAAATCGCATCGACTAATGCGGTGTGGCATCTGCACAATTGGAGAAGGTTACAGTGACGTCAATAGATAACGTGTTGAATGGAACCAGGGCGGCCATATGTGTCTCTGTTACAAATACCTCGTCGGATGTTACATGTATTATGCACACCTGGCGCATTCGTACCATCTAGCTCGTATAGTGGCAAAGTTATATAGCTAATGATGCGAAAGGCACCTCATCTTACAGGTCCATTGCTTGGTCTGCAATGCAACGGCTGCAATATCTGCACTGGTGAACCGGGAAATAAATATTTACTGGTCAATGATTACGCGAAGAATGTACTCATGGATGATTGATGTCTGTAATTCATGCGTGTATGCCTAAGGGAAGTTTGAATTTCACTTTCTGTTCTATTGTGGCAATTCAATGCAGTATGTCTCGAGTTCACTAACCCGACTGATCGCAGTAACGATAAAAAGACTAGTTTTTAAATACTGCAAAAATGATTACTTTATTATTGCATTACTTATGGCCGTCTTTATTCAACGTGTTTAATGTTCATAACATAATGTAGAATCCAAACATAAACATAAGTCGATCGCTCATTTGTAAAAAAACCGATTGAAATTACTGACGAGTACCACTTTTCATCTCGACAATAACGTAGTATTCTCCGACTTTCAGTGCGATCCACACCTAAACTTTACCTATGGTAAGGACGAATAAATTACACCACTTTGACCCAAGCTAGTGTGAACATTGACTGCTTTTCTCCTTACAGGGAGCCAAACCGAGACGCTCTTATTTCAAGATATTAGTTGCTGTTATATAGTAAATGCTCAAGCGACACGTGCTTGCAACTGATAAGCATATGATTTGGACATCAACACATTATATACAGTGCTGATAATTGTATTCGTGCGAAACCAATACATTGACAACATAGCATTCTGCAGAAACAAGTTTCCGAACGAGTCGCAGGGTTTCGCGGCATCCAGAAGTCTTTTTCAAGAGTATCAATATCTATACCCAAATAAAATGGCGTACATTTGACACAAACAGCCAAACACAAATCAATGAAATCGACATTAGAGGTAATCTCAGAAATGTATAAATCAACGCAAAGTCTTGCTCGTTCCCTGTTGACATTGTTATATGTTGTAATAATAGATTAGTTTCAGTTTCACAAGGTAAAAATCTCTGTTCGCACGTTGATACATGTGACAGCAAACAACCAACTAAAATTAGGAACGCTTCTAACAGCATTACTTAACTGATGAACGAGCGCAACAATGAACGTCACACGAGATGACAGGTGCGCACAAGACAAGACAATTGCGAAGCATATTCACACCTGATCACTAGGCTATTTAAATGTCACGCCGTTGACCTTCGTTCTATTCAGAACAGCAGGTGCGTATTCTGCAATACCGTGAGCATAGTGTACCAGAGTCCATTGTATCATATGTAATGTATGTTGCGAACACACGTCCGCACACACAAACACAGGAACACACCGACACCACACACACACACCTTCACACACGTTTTCAAATGACCTACAACAAGTAATATACACACACCTTCATACACACACAATGGCATAATTAATTATGTGTCCGCTAGCAGCTCTGGGGAAACCCCTCAGTGTAGAAGGCCCTAAGAACTGATTTGGTTTAATATTGACTAACGTTGGCATGGTGGTTAATACACTCATTGGCATTCATTCGGTATAATATGTGAGGTCAAAGTTGTTTTAGATAACCGTTTCAACCTTATGATAATTAATTCAAATGAGAACGAATATAGGTAACATTTATACATATATGAGTTACACCGAATTATAGATATCGAAAGCATCCTATCATTGCCAATCATTATTATGAATATATATATATATATATATATCTAAAATAGCGAGCCCTCATATAATAAATTCTCATCACCAATCTGTTTATGCTCATGTGGGTGCTCAAACATTTCACCTTCATGGTAGACACAATATTCCGGCAGTAGGCAGACAATTTTCATACAATAGGGACAAAGCAAACCAGAAAAAGCATATATTCCCTATATTATCTTCCTATTTAGATCATTAATAAAGCAATATATATCGATATCAATATTATATTCTCTCTTTCCACTGGCCGAGCTCAAACATATATACATAATTATACAGTATATATTATATACTATATATATATATTATATATATCTATATATATCTATGAATATATATATCTATTTATAATATATATTATACATATATAATATATATTTTTATATATATATATATAGGTTCATAGTCTGACATATATATATATATATATTGCTTCTCCAAGATATATCTATAATATCTATATCTCTCATAGGTGTTCTCTTTCTGTGTTGTGTTGTGTTGTGCAATAATGTGTGCCAAAATTAGGTTCGCAACAGTTAATTTCCAAAGGGAATACACTGTCATAGGTTGTTTTGGTTATTCGGAAACTTCTGTAGTTAAATTCTCTGGCTAGACTCGCGCCGACATATGCGTTATATGGGTTATTTACATTTGTATGACAGCTGTCATATTATCCACAACATCATCCTTGTCCACAGACACCAAGCACCAAGCACCGTGACAGATATAGTTAATACGTGAAAAGTGCTTAAGAGATCCATTCAATTGGGAAGATATATGAGGCACAGAATCCTTTAAAGCATTTAACGGGGCTGCAAAGCTAATCTTCGTGCCTGATGCATGTTTAGATGAACGGCATCATTTATACTGAATGCACCAGGTGTGGTTTGCTAATCACTTTGGCCTTACAGTCTACTCCGGGCTCTACCTCTTAAGGAGGCAAGAATAAATGAGTGAGCGATTCTCGCCCGCAGTCATTTGATAAAAGGTTTGATCAGAAGCATTGTTTCAGTACTCAAAGCCTGTTTACGAATTTTCACAAACGTAATCGAAAATTAATGCCTGCAAGAAGGAATGGTCAAACGCATTATAGCATGTATTTGCCGTCAGACATTAGGTTTGAAACGGTCCTAACATTACTTTTGCGAGTAAATTTTTCAATTAGCGTTCATTTCTTCTCTCTGAAGCTGTCGACGATCTGCGTATCCCGATTTGTTTTTCTATTTTACAACTTTCTGTTTATTAAAGAGTCCGGCAATTGAATTTCGCTTCTCCGTGCATGTTGCTAATACAGTAGCGTCCGCTTATGAAATGACGAGGAACAGGTAGCGACCGACGAGTGGAATAGCACCTTCTGACTGGGGACGTTTTCAAATGACCTAGCGGGAACTTAAAGTATATAAATGCAGCCTTCATACTGCTCAACCAATGGCTTATAATTAATTATGTGTCCGCTAGCAGCTATTGGGAAACCCCTCAGTGTAGAAGGCCCTGTGTTTACGAACTGATTTGGTTTAATATTGACTAACGTTGGCATGGTGGTTAATACACTCATTGGCATTCATTCGGTATGATATGTGAGGTTAAAGTTGTTTTCGATAACCGTTTCAACCTTATGATAATTAATTCAAATGAGAAAGTAACAGGTAACATCTATCACGGTGAGTTACACCGAATTAACCTGAGAATCGAAAGCATCCTGTCATTTCCAATCATTATTATGAATATAGCTTCGAGAGTATATACTATTGCCTAAAATAGCGAGCCTCATATAATAAATCAACTCACCAATCTGTTTATGCTCACCGGCATTTGGGAGCTCAAACATTTCACCTTCATGGTAGACACAATAAATTCCGGCAGTAGGCAGACAATTTTCATACAATAAGGACAAAGCAAACCAGACAAATACTGAGATCCGGTTGCATTAATCTTCCTACGTTGCTCTTGGCCTTGGAGATCATAATAAAGCAAACAGCCGCTGCCCAACATCGAGACTTAGTCCAAAACAGACAGTAAGCCTCTCTTAGGCTCACATGATTAGCAAACCACACATGGTGCGTTCAGTATAAATAGCGCCCCTCCTTACAACATGTGTCCGGCTCGAGAGTAAAACAGTGGGTCGCTAATCTCGTATCTCGGGATGTACTCATGTGGACGCGATCCATCCAAATTATAAAATCTCGCCAGACGCCTAGTATGTGTCGTCGTCTTTGACAAACATAATATATATATATATATATATATATATATATATATATATATATATATATATATATATATATATATATATATATATATATATATATATATATATTATATATATATATATATATATATATATATATATATATATATATATATATATATATATATATATATATATATATATGTATATATATATATACATAATATACCATATATGACTTCGTTTTTGATCGTGTCTGCTGGTTACAGAGCGCATACCATACCGTTAGATCCTTGCTCTGGTTGATTTTACTTCCCGAAAAAAAACTCTGGCCCCTGCCTTTCGTTAAGCCTCTCTTTGCTCACATGATCGGCAAATCACACATGGTATATAAATAGCGCATCCTTACAACATGTGTCTTCGATGAATACTTTGTTATGAAATATCAGATAATATACTATTAGTTGTGGCGTATATACTGTCGAAAGGAATGCAAGGAAGTAAAGCAATTATCCCGTGCAACTGACTACTAATGTGAACATACATAGGAAGCTGTATGTTGCTTCCCATACAACCAGGTCGATATGCAGCATTGTTTATTGCTGACACGTATATATATACCCATCCCGGTTTTTGTTAATTACGAACCACATGCGCTGTCCTATGAGACCAGTGTATTTATATCATGCTGCAGCTCAGTGTCGACTTATTTGGTTAAAACATACTCGAAAAATGTTGTATTTATTTTGCACTCTTTTGAATAACGTAATTATTTCCGGTTTGTTCGAGGAAGTAAAATCAACTGTGCCCTAGCTTTTGTTACCAAATCAGTTAGAAAAGCATTAAACCATTAAAAGGCGTCAAAACAAAAGGCATCTACTGCCCAAAACACAAGAAAAGCATCGTTTTTGACACAATTAATCACCTTACTAGGCACACTTTACGTTGATAAGTGATAGGTTGTATGGGTCTATTTGTATGTGATAATAAAACGTCCCCGCTGTAAATCTATTATGATAATTCCAATCTATATTTCCAAGTAGCAAAACGTATATACATATATGAGATCGGCATCATTCCTGATGACTTAATGGAGGTTATGGGAATTTCAACATGGCAGCATATTTATCAATTCCATTGTCATCAACTCTATTCAACGAAGAATTGTGTATATTACTGGAAATAACTCAACACTACAGTATTACTGAATCCATTCCACTTGGCCTTATATCATGCCTTATTTTAATATCTGTTACATTGAAAATATTTATGCTGCTGCCTTCCCGAAGGCTTGTTTGTCCAGTACTTCCCACTATAGGTGAATGTACGCTCGCAGCGTCAATCACATTCCGACATTCCATGCGCTTTGTAAGTATATCAGTTTCGTTTATTCATGAGTACGCCCGGAAATTGCTTGTTTTTGAAGTTTTCAATGCTAGTTTGGAAATAGTCTCCTCGACCCACGTCATCTGGTACTAGACAATGACCAACGAACAATTATCGTAATTGACAGACACCAGTCCGTAATGAAAGATGCGATGTGATTAAGGCAGTGTTATAGTGCTGTTATAAACTATTTCAAAGGAGAAGACAACTGCCGTGTGTGTTTGATATTAGACAACCCCCTCTTTTATAAATTTTCATAATTCTTACATATGTTTAAAAACTAAAATAAATAAATTATTGAAGAGCACAACCCAGGTATCGTTCCCACAGTGAGCACGTCACCTGTCGTTACAATCACGGCCGACCCATAATCAGACTTATTTCGTGAAACGCTCGCGATAATCAGTAATGGGCGACTACTCATGCGCAGCTCTGTACATTATGAAATGTACAAATCAAATTAAGTTTGACACGATCATTCAATACATGAACATTGAATTCTTAAGCGCAGCACATCTTAAACGTACTATCCTACGTGCACGGTAGCTAGCACGCACCTGATGCTCACTGCCAACTGAACAGTCTCTCCGTTGTTCGAATGGCTCTGCATGTAACGATGTATTTGCACATGCGACCATTAGAGATAGATGCTCATGGACGCCAGATGACTCGGCTCTCATTTCACTACTCGTGTCTAGAAATACTGGTTTGCCGAGCAGTGGTTAAATTTTCCATACTTTTATCCATAATATGACAAGAAAGTTACCTTAACGATTATATTCATAACAAGCTATGTAAATTATCGATCCGCTCAGAGTTTTGCTAATATAGTAGCCATTCTAAACAACGTGCATCAGTTTCTATAGTGTTTTGTCGGGAACAGTTCAATATTGCACAATTACTCTAAATTGCCTTCTCTAGGTTGCACTTTAATTGAAAATATGTTTTATTGGATAAAAGGACGTCGTGGGTCGTTAGAATACAAAGTAGGCTGGTAATATCGCACTAACGCTTGTTGTCCGCATAAACCGCTTGCTTACGATTATATCAACTATTGTTTTCCCTAGGATCACGTTAATGTTAACTAGGAATAATCCTTTTTTTCGTGGTAATTAAGTCTTATACATCGATCTCTCAACTATGAAAATTACAAAATGGGATATTTTCTGTTTATTGTCTCTCGTACCTAGTCCATTAATGCTTCTAGATAATTGCGGGGCCCTCTTTATTCACTGTAAGACTATGGCATGAAAAGCTGCTTACAACATGAAACACACGAAGCAGCAGGCAGTGCCGTTCATTGGCCTGATGGTGAATAAGCGCTGAAGAGGCCACAACACCGAAATCGAATCAATCCTGAAGGGAGGTCAAATATGAATGATGAATAAATATTTCACTTAAACCAAGTGCACCAGGTGCTGTTTGCTATTCACTTGGATCTGTATGCGACATATAGTCTACAATGGATACTGCGACAGTCAATAATACTGATGTCTAATGTCTAATCGCTGATTTCAAGCTCGTTATATGAAACAGTGTCATACAGCCTAGAATATTTGTCCTTAAAGGGTTTCGCATATATTAAAATCATCATGAGCATCGTCCACAAGGGTAGGGTTGGACACACGGGCGCTAAATTTTTAACCAGCTTCATTCCAAAAATTGGGGTTATTTTTGCACGCGTTTGCAGCCGCCATTCTGTCGGCTAATTTGTCTTGTATGCGCATGTCGTTCCGATATTTCTTTTTGTAGTATTTTTTAGTCTTAAGCATTATATCTTTAATTGTCCCGGTAGTAGGGCATCCATTCTCTCGCCACAAGCGGCACCAGAAAATTGATTCATTTTTCTGGGATTGGACTTCGTCAGACCACCAAGCCCGGCAGTTCTTTCGTCAGTTTGGTCGCAAGCATGAATTATGTCATCGTGAAATTGATCAATTTTCTCAACATACTCGCAACAGAGAGAGAGAGAGAGAGAGAGAGGAGAGAGAGAGAGAGAGAGAGAGAGAGAGAGAGAGAGAGAGAGAGAGAGAGAGAGAGAGAGAGAGAGAGAGAGAGAGAGAGAGAGAGAGAGAGAGAGAGAGAGAGAGAGAGAGAGAGAGAGAGAGAGAGAGAGAGAGAGAGAGAGAGAGAGAGAGAGAGAGAGAGAGAGAGAGAGAGAGAGAGAGAGAGAGAGAGAGAGAGAGAGAGAGAGAGAGAGAGAGAGAGAGAGAGAGAGAGAGAGAGAGAGAGAGAGAGAGAGAGAGAGAGAGAGAGAGAGAGAGAGAGAGAGAGAGAGAGAGAGAGAGAGAGAGAGAGAGAGAGAGAGAGAGAGAGAGAGAGAGAGAGAGAGAGAGAGAGAGAGAGAGAGAGAGAGAGAGAGAGAGAGAGAGAGAGAGAGAGAGAGAGAGAGAGAGAGAGAGAGAGAGAGAGAGAGAGAGAGAGAGAGAGAGAGAGAGAGAGAGAGAGAGAGAGAGAGAGAGAGAGAGAGAGAGAGAGAGAGAGAGAGAGAGAGAGAGAGAGAGAGAGAGAGAGAGAGAGAGAGAGAGAGAGAGAGAGAGAGAGAGAGAGAGAGAGAGAGAGAGAGAGAGAGAGAGAGAGAGAGAGAGAGAGAGAGAGAGAGAGAGAGAGAGAGAGAGAGAGAGAGAGAGAGAGAGAGAGAGAGAGAGAGAGAGAGAGAGAGAGAGAGAGAGAGAGAGAGAGAGAGAGAGAGAGAGAGAGAGAGAGAGAGAGAGAGAGAGAGAGAGAGAGAGAGAGAGAGAGAGAGAGAGAGAGAGAGAGAGAGAGAGAGAGAGAGAGAGAGAGAGAGAGAGAGAGAGAGAGAGAGAGAGAGAGAGAGAGAGAGAGAGAGAGAGAGAGAGAGAGAGAGAGAGAGAGAGAGAGAGAGAGAGAGAGAGAGAGAGAGAGAGAGAGAGAGAGAGAGAGAGAGAGAGAGAGAGAGAGAGAGAGAGAGAGAGAGAGAGAGAGAGAGAGAGAGAGAGAGAGAGAGAGAGAGAGAGAGAGAGAGAGAGAGAGAGAGAGAGAGAGAGAGAGAGAGAGAGAGAGAGAGAGAGAGAGAGAGAGAGAGAGAGAGAGAGAGAGAGAGAGAGAGAGAGAGAGAGAGAGAGAGAGAGAGAGAGAGAGAGAGAGAGAGAGAGAGAGAGAGAGAGAGAGAGAGAGAGAGAGAGAGAGAGAGAGAGAGAGAGAGAGAGAGAGAGAGAGAGAGAGAGAGAGAGAGAGAGAGAGAGAGAGAGAGAGAGAGAGAGAGAGAGAGAGAGAGAGAGAGAGAGAGAGAGAGAGAGAGAGAGAGAGAGAGAGAGAGAGAGAGAGAGAGAGAGAGAGAGAGAGAGAGAGAGAGAGAGAGAGAGAGAGAGAGAGAGAGAGAGAGAGAGAGAGAGAGAGAGAGAGAGAGAGAGAGAGAGAGAGAGAGAGAGAGAGAGAGAGAGAGAGAGAGAGAGAGAGAGAGAGAGAGAGAGAGAGAGAGAGAGAGAGAGAGAGAGAGAGAGAGAGAGAGAGAGAGAGAGAGAGAGAGAGAGAGAGAGAGAGAGAGAGAGAGAGAGAGAGAGAGAGAGAGAGAGAGAGAGAGAGAGAGAGAGAGAGAGAGAGAGAGAGAGAGAGAGAGAGAGAGAGAGAGAGAGAGAGAGAGAGAGAGAGAGAGAGAGAGAGAGAGAGAGAGAGAGAGAGAGAGAGAGAGAGAGAGAGAGAGAGAGAGAGAGAGAGAGAGAGAGAGAGAGAGAGAGAGAGAGAGAGAGAGAGAGAGAGAGAGAGAGAGAGAGAGAGAGAGAGAGAGAGAGAGAGAGAGAGAGAGAGAGAGAGAGAGAGAGAGAGAGAGAGAGAGAGAGAGAGAGAGAGAGAGAGAGAGAGAGAGAGAGAGAGAGAGAGAGAGAGAGAGAGAGAGAGAGAGAGAGAGAGAGAGAGAGAGAGAGAGAGAGAGAGAGAGAGAGAGAGAGAGAGAGAGAGAGAGAGAGAGAGAGAGAGAGATATATATTATATGTTGTGTGTGTAAGACCAGTTTTGATTAATAAGGGGGTGTATATGAGGGTAGAGTTGACAAGAGAAGCAGCCAATCCAAAACCAACAGGCAATTGCGTTAGCACATTCGCGTTTGACCCTTTCGCCCACTGCCGAGGCGAGTAAATTAACACTCACAACTGATCATGTGTTGGGTGGACGGCTCTACCCTCATATACACCCCCTTATTAATCACACTTGTCGATTTGAGAGCAGCTGACCGGCTGAAAACCTCCTCAGGTGCACATTATTAAGTCTACGCCGCTTGGCTTAAATAATGGTTTGAGGCGTTTGTGCAAATGTTAAGAAATATCGGTCATGTGCTTAACATAAATTGTCGCCATATTACACAATATATTTCAGATGGGTTCTTACTGATTACCCATCCTAACTTATTATGCGCTTATAAAAACCGTTTTTGATCGTATAGAGTTAAGCACGACGAATGATTAATTAGATATTCTGCCTAACAGTAATAAGTTAAATTCTGGTAAACACATAGCATTAAGACTCCTGTCTGACATCGGCTCCCCCTATGACATAATTGACATAACAAAGACACGAAGCGCTGTATAAGGACGCACTTTCCAATCTCATAAACCTTTCATAAGTCAATTTTGAGCGGTAGAAACTGTATCATACTTCGGGACACATCGTTCCTGAAAACAGATGTTTGAATGATCGTAATAATGTTCTTATGGCTCAAAGTTTGACGAACGTGCAGGGACGCAAAGGCTGATTTTCCTATTATCACTCACGTTGTTCACTTGCTTCATTGAGGCTGGTGGGCACCAAGGACGTATTCCTATTGAGCAAAGAACAAAGTATCACGCTCATTGGTAAAATCCTTACTGGCCGAAGGAAAGAAAAGCTTGATTGTTAAGATGGGGAGAACCATTAACATTTGTATGTAGATGCCAGGCATCGTCTCGCAGCACACACGATACATAGTCTTCCACATTGGTTGAGAATATTTGAGTTTCGTCCACCGATGTGGAAATGCAGTGACAATTACTATGGATGAGATAGAGGTCATATAAAAACAAGTTTGGTTAGTTCCGTTTGGCAATTGAATCATGAAAGACGATTCACAAGAAAATAAAGGTCAAACAATTCCACCGGATGATCTGTGGAAGTCGTACAAATGATTACATGCTCTGTTTCCGTTGACGTAAATGCAAATTAATACATACAAGATCGTTGCATAAAACAAAAGCATTATTGTGTGCAAGCTGTGTTTTTGTCATTCTATGTTTTATGAAATAAAAAAACAAAAATGAGTCCACCCTTTGAAACCACCCACGCATAGCGGAGCATCATCCCACCAAATGATTCTGACGAATATAAGCACGGAAATTAAAATAACATCACTTATAACACCTAAAGTCCATGAGAGCTATCAGAGCTCATTAGATTGCAAAATAAGAATAACTGGCGCCTGTACATCAAAGTGAAGATAAATCAGCAGTCTGGCAGATTTTACCGAATTGAAAAAAAGTTCTTTCAGTAGTAGGAACATATGTCTCACCTCCAACTAATGCAGGAATCCATTCAGAGAGGATCACGACCGCGCATGTTGATGATGCTTCACCATTTGTAAATTATCGTCATACTTTTTAGGCTGAGCACACATAACATTTAACTCAAGCCATCCTAATGAGGTCATTGGAGTTTAATGGTGTCCAATGACCAATACATGGTACCACATACAATATTTAACATAAGGAATACTTACTAATGAGAGCATTTAAAAGGTTTAATGGTATCCAACGACCATTACATTGTAGCACATATAACATGTAACATTAGGAGTCCTTACAAATAAGTCATTTGATGTCTCTTATGGGCCTCTTACATTTTAAGAGTGGAAGTGTAGAGTAATTGAAGAACCTTTCAACTGCTTAGTATTTAGTCTAGTGAAGTAAGCTTGTCAACTCTTGATCTAGAATATGCAGCTTGCTTGTTAAGACACGCCATATTAGCTACATCAGTTTTGTTTGCACCCCATAAACGGCTCACGAAGCGACCTAGTTGAGTTGTAAATCCAGTGAAACCCAGGTCTAAATACCCCAGCAGTTTAACCTGCAATGGCCATAGAATGGGTCAATTTGGCAGGAAGTTCCCAGAAGAAGTAGGCATCGCTAGCCATCACGCATTTCAATAATGGGTTATGTGCGTTCTTATCTCTTTTCTTCGGAACCTTAATATGCATGTAAGGAGTAAACCAATTGGGCAATCTAGTATGTGTTGTTACTGACCCTGGATTGGACATCCGAAAGGAATGAGTTTACGGTGGTAATGATCAAATGGTCTCTACCGCGCTGACGACGAACACACACATACACACCCACCTGATCATAAAGTTCTGCTGTCTGCATTTTCCCTTGAGAACATGTAAAAGATCAGCGCACCATTGTCACGGTACATGATTATGCACCTATAGCGAGATACGCGGCTGTGTTAGGCCACTTCTTGAAGCACGTATCAGTTTGTGCACGAACTCATTGTGAATGTCATCTCACTGATTCAGCTTGGCTTGATATTTCTAATCATTTTCATTGCAATGCCTATCGGAGAGTTATGAACATTTTGCAAGTGAACACTATATGTAGCAACCATGCATTAGCAATATTAATGTCGCTAGCACCAACCCAATTCAGCATGTAAGAATAATTATCAATGAATGTAAGGCCGACAAATCCAATACATTTAATGGCATCATCATGCGGTACTCCCTCTCGGTTTTGTAACATTTATTTCATTGAATTCTAGTACATATATACTGATACTACTGATTGTGGATGGTGAATACCATGTTAACTACACCAAAGAATGTAAGGCATTAAAAGCAATATTTTGCTGGCCCAACCTTGTTACTTGCTAATAAATTGGAGCAACACAATTTGGTTATTAACAAATTTATGCTAACTTGCAGTATGAATACAAATCCATATTATCAAAATAGTCCGAAGAAGATAGGTACACTGATAATGATTATCATTATAGTACTCCTACTAACATGAAAGCATGCAGCATGCAAAATATTTCGTTTGTTAATTGTATGCAAGAGACGTAACGATCTGTTTAGAGGAAAGGTGATGCTTGTGTGGGACAATAGCGGGGTGATATAGGGCTGTATACTTGTGTGTCCGGTCTGCATGTGTGCGCAAGTTAGGTTTAATTGCGCAATTCAAGCATTCATCAATCATAATCGACTTCTCAGATTAAACCATGATAGTGCTCATTATAATCAACGCGTTTATAGCTACGCTAAGAGGGCTCACTTTGAGTGGCTCTGTGGTGATCGTTAGGCTTATGAATAGTGGTTTAAAAATATCAATAAATGTCTGAAGCGAGGAAACTGACCTGGGGTCGACATAAACATTTTTGGCATGTCAGTGGGATGTTTATAGCTTCGATGAGCTGCGTGACGATTATGAAATTACTCGAAAGATACCCCCGACATCAGGCGACGATAGCATGAAATCAACAGAAGCCAACGTCTCGAGTCTCGGCGGCTGGTAAAGTCATTTGATTTGTCGTGGCGACTACAGCTCAGAAGTAAACAGAGCATTCCACGTGGTTTGAGGAGACGCTATGACAAGACGCTATGACAGTAACGCTTCGGCTAACAGGTGGCGTCTTCACATATTTCCTCAGGCGGAAGCCTCGAGTGAGCTCTCTTAGCGAAGCTAAAAACTCTTTGTTATAATTGCGACCTTGCGTGATGATGAGATTGCGTTGACGTGAGTGCTATAGGAAGGACATGTATGATTGAACCAAGATGAACAAGCATTTTAATGTTTCTGTAGATGGCATATTGTCTGTTCAAGTAACTGTTTCAAGGATGCCCCATAAAGGTAAATGCACGCTATGCCAACATAAAGCATGA
>CM067351.1:29285834-29302349 GCA_034190875.2 Urechis unicinctus | reverse complement strand
TTGTGCGATTACTAAATGCAATTGGCTATAGTATGAAGCATTTATCAGGCGGTTGTTTTCCCGTCACATTTCGATGCTTCTTAAGACTTGTCGAAGATATTGTAGTGGTCTAATGCAGTACGTATGGTCGCCATGAATAGCTTTGATGGGTCTGTCTCGAGTAAGATCAAGCCACAAGTTAGATATGTTGTTGATGAGAATGACGAAGCTCGTGCCAGCAGATGGTTTAACCTAACTCGTCTTAAATACTGCGTATGACCTGACATTCAATACTACAATGGCATGGCAGTTTATTTCAGTAGATGTTATGCATAAACTGAAACACAATACCAAAGGTGCATGGAAACGTTAAGTAACCTCACATCACAGTACTACGCCTCTTGTAACGGCAAATATTATTACAACACATTGTCTTGCATAGCGGGGGAGGGTTATAATGTGGTCATACATTACACGTGAACATCCAGTAGTTAGGAATTATGCAGATGTGACCTACCACTGAATCTGTCAGCAGTTATAACACTACTACTGTCGATACGATAGATTATGTTGGCCGCTGCCAAAAGATGTCCTACATACATCGGACTAATAATTACATCAAATAAATACCATGAACTCTAATGTGAGAGTTATTATCTGCAACATATCTGGTCACCTTCTTGTTTCATTTCACAACCATTAGTTAGAAAGAGAAGCACCCTTGTCCCGGTCTACATTTAGTGAAGTGTTTTGTCAATCTTAGTGCCAATCAGTTCAAGTACTAAACACATGGCTAGCGGAAGTAAAACGGAGCAAAAACATGGTTTGTGTATATACTGTGTCAATGTACGATGTTTAAGACACTCGATTTCGTCTACAATGCAAAAAACTTTCAACGGTCGACTATCAGGCGGAAATGCCATTTTTTCTATTTCTGGGATAGACATGTTGTGCTTCATAAGCCATTGGTGTCAAACAGGTAAATCAACCTAAGACGCGGAATAAAAGGCTTGTGAAATTTGGAGAGGTGCGGTAAAATATGCCTAAATCCTATTGTTTGATATGGTAGGCGCATCCCACTGCTCCTGCATGATTCCGCCACGTTAATACCTGCCCCAACTATAGATTGTCATGTAATGTATTTGTTGTGCTTTGGTTGCCTGCAGTGTTTTGGTTGCAGATGTTAAACAAAACAGATACAATCCAGCAAGCTATCTGTCAACTAACATAGTGCCGTCTTGATATTTATTGCCCAATCATCTTCTGATCTTGCTGGGTAACAATACAGAATAAATCGTGTTTAATAGCAATACAACCCCCATCCCCCGCCCCTCCAACATTTTTTGTACTTTCTCTCAGCAAGAAACTGCACATTTAATCGTTGTCGCAATTACCGGTTAACTGCAGTGTCTCCAGCATGAGTCGTTGTGAACGAAACACACATCAGCTGTCAAGCTGGCGCTACTGACATTTGAAGCTCACGCATTTGCAAAATGCTGACGTTACTACTTGCTAGAGTCGGTATTCAAGTGAGGTTCTCGTTGTACGCAAAGGCGACGTAAGCGACAGCCGACTGCTTTGCCAATGAAATCGATTACCAGACAGGTAAGATGCCATGGCTGCTTATGACGTGCCTCATCCAATATAAGATTTGACCTTGGCTGATTCGTGGCGTACTGTATCGTCACGGATGACGTATCTGTTATTGTCTGGTGGAATTGTATAGGTGCTACATGTACACGGTTCTTATTAATCACTGATATCGCAATATAAGGATGATTTATATTCTGCTTAACCAATGTATGAAATGATTATAGTCAAATATATGATTGGGTAAACCTTGGCTGGCGCGCTCAACTTATGGGGTAGCATGATATCCCTAAGGGAGCATCAAATGTACCTCTGCCAATCCAAAGGAACAAAACACAAGCTATTACAATGTGACATATACAACATTCTTTATATCTAAGTATGGGAGTTAAAACATATAAACATATTTTACTTATGGTTCCTGTGATGTCACTCAACATTTCAGCAACTGTCATGTGTGGACGTGCGCCTTGCTAGCCAATCCCACTGACACAAGATTTTATATTTTAAACGGCCGCCAGTTAAATAACTGGTGGCGCGAACGGGGATACTGTGGATTGTTCACCAGACGATGGGCACCATAAGGTAAGTGCTTGAATATGACATAAATGTTTCGCAGCACATTGAGTCTGTTTCGTCAACAACAGTATTTGTGTTCCCGATGAAATGTGTATTACAACTTGAAAGGTGACTTCAATAAAGCAAATAGCTATAGCTAGTATATCCACATATCCGTACATGAAGCCAATGATAAAACATATAATACCCACATGTTCATTTTAAAGCAAGCACACTGCATTGAATTCAATTCAGTGAAGGAACATAAAATAATTCGTGAATAGCCGCGATAATACTCATCATGGAAGCAGTTATTTGGAACTTTGGAAATTGATGACCAGTGTGCTCGGACGCAATCAATGCACATTATGCGTGAACCGAATGGAATGAGCGACTGGCTTTATTTCAGTACGAGGAGCCGCTCACGCTATTTTACCCACTTCATTCGCGGCCTCTTGTTTTAGCCGACCAAGAAGCGGTCATGACGTTTGACTCTACGGTACCATTTTCTCATTAAAACTCAGGCAAACGTCAATGAAAGCCTTATATACCAGAATGCTGGCATCAACGTACCTCTAACGTTTGCTTACCTAACGTAGTGTTGATAATTCTGGTAAATGGGGTCAACAAGTTAAAATATAAGCTTTAGGGCATGATTTGTAACAGTGCTCTGATCCATACATCCTATATACAAAAGCCGATCACGTGGTGAATTCCCTACATACAATTTGGTCCGTAAAATCGCATCGACTAATGCGGTGTGGCAGCTGCATAATTGGAGAAGGTTACAGTGACGTCAATAGATAACGTGTTGAATGGAACCAGGGCGGCCATATGTGTTGCTGTTACAAATGCCTCGTAGGATGTTACATGTATTATGCACACCTGGAGCATTCGTACCATCTCGCTCGTTTAGTGGCAAAGTTTTTTGCTAATGATGCGAAAGGCGCCTTATCGTACCTGCAAATGTATTGGCTGCAATGTCTGCATTGGTGAACCGGGAACTAAATATTTTCTGGTCAATTTGTGTTTTAATGACTACACGAAGATTGTACCCAAGGTTGATTGATGTCTGTAATTCATGCGTGTATGCCTTAGGGAAGTTTGGATTTCACTTTCTGTTCTTTTTGTGGCAATTCATTGCAGTCTCGAGTTCACAAACCCGACTGATCGTAGTAACGATAAAAGACCAGTTTGTAAACACTGCTAAAATGACTACAAAATTATGGCATTACTTAGGGCCATCTTTATTCAACGTGAATAATATTCATGACATAATCTAGGATCCAACCATAAACATTAGTCGAACGGCATTAGTAAAAATACCGATTGAAAATACCACATTTCATCTCGACAATAACGTCGTTCCATATGGCTCATACATTCTCCGATTTACAATGCCATCTACACATAAACTTTACCCATTGTGAGGACGAATAAATTACACCACTTTAACCTAAGCTAGCATGAAAGCCAAGCTTAGACGCCCTTTGTTTCAAGATATTTGAGGCTGTTGTATAGCATATGCAATTGCCACGCGCTTGCAATTGATAAGCATATGTTTTAGACATAATCACATTATATACAATGCCTGTATATCAAGATAATTGTATTCGTGCGAAACCAATACATTGACAACATAGCATTCTGCAGAAACATGTTCCCGAACGAGTCGCAGGGTTTCGCGCATCTAGGTGTCTCTTTGTAGAGTATCGATATCTATAACGAAATAATCTGGCGTCTATTTGACACAAACAGCCAAAACACAAATCAATGAAATCGACATAAGAGGTAATCCCTCAAATGTATAACTCCACGCAAAATCTTGATCGCTCCGTGTAAAACATTGTTATATGTTGAAATAATAGATAAGTTACAGTTTCACCAGGCAAAAAGACCACTGTTTGCACGGCGATACATGTGACAGCTAACAACCAACTATAATAAGGAACGCTCTTAACAGCATTACTTAACTGATATACGAGCCTTCACTGAACGTCACACGAGATGACAGGTGCGCACAAGGCAAGACAATTGCAAAGCATATTCGCATCTGCTCACTAGGCTATTCAAATGTCATGCCGTTTACCTTCGTTCTATTCAGAACATCTAGTGCAAATTCTGGAATGCCCTGAGCGTAGTGAACCACAGTCCATCGTATCGTATTAATGTACACACATGTATATATATATATATATATATATATATATATATATATATATTCGATGTAGTTGCATTGTAGACGCTCACTCATTTATTCTTGCCTCCTTAATAGGTAGTAGACTGTAGGACTCGTGAGGCCAAAGGGATTAGCAAACCACACCTGGTGCATTCACTATAAATGATGCCGATCATCTAACCATGAATCAGACGCGGCAATTAGCTTTGCAGCCCCGTTAAATGCTTTAAAGGTTTCTGGACCACTTATATCTTCCCAATTGCATGAATCCCTTGGGCGCTTTGCAATGATTAACTATATCTATATATTGGTGTCTTTATACAAGGATAGAGGTGGTATATATAAATATAGTCTAGCCATCTATCTATATATATATATATATATATATATATATATATATATATACTATATATATATATATATATATATATATATATATATATAATATATATATATATTATATATATATATATATATATATATATCTATATATATATATATATATATATATGCCTATATATATATATAGTACATGGAATGGTCATATGCATTATACAACCTATTGGTCGTCAGCTATTAAACGGTCCTAAAATTACTTGTGCAAGTAAATTTTTCCATCAGCGTTCCTTGTCGACGATCTGCGTATCCAGAGAATTGTGAACGTTTTACTTTTTTACAACTTTCTGTTCATTGAAGTGTCTGCCAATCGTATTTCGTTTCTCGGTGCACGCTGCGATTACAGAAACGTCCGCTGACGAAAATGTAGTGGAGCCGGTAGCGACTGACGGGTAGAATAGAACCCAAGAGTTTATAGCTACGGTAAGAGGGCTCACTTCGAGTGGCTCTGCGGTGATCGCCTCCCTAATTATAATACATTGCAATCGTAAAGTGGCGCTACCGTGTCACAAATAAAAGCAGATGGGAATACTGAGCTGACGTCAGTGAGATTGATGAGAGCGGGGAAAATGTCGTTTCGCAGAGCCTTGCCGCTGCTAAAACACAATAGGCTTATGAATAAATGTCAGCTTGATATCTTACACGGTCTGGGGTACACTTATCTAAAACAGCCTTTAGCAGCGTCCGCGCAGTTTACGATCCTCTATCTTTTTTATGTCGGCACTGGGGATGGTAGTTTTAGACTGTAAATAACTGTCTGAAGCAAGGAAACTGGCCTTGGGTCGAAATTAACATTTTTGGCATGTAAGGGGGATGTGAAGGTCTCGATTGAGGTGTTTATAGCTACGCCAAGCTGCGTGACGATTATGAAATGACACGAAAGACACCCCCGGCCTCAGGCGACGATACCATGAAATCAACAAAAGCACATGGGACTGTTGATCCAACGTCTCGGGGCTCGGCCGCGGTTAAAGATATGCAGTCATCGGATTGGTCGAGGCGACTACAGCTCGAAATTAAACGGAGAATTCCACGTGGTTTAAGAGACGCTTTGACATGACGATATGTCAATAAAGCTTCGGCTAACAGGTGGCGTCTTCAAATATTTCCTCGGGCGGAAGACTCGAGTGAGCGCTCTTTGCGAAGCTATAAACTCTTTGATAGCACCTTCTGACCCTGGACGTTTTAAAAATGACTGAAGTGAAATAATGCAGTCTACATGCTGCTCAACCAATGTCTTATAATTAATTATGTCCGCTATCGGCTCTGGGGAAACCCCTCAGGCCCTGCGTTTAAAAACTGACTTGGTATGACTAACGTTGGCATGGTGGTTAGGCACTGCACTCAATGGGACAATTCATTTAGATGTGAGGTCAAAAAGGTCGTTTTAGATAACCGTTACTCTTTCAACCTTATGATAATTAAGTCAAATGAGAATGCAGCATAACAGGCAACGTGTAGCACGGCGATTTGCACCGAGTTAAGCTAGTATCAAACCTGAAAATCGAAAGCTTCCTGTCATTTCCAATCATTATCATGAATTTAGCTTCGAGAGTATATACTATTGCCTAACATAGCGATCCTCACATTCTAAATCAACTGACCAATCTGTTAATACTCACCGGCATTTGGGAGCTCAAACGTTTCACCTTCATGGTAGATACAAGGAATTCAGGCACTCGGCAGACAATTTCTCGAAGGACAAGGACAAAGCATACCAGAAAAAGCAAACCGAGATCCAGTTCAAAACAAGTCGTTTATTGCATTGTTCTTCCACCGTTGCTCTTGGCCTTGGAGACCATTAGTAAAGCCGATAGACGCTGCCCCATTTAGAGGCTTAGTCCAAAACAGACAGTAAGCCTCTCTTAGGCTCACATGATTAGCAAACCACACATGGTGCGTTCAGTATAAATAGCGCCCTTCATCACAACATGGGTCCGGCTCGACAGTAAAACAGTGGGTCGCTAATCACTTATCTTGGGATGTACTCGTGTGGACACCATCAACCAAAATTATAAAATCTCGCGAGATTCACTTCGGGTATTTGGTGGATTCTGACTGTGTATTATGTGACGCATTGACGAATAAGGTCGAACAAATGAACAGCTTAGGTTGGACTATAATACGCAGCTGTTTTTTAAAAACGCAAATAAAATGAGGATTTTGAACTTATCGGTTGAAGATTCATTAGTAACTAAGCCATTTCAGCGATGTTTAAAGACAAACTCTTCCCTCCACCCCTACCTCGCGCACATATATCACGCCCGACGCCACACTAGCATGAAACGGAATGCTAGCCTCAAGGTCCAATGATTAAAAAGTTCTCCCTGATGCGCGGGTAATACAATGACTGGCCTTAATTCATTGGTGCGCCAGTCGAAATAACAGACTGTTCCACTGCAATGTGGCTTGACTAGATATGAAGAGCATACCGCACCGCTATTCAATCTGAGGACGCCTATCACTATATCAGGATATTGATCTGTTTTCTAGCGTTTCATTCTAGCGTTTCATATTTGATATAAAATGTGTCTTTACTCGTATCAGGCACAGTCGATATTGTTGCACAAACAACACTAGCTTGACCTATTCTCATATATGTAGCGGCCATAACGTTTCCAGCAACGCGATATAGTATGGACAAGTATTCCCACGATTGACTTAATCACCGTTCTTGTAGTATTTGAGGAATGACTTCGATCTGGAAAGGCGAAATTAAAGCATCTACGGAAACAGTCACTGCTGATGCAGGAACCTCCATTGAAGGAATTTCCTATGAATTGTCATTGCATGTATGGGCCATTGTAGTGCATTTGATACAAGTACCACCTGCACAGATTTGGTGCAAGTCAAAGAGAAAATGGGACTCGCCGGTTTGGGCAGTTGTGACCCGACTCACTGACTGCAATATCTCGCCAATCGGCCTCTTCTATGCTCAATGCTTCTTGCACGGCAGATGACAAGGTGTAAAGACTAAGGTTGTGACTACGTGTGACAGGACTCTCATTCGCTACCATTGGACTGATAAAGTTTTGGCACATTCAGATCTGGTTGTTTTGACGTCGCTCACATAAACAAAATCATGAGCAGCTAGAGATGTCGCCTTCGCAGAAAAGTCATTGCCATCGAATGTGCTGACCGACTACAACAAACAACCCCCCCCCCCACCACGAAATATTTCGAATGATGATTGAATTGTGTGATACTGTAAGGATGTTGCATTTGCTTCTCGTAACCTCCTTGCTGAGCGCCAATGGGCCAACTAGCTTTCAACCTCGTCTCTCTTCACTGTTATTGATTGCCGGCTTCGTGAATATTCTTAAATCAATATATCAAATGCTGTGAAATTTGCGTTAAACTTAGTTGACCAGGGTAAGAGTCGTTATTGGTGTTTTCTATCAATTATATATTCACAAATATGAGATCCAACAATATTGTAAGCCAAATATGGCGTGGACAATGATAAGTACATTTTCGACGCTCTCTTATAAAGTTTTGGCACATTGTTTTCTGGTTACAAATGCCATCGCATCACATGACACAAAAATTCCAAGCAGCTAGAAATGTCGCCTTCGCAGAAAAGACTCAATAAATTCCAAAACGTATTTTTTTCTTGTGTCAAACACATCGTACCTCTGACTAAAATTGTCTATCTACCATTCCTCGTTACGTATTATTGACTTAACAACGTTGAATTTCACAAACGGAAATGTGCTGCTATTCTACTGACATGCTGCTGTTGCAAGTGCACTATTGGGTCGGCTCTGCATGGGTTTGGGCATTGGCGTGGGTGGAGAATACTGAGAACAAATATGCAGAATGTAATGCAAAAAGCTTCACCGCCGTTTTCTTGGAGTACAGTCATTTAAGGTTGCAACTATATGCACGTGCTGTATGCATCCCAGCCCGTTGATCCCAAGTAAACTCATCTGCTGCGTGTCTGTACACATGTGCACGGCCGACGAGCAATGCCTTCTTGCCATGAGAAATGAGTGACAAATGAATTACAAAACGTATTTATTCCTAGGGTCAAAACCAAAAATTAGCGAAAATCTATTTGCCCCATGGGTCTCACAATGTACTCGGATTAAACCTAATCATAAACTGAGCAGTAAGTTATTACTCTGAAAGGTGTCAAAAATGGCACATGTAATGTGTCTATGGCTTAGTTAAGATATCACTGTACCCACATCCTACGTACCAACAGATGAACACATCTAACTTATGCATGTTTAAACTCGAGTATATGGTTCAGCGCTAAGATGGTATCAGCGCCCACAATAGACCCAGTAGCTTACACAAAGCTACTATTAATCAACATTCCTGGGTTTTTTTTTTATGCAACGTCACGGAGACATTAACAGTATACACCAGTATATTGTTTGGGAATGTACCAAGATAGTGCTTGGGGAAAATGTTTAGATAAAATTAACTTTTTTAACCTAGCTCCAGGCTCTTTGATACGATTTTTTTCAGTCAATTGCGCACGATTGGTATTTGTGACCTGCAGATGAATCCGACACAGTGGACTCTAATGTGTTGAACAATTGACTTGGTACCCTATTCCAAACTCTCAATAAAGTTCAATGTTTTGGTACAAATTGGCTGGCCGCTTGTTTGTGCGCTTTCAGATCTAATCACTGTAATAGCCTGATAGATTGTTGGCTTGCCATCATCATTATAAGACTCCAAAGCGATTAAGTTGTATCAAACTGCAGGGAACTGTGTTTCGCTGTTATTCATAAAAGGGCGCTTCCGAGTTATTTACTTTCATTGTACTAGGGGCGCGTTACCATCTAGCAATGTGAAATGTTACAATCTGACCGTCTATCATTATCTTGAGCATTCTTTCAAGAGCTGATCGATGTTTCTTGGCCTCCACGCTATCGCCTGACAATTCGATCGTTCACACCATCCATAGCAAGTGCATGCACATGATGGTCGAACTAAAGCGAAATGCGACCATGAAAACTATCTGCTGACGACTTTCAGAAACGGATACTTGATGTATGCCGCCCATAATTCATGTTCAACAACAAAACTAAGGTTAACGTCAATTGACTTTGAGCCATCTAAATAATGTCAAGCTAATCACAGCTGTAATGTTGACGAAATGTGCAATACAGTCAGGAACATCGGGATTTCGAGGAAGTGAATATACGAGGGCATAGATTTGGTTCAGTCGTCTTCTCTCGTTATCATGAGATCAATAATGTCACACTACTCACTAGCGCTAGCACCTTTGCTGTCAGTGGTCGTAGAATGCGGTCTTTTGCCTGTAGGCCTCTATGGAGTGCATTACTTGGCCCCTATGCACAGTTGTTGGGTGTCATGACAACAAATCTTTTCGACTTGCTTCGGTATGATACGCCGATCTGACATATAATCGCGATGATGCATATTCAGGATATTCAACATTGGATAATTATGAAATATGATAATTAGAGGACCTCACACTGCTGTTCAGATGCAGAGAAGAAATTTGCCACTGTATGTGGCACAGCGACAGAACATAACATTAAGTCGGTATTCCAATACTTTCCTCCAAAATATATTGTAGTATACGATTATATATAGGGGCGCTCTTTATTGTTTATTTGAACTCATTTGAAAACCCGAGAAAACGACAGGTGCGTTTAGATGGTGGTTTCCTAAAGGTACTTCTGGTAAGGCAGACAACCACCTGGCCACCGTTATTCATCAAATGTACATAATTCACATTCTAAAGGCTACTATAAAGAAAGAAGAAAAAACATAACAAAGAAAGGGAAAGGGCCTAGAATGACGTACAGAGTAACAGCCCTTGCATTGACAGATGCAAATACATAACACATAGTCACCTTTCTTCTACACTGGACGTCTTAAAGTTGCGGGACATAATCATCTTATTGCGATCCATTCAAAACTAACATGAGGTATTTTTGCCAGCTGGTTTCTCGTACGATGCAGAGTTTTCTTTTTGCCATAGCCGATCACTTCCGTGAGAAACAATTTCCTTCGATAAATTAAAGTATGAGTAAATTTTTTTCTCTTTTTGCCGAATTCACGCCCAGGATAACACATTCAGTTATGGTATATCAATGGACATATTAATTAGCATCATCAGAGCCAGAGACGACCCAGAGACGAGATAATTAACTATGCGCCAATGCAGTAAAGTGTGCCTGTATATATATATATATATATATATATATAGGTAAATATATAGGTATATATATATATATATATAAATATATATATATATATATATATATATATATATATATTTATATATACATATACATATATATATACATATATATATATATACATATATATATATATATATATATATATATATATATATATATATATATATATATATATATATATATATATATATATATGTGTGTGTGTGTGTTTTGTTTGTGTGTGTGTGTATGTGTGTGTGTGTGTGTGTGTGTCTGTGGGCGTGTGGGCGGAAGGAATGCTAAGACCAGTTTTGATTAATGAGGGGGTGTATATGAGGATGGAGTTGACAAGAGAAGCAGCCAATCCAAAACCAACAGGCAATTGCGCTAGCACATTCGCGTTTGACCCTTTCGCCCACTGCCGAGGCGAGTAAAATAAAACTCACAACTGATCATGTGTTTGGTGGACGGCTGGAGTACACTTGTCGATTTGAGAGCAGCAGACCGGCTGAAAACCTCCTCAGGCGCACTTTATTAAGTCTACGCCGCTTGGCTTAAATAATGTTTTGCGCGTTTGTGCAAATGTTAAGAAATATCGGTCATGTGCTTTACATAAATTGTCGCCATATTACACAATATATTTCAGATAGGTTCTTACTGAGTACCCATCCTAACTTATTATGCGCCTATAAAAACCGTTTTTGAACGTATAGAGTTAAGCACGACGAATGATTAATTGGCACTTATTTAGTAGATATTCTGCCTAACAGTAAATAAGTTAAGTTCTGGTAAACACATAGTATTAAGACTCCTGCCTGACATCGGCTCCCCTATGGACATAATAAGGATACACACGTGTCAAAGGGAGACTGCATAGTGCCGAAAAATAGAGCAAATCTGACCCGTTGCAAATATTTCATATTTGACGTCCCCAGTAATATCCCGCTGTGGGGATAACAGCTTTCCTACATATCTTATTGGAGGTGACAGCAGCCCACCAAATTAACCAGGTTTTGTAAACGGACGACGGCCTATTGGTTTATACGATGTGTACGTCCACGATATGAACACTGTATGGATTGGAATAATGTGGACCCATAGTACCAAGCAATACTGCTCAGGTGCACATTACTGTGCTTCAGCTTCTGTTTATAACATACGCTCATTGTGATAGTGCAAGCATGTTATGTTTTATGAAACAACCTGTTGGGAGTAATAATTACATTTTTTGGGCACTGTCATTTGATCGTTTACCATTCAGTGGGTCTGTGAGGCAGGCACGCATGCTAGGCTTATCGCCACCTCGGGCTTTTCTTTCATGAATGACATTTTCCCCCGGAAAGAGGTAAAAAGCTGTTACTCCAAAGTATTCGTTGTGCGAGCACTATGTTAAAAAGCATATAAACTATTCATGGTTCGTTGATGTGTTATGGACTTAGCTAACCAAATAAACAAGTACGCGTCATACACGGTACGAATAGCGACTGGGGTATTACCGCCATTGCATTAGTATTCGTGTGAGGTTTAGTATCAACATATGCTAGATAACGCACGAGGCAGCGACAAATGTTTTCACGTGCAATATGTTATCATTTAACACTTTTATCAAATGGCAATATTTAGATTTTTCAAGTGCGGATACGGAACTGATGTGTACCGAACATTGTTTGTGCATTTGCAAGCATTTGCCAGTTAAATCCGAGCCGATTGATGACAGAGCACATCACTGAATCGTCACCGGCTAGGACAGGTGTGTGATGTCAGGCGATGACAACGATGATGTGGCCATTGACAGATAGACACATGTCCCATTCTCGGTTTATTTGACCTTCTTTGTTATTGGCACAACCTTGGCATTTTTGTCATGATAATGTTACATTAATGCATACCATGTAACATAATAATAGAATTTGGTTATTTGAGTGTATTTGAAAATTAACAGGAAATCAGATTTCCGGTCGCGATGGATAACGATGGGCACTGTAAAGGTTAACTTGGTTTCTAATGCTGATACTGTATCCCATTGAAGAAATCATACAGATATGTTGCTACATAAACGCGTTCATCAAAGTCAGTATTTAGATTGTCGTTAGCATTATCATTTGGTATACATGCTAGAAAATGTTGGCTTCTTGAGCCATGTCATGCATGTGTATCTACTACAGGGGTAGCTAACTCATTTTGATATGATAGAGTAGCCGTGAGGCTGATGCTTGTATCTCTCTATTCTACAGATATGTTTTCGTATGTTGAACAATAATATCATTCCAAACGCTTGAATTCCCGTTTAACTTCGTGATGGGTTAACTATATGCGTGACTGTCAGACCAGGAGCACGACTGAGATGAGCTCTGGTGTTAATAGCCAAGAGGATAACGCAGAGCCGTCATCTTCTCGTTACCGGCCTCTCAACAACAACCGGATTCACAAGTCACTTGATATAGTAACATGACAAGATGCCATGCTCTAACGCAGTCGATATGTGGTATCAGTGGAAAGGATACTTACGGACAGTAAAAGCCACTTGAATCTAGTTTATCGGCGAAAACTCAATATATTTCTGTTTTGAACAGAATATGCTAACAGAAGTCCCGCATCATGTTGTCTTTACCTATGATGAAGGTAAATATTCATCCATTTTAAAGACAACTGGTGACCATGTTTATTGTAGCGTTGCAGTTATATGGTAGTGTTACAAATGGCCAATGATATATGACACGTCTAACCTGAAAAACATAGTCTGATTTACGATATGCTGCTAAAACATATATATAATATATATATATATATATATATATACGATATGCTATATAGATATATAATATATATATATATATATATATATATATATATATATATATATATATATATATATAGATGTTTATTGTAGCGTTGCAGTTATATGGTAGAGTGTTACAAATGGCCAATGATATATGACACGTCTAACCTAACATATAGTCTGATTTACGATATGCTGCTATATATATATATATATATATATATATATATATACTATATATATATATAGATATATATATCTATATATCTATATATATATATATATATATATATATATATATATATCTATCTATATCTATATATATCTATATATATATATATATCTCTCTATATATATATATATATATATATATATATATATATATATATATATATATATATATATATGGCTAACCGCATGCAATATCATGGATAAAGAAGTCATGTATCTACCCGAGTGGCTTCTGCGTTATGACTCGTGGTATACCAGTGACATACGGTTATAAATGGCTGACGTGGACGTGGTCTTATTACAGCCGTCCACAACATCAATAATCTCGCCGGGGATTGTGATGATTAAATGTCATACAGCACAACACCCACCCAGACACGACACCTATTACCAAGATTATTGTCCCAGTATCATAAGGTTAACACTGGCGGAGATTAGCATCGTCAGTCAACGCAATGGGTACTTTATATAGGGTCTCAATGTCAGCCATAACAACCGTCGTTGTGGCCAAAACAATAGAAAGCACAATCTGTTGTTTATTCGGGCTGTTTCGAAATTGTTTGCGAAGAACAAATCAGACAACAAGCAACGTTGGGAGGTAAAATTTAACATGGAATGGTCAAAACTGGTAATATTGTCTTTTAAAGGGTGGATATCTCATGATAAAATCTCATGGTAAACAAATATATGTTGGTACATTTATCATCAGTAGCCTTGTTCCATCATACACATGCTGGGCAGACAAATATCTCATTTGATCAGTTTTATGAAATCGCTTTATCGTTTTGAGGTTCATAATAAACCAATACTTCTACGACCATAAGTTAACATCCAGTAGTGCCTGATCACATTGCTGGTTAAATTAAATGTCATCAGATCTAAACAATGTGAAAATAGTGACACTGAATAACTTGCGCAGAGGTCTTCCTCTTTTATCTCGTCACTTCGCCGATACATATTGAAGTATATATATGAATCTCTACGTCCAAAAGTCTCATGACTTTGCTTGCTGTGAGCCTTGAAATTACGTAGTCAAGCACATTAAAGTTTCTTTAAATACCCATAAAACTGTGTTGAAGACAGCGATAAATATACTCACTTCTCACAGTTTTCTATGTGACAACTTACATACATTGCTGGGGCTTTGTACATACGCAGTAGCAATAAAGTGCTTCTTTAATCGTGGACTGATTATGATTAAATGTCAGAGTTATGCGGAAACAAATTAAGTGTCAATAAAATGAAGGCTATTCCCACATGCGCACAACAAGCTGGAGCAGGTCTTTAAAGCATGCAAATTATGAGAAAAAAGGGCGTTTTGCTGGAATAGTTCACCGTTATGGCAAACAAGGTATTCAGAGACAATTTGAATGAGTTTTAAGTATGAACACCAAGTTAAAATCAATGTTTTCAGATTGGAGATGAAGTGCACGCCTCTGACTGCGTTGAGTTGCACAGAATTAATAATCAGCGATGTTGACTGAAGATGATTTCATCATTGATAATTGGTCACATTCCTAATTGCACAACCAAGACCTTACACTCCACTTGAGGCCACAACAGGCCGAACTCACCACCTCGACACATTCGCATGACAATTGTCCTTCATAAATATGCAACCGATAAATACATGACTGCATGGTAATGCACCGGGCCTTATATATGTGGACAGAAACATCCACTAGGCCATTACTGTAGCTACAGCACCCACTATCAAATATTCATGGATATGGTCTTGTCTATGAAAAGGTGCTGTTTACTCACTGATCTTTGGGCATTTGGATGGATGCATTGCATTGCTGATGATCAGGAAATATATAAATTCGGGCTGTATATCCCACATGCTGCTCTAGAGATTGCATGCTGTAGACGAGTTTGTTTAAAAAAAGCGATACAGAATAAAATATTTATAAATCAAACATCATAGGTTTTATGCAGTCAGTAATGTAAAATTTGCAACGTCACATTTCGCATCGGGTATAAGATCTATGTTACAGTATATGTAGCAGACAATGTAGCTTATTCATTGTTCTTCATTGCGTTGCAAAGTGTTTGTTGGCGCTGCCATATAACGCAACATTTTAGTCCATGATGGATATTCACTTGGCAAACACTTTTAAAATGATTCGTCATGTTGAGTGGGGGACTGGCCCTTACTGTGGTAAATTCCATGTATGGAGATGTTGACCTATTCACATAACAAATAGGACTTTGAGATAATGTTTCAACCGTATGAATACTTTGTTCGGATAACAGTTGATGGCAAAATAAATGAGTGGGAAATATATACCGAATACAAGGGGTTTTTCTTCAGCAGAAAAGTATTTTTTACGCTTTCTTGTACATAATTTAAATTACGCTGTTGCGGTAAAATTACATCAGACAAGAAATATGTTACAAGACACTCGATAACGAGTTATATGAAGTATTGTATAGAAGAATAAAAATCCTCAAAGCAGCCAGTAATTTATAATCAATCACTAGCCAATCAGTCGAATTAAGGGCAAATGTTCATAATCGATGGAAAAGCTCCTAAAGTATAAAACAAAGTCTGTTTATATATAAATTTATATATAAATTATATCATTGGAATTAATAACAATAGAATAAACAGACAACACGTATAGCATTAT
>CM067351.1:29190834-29278334 GCA_034190875.2 Urechis unicinctus | reverse complement strand
GTGTCCAACATTGCGGTTTATTTGTCATGGGCCATTTGACGAAAATGACACAATTCCACATTATCTGTTTACAGTTGATGCAGATTTACCGCACCCCTCCAAGGCTTTTATTCCGCGTCTTAGGTTGATTTACCTGTTAGACACCGATGGCTTATGAAGCACAACATGTCTATCCCAGAAAAAGCCGATATAGCATTTCCGCCTGATAATCGACAGTTGAAGCTTTTTTTGCATTGCAGACGAAATTAAGTATCTTAAACGTCGTACATTTACACAGTTGATACACAAACCGTGTTTTTGCTCCGTTTTATTTCCGCTAGTCATGTGTTTAGTACTTAAACTGATCGGCACTGAGATTGACAAAACACTTCACTAAATGTAGACCAATGGTTGTGAGAAGAAGCAAGAAGGTCACAGATATGTTGCGGATATCAACCCTCACATTATAGTTCGTGGTATTCCTTTGATGTAATTATTAGTCCGATGTATGCAGGACATTCTGGGCAGCAGCCAACACATTCTATCGTATCCATAGTAGTAGTTTATGACTGCTGACAGATTCAGTGGTAGGTCACATTTCTTGACTATTGGGTAATTTGTAACTACTGGATGTTACGTGTAATTATTGACCACATTATAACCCTCCCCCGCTATGCAAGACAAAGTGTCGTAATAATATTTGTCTTTATGAGAGTTATCAAATCCTAGTACTGTGATGTGAGGTTACTTATAACATCTACTGAAATAAACTGCCATGCCATTGTAGCATTGAATGTCGGGTCATACGCGGTATTTGAGACGAGGTAGGTTCAGCCATCTGCTGGCACGAGCTTCGTCATTCTCATCAACAACAAGTCTGACTTGTGGCATGGTCGTACTCGTGAACGACCCATCAAAGCTATTCATGGCAACCATACTTATTGAATTAGGCCACTACAATATCTTCGACAAGTCTTAAGTAGCCCCGGAATGTGATGGGCAAACAACCGCCTGTGCTTGATAAATGCTTCATACTATAGCCAATTGCATTTTCTAAAGCTTTGTAAGCGAACAATATATTGAATATGTTTCCTTGTATAATAAATATATATACATATGGCGCGAAACCATTAATTGTTTGATTTGGTTTTGTCAGAGGAATATTAGAGATATAAAGCGAGCGTCCAATTCACTCGTGTCTGATATTCCACTACAGCTCATCTACGGGTGGACAGCCAGTTGTAGGCCGACGCATTGTTGCTAGCGTTTATACCTGCTTTAACCGAACCTTCATGCAGCCGACAGGTCAGTTTGTCGTGCTCACAATCTCGCAGCCGTTGGGTCCCCATGAAGGTACAGGAGTCTTCCCCTTTCAGCATATCCAGGTCATCCATTTATGAAAGGTGCGCCCCTCCAAACTATTCCTCAGTTTAGCTCTGGTAGTAGGGCATTTCTTCTGCACCAGATGCATATCGATGTCGTATCTACCAAACCGCAATTGAATAGGAAAGTGTGAGATTGAGGCAGACCTGTACGCTATCTTGTTGCACTCTGCTGCTATAAATTTGCAGTTTATTAAAAGCCGATCTAAGGTAGAAGATGTGCGGTGGTTTTGTTGGGTCGATGATTAGTCAGGAGGCGACGGGAGCAAGAGCGCCTCCTCGAAATAGCCGATATTAGTACTACACATCTCTCTCTCTCTCTCTCTCTCTCTCTCTCTCTCTCTCTCTCTCTCTCTCTCTCTCTCTCTCTCTCTCTCTCTCTCTCTCTCTTTCTCTTTCTCAGTGTATTTCTCTGACAACTGTTACAGAATTTAGTAACCAGCGCCTTCCAGAAGTCGTACCTTATGCTCTAAATTTCCTTTGTACAATACTAACATAACTCAAAACTATCGCCAATACCACGTCATGTAGTTTTAGTGTATCAGAAGCTTTGTATGATGTAACGGATCTCTGAGCTGTCTTTAACTTGCTCCGTACTACTGGTTTAACTAATTATCTCCATTTGTCTCTGCAAGTTACCTCAACATATGATATGGTGCTTTTAATCCTTGTTAAATCAGCTAAATTTCCATCGTTGATAAATGTGAAGCTCATAGTTTATTTATGCGCAAACAGGAGGCACAATGCTAAAAGGAAAATTATCTATCTACTCCCATGCTACGCATTTTCATCAGGTTATGAAAGAGGCATAATCATTGAGGGCGCACTATTATCCCAGATCATATATCATATAACATGTTATAGCCGGCGCATTTAACATACCTGTTTCCTGTGGAAAGGTATTTGCTTTTGCTTACATCGCTCTCGTGTGTAGCGTTAGCATTATTGAAGACCAACTTCAGTACCGCGTAACCTTGTAACATGAACGTCTTCCCTGTTGATACATCTGGATGAAAGGGGTTGATCTTATTTATACGAAGCCAGACCATTCTGCATTGCAGAATTTACGTTGCTTGCAAAACAGTGTCTATATGTTCTGCATCTAACCATACATACACGGTATGTGCACACATGAAAGAGGTAAAAATGTTAGTGGCGCCGCCTTGACGGCCTATGTATGTTGCGCTCATATCGATCCATGCGGGAGACTGCGTGTTGTTTTATCCTGTTCTGCGAGTCTAAATAGTTTGGAGCCTCAATCAACAATTAAAAACCATTGCTGTTATATTTTGTTTGTCAGCGAGAGTGCTGGCTCGTATTTAGTTTGTACTGCGTCTGCGTCCACACTTATCCGGTTACCAAGGCACAATTCATTCATGACCTCTACAATCTATGGCTATAATAGGAGGCTAGTATTTTCTTGAATCATACACAAGCAGTTTGCATCCAGTATCGAAAGCGTTATAATGATACCACATTATTGCATCCTGGCATATGACTTTTTATGTATGACACACTTTATACAGAGAAGCAGTAAAGTTGGATCTTATATAGAATATATTGCAGGTTATATCGTAATACAAACCATGTGCCCCTGTCTTAACATGATATAATACATTTAAAAAAATATATTGACCTAGATAAGAATATTTGGAAAAGCAATGATTGAATAATGGTTCCGGGGACAAAATTGTTATATTTGTGTCACGTGCCTCATGACAAAAAGCCACAAAGCCACAATGTCATATTACAGCTGATGCGCATTTTACCACACACTTGAAATATTTACAAGCTTTTTATTCGGCATTTTAAGTTAATTTGCATATGAATGCAATATGGTATTTTTCTGCCTGACTCACAACAGTTTATGCTTCTATGCATTAGAAACCTTAAATTGACATATGTTATCGAAAAAAAAATTATTTGCTCTTTTCAGAAATACCATTCGGTATGCTGGATTTAGCACCCAGAGCGATTTTTTTCAGTTGCGATTGTAAGTTAAATTGACTGATTGCATGTAGTGTTACATATTTATTCTACAAAATACGACCGGATGATTGGCCCTTCTGCTTCCGTTCCATGAAGTAAATGAGAGAGGGAGGAGGACGAATATGTTGCGAATATTCAGCCCCATTCATTAGATGTAACTGATATTATTCCAATGTCTGTGGAATATCCTAAGGCTCAACGACGATGGTTATAATCAGTTAAAATGCATTCGTGATATTCATTGAGCACACGTGGAAGGAAAATAATCTAGTCCCAAATAAGGGCATACAAAATATGATATTTGTTTTAGGTATACAGAGACACTGCGAACCAACCATTATTGGATATATTTACAGATACACACACTAAGATTAGCAAAGCACTTTGTCAATTGTTGCCATTGTCCATGATTCTGTTAAGAGCCTGATAGCGAATGGATTGACTTTTTGCCACAGTATACATTTCTACTGCATTATGCCATCATATCCATAGCGGTAAAGATTCACGGGATCGAAGTATAATACAGATAATCAGGTGCCCTATTTTAACCAAGATATAAACTGACCCCACCATGCCAAGATATTTCTGATTTTTGTTTGTTGACTTTGACTAATGCACTAGGAACATCGGATTGCGGCTGTGAGATGTGGTTTGTCAATGCGTTCCAATAGTCACAGACATTGATATATTTTACATTACTACAACGCCATAATAGTGTAATCTATGCATTATAATATAGCATAGAGCTTTAATAATGAGCATATTTTGCATCTTCAGATATACCAGTAAAGCGCAGATAAACTATAATGTCTTGTGTAGCATGCAGCATGTCGGGTGAGCATTTGTGGTAGAACCCAAGCCCAAACTATCAGCTAGCATAAGCCTTTTCATAGTTATCAACAACATATCTAATTTGTCGCAAGGTCAAAACGAAGCAAACAGACCATCGGACAGAATTTAAAGGGATTGCCTATGGCGTGCTGACTTTCTGGACTAGTCCACATCAATACTTACAACAAGTCTTACGAGACATAGACGACACAATATCAATCGCATATGTCATTTCTGACGAGTGTTTTGTGCCACCCCCTCTAATTTGAAATATTCCTTACGATAATCTCGAATATGCTGACGTAATAAGTTATTACACTATGCACTGAATTATTGTTCAAACGCAAATTGGCAGCTTCTTTATTCGTCATGTATGACCGCTGTTGTTGCACCACATCTAGTTCTACCTTCTGATGAAGCTACAGTACAGTGTTTGCAAGCAGCGCATATTGTTCATTAATACTGCTTTGCTCCGACTCGCTAGATATCCCCATGCTGAAGGTGATATCTGCTGAATTGTATTGATCCATACAAAGTAAAAATAATGTGGATTTAAGCATTTTATTTGTGAAGCCGATACAAAATTAATGCACATAGAAAATTAGAGCAGCCTGCAATTAATTGTCGGCTAGTCTTCCCAAAGCAACAGCAATGCGCATGTACTTCCCAAAGAGAGCAGTCAAACACATATCTCCCTGGTAGGATGTACCGGAACAAAGTGAACGTCCCATTCACCCGACTGGCATTCCAATATACTTCATCAACGGGTTGACAAAATGCCTATGTATTAACCCATCACTAGTGCAAAACACGGAGCGTTAGATTCTAGCTACGGGTCTATCTAGAACATTAATTCCGTGGAATGTGCCCAGCTTTGACTCCTTTTTAGAAATTGATGTCGACTGGGGACGTGCTAGATCTGCCGCATGCTTAAAGTATCGATCTTGTTTTGACGACATTTAACGATCCTGTTAGAGGTGAGCTTGCTTCAAATACCACATTGCCATTGCTTACATTTACGACTACTCCCTGACTGCCCGCCACTAGTGCTTAGCTTAGATATTATTTAACACCTGCTTGAAATTGGTTTCGAACCTTTCAGGCAGTCATTTTTTTTTGTTCCCAATATCTTGCACCGGTTGGGCCCTTATGTTGCAAATGACAAATGTAATTAACGGGGAACGTCATATATATATTTATATATATATATATATATATATATATATATATATATATATATATATATATATATATATATATATATATATATATATATATATATATATATATATATATATATATATATATATATATATGAACTCACTGATATAGCCTTATCAGCTAAACTTGGTATGCTTGAACAAGATCAACAGACCTCGTTGCTCAAATGTAATTATAGTAGCAATCGTGTAATAACTGGGTCTCAAAATAGTTATTCGTTTTTAACATGAATGCTGCAAGTTATATTGCATCATCCTCAATACTAAAAGTAATACTCAGACAAGCTGATGTAACATGCTTCATTCCACACCATGCTAATCATAACAGGACCAATGACGTGTGCATAGAATCAAGATGTAGTGCATTTATCATGTTCATGTAATTGTATATACTTTTATTTGTTTTGCAATTTTCTCCTCAAAGATGACAATATTTATTGTCGTTATGCAGGATGTAATATCAGTTTGGACTGGCTTTCCACGATGTATGTTTTTTGGATAAAATGCTGTTTTGCAAAATGATTAACTACATCGTCGATGAATATTGTAATGCCATAATTTCAGTGGTTGTTCGATAAGATTGATGGTACCAATCCTCCTTCGCATTGATATGGACACATGTTTAATCTCTGCAACAACGATACCTGTAGTTGGTGTGTCAGTGCATAAGAACTTCGGGACGACATATTGACTACTTCCAATTGAATGCGAAACGCTGCCCCAATCTGTTTCTGAAGCGGAATGAGACGTGATAAAAATTTCAAAAAGAAAGGCTCGCTACATTGTTGAATGCCTGGTAAATATCCATCAGGCCGCTTTTTTGGCTGTAACAGCAAAGCTCCCTTTTCATTCGAACGGTTGTTTGCTACATAAAAAGGTCGGCGCACTCATTCATTCACTGTAAACTGACGTCCCGTCATGTATCGGTGCATCTGATTGTGGAAGTCGCATCATTGGAGGGAGCCTATAATAATATACTGTTGCAATTGAAGACTGTCAGAATGTCATTAGCTATTGGTATCAATACGGTAGTCAACATATATATATATATATCGATAATCGATGTACATATATATAATCATATATATATATATACACACATATAAAGATATATATATATATATATATATATATATATATATATATATATACATATATATATGTCAATATCATATATATATATATATATATATATCATATAAAGATATATATAAATACACATATATATATATATATATATATATATATATATATATATATATATATATATATATATATGTGTGTCAATATATATATGTATCAATATATCTCTGTGTTTGTCTCAATGACAAATACACATTCTTTGCGTCATCATGGCTACATTCAAACCCTACTTTGAGCTAGAAAATCTTACCCAAACAAACATTTAGTCAATGAGAAGTCACAGGGAGACAACATAGGTCTGATGCATATTAATAACACAACCGTGACGTATAGCAAATGCGACGCACCTGGCATCCCCACTAGCCTTGTACTCGTCATGCGCGCATGTTTATGAACGTCTTATTTTAGACGGCTGCAACATAGCGTATCCAAGGGAGTGGTAGCTGGCGATGTGTACTTTCTACGTATTATGCGTGCATCTTATCTCTGAGTTATGAACGGATATAAATATTATTGATCCTAGCTATCCGTAATTTTTTATATTGGACTACTTTTTGTTAGTGGCGTATCATTGACGGTACGAAGTAAGTGCGATTGAAGGTCACTGTCATTTGATGGAAATCCCATTTAATAGAATTTATCTTTTTGGAATGCTCGTATGCAAAGGTTATGGTACTAACGGGATTTTACGACACTTTCAACAATGAGGCGATATCGCGACAGTGATGGATGAGGGATGATTGTGATTCTGAGACAGCTTCCATTAGGTGCCAACACCCACTTCGCACAAACCCGGGTCCAGATTGAGTTGCGATACCCATGCCGCTTCGAGGAAGGACCAGCAAGGCAGCATGATGGGGGTGCATCCCCTAGCAGCGACTGGACAGTCACGAATAGATCACACTAGCTGAGGAGCGAAGCATGTTACCACTACGCGACGTCAACTGATTTGCACGTCTGCAGGACGAATCGCACTTTCAGGCTGCTAATCGACGTTCCTTATGGATAGTATGCTGTCAGTAAGGCACCAATTTACAATGTCGATGAGCAAATCGATATCCACGTGAAAGTTTAAATATATGATGCAGTATATGTCTTATCATGTACCAGCAGACCAGTACCGCATATCTGATTATATTTGCTCCGCTAAAGTGCTTTTATCAGGTAGCATCTTTGTCGTTGTCAGGACATTTTGCTAACTCCTTTTAGATGTAGCATATACTCTACTGTGGCAGTATCTGTGTCATCTTTGATTCCTGTTGTTAATTTATTGGAAACTTGAAATTAGATGAAACAAATACCTGATTCATTGGTGTGCATTGTGGTATCCTGTATAAGAAAGTCCGCAGAAGTTCATCACTTTGCTTTTGCTGAAGAATTTATGATTGTATTATTGCAGTAATCAATTCTTATTTGCTTGCATATTACCCTTTCTACGTAAATGCGCCACTTTACTGTTATGCCTTTTTTCTCTCCAGTCACTAACATCAATACCCAGTAGATCCGTACATCAAAATCCACAGGTTAGAAAAGAATAATTATTTGCATTGATTGTAGTCACTAAATGAGATTCTCTCCATCTTAGCAATTGTATCACCAAGCGCTAACCGAGTCGTCGTATACGCTACCGCCCTTAACTTAATTATTTGACCATGTCTCAAAATGTATGTTGTGCGATATTGTAAGAACCGTAAGTATGCCATACATGATAGAACCAACCTTTAACTCTCTTTACGCACTAAGATATGATGAATGATGTGGATCTCAGATTGTGATGCATTAATTTTTCGGCAAGGTTTATATTGAAGGAATGTCAAGAATACGTTAAATGTTTGTTGTGTGTTCAAAATAATCTTATATGTCGATTAAAACATGCATTGTGGAAGTTTTTGTGTCAAGAATGGCAGAGAAAGAAATAATACCCATGGAGATATATTAAGTAAGTAACTGTTATGCACATGTGACACGAAACGCTCTAAAAGGACGTCATATAATTAAGAATAGGTATGTTTTGAACAATTCTACCCATTTTCATCCGGTTACGATAGAGGCATCGTCAGTGACGGAACAATAGACTAAGTATTGAATTAGATGTTTTGCGCCACCTGCATCATGTGTATTTAACGTACCTGTTCATTGATTTCGGCGACAAGGCTGGTTGCTGTCTTTTACATCGCTCCTGTGTAAAGTGATAGCATCACTTAAAGACTGATTCCAGTTAGTATTAACATTAGCCCTTTGTTAACATGACCCACTGGTTTTTGGATTAAAAAGAAATAAATAGGTTCCGACCCTGCCGTTCTTCCCCTTTACATCAAACGAGAAAACGGTAGCTAATTGCAATGCATTACTCAGTCGGAGCGTGCTCAAGGACGGATGGTAAATCATTGCCTAGCCTCCATTTCTGTTCTCGGACCACTACAGCTTCCTAAGATACAGCATTAATCACATGATAATCTGTTTAATGTGCAAATATGCCTCCAACACCGAAGCGTTGAAACGTACCTATTGTGTCCCGCGTGCAGAAAGACACCCAGATGATCTAATGATGCTTCGTATGCTTTGTGTTCTGCATCGGTATATCAAGTTATATAAACATATCGTGCTAATAAAAAAGTAAGGTATGTGCGGTTATTCTACTTATTAAAAAAAATACACTGCTATAATGTTAACAATTGGAAATAGCCTTTAGAACCAGATTTGGATTTCGGCTTTTAAGATTGGTGCATGCGGATACTCTCTTGGGGTTTCTAACAAATCAATAATGTGAATGTGAACTAAGTTCATAGTTTTGTCTTATGACGTTATTATAAAATAATGAAGTGCAAACTGTCTGTTCACAATCTAACATTTGTAACGGCCAAACGGCTTATCCAAGCTTATTTTAGATCTCAGGCAATTTACATAACTAAGTCGTTTGCTCTCCATCAACCTTAACTATGGTAACACTAGCATGGTGCACAACTGTATGCGTTAGAATGACACAAACGGTAGAGGATCAGTTCCATGGGCATGTTTTGATTCAATCAGGCATCATTGTCATTCTGCTTTGTGTGTTCGATGCACCATGCACAATATGATAGCTATGCACGGGATTCTACAAATTCAAGTTTTGTACTGACCTGCCATGCATGCGAATATCAACATCGAAGACAAATATGTTTTTTCAGTGATCATAAATGCCTATTATTATTAAACTTTGTATGCACATTATACTTAACCTGTTTGCTCAATTTGTGTGGAGTAGAGTCATTTTAGTTAAAGCATTAACGAGATGAAGACTTAGCACATGCCCTATGTATTTATACATCATATCAATTGACTCTTGCGTAGTTCACAGTGAGTAAACTATTTATAAGCAAGCATCCACGGTTCTGAAGGACACGTTGTGCCTCCTGTAACATACACATGCAGGAGTAGACACTTAGACACTTGATACAAGTGTGGCTTTCTCAAAACGAAATATGGGTCTCAAGGCGTAAGTCAAGGACACAGAGTTTTTATTTTAATTGACTTGCAGTTGGTTCTGTCACGTTCTCGTTGGATGGCCAACAGAGAGCATCAAAACCATACACCTCCATCAGCAACATCGGTCTGTGGCATTTTCGGACACAATATGACTATTTGGTCACTCGTTATACCGACGAGAAGCTCTGCATATAGCTATGTTTGAACCTGTTTATCCTATCATGAATTTGCTAGGGATACGCTCTGAATGTGGCTGCAAAATTTATCCTTCACGATGGATTTGTATTCCGCCAATGAATGAATATTTTACACCCTGACCAGGTTAACACCCTGACCAGGTTATAAAACCAACACATCAATGCGCGTCCGACGAGTTACATTTCCGACTGAACTCGACATCACAACACGCGCGGAAGTTAATTGCGCACATAGCAGATGACTTCAAACTTGCTAGTACTACTAACAAACGCGTCTGCCGCACGAGTTACCTTAAACGTAGCAACCTGAGCACGATTGGAAGTAAGAAACACGCACAGTATTTGACTTCATGTATTGTATTTATAACTCAGTGTTCATCTGTATCGAGTTATATTCGTTTGGTATTCAATCATTCCATGGAAAAATACTTGAAACATGTGACATCAAATCTTAAAAGGAAATGTATTCATTCGATGTGCATTCTTATCTGTTTCGCCTCAGGTTAGATTTACCTGTTTCGGACCAGGTAAAAGTCACATGTATAGGCTTACATTACCATAACCTGTAACGTCTCCTGTTAAAGTTTCCCGATCCAATTTGGCCAGTGACGGCTCATGTTTCTGCCTGCAGAAGCTATATAAACTAATGGCGGCAAATATTTCGTCTAGAACACAATCGGTTGAATATGACTATCACTTGATGATATTTTGATACCAGGTGCCAGGTGGGAGTACTATGGCGCAAATCGTAGATGCGAGACTCGTCGGTGTTTTGCAGAGATAGATTTTGGATAAAGGCGTGGTTTAATCTTAATGAAAAAAGCGCCTGACTTTGAATGATGGCAAGTATTGAACGTTTTGTATGCATTCAACACCTACACGCTGATCCTGGATCGCCTGGCTTTAACAAATGTGGTAGATAGTCGTTTATTTGGATATTGTGTCTCGGAAGAGAAAATTTAAATTGATGCTGTAATGGCAGTTACTCGCACAACGATAATTATGATAAATAGTTGATATATCCTTATCTTCGTATCAATGAATAATCCTGTCACATTATTTATATCAGCTACTGCTGACATTTAATATCTCTAGATGATAAAATTCAAAAATTGTATCAATCAGCATTCCACATTGCAAAAGACATTCCTTTGAGGAAGGAGATTTGAATTCCATAGTAACTAGGATATATCTTCATTGAACATTTGCTTTCTATACCTTTAGATAGCAGCTCGTCCATTGCGTCCATTTGTCCTTTATGCATTGCTTGATCTTATGCCTTATCTAAGCTTTTCCAGGAAGTGATGCAAATTCCAAAGCATAGCAAGTTCATATTAAATGCTGGCATACATAAAATTTGAACGCATCATTGACTAATTGATCGTACGGTGCAGTGGTCGTATTTGACCTCTATGGTACTTCAGTTGAATCGATTCAATTGGGCATCATTTCCTTTGATGTGTTATCAAGAAACCCAAATAACACATGAGGTAGAACGCGTGTCTCAGGAGCAACGGCCCTACATTTCACTAGATGGCAATGCCTCAAGGCAGAATCTGCCGGATGACCTTAAAGCAAATTATTAACGTACTAGAACAATTCAGTAAACACTCGCCACTTCAACCACAATAGGATAGCCATGTACACGTATCGATCAGATTGCTATGTTGAAAAGTGGGTACAGAAGGTAATTGGCATACTTCGACCAGACAAAAAATAACCTTTAGTGAAATCAATGTATGTAAACACATATACCGTTGTTCATTGAAACTCTTCACTGATCGCTTATACCACCCCTAAACAAACAGCAAATAATAGCAAACAACACGTTGACGCACCATTATATTTATTTCACAGAATATAAGGAAATGTTGGTATGAAGAGTCTTCTATGTAAACAACACAAACGTCGTCTATATCGTATAATAAGCAAATTGCATTTTAGTGACTATCATGCGCTAAATTATTGCTATAGATCGGCTTGCTGAAATAATATTCTCGGTCACCGCACTTCCCATCGTCTATTTCATCAGCATCGATTGAGCGATGACTCCCCCTGCTGTTAATATGTCCTTGTTAGTTGAAATTTTCTCCTATAGCCCACAGATTCATCGATCACAATGATATTTAAAAGCGGCTTTCACCAGTGCGCTATTAGTAGGCAGACACGTCCGTTTTTATGCAAACTAGTAGATTATATGGCACACGTAGTGCAGCGTATAGTCAACGATTGTTACAAGGTTTAAAATTAATGGGGGTTTCCATTAAAATAGTCACTAAGTAGGCTCCTTTGTCATTGTGTTCATACCGTGACCATAATGGTTGCCAATAAGACATTAAAAACGCGCATGACTTCTTTGTCCATTGCCTTAATATATTATAAATTAATGAATTTGCCTGCCACGTTGTCGCCTGGTTGGTCATGATATATTCGCAATGAATTAATTATAGTCCAGCATGAGTGTGCTCTGGCAGTTAGTCGATTGCCGTCAAAAAGCCTACGTTTTCACTTTGTACCTTGGCTAAATGACAAACATGGACATGGCTGCGAGCGGCCAGTGACCACAGAGTGCGTTGCTGGCAATAACATGGGAAGTAAGTGTGGCTTTATAGACGAATAGTGATATTGCGTGTTAATAACAGCAGCGATCTATGAACCAGTTTTAACAGTACATCATAATGATACCCAGAAAATAAAGCCGCTCAGAGGAATGCAATAAGCGGGAAGATAAATAACGCTTGAGAGTAAACTTGTAATTCACGTGCCTGTGACACAGGGACTTTGAGCACAATAATGAGCAAGGCTATGCATATATGGATAAAGTGGTTTGCACCCCAAAATATATACCTGCACTTTTTTCATCGTCTTCCGTCTGAATGCTATCGGCTGATGGCAGCGGTCTCGAGGGCATCATCCATGGAGTAAGCATCGCTTCAGTTTTATTGATATTAATCTGGGATGAATGAACGACAATGTCGACCGAACGATGCCCAAGGCCGGACACCAAATGTAGACCCACAACCAAATTAAGCTATACACCAGAGAAGAAAGCTAATTACTTTTACAGCTTTGATATCCTTAAACTTCCAGCGTTGACGTGTGTCCGATAGCTATCACTCCTGAGGCAATTAGCCACAAGTTGCGTTCATTCATTCATTGCTTGTTTCTGTCATTTGATTTTGTCGTTTAATCTTGTACAGTATAGGTCAATTGAGAAATCGCGATTTTGAAAAAGCGTTATTATAAAATATCAAAGCTAATTCGAGCCAAGTTAGTGCATGATGTGACATATGGTGAATGCTAAGCACGTATTATGTTGCGTTATAATCTCAAGGAGATATAAATCCCAGCTCAAAACAGCAACAAATGTAATCGCTATCTCTCCTAGTGCCAAGTGAATGCTACTTTGTAGCAGTTAGTGCTTGATTGGATTGACTGGTCTGATAGTGTGGAGGTATCTGTCATATTGGCTGATTCCCCCCATTCGATTTCCAAGTAGAATATTTAGTAGCTGAATCTATTGTATAACACATTATTAAATCGAATATTCAGCTACTTTGGCATAACAGAGCTATGCTCGGCCGGAAGTTATCGCCTCAGTACGCTTGCTTCATGGTTAAAGTGTAAACACAAAAGATTCGTTTCCATTTTGTTCCACTTCGATACAGAATTAGAATGCCTTCGACTCTTTGTTGTGTCCCAGTGTGCTTCGAGGGAGGAGGGCACACTTTCCCCACCAAACAAGCGTTGAGGAATCACTGACTGATGACTACTCGTCGGAAGGATTGGAAACCATCTAAGTATTGTTTGCTGTCAACATTTAAAAGAAACTGCCACCATCCAATTGACTTATTACGTAAGATTCCGTGTATATTGCAATATTGACCTTATCTAGTACTGTGTGATTCTCGGGTGATACTAAATTTGAATCTGCTTATTTCAAAAAGACATTGACCTGAATTTACAGATGACTTTTGGAAATGGAATTATTGATGATAGCAGTGTTCAAAAGGACAAATTGGACCATCAAAATTGGATGATTCCCATTTTAGGAGTAAACCCCTGTCCCGTCGACTAAACAGAGTAGCAGTTCCCAGCCAGTAAGGACAGAAACGTCGATTCATCTTGTGGAGAACGGTTCACGAAATTGTGTTCATGACAATTACATATTGGTTTGGCCGGGGGAAAGAGATGCAGGATAGGCATGCACTTGTTCAAGAAAGATGAGGTGTAGTCTGGCATTAAGCGGCAACTGTATGACCTGGGGTCACAGTCCTCATTCCAAGAAGTTGCTGATCTTAACTTGAGGTTCTGAGTCCTGGCAGGCGATCCCTTAAACATCTTTTAAGCTAATAGATCTACAAGGGCACACAGATCAGCGCACACGTGCATCTCTGGACCCATGCCCGCACCACAATCATGATTGGCTTCTTCATCTGCACTGCGGATCCTTCAGCGTATAGTCATTTTGCATCATTGATAATTTCGTTGTTGAGGGAACGGATATATGGAGTCACCCGGGCCAAATCCAAGCAGTGGAGCAGAGTGTATGCGGTGATATCCCTATACCTGATAATGCTAAACACCATAAACTTAAAATGCACAAGAGTAATCAACTTGACTTACTTTTTACTCTATCAATACAGAGGTAATATGATAACATTATTACTGATAATAATCCTTAATTGATTATTGATCGGTAACAAAAATACATTGGCGTGAATAAGTAAGGCTAAAAATAATCACACAGTATATAACTTGATTCCCTCAGGGGTTTTGATGTGGTATTCCTGTCCCACATCTTCTACTCCATTGAAGTTGTTGTTGTGGTCATAAGCTTCAAACCTGGAGAAACGATCCACAACCGTAGTGACTGGGTTAAACATGTGGCGATTACAAGTAGTTTTCTAATAATCTCAATACCGATGCCTTTGTTTTTATTTTACCAAGTAGAAGTGTTGTGGCCGGAGAAGGAAACTCTAACCGAGTGTTCTGGTTATTTTACAAAACATTAGCGTCAGATTAGATCATCGAATGGGAGACAAAATAGCATTAAAAGCTTCTTCAACTCCATAATCAATTGCTGTAAGATCAGACGACCGTACTTATTCATAATTGATCATTTTCACTAAGGTTATCAACATGATTACGGAAAAGACGTAAAGCTCTCTTTTGTGCAATTTTCTATGTAAACCGTATGTAATTGACCACCGGAAGCGGGCGAGTGGCCGCATTGCTCCTTGCTGCAGCGTAGCGGATAAAACCTTGAGGTCCCTGATGGACTGATAATGTTGCTGTCTAACATCATCTTAATACTCCAAAACTACCACGACCTCTATGAGGTAGCTAGGCATGCCATAGTAGAACGTTGTTCTTTCATAACCATCAACTAATGGAAGCAGCTTATCATTGTTAGTCAGCCCGATACTGTTCAATTTCCTTAGTAGGCCTGAATGCTGGCCTCCTTATATTTACAGCCACGCCCATCTGAAAATGCAATTACTTACTGATCCGAAATAAAAACGCTTTCTAGAAAATCCTTGGCTCTACATCGTAAAAGTGGTTCGTAGTACGCGACAAAAACAGGCACTTGAATCTAAGTTGTCAATGTATTTCATGCCTGATGCAGACATGACAGATGTTGGGGTTACAATATCGGATGTTATCTGTTGACAAGCAGCATGCATTCTGTATAGTTCTATTTGACGTTTATTACCTGACAGAGCGAAGAATCTTACGTGACCACGCCTTAATCGAGATAATTTCGTGTTGCCCTTTTGGTCTAACATGAAACTTTAGAGTATGCACAATTTGTAACGAAGCAATCTGCCGTTATGAAAACCTACAGCGTGAATATGATTGCCGTAGAAATGTTGCTAGAATTTATGCCGCCTTCTGTTAAATGCACTGATACAGACCCCACAACAGCATATGCACGATCTATTGCACTGCATGCCATATAACTATATAATATATACACACACACACACACACACACACACACACACACACACACACACACACACACACACACACATATATATATATATATATATATATATATATATATATATATATATATATATTTAGAGTACGCACAATTTGTAACGAAGCAATCTGCCATTATGAAAACCTACAGTGTGAATATGATTGCCGTAGAAATGTTACTAGAATTTATGCCGCCTCCTGTTAAGTGCACTGATACAGACACACAACAGCATATGCACGCTCTATTGCACTGCATGCCATATAACTATATATTATACACACACACACAACACACATATATATATATATATATATATATATAATATATATATATATATATATATATATATATATATATATATATATATATATATATATATATATATATATATATATCTATATATATATATATGTGTGTGTGTGTGTGTGTGTGTGTGTGTGTTTCTGTGTGTGCACGGCATGGGTGTGCGTATGCGTGTGTGGGTAGGTGCATATATATATTTGAGAATATGTGGGTGTGTGATGAGGGAGAGAGTTTGTGTGCGTATGTGTGTGTGTTTTATATTTAGTCATCGCAGCTATAATAACACCTATCGTATCACGTACAGCTCATAACCTCAGGCGAACGTTTATCATTTTAGCCTCTGTTCTTGTTAAAACACCGAATATTTAAATCTTTATTCCCCTTTGACATGTTCGATTTTTCCAATCAACTTCATCAGTGCTATTTGATGGTTGCTGTGGATCGTTAGATTTTAGTTTATAAACAATTGCATGATACACACTCTGTCGATAGCGCCAGTGTATCTGACATTATAGGAATCTGTTTGATCGCAAAAGTCACACCACATCGCTCTCACTAGATTAGTCGGAATATCGACCATATATGAGCCAAAAAACCATTTATCGTGATCACTGTTTAGATACGTGAAGAAATCAGAACGACATTCAAGTTGCTAAAGAGGGGTTATCATGACGCAGCCTATCATTGCAATCAATAATTTTTATGGTGCGTTCAAATGTAACATACATACGATTGGAGATAGAAATACTAAAACAGTATCCACAACGCTGTTAAGTTAATTAATGTGCTGACATAATAGAAAGAGATTAATTGATCTCAGATGTTGATCAAGGCGTTGTAATGTTTCAATGATCATTCCACTGTGGGTTGGGGGGTGGGGATTTTACTATTATGATCAATTGATATTCTATGAGGTTAATGACAACACCTAACTTGATGCTCTGTGCAAATAATGTCGATTTCTCTCCGAATACGTGACAGATATTTGAAGAGACTTCGGAGAGTTCATTGTTTTGTATCATGAAGATATGTTCTCATAATCGTGCATCTAAGTGAGTTTGATGTACAATGCAAACTTATGGTTAACATGATTCGCCATTGTGATAGCTTCATATAAGCAGTATTTGATACAAGTAAACGAAAATGTTGGTGCTGCTGATCTCCAGTAGGCATGGTATTACGGATACTCATTTGACATTATAATCGAGGGTAATATAAGGCCTTTGCCGCCTGAAAATATTACGTTGATATATATTCAATGCGGGTATATAGGGATGACAGGTGGTCTTTCGCTTACAGCAAGCCAATGGAAATTCATTTTCTAATGAGTCGACACCCTGTCTGATCTATACGATTTGGTTTTCAGGGTTTAGTGCAACATCTAGTAAAGCTAACTGTCAGCCAATACATCAGCGGCTTGACATCTGGTTCTAGTAGGAAATCGGCCATCCCTCTTTGTCCTTCAGTTGTCGCTTGTTGGAACGGATCTTATGCATGCCTTATGCAATTTTTCATTTGCATTATATACTGTAAATTGACATTGCTGGCTAATTCCATTACCACTATCGCTTATGAGCCAAATAATAGGTCAAGGATATGATGATTGAAAAGGCTTCTGAATTAAAAGCCACGTTATCTAAAGACTAACAGCAGTGCAATCGAACAATACAAGACACAATTATAGATTGCCTGGACTTGGGTTTTATCTAAGCCGCGACACTGCGTCTGGTCTGGAGTAATCTACAACTTTCTTTTAATTGCGTTAACAGTTCACAGACATATATTTCGGTATACAAAATATAACACGCTAAGTGCCCAGTACATGATTTGATCTACTTGGATGTCGTCTTTTCTGACGCAAGAAATCTGATGCATCTCCGTTTTCTGGCATTTTAATGCATAGGCGCGTCGCTCCGTGCCTTATGTTTTTATCGTTAAAAGATTAAAAATATAGCAGCAGTATCATCTTAATGAAGAGCCCCATAAATAAATTTAACCACCAGAACTAAACAAATAACATCTTGAACTATCGCCCGTTAGATACGAATGAATAATAATAATACCGTTACATTTGCTTCTATCTCGCTGGTGGCAAGTATGATGACATCGTTTAGTGTAGACTCCTGGCCAAAGTTGTCGTAGATAGTGCCAACGGCTAAGTTTATTCTCAAACATTTATAGGCAATAAAAACTAATATGTCGACACAAAGTTCTGCGGTAACGTTTACATGGTCACGGTTTTATTCCAATGATTTTTTTCACATTTTAAAACCTACCAAGACGAGGTCAGGAACAGAAGCAGCCAATCAGCAACCGGCCATATAGAGGACAGCATAAGCGGTTAGGCTAGCACGTCGACACAGTTACACTCGGAATGGAAACGATCGGGCACAGAATGTTCCGTATTGATGTTTGACGCAACAATCTTGTTTTCTATGAATACCACAATATAGCATGGTACATACTCAACAAGGCGCTCATGGTTACGAAAACCTGACAATAAATGTAAGGCATCGAAAATCAAATGTACGGTCATATATGGCGTTGTTTCCAAGTGTTCCATACAGTTACGTGGTAAGCATCCGCCCAAGGCAACATGCACCTATTTATTCACTGTTTTACCCGACCACAGTTGGTACCTTCCACGTGATGTGTATAAGGCTAATTTTAATCACTGTATTAGATTACCCAGTTTGTTCGAATTTGGCGCTGTTGATCCCAATAATTATCAACGAATCGTTGAAATAGATCAATGTCTGTACAGTAGAACAGTACAAAGCTAATTTGAGAGGAAAGGTTTTATCTTCGATAAACCAGGAGGGAATTATCTACGCCCTATCACTGATCAGGTAGGTAATTTCATCATGCGAGAGTCTCTCGAAATCAAAAACATCAGCATTTCACAGTAATCCATCAATCTAAAAGGTTCCGCCTGATAACCATCTACATCTGAGTGCAATCAGCAAGCCATATCAAAGGATGCGACTATGGAGATCAAGGCACTGACTTAACGGAGCCATCGCGTTAATTACTTTAGTTGCCTCTTTTATGTGACTGTTTCCGGGAAGATGCCAGCTAGCGGCACCCAAATAAGGCCAAAAGAACTACCCCGATACATAGAAAATAGACTATGTTATAGATGTGTATCATTCCCAAACATAAATATAGAGAGCAATAATTATGATTAAGCTTATCCACAAAGATGTGAACGCAATGGGCGATAATGAAGTCGAAAACGTGTTTAATATAATTGCAGTGCCGGCACTAAACACTAGAGAAACATATCACACACAATCAGACAAATCCAGCCAGACAACAGACTTGTACAAGGAAGTCATATGCACACACTCTGTTGAGCAGCTTCCAATACTACAAAATACAGTAGGATTTAATATATGTGATATACACTTACAACAGCTGAGCCCTGTATCTTACTCTGCAATACTATGCATACCGGAGAGAGAATGGCTTCTACCAACCTTCGGGTTTCTTTTTACTCGGTATGCTTGAAGCTAATAATGCGAGATAGCTGATGACCTTGAATACTTAAAAGAAGTCTGCTCGTACAATGTATTATTGCAGAGATGAGGCAGTATCCATTAGATAGCACGCAATTTATTGGATTATCTGTTACAATAGATCAGACACGCGCTCGTCAATATCAAGGCAATTCAGGGAAAATTCAAGCAAAGGTGTTATGAACTGCTAATAGCACTGATTCTCTTATCCGTCGCACACATATTTATGCTTACAAAATGACAATTTGAAGACAAATATAGCAGATAAATTAAATGTTTTTAGGAATAGAAGTATAATCCAAGTTGACAGATATGCGCAGTCGCAAAGACGCAGATCGGTGCATTTCGAAACAGGTAAAACCAGTCAAATATCATACTGTCCCAATTATATCTGATATGTATGTATTTATGTTCCGTTAGTGATGTCTTAGTGTAAAACGAGAAATGAATCAAATGCTAACATGGTTGAGAGAAAAAAGTCTATTTTGACATATATTCAAAAGAACACTTGAGTACCAAACAATCGTTGGCCTGATCTCACTCGCAGGTAAATTGTACTGAACAGTTAAGTTGCATAACCGAATGTATCAAGTTGTTGCAAGTTAATTACATGAATATCGTTAATTTGGGGCACTAATGTAGTGAGTGAGCTGCAAAACAAAAATAAGCAGGACGGCGTTTTGCTATATAAATACGCTGATATCATGCGTGCATTTAATTGTTAAGAGTCACCCTGTTGGTTTTGAAATAGCAACATACCATACACACATATGTTCTTTTTATATATATATATATATATATATATATATATATATATATATATATATATATAGATATATATATATATATATATAAGATATGTATATGTACATATATAATATATATTTATAGATGTACAATATATTATATATATCTTTTATATATTTACATAAATATATATATACATGTATATATATATATATATACATAAATATATATATATACATGTGTGTGTATATATATATATATTGAAATGTGTATTTTATCTATATATATATATATATATATATATATCTATATATATATATAATATATATATATATATATATATATATATATATATATATATATATATATATATATATATATATATATATATATAGGCAGGCCATTGCGCTCTGATCAGTCAGAAACATTAGTGCACGATTGGCGCTGTCCGGACAGTCTGTATTATGTTTCTATCGATTGGTTTTTAGATACAAGTAGAATGTGTTCGCTCGGAGGAATGTAAGCAGACCCACAAATCTTACAAGAACCTGTCTTGGCTGCCAAATTCGTGCATCATGCTGTAGTTTAATAAGACCAACTGTGGTTATGTTTGTCGTACTGTCAGATACCATGTCTGATCACAAATATCCGGCAAATGCTATTTCATGATCGTAGTTTAGCTGTTTAATATCAACAGCGTCTATTCCTAAATAGTCTTTCCTTGATTTTAATGAACTGCCGTTGTTGCTTTGTGTTTTTTTGTGCTTTATACTTGTGTTAAACTACGAATGTAGTGTGAATGAGAGCTCCAGTCTTAGCTAGTTCCAATCGATCGCATTGTCAGCCTCAACGCATAGAGCGTCACACTGTAACAGCAATATAAATGATATGTCACGGAACTTATGTTACCCCGGATCGTGATTAAAGACCTTGAAGGGAAACAATTAATCCTCCGCTGCTTGAAAAACAACAAAGGCATAGTCCAACAATGGCAGGACAGGTTAGAAACCCTGCACAATGGATGACATTCTACAGCCGATGTTTGCACTGCATGTTCTAACGGAAACTCTGAGTCATGTTGCAAGCGCTATAAGATGAATAGATGCTATCTCTGCGTCACGAATGGTTACAAACAGTCAAAATGTGAACGGATATTTGTTTGAATAAACTGTGAGATGCTCAAATGATAAAAAAATCTTTTAATATCTATTAAGCTAGATTGATTTCTATTTTTTCACCGATTGGCACATTGTGACTTCAAATATAAACAAGCAACAATGAGCGTCAGTGACATTTAATTCTTCAAGTGGATCCGTGCCTTCTGTTAAGTTGTATGTCTCGTCGGTCCCTATTGGCTTCGACTTTCAATGTCACGATCACGGGAACTATGCCAGAGCTAATTAGATATGACGGACGCTTTTTGGATTTGTGTTGTGTGAACCTATGTCTTGTTTATATGAAATTTACATGTATGAGTACTACCTTATGCAGATAAACTATATAGCTACGTCTGCCTACACTTACCGTATAAACCGCAATCTGACCGCTATATCAGACTCCCATTTCAATTACTAATGAGCATGGCAGATATATGATCGACAAGCTGTTCGCATACAGTTTTGACCCAGATGGATTTCTCGACTGTGATTCAAGCAATGATGATTGGAAAATTTCTATACGTTCACGCTAATCTTCTTTACTTTGCTAAGCAAAAGTGAAATCAATGTTTGTGCTTATTTGATCGTGTCGACTTAACCCAGGGTCTCCGAAATCCTCCAGACGAATATCCTCAAATGGCTTTCTACCGCCGTGAATGTATCTCGGAAGGTTGGCCATATTGCAACCAATGCAACGGTAGATAATGCCTTATTGGCCGTGGTTTCTGTGTAAGGACAAAACCAATTTGAAAGTACTCATAATATCTAATCGAAATGGAGCACTATGTATTGTGTATATTTGTTCATGCACAACCTTTGTTCTCTTTTCATGAACAACCATGACATAATATGCTGTGCTTCGTTAATGCGGATGGATTTGATTCCGATTGAGTCGGCTATTTGTGCTTCATTGAAGCTTAAGCACATAGGGTTTTGATGTACACTTTGCTCTTTAATCGAATTCGACATAGGCGCATTTCTGTACTCTTTCTGGTTTTCAAATGCATGATCGAATTCGACACTACTATCCAAAAGCCCATGTCAGTGGTGATACTGGACTCCTATCACGCTCATGGGCGTGTTTGTGCATGTAGCCATAATTGGCGATAATGGGACATTTGATGCAAAACCATGTGTGCCGTTAAACCATGCGTTCGTACCTTACATAAATTTCATATGCCTAACTGGACCCATGACTAGAAAATCGTTGGAAAAGGGAATCATTATGATTTAGTTTTTCCAAGCCATAGATAGCAATTCTCGATAGTGCATTTTGTCTCTATTGTAATGCATTATGTAGTAAAAGTTAAAAGTAGGACTTTGTTGCAATCATACAATACCACAAATCATATGCTTCAATGATAAATGCAAAACAAAGATAATATGCCTACTATCACACATAATTTGCATTTGTCATTAATAATGGTGTGATAATAAATGACGTTGATGAATCGTACGCCCAACTATAAATTGCCACGCCAGTCGTACTATTGATCAGCGTTATGCACACAGGTGGATATTCAAGGCTGCATTCTGCAGTATCTGAAGTAATGCAGATAATAAATGTTCAGCTGTCATAAGTATTAACACGCAAGCTGAGGACTTATTTTTGGTAAAACGACAGATTGCCGAAAACAGTTTTCCTCTAACGGCGTCTGCGCAGTTTGCGATCCTCGTTCTTTCATGTCCGCTGTGGATGGTAGTGTTAGATTGTCAATAGCTGTCTGAAGCGAGGGAACAGGCCTAGGGTCGATATTAACTTTTTTTGTTATGTCAGAGGGATTTGAAGGTCTCGAGCAAAGAGTTTATAGCTACGCTAAGCTGCATAACGATTATGAAATTGCCCGAAAGGCACCCCCGACATCAGGCGACGATTCCATGAAATCAACATCATAGAACGTTCGTTAATTAGCAGGGCTAGCATAGTATCATAAATTTATCAATGAATCACCAAATACCACGAATACAACAGCCCAATGATTCCTATACCGACAGGTACAGTGAACCAGTCAAGCGGGATTTATATGTAAAGCATTCATGGGAACCAAAAGCGTATGTGTAACTTTAGGTGGCTGTGTAGCGGTATTTTGCAGAATGCTGTAATGTGCACGCATATTATGTATGTCTGTCTATTTCGTGTTGATATCATGTTAATGAAATAATAGCATGCTGCTTGTTGTCTTTTGGATCACTTGATAGCTATCTTTGAAACGCAGGGGGATGCAGAGTGATGGTGTAAAAAAAAACTCGGTTGTTAGTATTTTATGGTTTAATTATTAATTTAACGGGACAAATGATAAGCCTATGGCTTAGACAAACATCATGACAATGAATATATGAAGAATGATATTATTTAGCGGCCACATGTTTCTTGGACTTTTTGTCACATGCTTCAATGAAAATAACTCAATCAGATAGAAGTATAATATGGGGTGTTCATGATATAGCAGCTAGGGAAGGTTCCAGGCGACAAAAGCATTAAAGGTTATTTGTGACACAACCACACATGGAACAAAAGCAGTCATTGAGGTCAAATTATATGCAAATTAAATATGGTGCATCAAGTTACTCACGTCAGCCAAACATATCCATTTTCACCAATCTCTCGTATTCCGCTAAACTAGGCTGATATAGCCAAACAATATGAATGCTTAGTACCGAAATTGCTTGCAAAAATAGCAACTTCTCGTCAATAATCTGTAACATTGTATCCATTCTACGGACATATTCGAGATTGCCCTTTGTGAGATATCTAATTTGATTTGTTTAGGATATATTTTGTATTCTAAGGAAGCAGGTGCCGCATTTATGAATATAGATTAAATATGTTCAGCAGCGAGTATGATTGGAAGTTACGTGTCCAGGACCCAAATGATGCCATGACTGTATTTCGCGAGTGGAATTACAAAATTTGGTCAGGAAAACCTTTGCTTCGGGCATCAGTTACGTGATGCTGGCTTGACAAGTCTTCATTTCATCGTGTAGCATAACATAAATTCCAATATGAAAACATACCAAGATATAGCAGGCTAAGTGCCCGCTGCACATTGTAGTCAACGTGCTTGCCATCCTTTCTAGTTTTCAGAGTGCCACATTTCATTTATATGCCGTGCTTTATGTTTTGCCTCTTTTAAAAACAACATATTGCGGTACTATACAAAATGAACGCCCCCACCCCCCCCCCCCCCCATTCGTGATTGCTAGTGCCAGATGCACAGAAAATAAACAATTGGTTTGTCGTCCATCAAATACGAACAAGTAAACAGTAGGGTAATTACATTTGTTTTTAACATCTTCGTCGATCGTTTGATGAAAGTGCGACTGTAGGTCGGTATGGCAATGTTGTTACTAAATGATATGCTGTTGTACACCCACCGTAAGGGGCACTTATCATTACCGTTAATTAACGTCTGACAAAGAAGCATTGACTAGTTGTCTGCACATGGCATATTTTCCGACGGAATATGCGGTGATTTGAGCGTCAATTATGTTAGCATTATATTTTCTATACGAGGCTGTCTCTACATTTCTTTTTATTTAGCGATTAATCGGGAAAATGTTCTAAATTGATTACCCATTCAACTACCAACATAAGATTGATCTCAACAAAATAAACTTGATTTTATGAAAAACGTGATTAAAATCATTTATGTACAATAAACTGAGGACGCATTGGCGACTTATTGCGCAAACCACTTCAAATGTCAAACCATTGCTACATAAAACCCGGTTCCCGTTTCGTAATGGTATACTGCGTCGCGTTTCGACCCACGGGTTGTGGGTTCTACACAAAGATGTGAAAACCTGAATCGTTTCCTGAGACTCGGATGATCACGTTAAATGGCGGTCTCATCTCTGAAAGGGAATGCACCCGACCCGGTAGCTCAATGGAACCGTGCTGGACCATCGTCCTAGCGGCCCGGTCTTGGCAACGGGCTTGAGTCATGTGGGTGCTGGTGCTTTAGTGGAGCTGTCCAAGCATCACAATAATATATCGATTACCTCGTTGTTGAAAGTCACGTAATATTAACATTGCTATATAAAGGGTCCCAAGTACCTAATTTGTTGCCCAAGAATTATATATTTGCCAAGATTAAATGCATTACAAAATGTGGTTGGAATGACGAGATGGTGACAGATGAGGGTAACTGCGATGTTTGGACAGCGCCAAATTAAAGGGAGGCTATCACACCGATTATACGTATGTTACTAAAGCCTTCTATACAATCGGTAATCTATTTGAATATTACGTTGGAGGTTGATATCGGCATCAAATGTCGTCTTTTCTCATGCATACAAACCCACCTCGTAATTTGACAGCACGCGCCACGCAAGGCGAAGCAACATGAGCGCATGATGCTGCCCGCTCAAGTAATATCCATTCAATGTGTATGTGGTCCTGTACGCCGAAGATCTCCAAACATTTAGCATCATCCTTTCGCATAACCCGGTTTACTTGTGTATGTGCGACAAGCCATCGTCGTCGGCAGCGGAGAGGTTATTACAGTTGGCTGTTTCAGAATGTAAATACGCTTTTGATCAGTAACTTTGGAAAAATCATTCACAGTGCCTGTTAAAGTGGGAGCAAATGTTTTTAGCAGCCACATGGACACTATGGTAATTATCTGAATTAATGGACTCCGACACGCCAATCACAATATTTGTATATATTAACCTCCAAGAATAGTGTAGACGGAAGGGCAGGTTGGTCAAAACAACAAGGAAGTGGCTACAATCGGAACGTGCATTAAAATAGAAATCACCCGGTCAATTAGGATATAATTGAGGCAGTTAGTTATTGACCTCATCCCATACAGAGCAAGCACCACTCGTGACTCTAAAGAGTTTGAAATAATGATACCGTAGGGATGACAGCTATACGTACAGCCTCTCTCACTAACCCGGGGCACTTTTGACACGGATTATTATCGCAATTAACGGCCATGGTAATTTGGTATATTTATCGCCGCGTTTAGTGACGCGATAAATGTAAAAATTTGCACAAAACAGAAGCAGCAATGTGTATCGACTATTGTTCCCAATTGTTTAACTGTAAAGCCGTTATATTAGAATAACCGTCGCCAGTATTCCTCGACGGCTTGTGGCAGAGTCCTGTTTTCAGGTGCTGCATGAAACACACATCGAATATGCTCATCATTCCTAGCTAGTAATCCAATTTTAAGTTTGATGATTCCCTGATGATATCAATGGCAACCATCACTCCAATTACCCTAATGGAATCCCAGGATGTGACCGAACTAGTTTTGCAAGATGTGGTAATGTGTTTATAAGGTAATTGGCTGTCAGTTATGATTTATAGATGCCAAAACAAAACCAGCATGCATAATTCCCGTCAAAACGAGAGGCGGCAAAGCGACACGTGGAGGGAGATTTTGTGCACCATTGAAAATACTCCGTTAACTGAAAGAACAAAGCTCTGGTTGAAGAATAAACAAATACACTCAGGTAAGATGTTTTGGTCAATTTACTCGAATCAAGATACCATAATAAACAATTATTGTCAAGCCCAATACCATACAACAAAATCATTGTAATATCATAGCCCTTATGTGCATCTTCACATTCCTGGCTCGCACCATGCTCATTCCGGGCCGCGTGGAATATAAGATAACGTTGGGTATTGGCTGATAGGTATCTGGTCCACACATAAAGGCTGCAGCAACGTCAACTGGCGTCCTGCAAACCGAATATCAACCAAACGATCAGAACCACAGATTCAGTTCTGGCATGTTAACATTAACAAAAGTTGGTACTGTTCTGTGATACATGAATGATCCGGTGTTACCTTTCTAGAAATAAATGTCCGTTAAAGATAAATGCTTGTTGAAAACGATATCTTTATGGTTCATTCAATACATGGCAATCGTGTGGAGTAACCGCGTACAATGTTTATGCCAGCCATATGTGTCGTTGCAATTATTATACATTGTTTTATGTCAGATTTCTTACTAAGTAGGACTAAACGCATGCATTGATAACGCTTTTGTGAAACAAATATTAAGGAAAGGCATTCTACGATCAGTGATTAATAAACACAATATTCCATGGTCACAGCTTACTTTCATGCTACGGTACGCCATAGTGTAACGAAATGTCTACACATTTTCAGCGGGGGATCAAAGATATACAAATCATGACGTCACAATGAGATTTGCACTGTGTCAGGTCGTGTCGAATAAAAGACGCAGTGCGTCATTGGCAGCCAGCATCTGAGAGCGTACCTGTTGACACCTGCTTGTTGATATGCTTATTGCTGTCTGCTGTAATGCATTAGCGCCGCAGTCGATGTCCATCTTGAGGTAAATATCCGGTTTGAAGAACAAGATATCTTCATGATGCTTTGTGTCTGGAGAAACAATTTAACAAACAGTCGCGACAATTGCAATACATATCGCGGTTATTCAATACCTAACGAATGCAGGTTTGTACAAGAACGGCGATCCTTATTCACTATATGTACTTCCACACCTCATATTTTCATTACACAATTCCTAGAGGCATTCGTATGCACCGTTACCGACGTTAAAACTTGTACGACTGGCTCTGTTGATCATGAAAGCGGTGACTTCATTGATTACGTTTCTCATGCATGGATGATGAGCACGAACATGGCAACTTGGAAAGGAGGAAAGCTATGCGTTGCCAAGTGACCAAGCATTCAAGTTTAATATGAAATAAATTTATAATGGGTCATTTCTCATGTACCCTTCGCTGGCATCAATACTACGATAAAACGAAATTATTGATTCGGGGCAATGTGTCATCGAGGATAACAGATCTTTGGGAACATATTTTTGAGCCGTCAGGACAGTCAATTAATACAATAATGTATGTTATCTAAGCAAACCGTTGTGATAATCGATCTGTGAGTCCTATATGACCCATTTGCAATGACAATCGTTCAACAATTCGCGTTTTTCAGCGGAATAATATATTCGGTCGAGCTTTTATTGGTATTGAGTTGTGATCGAAAAACCACGAATATAACCTGGATGAATCAAATTAAGAGGGCCGACCCACATAATTCCCTTACGAGTCAATTGTTCGCGAAGAAAAAGAATTATGCCAGTAGCATTTGATTGAGGGCGCATCAATGTTCTTTGTATCTTTGCATCACTTTCATTATAGAGAACATGCCAATTATTTTACACATGAATGTATGAAGTAAACTTGACGTGTGTATGTTGCGTTGGCCTGTGACAATGAGGAGGACGCCCATTGCATTGCTGCTAATTTCATAAAAGTAATTTCGTTCCACACGCACCGAGATGAAAGGCTGGGGGCTTATGTGAATTTCAGCTACGATGTAATATCATGTCGATGATGGATGAGAATGATTGCGGTGCTTTGACAGTGACGCTTGGGAGCCTTTTCCGTGTTTCTTTCGCTTCCTTAAGGACGACAATGTTTGAAGCAGGTGAATCCATCCTGCGTCAATATCATACCATTTAATACAAAATTTGTCATTTGTAGCCGATGTTGCTGTTTACATTTTTGAGTAACTTACATAAACCCAACGCTGGTCAACGATGTACAGCCCTGCTAGGCAACCTAAATCATCGCACCACCACTGGTAGCACAGTGAATATTTGTTATTAATTCACTCGCTCTTTTTGTAGTTCAGTTCATAGGTAAATATCGGTTGCGAAATGCAATCGTTCCTAATAACGTGCATTATGTAAAACTACATAATCGCTATATTTGAGTCCCATCACATAAATACTAAATACATAGTTTTGGTCTCAGTCATGATGAGTGATTAATATTTGACAAACCATTTTAGACATAAAAGCCAGTGTTTATCACCAGCCATGTAATTGATTAAAGCAGTGACAGTAGTTTATATTAAGCGATTACACCGCAATATGTCGTCCGCACATCTCTATCCAGTGATCATACAAGGTAACAAGACATGCAGGCAAATTCCATTTCAGTCTCCCATTCAACCATACGGCGTCCCGTGAATTATCCATTATGCAATTTCACAGCTGACCAACCTTTTGCCTCGCCTTTTGAGACACATACTCATACACATCAATACTTATACATCTCATGCGCCCTCTTTACAGCATTCGCTATTCATGGCGGAAGAGCATAACAGTTGAAACGACAATGAGCTGTGATATCTGCTCCCTAGAAAAACTCTTCAAATGTATAAGTTTATCATTTGTCATATGAAGCAGAACATTTTAGGCTTAGTTTTACATAATACCAATTAATTGCAAAAATCTGCTAATAACGCAACCCCATAAAACGGAATAATACATTTGAAGGGATATGATCCATTAACACACACGCTACACAGGCATCCTTGCAAAAGCCCGTTCATTATTACACTTCATTCCAACTTCAACAAGCTTCCTTAGTACTAATCACTATGTGTACCCGCTATTTTAGTTTAATTATGGAATGGAAAAAACGTGACTAATCGGTCGTTAAGTCTTCATCTTACTCGTCTTATTTTGATATATCGGGTAAGTGCTTTATATCATATTTAACACGACAGTGCCTCATTTTCTGTAAGTTGTAATGGAGCACACGAAACCACAGTACTGATTTACCAATGTGTGTTTCCCCTGTCTGATAAGTTGTGTGTCAGCTGGTTTCTAGTTACGTTGTGATTAGCAACCAAAATATTTGATCGTCGGTGGTACATATTTTATGTCCTGCGCTCTTTAATATGAGTCTTAAGTAAAGTGCATCTTCAGAGAATGAACGGTTGTACTGACAGTCTTGTTAACATAGGTTGGTAAGTGAGATGATAAAGAAAGCAGCATCACGAACTACACCGTTCGGAAGCACTGGTAACCTGATACTTATAATACACTCATAATTGCTCTTGCTTTCATTTTGAGGTCACTTTCCACCAATGCTGCTGTGGTGAGTAAATGAAAGATTCGTGCTGATCTTCCTTCATCCGTATGCAGCGCTGGTTACGCCCTGAGTGACTGACCAGTAAAGCTGTTAATTAACAAACGCCGGCCTCAATGCTCGTTTGAGTAGGGTTAATTACATAGGTGCTGCGAATTCATTGTAAATGGTTATGTAGAGTTAATATATAATTCAAATAAATATGTCGCATCCCGTGGTTGATAATATGCGACAGGGCTGATCATATAGCTAGTTTTCATGGAAATATAATTCAAATCAATTGATGCTGAGTCATTAGCCTGGTTATTTCGTTTGTTATTATAGAGATATATTACCAATTATTACATAATTGAGTCAAAACGAGTTGATTGCCTCAATGTTAATTTGCACAAATAACAATATTTGAGAATTCAGTATGACACATAACATCGTTATCGTTACGTGTAGAAAACTCAGGTTAAAGGTAAGCTTAAACGTTATATTTGAATAATGAATTTCAACCAACTTGTTACTAAGGCTGTTCGAATATAAGCAATATAAGGACCGCTACCTTGACTCTGGTTGTACATCCAAATAATTGCTATCCAAATGATTGGTACCTAATTGGCTGGTGCAACGCATTATCATTGAATAAAATTAATCAAAAAAAAATTTAGCTGAACTGGCGGATTTTATTTTTATCATACCACATAATGGGCAGCAAACATATATGACTATATACACGGACAACTATGTTATGTTACTGACCAATAATTATGAGCCGTACATCTTCTTGATGAGGAAGACAATCATAAATCAAGTGAAGGTTATTTTGTTTGTCCAAGTCGTGTATGACCTTCTATCATGGTAAACACTAGGCAACCCAGCAGTGCATTATTCAACAGGATATGGGTGATTACCGCTGGCAAATATATTATTGGCCTAAGTGCATTTTGGAATGAGCTCTTGAAGGTTGCTAAGAGTATTTCATATTTTTCCAATGTGCTTGCCAACAGGTGGTATCGTACGTTCTTGATACACTTCGTAAGAAGAACAATGGCATCTGTTAGGGTAAATGTAGGCTTTAACTTAAGATATATGGTACGTGCGACAACCCCTGATTGAGAAAATTCCTAAATTGTTCATGAAACATGTTCGATTAATTTCTAAATCATATGTGTGATTGTTCGGGGAACATGTTCGGACTGTTGTGTATGTTCATGATATGCAGGGCATATTGCTAATTGCTGACTTGCTTAAGTCGGAATGTCTCTCGGAACTGCGTAGTTTCAATACCAACGATTACACCAGTGCAAGCTATGACCTTTAAAGCACGAAAACTACCGATGGATCCATATGTTGCCATCATCTAATGGTTGTCACATCTCTGGGCAGGTGGCGTCAGATATTTAAATGTATGTGGAAGATTACTGACCAGCATAAATGCGCCTATAAGCGAGTTCGGTATCTCGCGCGAAGGGCACTGTGGGAAATAGGAAAATCGTGACAATTCTCTCTAGTCATTGGTGGTTATCAACGTAAACAGCGATCAACTGCTATGTCAATGTCTCTCTCGCTCTCGCTCTCTCTATCTCACTCTCTCTACTTAACAAGTTATTTTCGGTACGTCGAATGTCGACTACTCTCTTATGAAGTGATGCCGCATGAAAATGCCGGCTCTGCGACAACTTTTGCGTGGTCGCGGTTTGAAATAAAAACGAAAGAAAAAACTTGTGGGATTGACGAACGCTGCTGTCATTATGAATGTGCCACAAATCCAGTAAAGAAGAAAATAATTAATTAATTAGTGGGTTTGGGCACACACATTTAGTAAGCCTGTACCATTTTTGTTTTTAAGAGTGAGTCGCAACATCATTGCTTCCAATTATTCAATCGGTAGGTTCTATTAACAAACCCGCACAAGTACTTCAATATTCGACACATGAAGTTGGCGAATGCGTCTAGACTAACTTCTAAGAGATTGTATGTACTGTGGAGTTGTAGATGGAGACCGCAAAACAACATTGTCGTAATTGTCACGACTGACCTTTGACCTCATCGGAGTCGCGGCATATTGACGCACGCGCAATCGCGTCCACGAAATCGCTTGGACCTTAAGAATATACTTCTCGTGTTTCAACATTCTTTCGCTACTGCATGGAAGCTATCCTCGCTTTATTGAAGGCTAACTACGCAAGCGGTAAGGTGTCATTTATCCATGGTTTCACAGCTAGCTGCGTGGATTCAATATGGTGTTGCTCAGAGCCATACAAGGATTTGAAATAACAAGGGACACCAAAACAAGTCATTGAAATAATGGAAGCCAACCTTTGAAGCATCTGCTTATTCATATAAAGATTCATTCAAATACTTCTTAAGCCTTAACTTTTGATCTGCGTAATACACTCTGTGGTCTAAATATGATAAATCTGCTCACTGTCTCTATTCATTATCATCACCTAACCTGCACAAAGACGTCGATATACTGATCATCATTATCTTTTCCAACTCAATATACATTTGGAATCTGCACATAAATGGGTACGTATTTTTCACCATGCCACATTATGAATACGTCGTTTAAGTCTCATTAAAACTAAAAGCACCAAAAGATTTAACGGAAAACGTATGCGATCGCACATAGGCCTTACACTTAGGTACCAGTGTTGATTGGTGCATTGTTATGATGAACAATAAGAATCCGTCTAATTTCATCCACACTGAACAGTACCTACTGCATGAATATACCACAGCTGGTTAGGCCAGATATCAGTTAATATTTACTTCCAAACGGGGAGTATCTCGCTGTCATAGTTCGTGCTGATATAACGTGAATAACTATGTACTCTGATAATGCAATGGTAACTCGAAAGAGCTGCATGGCAAGTATGCCTTAAAACGTAACATATTAGATGGATTAATGTAAATCTGGGAATGGAGGAAACGATGAGACAGTAATGAGGCTTCCGTGCTACTCAAAATGCGGAAGTCTATCCCCTTCAGAATATAACAAAGGCAATATGATTATTCTTGGGTGCTATCCACACATAACCATCCTGCTGAAAATAATAAATCACGTAATTAACTTACAATAAGCTAACTCCAAGGCCTACTGTAGCTTTCCTTCGGGAATGTATATCTGTAATAAAATATAATGATCCAGTACGGCAAATACTCTGTCGTTAGTTAAGGAGCGCTTGCCACGAGAATTTATTGTTAAAAAGTAAATTACAATCTTTTACTATCTAAGTTTTAATTGAGATTTGTGCATCAATTGTTGAAAAGGCTATGCTTACGACTTTTTTTAAGAAGAATGCAAATACTTATACATAATCAGAGTGGCGTTAACACCGACATCACTAATCAGTGCATTCAAAATAACTCTCTCTTCTCTCTCCTCTCTCTCTCTCTCTCTCTCTCTCTCTCGCTCTCTCTCTCTCTCTCTCTCTCTCTCTCTCTCTCTACCACCTTTCTCTACTTATACATAATAGAGTGGCGTTTATATAATATATGCAAAATATAAATATATATATTTATATATATATTTATCTCCCTCTCTCTCTCTCTCTCTCTCTCGCTCTCTCTCTCGCTCTCTCTCTCTCTCTCGCTCTCGTCTCTCTCTCTCTCTCTCTCCCCTCGCGCTCGCCCCCGCGCGCTCTCCCGCGGATAATATAAATATATATATAGATATATATATATATATATATATATATACATATATATATGTATATATATTTGATATAAATATATATATATATATTATTAATATATATATATATATAAAAATATATATATATGTATATATATATATATAATCATATATATATATTTTTATAAATATAAATATGTGGGTGGGTGTGCCCGTGTGCGCGTGTGTCTGTGTGCGCGCGTGTATGTGCGTGTGAGTACGTGTGCGTGCATTCGCGTGTGTGTGTGCGTATGTGTGTCTGTGTCTGTGTGTATGCGCGTGTATATGTGTGTGTGTGTGTGTGTGTGTGTGTGTGTGTGTGTGTGTGTGTGTGTGTGTGTGTGTGTGTGTGTGTGTGTGTTTGTGTTAGTGTGGCAGAGACCACCAGATCATAACGGCTGTAAGGAACCCAGTTAAGAACGAACATTAACCATTACTGAGATCCATTATGGCTTGTCAAGGCGCCTTCTTTTAGGATCGCCGACCAATGATGAGACAAGTTAAACGACTGAATTAGTGTGGCCGAAGAGATTTTGCTTTATCTTCCTGGAAAGCAACCCGGCTTGTTTTCGACCTTGAGACTTTTTCGCGATGCATATTAAACTTATGTTGCCGATGCAGGATCAGAACGTGTGGTAAATTACCATCCATGATAGAGAACATGATCACGCTAAAAGCAATGTGATCTATTCCATACTCAGTTCTATGGAATCGGCGGTGTCTTTACTGATTCAGCCTTAATACCTTGACATATCGAAGGGTCAATAAAGAAATGCTTAATCAAAGAAATTAACGAGGTAAAAACACACGAAAAGTATAGAAACTATCATATCAGAAAGTAATCGACTTTCAATGTCGAACTTAGAAAGACGTATGTAAATTGTAAATGTTTGATATGTGTATGGTTTTACCTGTTATTTAGCCAGATGCATAGCTTTGACATACGAGTTGCCCGGCCGGGGAAGTTTCTAAACTTTTGAAGCCACGTGAAGTGTCGCGATAATTTTTCATGCTATCAATGACTGTTTAATTTTTCATAACAAGTCGCTTTTTCTTTATCAACAATTTTACTGTTACTCAGTTAAACTCTACAAAATTCTGCGGATCGAAAAAGTTGTTGCATCGATTTCTTGCAAGAGCACAAAACACCAAAGCATAGACACTTTCCATATCATGATGATCCGAACTAGGAGCATGAAGTCATGTTCACTTTAACAATTGTTATTTCTCGGAGGTCACTTATAGTGGCCAAACACAAGTAGAGCACGGCATCAGGGACCAATCATAACGTATTACGTCCCTCAATAAACATTGATTATTAGGATCAATCATAACGTTGCACAACCTGTAATATACGTTGAGGTAAAAGGGATCGAGTAATAATCAGACCAGCGCTTGTAATACTTAGAAGAATCATCCGATACGGACATAACTGAATAAATTTTACTTCTCAAATATAAAGTGCAGTGCTATAAGACTGGAGATATACGGCACTATATTTGGTCTTCATCACAGCGTGTTATAAGTTTCGTACGAAAGCATCCTTTATTCTCTGTAACACCCAATGGACCCAATGATCAAATTATGTGACCGTAATAATGTAGACACTGCACCACTATGTTGTCTACACTATTGGTAATACATCTAAACAGATAGTCATCTGGGACTATTAGAATGCTAAGCTTTGTAGATCATTATTTAATTTTATTTTTGCAAACGTATTCCCTTTGGTATTAGACATCCGAGGTTATGAAGCTTGATTTCAAGCTAGAACATTGTTATCACCGTATAGTAGGAAGAGAATATCTAGTGAAAACGTTTCACATTTCAAGTTGAATATTAACATGTTAACATTGTTTATGAAGCATTTCAAATTATACTGGTCATTCCATGGAATGCTCTGGTATTTCAAATCGGTCGAAACACAATTAATCTCAACAAATGAGGAAAATCTTGTCTCGTGTGTGATGATAGACGTTGTCTGACAGCTCCATATCAATGTTGATGGAGCTGACCATCTTAACAATACAACTCGCTCTATGTCGACTGTGACATGGAAAGCTTCTTGGTTTGAATTGTATGTGAGTGATACTTCGTCCTGTGTTTGATAGAAATACGTTCGTGATGTCCATCAGGCTTAGTGAAGCTATTAGATAAAACAATAGAGTCATTATGATGCATTGCGTGAGAGATAATGGGAAAGCCGGGAAGCATAATTCAAGGCAGTATGCCGTTGCATCAACGTCTGTGTGTCCCCATGCTTGTCAAACATTCAGTCGTATGAACATCTATGTTTTAAGATACGTCATGACTTGAAGTCTTGTATTTAATGTTTACATGCCATTCAAACATGTGCAATAATTCCTCCCCTATTTACATTCTATTTCCAGCTGTTATCGAATTGCATGAACGACACATGATGTAACGACTTTCTGTAAATCCAGCAGATAAACTACCAATAAGCTGCCAGCCATTTAGCTCTGAACAACATTGTATTGTTACTATTATATGGAAGTATTTGGGACCAATCATTTCTATGTATGTCTGCAATTTTGTTAGACTGTCGACGATTATCATGCTGCTATGGCTGTTCCTATATTCAATGGAATTGTCTCAATAAATGTGATTTATTTCCTCAAATGTTAGAAGGTTGATTCATCCCATTACAATCAAGCTTTCAATAAATCAAAGGTGCATTGAAAAAAATGTATCGTTATACTCATAGGATATAAGGTTGGCAGGGTCACCGAGTCGTCCCTTGTACAATACCATGTGAGTAAGAGGGAGGCTGACGGTTAGCATGTCTTGATCCAGGCATTATGTGACGAATTTCACAAACATAGAAGTGCTCCCTGAGCCTATTCAACTTTCTTTTCAACAACTCTGGGACAATCTAGACAATGATAACACTTGACGTCCGTCGGCAACAACTTGAATTGTCTACATCGACACCGGCTAAATAATAGTTATTTCTCGTAATCTTAGATGTTTTGTAAGAGTTCGGAATAGTCCAGCTCTGTAGATGTACAACACCTTGCCAATCAATAGAGCGTCAAAGGACTGTCTGGTTCTGGTTGCTATTAGGGATATAGCATGGATACTTAACCAGTATTTGCGATAAGTACTCTACAATGGCATAAATGCTAGCAGTTTCACAGCTTTCACTTGATGATATCACTGCACGGAATTGTTTTCATGCTTTCTACCATACGTTATAGGTGTAGAATTCTTGCTTGGACACAGATAAAGATTCAATACTCATGTCACTAGCAAAATAACTGTTATGAATACACATTATCAAATGTGTGCATGACAAATGATACATTACTGATGTGAATATGACCTCAAAATCCTTATATCAAAGACCTTTTTTTTTTAAACATGCAAATATTAATTAGTGAGTTTCTTTCTATGAGCACAAAATCTACCGAGAGTGCACATTACCAATTCCAATGTACCCTTATATCATACGCTTGCAGCAGAACTTACCGCAAAATCAAACATTGAATTGCAATGTTATTGAGATTCTGATTTAGTCTCAACTTGACGAGCCTTTGACGCACAATAAAATAGAAATGATTCGGAATTATTTATTTGGTTATTGCAACAACATTGGGGTAACTTTGATGCTTCTGATGGACTGTTTTGACAGAACAAAAGACATCAAGCGCTTTCTAGGTAAAAACGTTATCACGCACATATGGTAAAATCCTTACTGAGAAGCTTTTTAAACCGAAAGAGAAAAAGGCTTAAACTTTATGATTGGGAGATCAATCAACATTGATATGTGGATGCCGGGCATCATCTCTTAGTACACACAATACATAATGTTCCACATTGGTAGAGAATAATTTAATGTAGTCCACCGATCTTCAAACTGCAGTGACAATTGCTGTAGATTACAGAGAGGTTATATGAATAAAAAACCAATATAATACCAATAAAATGGGGCTACATAACTGAAAACAATAAACACCAACGACGGTGTGTGTTTTTATTATTCGACTCACTTAAAGTCTCATTGGTGTGGTGTAAAATAGTTGTGCAATTCGTTCATATTTATTATCAGATGTGATGTGTAATCCCTGCATTAATATCTACAAGTCAACTCTTAATTCCAAAAAGGTTCCTTTTCCAATATTGTAACGTATATTTACTGCATGTGTGAATTCGCGAAATGACTTTGGTTTCGTATACAACCTGTAATGACGGGTATGAATGTTACCATGAACAAATAAGTGACACCACCAAAAGCTGTGTGTCCACTGCAGGAGATTGGGGAGCAGTAAATGAAAATAGTGGGTCACAGACAGCCCTATATAAAGGTTAATGTGCTACCAAACACGCATATGACTGGTGCATGAGTTGGCTTAGCGTGCTTTTACCTTTCTTAGGCATCCTTGAAACAGTTACTTAAACAGACAGTATGCCATTTACAGAAACATTAGAAAGCTTGTTCATCTTGGTTCAATTTTATATTTCCTTCCTGTAGCACTACCGTCAATGCAATCTCATCATCACGCAAGGTCGCAATTATAACAAAGAGTTTATAGTTTCGCCTAGAGAGCTCACTCGAGCCTTCCGCCCGAGGTAACATGTGAAGACGCCACCTTTTAGCCGAAGCGTCATTATGTCAAGCGTCACGTCAATCTTAAAACCACGTGGAATGCTCTGCTTACTTTAGAGCTGTAGTCGCCTCGACCAATCAGATGACTTTAACAGCCGCCGAGCCTCGCGACGTTGGATCAGCTATAAACTCTTCGCTCGAAACCTTCACATCCCCCTGACATGCCAAAATGTTAATGTCGACCCCAGGTCAGTTTCCTCGCTCAGACATTTATTGACAACCTAAAACTACCATCCACAAAGTGGACATAGGGCGGACATGAAAGATCGAGGAAAGTAAAATGCGAGAACGCTGTTAGAGGCGAAATGTTTTCCATAATTTATCAAGTTGACATTTATTTAGTAGAGTACTTGCTATTTTCGCCTAATGTGCGACGTGTGTTGGCAGTGGCAAGGCTTCCATAATTTATCAAGTTGACCTTTATTTATTAGAGTACTTGCTATTTTCGCCTAATGTGCGACGTGTTTTGGCAGTGGCAAGGCTCTGTGAAACACACTTTCCACGCTCTCAACAATCGCAGTGACGTCTGCCCAGAATTACCATGTGCTTTTGTTCGTGTCACGGTAGCGCCACCTCCGAAATATTTTGCATGATGCATGCTTTCATGTTAGTCGGAGTATTATAATGATATTTATTATCAGTGAACCTATCTTCAGACCGAATGCAAGTATTCGGACTATTTTGATATTATGGATTTATACAGTATACATGCTATGCTTAAACCGAGCCGTTAACTCCTTCCTTTCAGGCGTTTAAAACAGGGTCAGTGACGACACATACTATACTGCCCTATTGGTTTATTCCTTACGTGCATATTAAGGTTCAGAGGAACACAGATAAATATGCACATAACCCATTATTGAAATCCGTGATGGCTAGCGATGCCCACTTCTACTGAGAACTTCCTGCCTAATTGACCTATTTTATGGCCATTACAGGTTGAACTGCTGGGGGATGGATAAACAACCAAACTAGATCACTTCCGACCGGGAGCCGTTTATGCGATTAGTTGCTTAGTTTGTTGGTTGTTTGGTTGATTGGTTGGTTGGTAGGTTTGTGTGTTGATGGGTTGGTTAGATGGTTGGTTGGTTAGTCGGGTAATTGGTTGGTTGTTTAGTTGGTTGGTTGGTTGGCTGGCTGGTTAGTTGGTTGGTTGGTTAGCTGGCTAGTTGAATGGTTGGTTGGTTGGTGGATTGGTCGGTTGGTTAGTCGTTTTCTTGGGAGGTAGGTTGGTTGCTTGATTGCTTGTTTGGTGGGTTGCTCGTTTGGTTGTTTGGTTGGTTGCTTGGTTGGCTGCTTGGTTGGTTGCTTGGTTGGCTGCTTGGTTGCGTGCTTTACCGTTTTGGTATGTTATCATAACACGGCAATGAAAAGTTCATTTTCATCTGAGCGAGTTGCTTCATTAAAGAAGCAAGTAATATTTAGTCTAATATAGTCATTTCTCATTTCTGGAAGTGTATTGACATTTCACTGAGATCCCCGTGGATGGCAAAACTCGTTGAGGCATAAGTTATCAAACAAAATGTAAGCCTCTACCTAAACTTAGGATGCCAAGGCCGGTGAGACCATGGCGTGTCTTAACAAGCCTGCTGCATATTCCAGATCAAGAGATGAGAAGCTTACTTTACCGGACTAAATACTTAGCAGTTGAAAGGTTCTCCAATTACTCTGACTCTTCCTCTCTTAGAATGTATGAGGCCCATAAGAGACATCAATTGACCTTATTTGTAAGGACTCCTAATGTTAGATATTAAATGTAATGGTCGTTGGATACCATAACAACTTTTAAAATGCTCCTATTAGAAAGTATTCCGTATGTTAAATATTGTATGTGGTACAGTGTGTTGGTCATGGACACCATTAAACTCAAATGACCTGAAAAGTAAGGATTGCTTGTGTTAAATGTTATGTGTGCTCAGCCTCAAAAGTATGACGATAATTGACTAATGGTGAAGCATCATCAACATGCGCGGCCGTGATTTTTTATGAGTGGATTCCTGCAATAGTAGCAGGTTATACATATGTTAATAACGTTCTTACTACTGAAATAACTGCCAGACTGCTGATTCATCTTCTCATTGATGTACAGGTGAGTTATTCCTATTTTGCAATCTAACGAGAGGAACAGCTCTTATGCACCCTGGGCTTTGTTGGTGATGTTGGTGCTTATATTCGTCAGAATCAGTTGATGGGTTGTTGCTCCGCTGTGCTTTGGCGCTTTCAAAGGCTGGACTCATTTCTGTGTTTTGATTTCATAAAACATAGAATGACAAAAACACGGTTTGCACACAATAATGCTGCTGTTTATGCAACGATCTTGTATGTATTATTGTGCATTTACGTTAATGGATACAGAGCACGTAATCATTTGTACGACTGCCACAGGAATAAAATCATCGGGGTGTGATTGTTTGACCTTTATTGTCTTGCGAATTGACTTTCATTTGTCAACTGCAAAACGGAACTCACCAAACTTGTTTTAGTATGACCTCTATCTCATCCATAGTAATTGTCACTGCAGGTCAACATCGGTGGATGAAACTCAAATATTCTCAACCAATATGGAACACTATGTATCGTGCGTGCTGAGAGATGATGCCTAGCATCTACATACAAATGTTGATGTATCCCCCAGTCTTAGCAATCAAGCTTTTCCTTCCGTCGGCTTAATACCTTCTAAGTAAGGATTTTACCAATGTGCGTGATACTTTGTTCTTTGTTCAATATGATTACGTCCTTGGTGCCCATCAGCCTCAATGAAGCAAGTGAACAACGCATTGCGTGAGTGATAATAGAAAAGTCGGATGATGGAGTTCCATACAAGAAGCCTTCGCTTACATCAGCCTTTGTGTCCCTGCACGCTCGTCAAACATTGAGCCATATGAACATTATTACGATCATACAAACATCTTTTTTCAGGTACGATGTGTCCTGAAGTCTGATACAGATTATATAGCTAAACATTGACATGAGATGTTTATGAAATCGGAAAGTGAGTCCCTATACAGCCCTTCGTATCTTGGTTCCGTAAAAACAGTCCACCAGACTCTTTTTTTGTGCATCAATTTTTAGCCAAATAAAATATTATTTCTATTCGGACCAATGCTGTTTCAATAACCAAATAAACAAATTGGAATCGTTGTTTTTTCATGGTGCGTCAAAAGCCCATATATTTACTTCAATGATTTAGAATATGTCATCCACACATTTGATAACGTGAAATCGTAACAGTCGTTTATTCATACAGTTCCGATCTTCTTCATTAACCATTGCTAAATGTTATTCTGATTGACACGCACTTACTGGATAAATAAATCACAAATTAACCATACTTTTCTCATAGTTTATAATGAAGTTAGTATTGGCGCTTCTCAATATGAAACCTTTCATCCGTGTACTAATTATAAGAACGCAACTAGACAGTATTTGATAATAACACACGGACCAGGACATTGCTACCGTTATCAGTATTGCTTATTCATTGCTGCCAGACGGGTTCCATGCTCATCTTTACCCGGCATACATAAAAAAAGTCTATTTTGATACATGATTACTTAACATGTCTGCGAGCCGTTCCATTTGATGGAATTGCGGACCTACAAATGGAACACTGAATTACTCAGTGCATAACCCGTGTATAGATAACCAGGTGTCACCCATTAACATGCATTCGACAAATGATTCTATCTAAGGGCATAAGTTTTATTCATACAGCGTTTGGCGCCTCTTGAAGCTAGACAGGTAGAATAAGATAACACGATACATTATTGCGAATCCCTTCTATTATCTAGGTCTACAGTACGCTTTCTTTCTCTTGACATTACCAAATAATCAAAACGGACTGCACTCCAAACGTTCAATATCACACAAAATATAAACGCCAAAACATATTAAATTGTCTGGAGAGATGATTAGACGCAAAAATACTTAGCCTTACTTGACATGTCCTTGTGTAAAACAAATATGTGCCACAATTCCGGGTATAGGGTTCGACTCACTAAGAAACACCATGAGTAGCAGGGAATGCCATCGGGGGGTAATAAAAAATATTCTTGACATTTATAAGCTCCTTTCACGAATGTTCATATTATGCAACTCTAATGGAGCCTAAATGTTTCCCAAAAGGGACAATATGTCCATAAGTGACATTAATATCCGACAGCACCGGTAGCAATGAAGACAGCTATAAATGTTCCATGTTTTAGCTTTTGGATATTTCAATGAATCGTCGCCATGGGAAATCTAAGGTGAGGTAATGTAAATTAATAGACCATTAAGGCTGACGATAAGCAACCTTTTAGATGAATAAGTTAAAAAAACAGATAGTTAGCAGAGGGACTCTCAGAGGGTGATATTTCTAATCATGATATTGGAAAAAGATTTTCATCTTCGCTGTAGGGTTCAATGAAGTCATCGTTAATATCGGAATATTTATAGTCGACTGCAGTAGCGGAATCCTGAAACTCCTAGCATCGTGAACAACGCATTGCGTGAGTGATAATAGAAAAGTCGGATGATGGAGTTCCATACAAGAAGCCTTCGCTTACATCAACGTCTCTGCACGTTCGTCAAACATTGTGAACATTATTACGAATATTCAAAAATCTTGTTTCAGGTACGATGTGTCCTGAAGTTTGATACAGATTCTACAGCTAAGCATTGACATATGAGATGTTTATGAGATCGGAAAGTGCGCCCCTATACAGCTTTTTGTGTTTTGGTTCTGTCCACATTGAGCCATATGAACATTATTACGATCATTCAAACATCTGTTTTTAGGTACGATGTGTCCTGAAGTCTGAAACAGATTATATAGGTGGGAATTTACAAATTAGATTTCCAAATAATCAAAACGGTCTGCACTCGACAAAGTACAATATACGCCAAAATATCAAATCAAATGGAGAGATAATCAGACGCAAATATACTTAGGATCACTTGACATGCCTTTGTGTAAAGCAAATATGTGCCACAATCACGGGTATAGGGTTCGATTCACTAAAAAACACCATAGAGCAGCAGGGAATGCTAATGCGGAGTAAAAAAGATATTCTTTACATATATAAGCACCTTCCATGAGTATTCATATTGCGCAACGCTAATAGATCCTCAGTTGGATGTTTCCAACAAGGGACAGTATGTCCATTAGTTATATTAATATCCGACCGCACCTGAATGCTACTCGCGCAATCGACGAAGACCGAAAAAAATGTTGCATGTTGCAGCTTTTGGAAATTTCCATAAATCGTCGCCATGGGAGTTCTAAGGTAAGGTTAATGACCCATTAAGACGATATGCAACACATGAGGTGAATAAGTAAAATAACAGATAGTTAGCAGAGGGAGTATTATTGTACAAAGAGAGCGTCGTCGAAGCTAAATAATCTGTAGGGGTTACGAGAAATAAAGCAGTTGTCGCCTTATGTGCTGTTCGCAATGCTGATGTTCAGTGTCACTGTAACTATAGAAATACTTGTGATCCACAAAAATCATTGCAGCACCGTGCAACAAAAACAGCCCTTATAGATTCTTGATTCATGATGTGACGTGTTATGTTGTAGTAATATGCCCTTACAATTTTATTGTTTCGAGATTATAATGAATTAAATTATCTCTGCGATCAGTGTGACTGGAATCTTAAAATAATTTGGTCTTGGTGGATGTTTTTAATATGTAAAACACTGTTACAACAAAGTTCCACTAATTATCAATAAATATATTCACCAAATAGGGTGTTATCCTATAGATACCTTGAATATATTTTATAATGTTGCCTTGGGCGAATATAACTGACTACCAGAGGATGATATTTCCAAAAATGATATCGGAAATAGATGTTCATTTTTGCTGTAGGGTTCATTGAAATCATTGTTAATATCGAAACATTTTTAGTACCACTGCACGTAGAAATACGCACATTTAATGTGCTGTAATATGCATTTAAATAAACATGCAATCTCTTGTGGGCCCACAAGAGTACATCTCATGATAAGAATTTAGTGACCGACTGTTTTACTGTCGACCTGGACCTGTGATGAACAGCGCCATTTATACTGAACGCACCATGTGTGGTTTGCTAAACATGTGAGCCTCGGAGAGGCTTACTGTCTGTTTTTGACTATGTCTCGATACGGAGCAGCGGCTATCGGTTTTACAAATGATATCCAAGGCCAAAAGGAACATTGCAAGAACAATGCAATAAACGACTTGTTCTGAACTGGATCTCGTTATGTTTTGTCTTGTATGCTTTGTCCTTATCATATGAGCTCCCCAATGCCGGTGAACATAAACGGATTGGTCAGTTGATTTAGTATGTGAGCATCGCTATGTTAGGCAATAGTTTATACTCTCGATCTTGATTCATTATAATGATTGGACATTACAGGAAGCGTTCGATTCTCAGGTTTGATACCAGCTTAATTCGGTGCACCTCGCCGTGCTACACGTTGCCTGTTATGCTGCATTCTCATTTGACTTAATTATCATAAGGTTAGAACGTTTAACTAAAACGATTGCCAATGAGTGTATTTACTACCATGGTAACGTTAGTTAATATTAAACGAAATCAGAATATATATATATATATATATATATATATATATATATATATATATATATATATATAGATATATATATATATATATACACATATATATATATATATATATATATATGTATGTATATATATATACATATATATAATATATATATATATAAACATATATATATATATATAAATGTATATATATATATATTCATATATATATATATTTCATTTATATATATATATTTCATACATGTATATATATATGTATAAAAATGAATAAATTAATGAATTCATAATACTACATGTATACTTGTGTTTATGTGTAGGTGTGTTAGTGTGCGTGTCTTTGTATGTTTTCACGAATTGGTCTGTATGTAGCCTACACATTTTATGTGTTTTTATTTTTTACTTTTTCTAGTGTCGTGCCGGTTGATATCCTATTATTTATTATGGTGAATGAATACAAAATAAAAATATTTTTACCGCTTCAATTTGATTTTTTTTTGTTTACTTTCCCCTCCTCGTTATACTACAGCAGCACAATATTATAGTTCTGATCACTAAATCATATCGTATTTGATACAATTATGCATTCTCCCCTGAACCCCGTGGGACTTGTAACCAAACTATAGTAATTGTTTTTGAAGTAATACATGGTATGTTGCATGATATAATTCACACTGCAAATATGCTTGATACATCTGGCGCAGGGAATACAACCATCTATTGTTTTGAAAGTATTGTCTGGCAAATTTCATGGTACATTAGGCGCAAACAGTTAATTGCAGCTCAGAAATGCCCATTTGTGTTTGACTTCTAGTCAGACATACTCGCAAGTCATAACGAAGTTGGTTGGCTGCTGCGCTTTGAGTAGCTTCCGCAAAAGTAGGAGGCGCTGCCTATGCGGTGTCACGGAATTAGTCGGGCGAGCTGCTGAGTCGGGTATCTTATTATAACAAGATCTTTAGTATGAGCATATTGTTATATAACAGCCACAAATATCGTGGAACAAGAGCGTCTCGGCTTGGCTTCCTGTTCATACTAGCTTAGGTTAAAGTGGCGTGATTTATTTGACCTCACCGGGTAAAATTTATGTCCGGATCGCAATGTAAATCGGAGAATTTATTGATAATACCAAATGCCATACTGAACTACGTTATTGTCGAGATGAAATGTGGTACTCGTCAGTAATTTCAATCTGTATTTTTACTAATGGGCGATCGACTTATGTTTATGTTTGTATCCTAGATTATGTCATGAACATTATACACGTTGAATGAAGACGTCCCTGAGTAATGCCATAACTTAATAGTCATTAGTGCAGTATTTAAAAGACTAGTCAGATTAACGTTACTACGATCAGTCGGGTTAGTAAACTCGAGACATGCTGCATGGAATTGCCTAAAAAAGAACAGAAAGTGAAATCCAAACTTCCCTAAGGCATACATGCATGAATTACAGACATCAATCAACCTTGAGTACAATCTTCGTGTAGTCATTAAAAGACCAATTGCTTAGTAGATGTTTACTTCCCGGTTCACCAATGCAGACATTGCAGCCGATACATTGCAGACCATGCCATTGGCATGTACGATAAGGTGCCTTTCGCATCAGTAGCTATATCAATTTGCCACTAAACGAGCGAGATGGTACGAATGCGCCAGGTGTGCATAATGCATGTAACGTCAGACGAGGCATTTATAACAGCGACGCATAAAGCCGCCCTGGTTCCATTCAACTTACACTTATCTATTGACGTCACTGTAACCTGCTCCAACTATGCAGCTGTCACACCGCGTTAGTCAATGCAATTTTACGGACCAAATTGTGTATAGGGAATTCACCACGTGATCGGCTTTTGTATATAGGATGTATGGATCAGCGCACTGTTCACTCTAAGCTACTATTACAAATCATGCCCCAAGCTTATATTTTAACTTGTTGACCCCATTTACCAGAATTATCAACACTACGTTAGGTAAGCAAACGTTAGAGGTACGTTGATGCCAGCATTCTGGTATATAAGGCTTTCATTGCCGTTTGCAAGAGTTTTAATGAGAAAATTGTACCCTAGAGTCAAATGTCATGACCCCTTCTCGGTCGGCTAAAACACCTTAGAAGAGGCCGTGAATGAAGTGGATAAAATAGCATGAGCGGCTCCCACTACTGAAATAAAGCCAGACGCCCATCTCAGCGCACTGGTCATCCATTTCCATAGTGACTAAAAATAACTTCTTACATAATGAGTATTATCGCAGCTATTTAAGAATTATTTTATGTTCCTTCACTGAACTGAATTCAATGCAGTAAGTGTGCTGGCTTTAAAATGTGGGTATTATACGTGTTATTTTTGGCTTCGTCTACGGATATGTGGATATCCTAGATATTGTTTTTTGCTTTATTGAAGTCAACTTTCAGGTTCTTATACACATTTCGTCGGGAACACAAATGCTGATGTTGACAAAACAGACTTAATGAGCTGCTGAACACCTTCTTTATGGTGCCCATCATTAGGTGAACAATCCACGATATCCGCGTTCATGCCACTAGTTTTTTAACTTACGGCCGTTTAAAACTTAAGACCTTATGTCTCTGGCTTTGGTTAACAAGGCGAACGTCCACACATGACAGTTGCTGCAATTTTGAGTGACATCAGAGGAACCACAATTAAAATATGTTTATATGTTTGAACTCCATACTTGGATGTAAAGAATGTGGCATATTTCACAGTGTAATAGCTTGTGTGTTGTTCCTTTACATTGTCAGAGAAACATTTATTGCTTCCGTAGAGGAATCATGCAACCCCATAAGTTGAGAGCGCCAGCCAAGGTGTACCCGATCAGATAATCATTTGCGATATTGGTTAAGCAGAATATAAATTAATCTTATATTGTGATATATAAGACATATAATGTATGGTGATATCAGTGATTAACAAGGATTATGTATAGCTGACAGGTAGCACCTACACATTTCTAACAGATAATAACAGATACGTCATCAGTGACGGTACAGTAGGCCACGCATGAGCCAAGGAAATATCTTATATTAGATGTGGCGCGTCACAAGCAGCCATGGCACTTAACATGTCTGGTAATCGATTTCAGTGGCAAAGCTATCGGCTGTCGCTCACGTGGCTTTTGCGTACAGCGGAAACTACACTTGAATATCGACTCCAGCAAGTAGTAACGTCAGCATTTTGCAAGAGCTCGAGCCTTAAATGTCAGTGGCGCCAACTTAACAGCTTTTGTGCGTTTCGCTCACAACGACTCATGCTGGAAACACTGCGGTTTACCGGTATTTACGACAATGGTTACATGTACAGTTTCGTGCTGAGAGAAAGTAAATAAATGTTGGAGAGGTGGTACATTGTATTGATATTCAACACAATTCAGTCCTACGGAATCATTCTGTATTGTTACCCAGCAAGATCAGAAGATCATTGGGCAGCAAATACCAGTACGGCACTATGTTAGTTGACAGATAGCTTGCTGGATTGTATCTGTTTTGTTTGATATATGCAAGCAAACTTCCACCGCAGGTTACCAACGCACAATAAAAACATTACCTCGACAATCTATTGTTGGGGCAGATATTAACCTGGCGTAATCATTTAGTACCAGTGCGATGCGCCCATGTTGCAGTAAGACGTGTTCAAAGCGTTCTACCATATCGATCAAACGGATCTTGGCAGATAAAATGTGTAACCTGAGACATTGCAGCACTGCAGTTCCATATGATATTTTAAATATAATACCCACATAATTGACACTTACAACAATACACATGCTGCATGATATTATGTCAAAGAGCACACGACCAGACAATGCGGCCCTCTTTTGACAAAATCTAATGCTTTGTAAAACGTTCTGATCACCTGCTAAGCAATATTTAGGCATGCAATGTTTAAGCTATAACTCAGGTGTCCAAAGTTGCCGTTTATATGTAATAGGCCTTTTGACTTAAATGACACAATGCCACATTATCAGTTTACAGTTGATGCATATTTTACCGCACCCCTCCAAGGCTTTTATTCCGCGTTTTATGTTAATTCACCTGTTAGACACCGACGGCTTATGAAGCAGAACATGTCTATCCCAGAAATAGCCAAAATGGCATTTCCGTCTGATAATTGACAGTTAAAGGTGTTTTACATTGTAGAAATTAAGTATCTTAAACATCCTACATTGACACAGTTGATACACAAACGGTTTTTGTACTCCGTTATATATCCGCTATTCATGTGTTTAGTATCAAACTGATCGGCGCTGAGATTGACTAAACACTCAACAAAATGTAGACCGGGAGAAGGATGCTTCTCTTTCTAACCAATGGTTGTGAGAAGAAACAAGAAGGTGACCAGATATGTTGTGGATATTAACCCTCACATTACAGTTCGTGGTATTCATTGGATGTAATTATTAGTCCGATGTATGCAGGACATCCTTGGGCAGCAGCCAGCACATTCTATCGTATCCACAGTAGTAGTGTTACAACTGCTGATATATTCAGTGGTAGGTCACATTTCTTGACTATTGGGTAATTTCTAATTACTCGATGTTCACTTGTAATTATTGACCACATTATTACCCCCCCCCCCCCCCCTGCTATGCAAGACAATGTGTTGTAATAATATTTGTCGTTACGTTATGTCATGTTTGACATCTACTGAAATAAACTGCCCTGCCATTGAATGGCGGGTCATGCGCGGTATTTGAGACGAGATAGGTTAAACTATCTGCAGGCACGAGCTTCGTCATTCTCATCAACATCATGTCTAACTTGTGTCATTGTCGTACTCGTGAAAGACCCATCAAAGCTAATCATGGCGACAATGCGTGTTAATTTAGACCACTGCAATATCCTCGACTATACCATACATACACGGTATGTGCACACATGAAAGAGGTACAAATGTCATCGGCGTCGCCTCGATAGGCTATGTATGTTGCGCTCATATCGATTCCCGCGGGAGATTGCGTGTTGTTTTAACCATTGCTGTAATATTTCGTTTGACAGAGAGCTTGCTGGCTCGTATTTAATTTGTTCTGTGTCTGCATCTACACTTATCCCACCGGTTACCAAGGCACAATTCATTCATGACGTCTATATTCTACGGCTATAGTAGGAGGCTAATATTTTTTTGCGCGAATCATACACACGCAGTTTATATCCAGTGTCCAAAGCATTACAATGATAGCCTGTTATTGCATCCTGGCATATGACAGTGAAGTTGAATCTTATATAGAGAATATTATATATCAAGATTATTAACACTTACAGCAGCCCACTTACTGCTGGTTATATCGTAAGACAAACAATGCTTCCGTCTCAACATGATATTATGCATTTAAAACTATATGTCGACCTAGATAAGAACATGTGGACAAGCAATCATTGAATAATGGTTTCGGTGACAAAATGGTTGTTTTTGTGTCAAGTGCCTCATGACAAAAGGCCACAAAGCCACAATGCAAAATTACAGCTGATAGGCATTTTACCATGCACTAGTAATGTCTACCATACACTAGTAATGCATATGAACACAAAATGGTATTTCTGCCTGACTATTTTATCGCAAACTCATTATTTGCTCCTTTTCAGAAGTACCATTCGGTATGCTGGATTTAGCAGCAAGAGCGATGTTTTTCAGTTGCGATTAAATTGACCGATTGCATGAAGTGTTACATATCTATTCTGAAAAAAGGCGACCGGATGATGGGCACTTCTGCTTCCGTTCCATAGAAGTACATGAAAGAGGGAGGAGGACGAATATGTTGCGAATACTCAGCACCATTCATTTAAGTATAATACAGATAATCAGGTGCCCGATTTAACCCATGCTATAAGCTTACCCCGTAATGCCATGATATTCCTGGTTGTTGTTTGTTGACTTCGACTAATGCACTAGGAACATCGGATTGCGCAAGAGTGATGTGGTTTGTCAATGCGTTCCAATAGTTACAGACAGCGGTATAAGTTAGGTTACTTCGACGCTATAATAGCGTATATATATACAATTATATAGCATACAACATTAAAAATGAGCCTATCTAGCATCTTCAAATATACAAGTAAAGCGCAGAGAAATTATAATGTATTGTGTAGTAAGCAGCATGTCGGGTGAGCATTTGTGCTGGATCACTACTTATCGGCGGCATCTAAGACTTCCAAGGCCAATCTATCGGCTAGCGAAAGCTTCTTCATACTTATTAACAACGTATCTAACTTGTGGCAAGTTTAAAACGAAGCAAACAGTCCATCGGACAAAGCTGAAAGGATTTGCTTGTGGCACGCTTACATACTGGATTAGTTCACATCAATACCCATAACAAGTCTTACGAGGAATAGACGTCTGACACAATATCAACCGCATATGTCATTTCAGACGAGTGTTTCGTGCCATCTCTACTAATTTAAAATATTCCTTACGATAATCTCGAATATGCTGACGTAATTGGATGTTACACTATGCACTGAACTATTGTTCAAACGCATATTTGCAGCTTCTTTATTCGTCATGTGTGACCGCAATTGTTGCTTCACCTCTAGTTCTACCTTCTGATGAAGCTACGATACGGTGTGTGCAAGCAGCGCATATTGCTCATTATTATTGCTGTTTTATGCGTACATCATCGAAAAAATGACTATTTTGAAGTATGGAACTCATACATGCCTGTTTACATTAAGCAACATACTAATAACAGTAAAGTTACAGCTAACAGACGCGTGTCGGTGCATATTGAAATGAAACCTCACAGTTCAACTAATCAATCGTTTAGTGGCTTTGTGTGATATAACAGCCATCCACCCATGAACACACGACAACAATAATTGAGAATCAGTCAACTAAAGTATATAGTTTGACTGCCTTAGCTCATATAAGTACTGGTATTAGAAGCTTACTCCGACTTGCTAGATATCCCCAAAAGCTGTGGTGATATCTGCTCAATTGTATTGATCCACACAAAGTAAAAATAATGTGGATTGAAGCATTATATTTGTTTGGCCGATACAAAATTAATGCACATAGAAAATTAGAGCAGCCTGCAATTTATTGTCTACTAGTCTTTCAAAAGCAACAGCAATGCGCATGTACTTCCCAAAGCAGTCAAAGGCGTATTTCCCGAGGATTATATGTGGCCCATGTAGGATGTCCCGGAACAAAGTGAGCGTCCCACTCACCCGTCTGGCTTTCCCATATAGTTCATCAACGGATTGGCAAAATGACTGTGTATTATCCCATCACTAGTGCGAATCACGGAGCGTTAGATTCTAGCTACGAGTCTATATAGAACATTAATTCAGGGGAATGTGCCCAGCTTTGACTCCTTTATAGAAATTGTTGTCGACTGGGGACTTCACATGTATGGTATGGCCGTTTGATCGTGCTAGATCTGCTGCATGCTTAAAGTATCGATCTTGTTTTGACGACATTTAACGATCCTGTTAGAGGTGAGCTTGCTTCAAATACCACATTGCCATTGCTTACGACTACTCCCTGACTGCCCGTCACACTAGTGCTTAGCTTAGAATTATTTAACACTTGAAATTGGTTTTGAACCTTTCAGGCAGTCATTTGTTTTGTGCCCAATATCTTGCACCGGTTGGGCCCTTGTCTGGCAAATGGCATATGTAATTATTTGGGAAAATCGCCGATTCATTGAGCATGTAAAGAATTTGAGAACTCGCGGGACATAATAGTAGTTAGTTTTTTCACGTAATTATCAAAACTGAAAGTCAAGCAAATGCTTAATACTAAGGAAGATACTTTCGCTTCTAACCTTGCCCTTCATCTTCTATGCCTCTTACAAGAAATAGGCAGTTTGATTGGAATGCATTATTCAGCCGTAGCGTTCTTAAAGACGACTAGTGAATATTTATCTCACCTCCATTACTGTATGAGAGGTATTCTTTCTATGGATACCCTATAAGTCTCAGAATCACCCCCTTGAATTCTCTACAAAGATGACTATATTTATTGTTGCTATGCAGGATGTAATATCAGTTTGTCAGGCTTTCCACAATGTATGTTCATTGGATAAAATGCTGTTTTGCAAAAGGATTCACAAAATCGTCGATGAATATTGTAATGCCATCATGTCGGTGGTTGTTCGATAAGATTTATGGTACCAATCCCCCTTTGCATTGATATGACTCAACCCTGGACACTTGTTTAACCTCTTTGATAACGATACCTGTAGAAGGTGTGTCAGTGCATAAGAACTTAGGAAAGACATATTGAACACTTCCTACTTAATGCGAAACGCTACACCAATCTGTTTCTGGGGTGAAATTAGGCGTGATATAAACTTGAAAAAGCAAGGCTCGCTACATTGTTGATTGTGTGGGAAATATCCATCAGGCGGCTGCTTTCGCTCAAACAACGAAGCTCCCTTTTCATTCGAACGGTTGTTTGCTACATAAAAGGTCGGCGCACGCATTCATTCATTGTAAATTGAGGTCCCGTCATGTATAGGTGCATCTGATTGTGGATGGTGCACCATTGCAAGGAGCCTACAAACATATGCTGTTGAAATTGAAGACTGTCAAAATGTCATAACCTATTGGTATCAATACAGCACTGAACATTTTATGCTAGTATATAGCAACCAAATCGGCCTCAATGCAAATTATGTAAATAAATCAATGCTTTTGGCACACTTCCAATTGCATAGATTAGTCCGATGGCCTGACCAGGTCAATTAACATTTACAACTTATTAAGGCTTGCCACTTGTTTATCGTGGTTGTGTTAACGTACTCATTGTTTTCTTTCTCGATCTTTGTCGACTCCTGTAAACACAACTTGCCAATAGATACAATATAAAGAACCATTACACAAACTTTTCTACAACTTGTATTGTATTTGGGAAGAATGTGTCATCTGACAAATTGCATAATTAAATAGGGTTGTAATTGATACATTCTTCAAGGTAACCATCGAAACCTTGTCATTTTTCACGAATAGTATTTCGCCAAAACCGCACCTTTAGTTGATATATATTTAAAATAAAGTCTCTCGTAAGGATTGCAACAACCTTTCAATTTTTTTAGCATAAAACGCTTCTTCAATCAAAAGTTGAGACTGAATTTGCAATGAATGACTCTGTAAAGTCGGAAATTATTGATGAGGTACACCCATTGCAAGGAGCCGCATGGAATCCAGTCGAGCTAGTACATCGCAACGGGTTGATTGAACTACTCATGTTTAGCAAGATTCGGCAATTATCTTGATGCTTGTCTTACAACCATTCGCCTCGCGAACACAGAATTAATCACAGAGAAGCTTGCTAACCACCGCTTAGTAAGATTAGAACCCGCCGATAATATATATATATATATATATATATATGTAAATAAATCTGTGTGTTTGTATGTATATATATGCATATATATATATAATATCGAGTATTGATATATATATATATATATATATATATATATATATATATATATATATATATATACACACATATATATATACACATATATATATATCAATATTCAAATCTATATATCTGTGTTTTTTATGTATATATATATGTTTTATATATATATATATGTATATATGTATATATATATATAACAATATATCTTAATATATATAATTTTATATATATATATAAATTTATATATATTATTATTATATATTTTATTTATATATATATATATTAATACATATACAAACTTATTTCAGATAGTGATTTGCATGTCTCAGACGAATACATTAACTACGCGCGGAAGTAAATTGCGCACATAGTAGATGACGTCAAATCTGGCTAGTACTACTAACAAACCCGTCTGGCGCACGAGTTACCTTCAGCGTAGCAACCTGAGCCTGGTTAGAAGTAGGAAACGCGCACAGTATTTGACTTCCATGCATTGTAACTCAGCGTTCATTTTATCTGGTTATATTCGTTTGGTATTCAATCATTCCATAGAAAAGTAATTGAAATATATGACAGCAAAGTTTAAAAGGAAATACAATTCATTCAATGCGCTTTCATATTTAAGTTACCATTGCAGAAACATACAACAAATAGTACCTAATGGCGCAATCATTATGAAAAGCAATTATTTACAATGACCAATTCGTTACGAGCCCAACCGGAATTATTTGAAGTAGAAGGATATAATCTGGCGTTGGCAACAATATGCTCCGGGGTAAAAACCATCGTTGGTTACGTAATACTCTGTGGTATACTTTGGCCAAGGTCAGACATTACCAGGGTAGAGTCTGACGGTGGCTTAATGTGGCCTGCTGCACCTGGGCTACGTCTGCTCGCCATCGGCTCTTGATAAAGTTACCTGAAGTTGGCTGAGGTTTATGTTACCTATTTTGCCTCTGGTTAGGTTTACCTGTTTCGGCCCAGGTATAAGGCACCTGTATAGGCTTACATTAACGCTTCCGTAAAATTCTTAAAATATACTTCCTGCTTTTTGCATGGCAGACGACTAATATTGAATCGTTTAAATTGAGTTCTTAATACAATTCTATCATATTTAATTTGCAATCTTCCGGATTAATTAATGTACAAACTTCAATTAGATTCGTGTACAATACGCCGCCCATTGTTCGGGCGCATACAATAGGGTTCTATTTAAAAATTATGTTTCCGTCGATTTGTGTCCCATACTTTGCCAATATAATGTGAAGTACACAGAAGAATGGCTGTAAAGTGGTTATCTGACCACCGTATTACATTTATGCAATAGGAGCACAAATGACAGCAGCAGCGACAGACAACTGACACACATAAGCATGTTTCTGCTTTATGCGGAGCATATAAAAATACGGTATAAATAGGTCAATATTGTACCAGGTGGTACGATGTTACAATCATTCCATTCAATTGACAAGTTATTGGAGAGATGTATTCTCTCTATGAATGCATAGATAGATATTCTGATATATCCCGATATACGGTGTGAGACGAACATATGACTGGCACTCTCTGTTTTTGGCACATCCTGAATATTTCGGTACATATTATTGCAAGCAACTCTAACATAATGAAGCGACTGTAGTGTAAAATTTACATAAAGTGTGCTGCAATAGGTTTGACAAACGCTTAGTTTTTTTTACATACAATGACTTTTTGACCGATCATATAGAAAATTTACCCTTAATCCTAAATATTACCATTTTGCAACATACTAAAATAGCTTACCATCCAACGATACTAAGGGTAAGAACAATTTAAGGGTCTTTGGTTGTGACAATGCATACAGATTTCGATGAATTGAACACTACTTCATTGTGAGTCCCGAATCGACAGCACAGATCAAGCAGATCTTGCAACCCATTGGCACTAGGCGACATAAGACATAGATCGTCCGCAAAAAACAAACGGACTTATAAGATCAACAACATACACATTAAATAATATAGAGGAAGAAAACCACCTAGTAAAATATATATATATATATTTATTTGAATATGAATAAAAATATAAATATATAAATATATATATATATATATATATATATATATATGCATATATATATATGCATATATATATATATATATATATATATATATATATATATATATATATATATATATATATATATATATATATATATATATATCGTATATATATATGCGGAGCATGTGCTTTGACCATTTGTGATTAATAATAGGGTAAAAGAGAAAGAATTGACAAGATAAGCAGCCAATACAAAACCAACAAGGTCCACGCCAAAATAAGCAATTGCGTTAGTAAATTCACGTTTTACCTTTTCGCCAACTGCCCAGGTAACTAAATTACCACACACGGCTGATCATTTGCTTGGTTGACGGCTGGAAAATCCTTAGCGGCTTGAGAGCAGCTGACCGACTTAAAACCTTCTCGGGCGAATCTTATTAAGTCTGCGCTGCTTGGCTTAAATAATGTGTTACCACGTTTATGCCGATTTGATGAAATATCGATCATATGCTTTACCTAAATTGTCGCCATTTTACTCATTATATTTAAGGGTTTTTACTGCTCTGGTGTCATGAGTACCTATTACAACTAATTATATGCCTATAAAAACTGTTTTGGATTACATAGATGTAAGCACGACAAATGTATCATTGGCACTTGTTTAGCAGATATTCTGCCAAACGTTAAATAGTTACGGTCTGGTATACAAAAAGAATTATGACTCCTGTCTTGCATCGGCTCCTCCGTGACATAATAAAGACACACGTGCTTCATTGCTAAAGTTATCACTCATTTATCACTCATTGCTTTCCATGCACCATCCCAAAACGCATCCACAGTCAGGAGAGTGCATATTACCGAAAAATAGTGCAAATATGACTCGTTGCAAATACTGCACATATGACGACCCCTGAACTGTCCCGCTGTGGGAACTATAGCTCTTCCACAAATCTTATTGGAGGTGACAGCAACCTATGCGGACACCATGTTGCCAAGGCGGCTTGCATATAAACTATCCATGGTTCATTTATGTGATGTAGACTTAGCTAACCAAATCGAAAAGTACGCGTCATACACGGAACGAATTGCGACTGGGGTTTTACCGCCGTTGCATTAGTATTACTGCGAGGCTTCATATCATCATATCTTGATAACGCACGAGGCCAACGATAAATGATACAAAGGGCCGTTGTGGACGTGGTCTTGTTACAGCCTTACACTACATCAATTATATCGCCGGGGACTGTGATGATTAAATGTCATACAACACAACACCCACCCAGACACGACACCTATTACAAAAGATTCATTGTCCAGTATCACGAGGTAAACATTGGCGGAGATTAGCATCGTCAGTCAACACAATGGATACTTTATATAGGGCCTGAATGTCAGCCATAGCAACCGTCGTTATGTCCAAAACAATTGAAAGCATAATCTTTTTCTTATTCGGGCTGTTTCATTAATGTTTGCGAATCAGTCAAGAAGCAACTCTGACATAGCAACGTTAACTGGTACATGCTGTCATGAGACATTGATTGCTTTACTTGTAAGCTGGATATGTATTTTATTTACAAATATATACACAAACTAAATATATTGCATGCATTTTAATTGTAAACATTTACGGTCATATGAGACATATGATCTTACTTCCGTAGTATTAGCTTACAAGCCACACGTCCACACAGAGGGTGCTACCATGTTGGATGATCAACAGATATGATAAGGAGAGGCATAAAAGCTCGGTAAAGTCGGGAAACAAACCGTCATTAAGTATATGTCTAGACGAATCCTACATATGTTCATCACGAGTGACAGCACAATGAACGAAGCCCATTTCCAGCTCATTTAGATTATTAGACATAATGCGGGACTATTAGAAAGCGGGAAATGAGCACATGCTCATTGGTGAAAATACTGTGGCTGAGTTGACGCGTGCATTTAATTTTGGTTTCGGCTGCGGTAACCAAATCAGTGCTTGATGCACGATACAAACATCTTACTACAATTAGCTTACAGTACTTGCGGCCTTTAGGGAAATATCTGTCGAAGACATTATCTGGAAATAGCTGGATGCAACAGGTCAAAGATCCTGAATAAAATTATAACTCTGGCAACTTAGGGTGTTGACATTTTGCGATAATGTCAGAGACTCGAATGTCAGTAGCGACGCCTACACATATTATTTGTATTACGCGAACAATGATATATATTAGAGAAAATGCATGTTATGGACCAATAATTGCTTTGTCTTATGCTTTCATTTATGTGGCATTTTACGATTATATATAATCCATCGGATATTATGACTTTGCGACAAGGGTTGCCATCAAAGCTATATTGGTGTTATGTGACCTTATTCCATTTGCACAGCGTCATTCTGCGTTGCGGCCTCGTGAGTTCAGTGTAATTTAGAGAAATTTTCAATGGCGGTACTTGCTCTTGATGAGTGATGTAAACATTTTCACAGTGTACAATGAAATAATTACGATATTGACAATCGATGACTGCATTAGAAGGATAGTATGTTCTAGACTAAATTATTGAGGCACCCATTCATCATTGACACATGACCGAAGCGTTAAATGTATATCAACACACAAGATCATACCAAATGCATTTGTTGACATGACAAGAAGCATCTTTTATCAATGTTATATCAACATTGTCGAGACTTACATCAATACGCATGCTACAGAATGATAAGTCAAAGAACACAATGGCAGACAATGTACAAGACACTGCGGGCCATGCCTTGTCGCCTTATCGAGTAGTAAAAATACAAATGACGAAGCAAGCAACATGTCTGCCATTACCTTTGGATCTCCAGTATAAACTTCGGCAAGAAGATGGATAATAAGTATCAAAAGGCATGTTCATTGAGCGATATGTTGACACTGGTAGACAATTAGTCAAACTGTAGCTAGGTGCAGACATTATCTATTATAACTAACCAAGTCAGACCACATTTTGAGCTTATGTTTTAGGGTTTCGGCCCATCGTCCTTAATGTTTACTAATGCCTTATTGGCATCAGGTTTTGACAAGTCATGCATCAAGCATCTTTTGATTGCACTGTAATAACAGCGGAAGCGCGATGCAATAAAAACATATCTCGTGTACCATACAATATCGGACTAGACATTGATGTTGTGCCGGAACGCACCATCAATAGCGATTGAACCAGAATGTCTATGGTAATCAACCTTTTGATACTGATCAACAGTTCATATAACGAATGGCAAATTAGAATAGAAGCATATAATTCCTGTTTTCGTGATGTTATGTCCAACGGACGCCACCCAACAGTAAAATCTTTTAGCGGGCTTAATTTCAGACTTGTACAATAAAAGTCGTTATGCTTACGCGGCATGATCATCGGGTTAATTTAACAAGTTAAAAGAGCAATATTTTATTTGGCTCGTTGGCTTCAAGAACATATAGCTCTTGGTTTGATCAATTGTTGTTATGATTTGCTTAAATAATTCTATGTAAGGCCACAGGCTGAAGCTGAAGGAATGCCGATTAAGTGACTTGGGGGATGCTTACAGATAGATTAATTAAGACCAAATACTATATGGAAGCTCACACACTGAGGGCATAGTTTTATTTCTAGAACATATTAAAAGTAAAGATGTGACCGTAGATTCGGAAACTTAGTGAGTTTGGGCTGACTTTCATCATATATTCCGTAGTACTCGATTTTAAAGTAAAATGTTCTTTATAACGAGAATTAAACGTAAATTATTAATATCTCAAAGGTCAATTCCTAATGTATGATTTTTTGCAAACCAGAGCAATATACCATAATTATCGCTGCAAGTCACTATTTGGGCGGTGAAAGATATCACTTCATTCAATTACGTTAAGTTCGTATCTAATCTCGAGTTATGACTGATATGCGTCATTAGTTGGCAATTGTCTATACTTACTACCATTGGCCTATCAAAATTGTGCGTATCTTTGAAACAGCGGGTAGACCAAACAATAAACAATCTGGAAAGGTTTTTGAACGTCAGCAGTGGATGTCAAACACACCAGCCATATATGATTATCCACCTATTACTGGATTCATTTGCACATCTAGACTTATATAGTGAGAAGCTGCTAGAAAGACAATTTGTGAGAATGGTATCTGAGGCCGTCGACACTTCATCGCATTCTCTGCGGTTGCAACTACCCTGGAACGCTCCAATCTTCCATGTCTTTACCATTATATAGAATTCAAAATCGTTCCTGGTCGTTCTGAAATACGTCCAACGACAACTCCGAACAAGTTTTTAAGCATTTTGCGCAATTCTAGTGTAACTTACCAAAATAGATCAATGTAGAACGTTTGCTTGCAAACATGAATCGCTGCATATATTGCTTGAACCCTATCCTTGTAGAACCTTATATATTTAACGATTCTACTGATATCACACCATCCACATAGTGTGTCGAGTTTAATAGTTACCAGAGTGCATTGCATGCAATGTATGTTTATGCGAATAGTGCATATTTGCTTGACCCTATCCTTGTAGAACCTTATATATTTAACGATTCTACTGAATATACCATCCACATAGTGTGTAATAGCTACCAGGTTTGCATGCAATTATGTATGCGTAGTCAGGTTTCTGAGAATATGCTGTGGATATATATATATATATATATATATAGATATATATATATATATATATATATATATATAGAGATATATATATATATATATATATAGGGATATCTATATATATATAGATATATATATATATATATATATATATATAGGTATATATATGATATATATATATATATCTACATATATAGTAATATATATATATAGGGAGATATATAGATATATATATACAATATAAAATATATATATATAGATATCTGACAATATATATACATTTATATAGAGATATATATATATATATATATATATATATATATATATATATATATACATATATATATATATATATATCTCTCTATATATATATATATATATATATATATCTCTATATATCTATATATATATATCTCTCTATATATATATATATATACACATGCGTATTGCTTTGTACGTACAATAGATCTTGTGTCAAAATGACGAGGATCAGACGAGCACCATTAACCATATTATCATTCTCGTATTTGAGAATCGTAATTCGTTCCTAGTTCTTTGCTTAGATGCATATTCATAATTTAGAGCAATTAATACTTGGTGTAGCGAATATCATACTAACGTTCGCGACCCAGTAGACAGTCTTTGGGTTTAAAACTTATATTCATCTAAGATCTAAGGAGTTTGCAATACATGTACAACTTAGTGGCATTCTAGTAGCCGATATTCTTTTACTGAAGTATCATACTTATTGTGTAAAACGGCCTTCAAATAAGACTGTGAGATAATATTTCAATCATATGAATACTTTGCTTGGATAACTGTTGGTGGCAAAATAAATGGGTGGGAAATATGTACTTAAAACAATGGGGTTTTTCTTAAGAGGTCATGTATTTCATACGCATTGGTGTATATGATTTAAATAACGCTGTTGCGGTAAAATGACATCAGCCAACACGTATAGCATTACTTTGCCCTACCTGTGTTTAAGAAGACTAATTACCTGTTCAATGTTTTTGCGAAAAACCAATTGATAGCAATTATTTCATATTAATCAACACACGACGCTCTTTAAGTTTATATTTTGCTCCTTTAGTGCCAGCACGCTGTTATTTTAGTTGTAAAATTTATGTTAACATGACAGTTACTCCATGTATTTTCATTGAGCGACTGCTTGTTAAACCAACGACAAACCATATTGCAAGGTGCCTATATGAGTCAGTAGTCTGAAGGGATTCATGGAAGATATGAATAGTATATCGGAGCGCCTTATCGAACAGCAACTTCCTGAGATATTGTTATGGTTTAGTTCAGCACTATGGAATAAGGACGAAACGTGCTATGATTGTCACAGATGGTATCTGAGGCTACTCATTCATGGTCTTATCCGGCTAAAACAGCAATAGCGGAGGCAGTCGAGGCTGAATATCTTCTCTGTAGACAATAAGTATGATTTAAATCAAATACAGGAAGTTCATACCATGTGAATAGTAAGTGGGCGTGACGCGTTGATGTACGCATAATTTGCTTCCTTTGTATTTGTAACTATTATTGTACCTGACTGCTGTGTTGTTTGAATGCCCTATAGCATCCCTGGGAATCGTAGATGCTGTTATTACTTCCATCGAATATGCATAGGGGTTATCTGTCTGTCATATCACGACAAAGCCGAATGAAAATAAATGAAAGCGACATTAAGAATGATCCTTAAGCTGTACCAGTCTAGACGGGTGTCTCGTCGGCCGAATCACATTTACACCGTTATATGTTGATTGATAGAGCAACTGCTCTTTCACTGGTTGAAAATAATATTCTGTGTATGGTGATACACATTGCAGATGAAAAGCCTCCAATACTTATTTCTTAACGTTATTGCCAGCAATTATGACAAAAAAAAGAAGAATCGAAGCGCTACTCGGGGTGACAGGTAAGTGCAATGGCAATCAATAGCCCGACTGAAGAGATTGCAGGCTAGGTACTTGTCTCTTCACCAGTCGCTTTAGATGCCATGTCATTTGCCCTTGCACTATTCATAATTTTCAATGACGTATTGTTTGTGTGAGAAACAAAAGACTTATGTTTACATATATGTGTATATCTGTATACATATATTGACATATGCATGTATAATTGTATACATGCATAAATATTTTTGCGAATACATATATATATATATATGTGAATGTATATTTATAAATATATATACATTTATATATATAAATATATATTTATATATATATAAATTTGTTTATATAAGCACTTATATGCATATGTAGATATATAAATGGGCATCGATTTATCGATACAAATATATGTATGTATGTATATATGTATGTTAATATATGTATATTATATACATATATATATATTTGTGTATATATATATATATATATATATATATATATATATATGTGTATATAGAAACATATGTTGACATATTCATGTACATAAAATATATGTATGTAAATATGTGTTAATATTATGTAAATATTTATGAATATATATATATATATAATATATATATATATAATATATCATAGCATATATATATATATATATATATATATATATATATATATATATATATATATATCAGTATATATATATATTTATTCATGATTAAAAGCATTTAGATTTATTGTTATCATATATATATATATTTGCGTATATAAACATATATATCATTGTTGGCGTAGCTTTGGCGTATACGCAAAGCTACACAACTGGAACCACGTGCATAACATGCTTCATTGACGTTTCAGCAGCAGCAACTGCAAACTCGTAAGCATTGCAGCTCAAAAGTAGACTTTGATAATTGGCCTTTCGGGTGTTTTCAACAATAGTCTTCCGTTCACTACAAATGTAAACGTCAGCAGCACTACTGTATTCATGTATTAACGTAGTCATGCACTCATAACAGCGATGAATTGTCAATCGCGCTTGCCATTTCTTTTCATGATACAATCTACAATTGTTGACTGACCACCTTTAATTTTCTATTATCTATATAACACTAATCAAATAGCAAGCTACTAGATGCATATGATCGCGTGAATATGCTAGAATAGTTCTTGAAAACCGCCTTGAAGTTATTGCAACGGTTATGTCATATCGATGGCAGGTGGTGTGGTCATAATATCATTCAGCGCGTTGAAGCATGTGCTTAATGCCCTATCATCGGATTACATCGGCAGCACCTGTATATGGCAGTTGCTAATTGCATTGCTCTATGGATGTGGAGGCGACAGGCCCCGTTGATGTTAACTTTGATTAAAATTTGCAATTTCCGCCTGTGTGCATGCATGCTAACGGGCCGTCAATGAATTGACAATGGATTAGTAAGCGGGGATATAAACGGCGCGCATGTAAAATTTACGACTTTTAATGACGTTATACTACGAGTAGACAATGGTACAACACAAAGCATTACTAACTGAATAATACGAAAAATTGTTTTCTCCAGACGAAGCCCGTGGTCCTATATCAATCATAAATTGAGAACGTTTACTCATGTTTACCACTGAGATATCTTATATATTGGTAAATATTGCCTTTCTTCATTCATGGTGGACATGGATATTATTGGTGACGCAGCATTCACGATACCGATATGCTGAAGCGTTTTCGAGGGTAAGCCATTATGGTGAGTGCCAAAGGATCGTGGCTGAGGCCTGTTACAAGGTCAGTGGAAAAGTTCATCGTGCAGCATCCACGAAGAGGCAATTGATCTTTATCCAAATATTCACCTCATAATGCAAATAGCGTGTTACTAAGGCAATTACGCGTCTATTGTAAATCAAAACGTTCATGACATACCTGTTGTAGCAGTTTCCTTATCACACTAACTGTCACTCTGCAAACTTGCCATATCGCACATCAGTCGGGTTCGAAACATTGACAAATGTAACATTGGGGATTCATCTCTAGTCGTCTAAGTGGATAAGTAAGTTTAGGCACAATTGCGACATGTTTGATATTCAATCTGAAATTTGAGAGCAATGACAGAAAATCGCACCTGATTTTGCCCTGTGTGATGGACATTGTTAACCAAAAGCGGTTCCAATTAAGAGCCCTTCAAAAAGTCGTCCAATGATTTGCATTAATGCTGCCTCATGCGGCAAGAGCTATAGTGGGATATCATATTTGTAAGAATCAAACAGAAAACTCGAATAACCGGCACTTCATTTCACGCGAGGCCGCTTGGTCTTCGAGAAGAGGTCAGACGATTTTGTCCTTCCTAACAATCCCCAATGTGTCCAAATAGGGCACGATGTGAATAATAAGACAACGTTAATTGATGATATTGTCTACTAGCATGTTAATACGGTATGCAGGTCAATTTAAGGAGCAATCCGTGATTTAATATCGTCTTAGTTTTACAAAAACAAGTCGATAAGTGAATGGCTGTTTTGCCAAGTGACTTAATAATAATCCAAATAGTTAATCACGTTAATTTACCTCCGTTTATACTCCTATACTAAAAATCAATGGAAGCTTTTAATACTTGCATTACAATTTGTCTGCTTAATCGCCAGTATCAATCTCTTTTAATGTTTTGCAAGCATCTAGCCATTAACTTAGCTTAGCTGTCAGACGACAAAACGTAGACTCGTGCGTCTTGTATAATGAGGCTTAGAAATAGCTGCTGCAAATACTATAGCATATTAGCATTTCAGGGCTTATGAGCATAAGTAACATTATACCAATTCTGTTGACATCGCTCTGTTCAAAATGGAGTTTTTAGCGCTCTACAAATGGTAAATGCTCCCCCAAAATAGTATCTGATCAAAGTGTCGAATGGAGTGTACACTGGTTTAGTCTAGAAAATAACAATAAACATTCATTGTGCACACCCCAGTTAAGATACATACCATGTATTTGTTAAGCCAGAAAAAGAAGCTCGTTTGGTGTTGAAATAACAATAACAAGTCTATCTATATATTTCTAATTGCAATCAGCACGGTTGAACATACTTGCGTCAGTCGTTAAGAAGAATAGTATCTGACACCATAAAACATTTATTGATTTTTCTATGATTGCAGTGACACATCATGAGCGTCTTTGCTGAATGCCATGATAAAAACACCAGTAAATATGGATGGTATGGGACTCAAAAGGTGCAATAAACGTTCGCCTTGTGCATATTGTGCATATTGTCACTGTTTAAATCAGTAACACGCACTCAACAACTAGCTATCTGTTTAAGAATTTTCTCCAATTGATATCAACTATAATTAAAACGATATTGGCATTCTTGGTCTACATATATTTTCATCAATGAGATAAATATCCTTTGCTTTGCACCTAAATATGTATGATACCGTTAGTTTATTCAATATATTGTTGCATTACATTAAGCATTGTGCAACGTTTTTTAACAGGTTGAACGTCATTTGCATGTGCGAGTGTAATTACTGTTTGGATGTAAAACCCTGCGTCATGTCAGGTCAACGAATTTAAGAACATATGATACGAGAAATGAAATGTCCATCAGGAATCTGAAACCATAGTGCATTAAACCACGCTATAATGCGCTGGCCGTTACTCAATCCATTTCTTGCTCAGAGGCTCGACAATGCAAACCCTCTCAATGTGACTGGCTTGCCTGTGTAAAAACACCAGTCTATCAGGGATATATTTTGATTTTTGACTTTGAGAATGAAACGTTATCTGATTTAGTTTGGCGTCGAATGATTAATTGTATGCTTGAGATTAGTAAAAATGAGTGGAACTGCAGAAGTTAGTTACACAATAAAACAATATGCTTTTTTGATCTCTGAAAGTTGCTATGCTGACTTCTCGTTGCAAAAAAGCATCTTGCAGCAAACTTATTTGTTGCCCTACTTGATAAACAGATTCCGCTAAACAAGGATTCATTCAATAATGATTTAGCAAATTAAGGTATTGGCCGATACGCTGTGGATATTTCATTAAACCAGGATGCATTCAATAATAATGCAGATGCATTATAACCGTACCTGTCATACCTATGCTGTTATAGCCCTGAACAGCAGTTTGTTACTTACATCCTATTTGTCGAAAAATTATCTCGTTCTGTTATAAAGTATTCAAACATTTACACTTAGGACTAGTAACATAGGCGGTTAAGTACTCAAAGTTATTCATGTACAGTTTCCATTAAAGCTGTCATAGAAGCTTACGCAATGGCGTGAAATTGCTTGGTATAAACATCATTAGGGAAGAATTGGAATCTTAGCATCAACATATTAGCACACAAAAACATTTTGCCAACAGCTATTTAAATGACATCATTAAATGCATGTACAATATTGCGTTTCCTTCAAGCGGCTCCATTAACCTTGTATAAAACGTAATCATTTGATTGAGGTACATATTCGCACACCATCGTATTTGTCACATATCAAATACATATTTGGTGGGTAAGATTTCCAGATGGTCAGCATCACAAAAAAGGGCTCAAGACCGCAAAGAAGCTCGTTCATATAAATACAGAACGTAATAAGGAGAGAGAACTCGACAACATTTTAAAATATTTTTGGAACAAGTACCTTAAATACTCTGTATTATTCGTTTATATACCCATACATAATATATTGTCTTGAAGTTTGGGGTACAGCTGCAAAGAAATATACAAACTCTATTGTCAAATTACAGAAACTATGCTGTAGAGTAATTACCGGTTCGCCAAAGCGCACATGTTCATTGACATTATTTAAATCCTTAAATATGTTACGTTTTACTGAGTTGTATGAATATTGTATCATGTTGTTTATGTTTAAGTTATATAGAGGTGATTTGCCTAATGTTTTCAAATTAATGTTTCGACGAAAATCCTCTAATCAAACAATTACTACAAGACAATCTAGAAATTTTATTGTAGCGTTATTTAAATCGAAGGTTGCCTATAATAGCGTGCGCGCGAAAGGCGTGAATATCTGAAACGCAGATTGCACTAAGTTTAATGTATATTGCTCATTGCATTCTTTTAAAATAGCTCTTCGAATTCATTTTCTTGCTAAGTACATTGTATGAAGTATGCTCTCCTGGCACATGGTTTTGTTTATTTTTATAGTACTATACTCATAAGTGTATGATAAATTATTTTTATTCTGTTGAATGTCATTCTCTTAAAAGCAATTTATTCTGTTGAATGTCCTTCTCTTAAAAGCAATTTATTTTTTTGAACATGTTACGAGGACATATACATCTAATGATGTCTCGTCCTCATTGTCACAACAAACTTTGTATATTTTACTCGAATTATTATTTATAATGTATGATATGTTGTTGTTGACAAATAAATAAATCAATCAATCAATCAATCAATTGGTGATAACACGCCGCCCTGTGTTATACCATTACAGCAATTGGAGGCTCAGAACACCTATGTCTATAAGAGCAACTGGTTGAAGTACATGAAGAAGAGCATCCTGGCCAAAGCGTGACGCATGCCTCTTCAAATTGATCATCTAAATATTCAGGCATAAACAAGTCTATCAAATGCTTTAGATTCATCAAGCAACACAAAATAACATGATTAATTTGGTTTGAATTGCAATCGAAAACTTAGAATCTCATACGTTGTCTGGATGAAACCCGAACTGCAGATGATAGGTGCGATAAACATTCCTATATTTTGACAGGTTACCTAAAAACCTACAATGACACTCAGCGACACGATCAACTGTTATTGCTGTAGCTTGATGATATTGTTCTGATTTGTAGCAGCTATGATGCTATGGATGATTCGTGACACCCAGCGGACCTGATATATTGTCTGGTGGCGTCATCAATAACACATGTTATTGCAGGTAATCGTATGAGATATTGTAAAATATCATAAATGTACATGCCGCTTGTATTTGATTACCGTACTGGTCCATATATATGGTCAACATTTGCGTCATTGTGGGAATTTAAAGCCGGCATTTCTGTTGGTTAATAGATTATTTAACATTTAGGTGATAATGCATTTTGTACATTGATGCAGTAATAAAAACAGAGGCCTCTGTGGACATCAATTCATTTAAGACAAACCTACAGTAATTCTAGGAAATGGTTACTAGCATCTACTTCTAACGCTGTCCAACACCTTATCAGCTACACTATATGCGACCCGATAGCTCAGATGTTATCAAAATCATATTGACGTGTTTCCTATCAACTAAGGTTTTGATAATATACACTAATAATGATTTATGCGTGGCTCGAGAAAAATAGCAAGAACGCATGAAAGACGCCCACAGATACGAAAGCATCAGACAAACGTCTTGATTGGTTGCTAATGTCATTTTAAAACGGTATATGAGTTTACAGAAATACTTAGAATGAAAAACAAAAACGATTTGCTGAACTCTAAGCTTACTTTGGAAATCCTCACGTTCGCCAGCTAGAAAATCGATTCTTCTTCCAAAAGTGGAATGTAAGCAGTCGGTGTAGTGTTTTCGTACAGGTAAACGGTCTTCGATCAAGTGACCATTTTCCGAGATAAAAAAAAGAATGTTACACTGTATGTACGTGTGCACTAAAATATATATGATATTCAAATTTGCTGGTTACCTTCGACGCTTCCTCCGTAATAGTTGGTTCGTCTTTACTAACTTGATTATATTCGCAAATAACTTGAAAGCGCTTATGTTGCCTCACAGTATAGAAGAACCACGAAGTGTAGTACAATTTAAGCTAATGTTATATATAATCAGACAGTGTGGATTACACGCCTTTGAAAGTTTACTTCGGTGATGCATTTGTGCTAATCACGGGATTTAATCGGACACCTTTTGCTTTTTATGTAATGTACTAATTGCTTTACATGGGGAAATAATGCGAATATTACATTATATTTGCTCAAATGGAATACCATGCGAGTGCCGGGATCCAATGACAAACGTTATAAGAGCGGCTCCCCACATCGAGGTAGGGCCAAATTACTTGTGATTAAGCCGTAATCAGGCGTTGGTGTTATCAAACTGCCAGGACCTAGAGGAAGTCCTCCGCCTGTACTTTACCGTATGTCATTAGTTTGGGTTGGCTAGTGACGTTTTGTTTAGTCCCATCTTAAGCGAGAATAGAAGAGGTTATGCTAAATTGCGTCCTGCCCGAAATGTGGAGACCTTCCTTGCACTCACCTTTCGCCCAGTTACATAGGCTTTCGTCGTCACTTTCTCTTCCATACGCCTGTTTTCGCTTTTTCGAACCAAGCATCTTCATCTTTGGCTCCAATAGGTAAGGCAGAAATGTCCACATTCAAGTCGCAACATTATGCACAAGAATAAGGTGTACCCAGCCAAATTCTTGCCGCGCTCTGGTCCGGTTATTTTTTGTCTCGGTAGCATTTTGTGCTTATGAAGATTGTAACGGTGCTTGCGCTATAGCTAGGCAGTGTGTAATCATTACGTCTGTCATGTTCAATCCTACTGAGTGACTGACAACTCAATGCAAATCTATAACGCAAGTTTTACGTTGTCCAAAAGCAATGAGATTTAACTACACTTGATATCTGCCCGTTGCAAATATTGACCATTTCCTAGCTATGAAAAAAAGCTACGAGATGTAGAAGAAGACGTCAACTGCAAACACTGGCATTTAGTAATGTTCCTATTGTTGTGAATCCATTCATTGAAAACATCATCTCCATGTAAATGTATTTTGCAAAGTCAAGGCACCATTGTCTGTTTGCCATAAACGCGGCGGAGATAGATTCAGCAATCCAGGATCAAACACTTTTGTCAGAGCAGTCATCTATCTATGCCATTGATGCTTCTATGCAAATAGAAATACCTTAAACTATATTTTTTGGCCAATTAAATTTTGACAATTTAAAGTTGGTTTTGTACAAAATCTGTCATGTTCACTGCATCTAACGTCCGTGTTGATAAGCAAATGCTAACAGCGGTATAACATATGTTAAATTATCACTTATGTGACGTAGTTTATAAATGAATAATCCTGAGACGATGTGCGCCTCTGTCTGTCACTGTACAAAAGATTGACTTCCTGCTGACTATGGAACGCATACTTAGATAGGCTCCTGGAGATTGTCTTTTGCAAATATTGACAGCAGCTGTCGTTGCTCACTCAACCTATGCCTAGACCGACCATCAATTATGTCGACAGCAGCTGCAGCACTAGTGAGCTGCAATTGTATGTGGCAGATAGTAAGACGCATATTAGCCAAAGTGATCAGCACACCACACCTGGTCACCGGACTTCAACGACATATTTTATCACAATATATGTCTGTCCAGACCGAGCGCCTGCTCTACTAGTTTGTCGCTCGGCGTCGTGAAACAATCGTAAGGCTTCTTTGAATAAACTTTGTCCACTTTAATCAGTCGTCTAGACTGTTGTATGCCTTTTTATTTATTCATACCGCTAGCTTATGGCAATTAGATGAATCTTTTACAAACATATGAATTGTCTATTTGAACAACATGAACTGTACTTAATTTGTAAGTATTCCTCACTTTGTATCGCCGAATATCTTACTGATAAAAGGCAACGGCACCTCTTGAAAATATCCATCAGATCACTTTTCACTGAATATTCGAGCGGCTGGCACTACGAATATGAATCGGTTAACAATTGGTAAGTATATAGTCTGCGCATAATACCCTTATATATATATATATCTGTCAAAGCTAATTAAAACATATGCATTTCAGTGAAACAGTGAACCATTCACGTAAAACTAAGAGAAGCATCTGACATATGCGATGAATGATGTGCTGTCTTTGATCAGAAATTCGAACACATGTTGGTGAACTAAGGTGTGGCATCCATGCGTTGTGATTCATTGTCTCTTTCAATCTTATTTGGGTAATTTTAACAAAGCGCATTCTTTGTCTGCTTTGTTGTAACATTGTTTATCCAAAATGTTTCACATGGATATACTACTAATATGCATGTTGAGTATCATAATAAACTAGGACCCGCTTAATGTTGACAATGACTGCATTCGTTACATGCCGTTCATAACGCCGCTCGTTGGGGGTTCACCTTGCGTGATTAAATAAATACATAACCTATTCAAACGCAATACATTCGTGATGCCCGGAATCCAGGCGCCAAGATACAGTCGTGTGGGCCCCCTGCCATTAGAAACATCGCTCATTTGAGTAGAATAATCCAATCTCACAGCCATTAATCATCCTCTTTGAGAAGGTCGTATATTACCAACCAGCCCCGAAGTTATCCGTGTTTTTTTGCAGAGAGAGGAATACACCCTGCTCTCAAATTTATCGGAGATTGGCTAAAAAACAGATTTGCCAATCATGTTTAGTTGTCACCCTGGCTAAAAAAATGCTAGTCACGCTTTTTATAACGATTTGATAGACACAATGGGTGCAAAATGAAGCATGCCATCGTGAGGATGATTTAACTGCGCAATTGACTACTTCCGGTTGATTGTTTTTCGGTTCATCTGGTTATGACCACGTCTATTCAGAAAACATCTAAACGGTTTTATGTCTGTAGACCTAAAGGGCTTCGGCAGAGACAAAGTAAGAGTTGATGCTGTAAAACAATATGACGACGTTAATATATGTATGTATGGATTCCTCATCTTCTGATTTATTCGGTTCTATATAGGACTTATTCATAAAGCATGAAGTGTGCAAACGCATCGGCGGCACGCCAACCTATGTAATTTAAGGCTGAATAATACAATTGACCAAGTTGCCGTTTATTGAACGCAACACTTGAAGCACCTTGTGTACGGGACTGTAACACAAGAATATTAATGAACGCTGTTGGCAAGCACAAAAAGGAAAGTTACTGAACATCTACATTCAATAAGCAACATAACTTAGTGAAAAGCGATTTCGCAATAAATATGGAGATTACTTCAATGAAATGTTACAGAAAACCATCTTATTTGGCACTTTCACGCAATGGGGCATATGCATATTACATTTTTGCTGCAAATGTGACCATTAGAGTGTTCGGAGTGATAGATAAAGAGCTGCTGTTCAAACGAGGTGCAGTTTGATAAAAGACGACACAAATTATTAGTACTTTTTGAATAAATGATAACGCGAAATGACTCATCGTTTAAAGTAAGCCATAATGACGATGTCTCTATCATCGACTGCGTGCTGTGCCTGAAACTCCATTCTTTAAAAATGGGTACTAATGATTATGTTATTGGATTGAACCTCCCCACTACACGTTAGTGTCGAACTGAGTGAACGATTTATTAAGATGCTCTCATTGGTGCTTGATAGACACTCCTCCCACAGTACAGGATAACCAGTTACTGAACGTGAATAAAGAGCGTAGGTCATTGTGTTACACATGTGTAGACAACTGTTATAGCTGAACCATTGTCTACCTACTCATTTTAGCATTCACTGGAAACAAATGCCAACACTGGTTTAGGTTAATTGTAAGCTCATGAAAAAAGGGAAATTGCATGAATTTGATACGGACCACTGACATTGTTTATCGGGATTGTTATACTCAATGCGTGACATTAATCGGCGTTCCGTGACACTTCTGGTGCGAGTATAAAACTGACGGTAAAACATGATGTGTTCGGATGCGTCGGTCTATGACATTTATAATATAACGATTAGTATCGTTGTTAACAAGTTTTATTAGGTTTAACATCATTGCAGTGTTATGGGCGGCACGTTGTAGCTTTCGGTATTACGTATATAAAATAGCATTTGTGCGCTAATTAGCCTCATCACACTACGGCTGACGTGAAAATAACTTTAGTTGATGACTGCAGTTTATCTTATTTGATCACGTTAATGTGGAGGAAAATTTTACGGAAATATATTTTGTTTGTTTTGAAATGGAATGTGTGGTTCTCAGCGACACTCTATGATCCCGATGAGGTGAGGAGGGGTGTAGAAAAAGCGGACAGTATGAATAATGTTACGGACATTCCATTTGCCGCAACAACGATTCAAAAACAGTTTATTGGTGTTAGTTGCATGCTCCGCCACAAGAGGCAAGTCAGTTTCGTTTTACTTGAAATCGGCATTCTACAAAATGATACCTTTCAGGTCTCATAAGCCTCCCGTGTGGCTTATGCCAAACTTGTTGCTCACTTACCGCATTTACCAATTATGACGAAAGTGCGTCTCTTATAAACCCTTGTGAAGAGTAAACCACACCTGGTGCACTCTTATTCTTAACATTATAACTTTGGCCTGAAAGCGAGCACATTATTCTGGTATCTTTGCTTCGATGTGCTGTCTATACTGTAATCGAATACGGATGATCAACCGTTTCATCAGGAAGGTAAAGCCAAGATGCATTATGAAAATAGAGCAAGAGTCAAAAGAGTCTGAGATTCGGCGAGTTAAAGCGACTGGCGTCTTCAAAATGTGTAAAGCTAATAGTCAGTAGTCTGACATTATCATTGTTGAAAGCATCGTATTGCCTCGTGCTCTATGTGTTTGAAACAATCGTACGTTATATTCACAATAAAGTCATGTATATGACCCTGCTCAAGCTGAAGATAACTAGAGCCGACATAGAATTATAAGGACCACGATTTACTATCACGATGCATGCCAATGCCAGCCTAATCAATACACGACGCTTACGTTGGCATGTCGGACACATGATTGGTGCTTGATAGTTGGTCCAAACAATCATCGATCGACAGCTTAATTATCTAAATCTATCCATTTGACGCAAAGTTTCAACTGTGACATGTCATTTATGGCCTAGTAGGATGGCTGATTAAAATAGAAGGTCATTTCTCTTACGATACAGACACGGTATTCTTACAACACCAAGAGACGGAAATTCTACCGGCGTCGCCTTGATAACTAAGGTATGTTACTCACATACGGATTCGTGCTGGAAACCATACATGCTGTAAACTGATAATTGGTCAGCCTAATAATTTTAACCTTCATTTATTCAATCTCAGTGTCTTCTGTAGTACGTAAGTAAAGTCCACTAAAAATTGCTGGTCCCGGCTGTGAGTTCGCAAGGCATTAGTCCTCCTTCGTTAAAAAGAGGCACAGACTTTCCAGTCATTTTAATTTGCATCAACTCCCCCCCCCCCCTCCCCCATCACCACCCCTTTCCCTCGATTGCTCTTGAAACAAGTTCAGTTGAACAGAAAAGCTGGATGTCGGGGCGGGTATGTAGGTTGTCCATGTTGATGGATTTGCTGATGAGGCTCTCTTTTGAACCTCTGCAATTATATCTTTTTTGAGAGACTATTCAGGGATAGTCCGAAGGCGACAGAAGTGAAAGAAACTCCTCGAAATCGCTCCAATTAGTGACACACCGCCCAAGTTCCCTTTATCTCTTTACCACCCTTCACGCGTACCAGACTGTCCATGTTTTCCACATTCTCCTTGTTGTGTGGGTATACCACCCGACCAACCCCGGTTGCCGCCATGATGTAGCGAGGACACACTTCCGACCCTGCCTTTCTTTACCTTTACCTCTAACGAGCAAATGGTAGCTCATTACAATGCATTATTCAGCCGGAGCGTGCTCAAGGACAGCTGGTACATCATTACCTGGCCTCCATTACTGCTCTCAAGCCACTACAGTTTCCATCCAAAGATACAAGATTAATCACATGATAACCTGTTTATTGCGCAGATATGCCTCCAACAGTGAAGCGTTGAAACGTAACCTATTGTGTCCCGCGTGCAGAAAGACACCCAGATGATCTAATGATGCTTCGCTTGCTTTGTGTTCTGCTTTAGTACATCGAGTTCATTATATAAAAACATCGTAGTAATATAAAGTAAGGTATATGCGGTTATTCTACTTATTTAGAATATACTGCTATAATGCGTGAATGTTGAAAAATAACAACTCAGCTCTGGTCGGGGATCGCCTGCCTTGTGGTAGAAGGTTTTTTATTTTACTATTTTGCTGTAATAAATGCTGTAACTGAAGTTACTCGCACAACAATAATTTTGATTAATATTGATATATCCCTATTCAAGTTACATTTTATATATAATCTACTGCTAATATTTAATAACTCTAAATGATAAAAAAATCGACCATTTCTAGTGAAACAACATTTCATAGAGAAAGGAGATTTTATTTCCATAGTAACTAGGATAGATCTTGATTGAACATTTATATTTGCTTTCTATTCCTTTAGTTAACAGCTCGTCCGTGCATGGTGAACATGATTTATTGTAAATATGATCACCATCTTCTATTTCGTATATTCGTCTTTTATGTATTGCTTGATCTTATGCCTTATCCAAGCTTATCCAGGAAGTGATGCAGACCCACAAAAACATCGCCTTTACTCTCTGAGATGTAAGTTCTGGATCATCCTAGGCATCTTTAGTTCGTTTACTGTAACAATTAGCACGCTGGAAATTCCATAGCATAGTAAGTTAGATATACGTTAAGACAGAACAATGCTGTCCAATTCAATGACTGAGTGCGTTCAAGCAGCATTGATGTGGAATAGATGATCGAACTGGCATTAACGAGCAGTCGCCTTGCGAGATAGGTGTGCCTAGTACCGGTACGTAATAGGACTGCAAAGACATCCTCAGCAAGACGCAATGTTGACTTCAGAGTTATCCACTTATCACATAATATACTGCAACTGACATTTTGCTTAACTTATTCACTTACATTCATATTAGAAGCTGGCATATATCGAATTGGAACGCATCCTTGACTAATTGATCGTATGGTACAGTGGTCGTATTTGACCTCCAGGGTGCTCGAACTGAATCGATGCAATTTGGCATCATTTCCTTTGATGTGGTATCAAGAAAAACAAAACATGAGGTAGAAGGCAAGTCTCATGAGCAACGGCTCTACATTACACTAGATGACAAAGTCACAAGGCAGCATCTGCAGAACGACCTGAAAGCAAATTATTAAAGTACTTGAACACCTAAGTAAACACTCGCCACTTCCACCACAACAGGATAGCCTTTGGCACGTTTAACCGTATAAAATATGTACGGTTTGCTTTCAGCTTTGTAAAGATTGCCAGGTTGATATGTGGGTAGTAGAAAGTTATTGGCAAACTTTAACCAGACAAAAATAGCTATTAGTGAAATTAATGTATGTAAACACGTAAACCGTCGTACATTGAAACGCTTCACTGATCGCTTTTACCACCCCAAAACAAACAGCAGACAATTTAAAGGAAATGATAGTATGAAGAGTCTTCTATGTAAACAACACAAACGGCGCCTATATCGTATAATTAACCAATTGCATGTTCAGGACTATCATGCGCAAAATTCATTGCTATAGATCGGCTGGCTGAAATAATATTTCAGTCACCACACTTCCCATCGTGCCTTTCATCAGCATCGATAGAGCGATGACTGCCTCCTGTAAATATATCCTTGTTAGTTTAATTTTCATCCTATAGCCTACAGATTCATCGATTATGATAACAAAAACGCTATCAGTTGGCAGATACGTCTATTGTTAGATTATATCGCACATATAACCGTAAAATTCTTAAAATATACTTCTTGCTTTTTGTATGGCAGACGACTAATATTGAATGGTTTTATTCGTGTCCTTAATACAATTCTATCATATTTAATTTGCAATCTTCTAGATTAATTAATGTACAAACATTAAATAGATTCGTGTCCGATACGCCGCCCATTGTTTGGGCGCATTCAATAGAGTTCTATATAAAAATTAAGTTTCCATCGATCTGTGTCCCATACTTTGCCAATATAATGTGAAGTACTTAGAAGAATGGCTGTAAAGTGGTTATCCGACCACCGCATTATATTGATGCAATAGGAGCACAAATGACAGCAGCTGCGACAGACAACTGACACGCATAGACATGTTTCTGCTTAATGCGGAGCACATGGAATACGGTACAAATAGGTCAATATTGCACCATGTGGTACGATGTTACAATCATTCCATTGAATTTACAAGTGATTAGAAAGTTCTATTCTCTCTATGAATGCGTAGGATATTCTGATATATCCCGATATACGGTGTGAGGCGAACATATGACTGGCACTGTCTGTTTTTGGCACATCCTGAATATTTCGGTACATACTATTGCAAGCAATTGCAAGCAACTCTTACTTAATTATGCGACTGTAGTGTGTAAAATGAACTCATAAATATGAACAATAAAGTGTGCTGCAATAGGTTTGACAAATGCTAAGTTTTACATACAATGAGCATTGGTCGATATTGTGTTCTAGACTGTTCGACCATTCATATAGAACTTTGCATTTACCCTAATTCCTAAATATTTCCTTTTTTCAACATGCTAAAATAGCTTGCCATTCAACGAAACTAAGGGAAAGGACAGTTTACAGGTCTTTGGTTGAAACAATGCATACAGATGTCGATGAATTGAATACTATAGTCCCGAATCGACAGCAAAGATCAACGAGGTATTGCAAACCATTGACACTAGGCGACTTCAGACATAGATCGTCCACGAAAAAAACCACAAGGTAAGTACGATTATCATAAAAAACAGCCGTGCACGATTTCAACAACGTACTTGTAAGATAATCAACTAACACATTGAATAATACAGGGGATGAAATACCACCATTTATAGCGCCATAAGATAAAATACAATATTTAAATGGTTTCACCATCCCATTTAACACATATTAGCTATTTGTATTACGAAGACATCAAAATTCTAACCAAAACAAACAACCAATTATTGACCTTGTCAAAGGCCTTAGACGCATCTTGAAAGCATGTGCACACCGGGTTGCCAAGACATTTATAGCACTGTATTACGCTATCAGCAGTGAAATTGCTTAAATCTGTTGTGTGACCGGATATATGTATATAGAGATATATATATATATCTATATATAGATAGAGAGAGAGATATATAGATATATAGATAGAGAGATATATATATATAGATATATATATATATAGATATATATATATAGATATATATATATATAGATCTCTATATATATATATAGATATAGATATACATATATATACCAATATATACACAAGAGAGATATATATATACTATATATATATCTAGATTTATATATATATATATAGGGAGATAATATATATATATATAAGCATATACATAGGGTATATATATATTTATATATATATATATTTATATATATATATAGACAAATATATACATATATATATATATATATAGAGATATACACATATATATATATATATATATATATAAAATATACGCATAAATATATATATATATACGCATAGACATATGCATATATCTATTTATATATATTTATATATATATAGATATGTTTATATATATAATCAGATATAAATATATATATGGATGATATAGAGATAGGGGAGATATCTAGATATACAAATATATACACATCTATTTATATCTATCGGAGATATATATATATATATATACAGAGACACATATATATATATACACGAGAGAGATATATATATATATGTATATATATATCTATATATATATATATATATATATATATCTATATATATATATATATATATATATATATCTATATATATATATCACATAAATATATATATATACGCATATATATATATATATTTTATATATATATATCTATATATATATAAATATGATATAAATACTATAATCATATATATATATATCATATATATATATATATATATATATATATATATATCTCTCTATCTCTCTATATATATATATCTCTCTCTCTCTCTATATATATATCTCTATATATATATATATATATCTATGCGGAGCGTATGACTAGACCATGTTTGATTAAAAATCTATGCGGGGTATGGGGGATAGTATTGACAAGAGAAGCAGCCTATCCTAAACCCTCAAGTTCCACTCCTACATAAGCAATAGCGTTAGCACATTCGCGTTTGACCCTTTCACCAACTATCCAGGAAACTAAGTTACCACACACGGCTGCTGGGTGGACGGATGGAGAATCTTAAGCGGCCTGAGAGCAGCTGACCGACTGAAAACCTCCTCAGGCGACCCTTATTAAGTCTGCGCCGCTTGGCTTCAATAATGCGTTTTCACTTTTTTCCATTGTTATGAAATATCGATCATATGCCTTACCTAAATAACATATTACACACTATATTTGAGGGTTCTTGCCGCTCTGGTTTCGTGACAGAGTACCTATTACAACTAATTATGTGCATATAAAAATTGTTTTGGATCACATAAATGTTAGCACGACGAATGATTGATAGGCACTTATTAAACAGATATTCTGCCAAACGTTAAGTAGTAATGGTCTGGTAAACAGTAAGCATTATGACTCCTGTCTCGCATCGGCTCCCCCTGCGACATAATAAAGACACACACGTGCTTCATTGCTGAATTTATCACTAATCTCCTTTCATACACCATCCCAAAACGCACCACAGTCAGAAGAGTGAATATTACCGAAAATCAGAGCAAATTTGACCCGTTACAAATACTTCACATATGACGACCCCAGTACTGTCTCGCTGTGGGGGCAATAGTTCTCCTACACATCTTGTTGGAATTGACAGCAGCCCACCGCATTAACCAGGCTTTGTTAACGGACGACGGTCTCTTGTTTTATAGGATATGAAGCTATCTGTGAGGCGACCACGTATGCTAGACTGATCGCCACCTATCACTATTCATTCATGAATGATGTTCCACGGAAAGAGGTACAAAGCTGTTACTCCGAAGTATTCATTTTGCGGACACCATGTTACAAAGCGGCTTGTATATAGCTTGAATTCCCGTTTTACTTCGTGATGGGGTACTATATGCGTGATTGTCTGACTAGGATCACGACTGAGACAAACAAGAGACAACGCAGAACCGCCATCTTCCCGCTCCCGGCCTCTCAACAACAACCGGATTCACAAGTCACTTGATATCGTAACATGACAAGATGCCATGCTTTGACGCAGTCGATATGTGGTATCAGTGGAAAGGATACTTGAGGACAGAAGAAGCCACTTGAATCTAGTTTATATGTGCTTACAGAAGTCACGCATCATATAGGGTCTGAATGTCAGCCATAGCAACCGTCGTTATGTCCAAATCAATTGAAAGCATAATCTGTTTCTTATTCGGGCTGTTTTGAAACTGTTTGCAAAGAACAAATCAGTCAACAAGCAACGCTGACAGAGCAAACTTCAACATGAAATGGTCAAAACTGGTAGTATTGTCCATAAAGGGGTGCAGATCTCGTGATAAAATCTCATGATAAACATAAATAGTTGGTAGATATATTATCACATACTGGTCAAGCAAATATCTCATTATATCAGTTTTATGAAATTGCTTTAACGTAAGAGTGGACTAAGGTTCATAATATACCAATATTTCAAAGACCATCAGTTAACATCCAGTAGCGCCTGATCACGTTGCTGATTAAATAGAATGTCATCAGATCTAAAGAGTGACATTGAATGACTATAATGTGTGCTTCCTCTCATATCTCGTCACTTCGCAGAATTATATTGAAGCATAAATATGTACCTCTACGCCTTAAGGTCTTGTAACTTTGCTGCGAGCCTTGACATTCCGTAGTCAAGCGCTTTAAAATTATTTTATATTCCCATAAAACAGTGAGAAGTGTTGATGACAGCGATAACTAAGTTCGATGCGTGCAAGAGGTACCATTAATTTACAAGATGCATTCGTACATTTATAGCTGCACTTCAGTATTTATTAACTATGAATATTTCTAAGCTGCTATCCTCATAATTTGAAAGTTATAGTGAGCAATGCTTATTATTAGTTTTAACACCAATCGATGTGATATCCAGTTAGCCAAGAGTAACGTGTAATAAATCGCTTCGCTTTTCTAATTATAATATGTATTTATTAGTTGATTTCAAGCTTGTGTTTCATTGCCTTTTCATAGTTTCTCATTTACTCTTATTACTAAATATTATCATTTTTATTGCGTAGAAAAGGGTCCAGGCTTTCGATATTCCAATTTGCATTCGACTTATTACATTTATTTACTTAAAGAAATTGAACAACCCTGCTTTTCTAGTTTTACACCAAACGTAGTGGGAATTAAGTGTTCATTGATTTAGCGTCCCTAGTTCTGCATTGCAACTGTCGTTGGCAAGGTCTCATCTCAAATAATCATATGCAAGAGTTGCTAAAAGTGAACTAATGTTTAGATTACGCATGCTGTCCAAGCAACTCACACAGACTGCAGCTCATTGACGTGGAATTTATTCACCAGCGAATATATAATTATGGCGCTTGGAAAGGGCCGCAACCTGATATGGACAATTTAAGGGCGCTGTCCACGCATTGCAACCATTCACATCCACCATCGTCACAATAACAAATTGTTATTAAAATTCACATGAATGGCTGATGTTGCACTTGATTCAAAACTGCATATGTGACACGTGGAACACATTGCGAACAGTACCTCGCCATAGTGACAGGTGGTCCAAGATAAATGACACATTGATCAATGCTCGCTATGACTGAACTGTGCTTCCTGACACCACCAACCGTCATTTACGAGTCTTTGACTTTACTTTCTCCTAATAATGAACTATTTATAAGTATGCACCTGCACAAATGGCGGCATATGCTGATGGTTTTGAAGGAATGTTTCAAGTTGGTTAAAGGATGCAAACTGTGAGAAAAAAGGGCTTTTGGCTGGAATAGATCACTGTTATGGCAAACAAGGTAGTCAGAGCCATTTTAAAGTTAAAATCAATGTTTTCAGATTAGAGTTGAAGTGGACGCATTTGACTGCGTTGAGTTTCGCAGTATAAATGTTTAATGTAATTGGCAGCAGATAATTTCATTGTTGATAATTGGACGCATTGCTGAATGCACAACCAAAACGTTGTACTCCGCGTGGGGCCACAATGGGCCGAACTCATTACTTAAATACATTCTCATGAAAATGTTCCTTTCTAAGAATGCACCCGAAAAAAACATGACTGAATGGTAATGCACATGGACTTATATATGTGGATAGAAACATCAACAAGGCCATTGCAGTAGCTACAGCACCCACTATTAAATATTCATGGCAACGGTCTCGTCTAGGAAAAGGTGCTCATTACTGACTGTGCCTTGGGCATTTTGGATGGATGCATTGTATTGCTGATGATCAAGAAATATATAAATTCGTGTTGTATATCTCAGCTGCTGCTCTAGAGATATAAATAAACTCAGACACTTCACGCTCTTTATCTTTATTAATGTGGTTAGATTGCATGATGTAGTCGAGTTTGAAATATGTCGGAATGAAATATTTATAAATCTAGCATCTTCTGGGGTATTATGCAGTCAGTAAGGTACAATTTGCAGCATTACCTTTCGCATCCGGTATAAGATCTATGTAACATTATATGGAGCGGACAACGTAGCTTATTCTTTGTTCTTCATTGCGTTGCAAAGTCTCTTTTGGTGCTGCAATATAACGCACCATTTTAGTCCATGTTGGACATACACTTGGCAGACACTTTAATAATGATTCGACCACCGTACGTTTACAATATCGTTGTCAGTCATTCGCCTTCTTGTTCATTTACTGGGAAGTAATTTATCTATAATGGTCAATATATCACCTGCTACATTATTGTGCGTTGTGTAATCGTTGTTGCTTTTTAGATGCAACTTATAAAACGATTGCTTTAACGTGTCAAAAACACATCCAAGTTGGGCATGGTATAACAGGTAAGAAATTGTTCTCAGTAGTTTATCAATTTTCATTAAACGGGCAGTGAGAGATATCTAAATCATTGCAAAATATATAAGGGAGGGTGCTAAAAATGATTTCTGATGCAAGCATACACTGATTAAAATGATTGATTCTTCTGAAGCAGCTGATTATATGTAGGCTTTGCAGCATCGCTGTGTAAGTGCTGTGTACATCGCTCGCAATAGATGCAATCATATTTCGATACGCAAAATTCATTCAACAGTTAAATGAAAATTCGGAAGACGTCTGAAATATCACAATAATCCATATCGTAACGGGGCAAATATATCCATATATAAGCATTATGCCTAGCTTTGTAATATTTTTTAAATTACACAGAAACGCAGACATGAACGGGCATCAGTCGTATAAATAATCAAGTAAACAAATATATTTGAATACATTCCAATAGCTGACGCTGCACACCTGTGCCAAATGTAACAATTAATTTCATCGAAAGCCATGTTGGCAAAATCATAATCTGTCGATGGATGTTAAATAATCTTCTAGTTTGTCTCAGACAATCATCCAAAGAACTGAATGCAAATACTTCGGGAATTCAGAGCTAAGATGACTTTGTTAAAGCAGTTCTTCCCGCAAAAATTGTAAATCATCTACTCATAGTTTGTTAATATTATCGTCTATTGATATAGTGCCAATTATATCAAATCTCAATTCAGTAACCCGCTTCTGAGCTCGATGGTTACCTTCTGAGGCAATAACGCTGTAACGAAATCAAATATATGCATTTCATCGAATGTTTAATTTGGAGTTTTATTCATTTGCTAAGCGGTAAACTGTATCCCACTGGTGAACTTGTATTTATGTGACATAGCAAGGTTACTACTTGCAGCAAAGCTCGCACATTATTTCAACATACACCATGGCGATGCACTTGCTTACTTCAATCTTTCGCACGATGGCATATAAAGATGACTTCATTTTAATCATAGTCGTATGTTGATAATTCCAATCTTGATATCCGGATGTATACTCAACTCTGGTACATGCTGCCATCGGACAGTGATAGCATTACCTGTAAGCTGGATATGTATTTTATTTACAAATATATACACAAACCAAATATATTGAATGCCTTTCAATTGTAAACATTTACGGTCATATGAGACATATGATCTTGCTTTCATAGTATCAGCTTGTAGGTCACACATCCACACATCAAAGGGTGCTGCCATGTTGGAGGATCAACAGAAATGATAAGGCGAGGCATAAAAGTTCGGTAAAGTCGATGAATTAACCGGAACTAGGCCTAGGTGGCACAATACTGTGACGGAGTTGACGCGTGCATATGATTTTGGTTTCGGATGCTAAGGTAACCAAATCAGTATGCTTGATGCACGATACGAACATCTTACTACAATTAGCGAACAATACTTGCTGCCTTTAAGGAAATATCTGTCGAAGTTATTATCTGGATATAACTGGATGCAACAGGTCAAAGATCCTGAATAAACTTATATAAACTCTGGAAACTTAGGCTGTCGACAGTTTGCGATAATGTCAGAGGAGCTAATGCAGTGGCGACGCCTACACATATACTTTGTATTACGAAAACAATGATACTTATTAGAGAAAATGCATGTTGTGTACCAATAATTGCTTCGTCTAATGCTTTCATTTATGTGGCATTTTACGATTATATATAATCCATCTGATATTAGGATGTTTGCGACAAGGGTTGCCATTATAGCTATATTGGTGTTATATGACCTCATTTCATTCACACGGTTTCATTCTGCGTTGTGAGTTAAGCGTAATTTAAATATATTTGGCGGTAATTCTTTAGATGGCTTAGAGGTTGGTTCTTGATAGATAATGTTAAATATGTTTTTTTGTAACATTTGCACAGAGTACCATGAAATAATTATGATATTAACAATCGATGACTGCAATAGAAGGATCGTATGTTCTAGACTAAATTATTGAGGCATCCATTCATCATTGACACATGACCGAAGCGTTAAATGTATATCAATACATAAGATCATACCAAATGCATTTGTTGACATGAAAAGATGCATCTTTTATAAATGTAATATCCACATTGTAGAGACTTACATCAATACACATGCTACAGAATAATAAGTTGAAGAACACAATGACATGCAATGTACAAGACACGGAGGGCCACGCCTTGTTGCCATATTAAGTCGTTCCAATACAACACTGTGATGACAAAGCGAGCAACATTTTGGCACTGTCTGCAATAACCTTTGGATCTCCATTATAAATTACGGCAAGTGGATGGATAATTAGTATCAAAAGGCATGTTAATTGAGCGATATTTTGATACTAGTAGACAATTGGTCAAATTGTAGCTAGGTGCAGACATTATCTATTATAACTGACCCAGTCAGACCACATTTTGAGCTTATATTTAAGGGTTTCGGCCCATCGTTCTTGTTTACTAATGCCTTATTGGCATCAGGTTTTGACAAGTCATGCATCAAGCATCTTTTGATTGCATTTGTAATAACAGGGGAAGCGCAATGCAATAAAACATATCTCGTGTACCATACAATATCAGACTAGACATTGATGTTGTGCCGGAACGCACAATCAATAGCGATTGAACCAGAATGTGTATGGTAATCAACCTTTTGATACTGATCAACAGCTCATGTAACGAATGGCAAATAAGAAAAGAAGCATGCAATTCGTGTTTTCATGATGTTTTGTCTAACGGACGCCACCCAACAGTAAAAGCTTTAAGCGGACTTTATTTCAGACTTGCTTGGATAACTGTTGGTGGCAAAATAAATGGGTGGGAAATATATAGAAATGCGCATTTCATACGCATTGGTGTATATGATTTAAATAACGCTGTTGCGGTTAAATGACATCAGCCAGGAAATATTTTATAAGACACTCGATAACGAGTCATATGAAGTATTGTATTTGGCTGCATAGCAGAATAAAAATCCTAGAAGCAGCCAGTAAATTATAATCAATCACTAACCGGTCAGTTGAATTACGGGCAAATGTTTATTATCGAATACAGTATAAAATGAAGTCTTTTTATGTGTGAATTTATACATAAATTATGTCAATGCAAAAAATAACAAGAGAATAAACAGACAACACGTATAGCACTACCTGTGTTTAAGAAGACTAATTTCCTGTTCACTGTTTTGCGAAAAAACAATTA